>OX101815.2:51444569-52058413 GCA_944452925.2 Chrysolina oricalcia
TGCACATTTGCATAAATCAAGAACGATCATCATATAACATTCCATTCAACATCGCTGCGACTGCATTGCCTCTTTTTTTCAAATGGCTGTCCCTTGTGAACTAAATTGGTTCGAGCCATTGCGTTAACAATTTATTAGTTTTCAATCACTTTTAAGCAATCTGATCGCCGGGACTATAAAAGTTACTGACTCTGACACTTGCGACAGAGCAGTGTTGCCCAGCGCCTCCGACACTAGATTGGATGGTTGAAATGGTGGGAAATCGTACATTCGGAACAACAAATTTACTTTTATGATCGACGTATGTCTAATGGGCCGCAAATAGAAATCTTTTGGCGCATACCGTAATGTTCCAAATACCTTGGAAAAGATATACATTCATTCCATAGGTTATTAAATATTCTATAAATTGTATTCGGATACTTATTCTCCTACAATAGACCTTAACTGAATTAAAGCGTTTTAAAGGACCCCGCACACCTCATATGGGAAAATGGCTCTTCGTCAAATTTCTTGAATTTTCGATATGTTGTAGAATTGATCATTCTGATGAAATGTTTTCATGGGCGCAACACGATCCTATGACTAGTTTTCGAGATACAGGGCATTGAATATGAAAAATATTCACTTTTCATCACTCCGTATCTCCCAAGTTATGATTTTGTTCTAGTTTATCTTATGTGGTATTATCATCACAACGTTGTTTGACAAATTCATGAGAAATTCATTTCCAAATCTTTTCATAGTACAGGGCGATTTCACTTGATAATAATGCTATTTTGAGACTTTAATAATTCTGTTGTTTTTTAAAGAGAATATGCGAAAAAAGGTAGAATTATCACATAATTTTATAAATTCATTTCATCTATCATCACAGTTGATACACTTTATACAAGGTGATTCACGAATATGGAAAAATAACGCCTTTTGGTTTTTGGGACATCTTGTAGTAATAAACCCACCTAAAATGACAAAATTCCCGTAAAGAACGTTAAATGATGTGTTTCATCGTATACAGAGTCGTATTATGTCAATTTGAAAAATTATTTATACTTTAATGAATAAAAACATTGATTGTTTTCATCACCACATAGCTCATAAGGGAGTCCGAAAAGGTAGCAATATTTTTCCATGGGAGAACTTGAAATACTTTCATTCCTATTGTAGAAAATTTTCTCTGGAATCCTATGACGGGTTTTCCATATACTAGGGGATAAATGTGTAAAAAATCTCATGTCTGTACATTTCCCCATTGCTATATTTTCAATCCAGTTTTCGGCGGGTTTCCTATAGTTCTTTCTCCTCGGGCCTCTTTTATTCGAGAGCCTGCTTTTTCCATAAAATAGTGATCAGTTATAATACCGTACAATAGCGTACTGTCTCCCTCGTCTAGTAGGCAATTCAATGGAGAAGTTACTTTTTCATGCTCAGTGTTTCTCAGAAATCATAATATACATGTTTCATTCGCAGAAATTCCTTTTTTCGAATTTTAACTCTATAAAACAATGAAATTATGAAAGTCTCAAAATAGTAATATTCTCGCCCTGTACCTACTACAAAAAGATTTGGACATGAATTTCTCAAGAATTTGTCACACAAGGAATATACCACATAGGATAAGTCAGAATAAAATCATAATTTGTATGTAAGTATTTCTATCGGTTAATATAGAGTATATATTAATTACAATTCTCTGCAAATTTTTGCACCAAAGGAACGTTTCATTTTTCAATTATGTTTTTGAATCTTCGAATCGTATATATTATGTTTGTATATAGTATATACCCCCTTTTCGAGAACGTTT
The DNA here is from genome assembly GCA_944452925.2 of Chrysolina oricalcia. Lineage (NCBI taxonomy): Eukaryota > Metazoa > Arthropoda > Insecta > Coleoptera > Chrysomelidae > Chrysolina > Chrysolina oricalcia. The sequence continues at coordinate 51,446,374 of OX101815.2, forward strand.
CTCTTTCTTTTTCTTGTATTTGAAACATTATCCGAATCATCTTCGAATACCTTCATAGCACCACTTATTAATATATTCCTGTTATCTCGTAGTATGCATGAAGAACAATTCAAAGTGGGTCAAATCAACAAAATTCTAATGTCAATAGTGGTTTTCTTATTTTCTATTCAGGATGATAAAAAAATATGTGTCAATTGTAAGCTCAAAAACTTTTTTTGGATTATTGGACTAATTGAAGTTTTTTCTGTACTGTTCAAGTTTATGTGATTCTCAGTGTTTGTTGAACTTTGCTGAACAATATGGCCTTCGCAAATAGAGTGAGTTGCTGTGTTTGTGACGGAAATGTTAAGCGTAGACTCTCAATGCGTTTGAATAGAGGAAATAATATTGATGTTTTGCAAATTGCGACATATCGAAGATAAGCTGCGGAAAATCAGGATTATACAAAAATATGTTTCAATTGTAATAACACAGTGATGAATGACATTATTGCTATGGAAAATAACTCGAATTGCCTTCATCTCAATGTGTTGTCCCGCGTATCAAGCCGTGCGTGCATTATTTGTTATGCTCGTCAAAATATTCAAAGACTTTCTCCAGAATGTAGAGTGAATATTTTTGTTGCATCTGATATCTATGTGCCCGATTTATTGAGAATCCTGCATTATTCATGATAGACATCTTTATTATGGTCATGGAATATATGTGTGCCATCTGACAATGCCGTTCAAGTTGTTATTGGTTAATTATCCATATTTCTAGTGGAGTAGGCCTCATGCGGGGACACCACTATAGAAAAAACACGCCAAAAAGTTTACCTCTGGGGTGTCGTGGAAATGAGATGAAATAATGTTGATTTCACTTACTTACCTTTACGTTTTGAATAAATATCTAACATAATTATCTTTCCATTCACAATAAGAGATTCAAAGGATTGGTTAGTCTACACATGTAAGATTCATACCTATAATCCAGTGGAGTCAAGTTGTCATTTGTACTTTGTACTTCGAGTTCTACAATGGAAAACTATCGCTACCTTTTCGGACTCCTTTATGAGCTATAGGGTGATGAAAAAAATCAAGGTTTTTATTTTTTAAAGTATAACTTATTTTTCAAATTGGCATTATTCGACTCTGTATATGTTGAAACACATCATTTAACATTCTTCACGAGAATGTTGTCATTTTAGGTGGGTTTATTACTACAAGGTGTCCCAAAAATCAAAATTCATTATATTTCCATATTCGTGAATCACCTTGTATAAAGTGTATCAACTGTGATGATAAATGAAATGAATTTCTAATATTATTCCACCTTTCGTATTTCGTATTCTACCTTTTTTCGCATTTTCTCTTTATAATACAACAGAATTATAAAAGTCTCAAAATAGCATTATTATTAAGTGAAATCGCCGTGTACTACGAAAAGATTTGGAAATGAATTTTTCATGAATTTATCATACAACGTTGTGATGATAATACCACAAAAGGTAAACTAGAACTAAATCATAACTTGAGAGATACGGAGTGATTAGAAGTGAATATTTTTCATATTCATATCTCGAAAACTAGTCATAGGATGGTGTTGCGCCCATTGAAACATTTTATCAGAATGATCAATTCTACAACATACAAACATTCAAGAAATTACACGGAGAGCCATTTTCCCATATGAGGTGTGCGGGGTCTTTTGGAAGTTTGACAAAATTATCGAAAATTCGATTTTTTTTAATTTTTTTGAAAATGGCATATCTTCTTAACTATCAGTACCAGAAACAAAATTCAGAACGATAATTGTAGTAAATTCTATTCTTTACAACATTTAATAGAACGCCTTTGTAGCTGAAATGCAGCGAAACGAAGATATAAGCAAAAATCTGAATGGAGTGCCATTTTTATCGGTTTTTTCAATGTGGCGGCAGGCGCGGAAGGGGGAGAATGGTGAATTTTGCATTTCAAACGCTTAATAACCGTCCAAATATAAAAAATTCAGAACTACCGAGCCGTTTTTAAGGTAACCCTCCTATGTTTGTCTCTATTCTCTGGATTGAGGTGGATATCGATCAATTACTGAACGCTGTTATTCATTAAATCAACTGTTATGTAATATTCACAGATCCAGGCGATTATTTTCCATAAATTATCTCATGGTATCATCAAACTCTACTGATGAGGTGAAATGTGTTAGCTAATCTATGGTTTCAGTATGTTCTGATATGATTTCAGCAAGTTAGTTTTGGATAATGTACATGAAAATAAAACATTATACTTCAATTTGTTGTTTTTTTTTGCTTGGTTCTGTGATGAATAATCATTCGTTACTTTGTCCATTCACTCAGAATCTGCCGCTTTGTCCATTTCGGACTAGTGAGTACAAATAAATGATGAGACTTACTTCTAAAGTTCATCAGCTTCATTTTTTGATATTCCGTGGTTTTACTCTTTACTTTTTCTACAACTGCTATGAAAGGTAGCGTATTTCTCATAGCTTACTCAATTTCAAAACGGTGTATCATACTGTGAGAAATAGTTGGCTGCTGTTCATTTTTAGATAATTATCAGAAATGTCAGATTATAGAAGTTTTTTAAACTCTTCAGATAGTTTTCATTCGTGCTTTCATAAAAATCGCAAATTCTATTGATTATCATTCCAATAAGACATACTTACTCATAATAAATAATAGGGATACTGACAATAGTGACGATTTTGATAATAATACTCCGCCAGAGATATTGGAAAAAGCTGCGAATATAACGTTGGATTTGTTGCCGGATGTTTCAAAAATAAGTATGGATTGGCATACGAAAAATTCATGTATCTGTCAAGAGGTAGGATACGTTAATGTTATTGTAGTCGTGCAGTTGTAGCAAAAAATAAACATTGAGATATATTACTTGTATTTTTTTAATTTTTGTATGTCAGGAAGAGTATAGTAAGAAACATGTGGGGAAAGTACTTTTTATCACTCGTGTGTTTGCGGCACTCGCCCTTCAGGCTTGTGCCACAAACTTCCATACTCGTGAGAAAAGTTGAACTTTCCCCACTTGTTGCACAATATACTATTGTACCATGGCATTCCGGTTTCCAAGACTATTCCACACTAAACTCGAAGTATATTTTCAGTTATCGGAAACAATATGGATCAATTTAGGACAGGTTGCTCATTCTGATATGATCGACAGAGCAACTAATCTTGGTTCAGATAATAGGTAATTATATCAGGTAATAGATAATGAGCATATTCGTCAGCAAGTCTCTAACAGAAAACAACTACTGCCTCTACGATCGTTGCATTATATCTATTAGATTATTGCCAATGTTTTCAACAAGAACGACTTTGCAGTGCTCTTTAAATACCGTAGCTGAAATTTATTTTGGATTTCAATTCATGCAAGAATATTGATGCAAGAAGTTTGGTCACAAAAAATTGGTTGGGATGATGAACTTAGTCCTAATCCTTTCGATAAATGGAAATCTTTGGTGACAGCACTTTATAAAATCAGAAATTTGAAGATTCCTCTATGGTATGGCCTCAGTAGTTACATTGGGTTAAGTGGAAGAATATTTTTGGTTATGTCTAGTACATGATCAAAAATAAACTTCGCCCTTCATGGTCAATATGTTGAATCTATGTCACTAAAACCGCATGCATGTAAACTCTTACTTGGCTATAATAAAGACGATTATTATTATTATTATTATTATTATTATTTTTTTTTTTTTCTCCTTAGGAGTGTACCAGTCAGGCCCTGTCTCCGGTGCTCCGACCCATCCGGAGGGCGCGCTGGTGTCGTTAACCCCAATAACCACTCCCTACATCCGTAGGGTGAGTGATTATTGGGTCCGAGAATCGTGTGCCCTGAGTAGACGAAGCGAACCAAGTATAACGGCCTTCTGCATTCTTGCTGCTAAGATTTCTGCCATATTACGGCAAGCAGGTATTATCTTCAAGTTGGAGAGCAGTGTGTCCATCATTCCACCAAGGACTCCTATGATCAGAACCACCATTTTGACAGAATGGTCCGGATATAACCTGCGGAGTTCAAAGAGAAGATCTCGATATTTAGTCCGTTTTTCCTCCTCTTTTCGAACGATATTCATTTCGCCTGGAGCGGAAAACTCTATGACGAATATCGTTCTACTTTGGTGGTCGAGGAGGACAACATCAGGCTTATTGGATTGTATTTGCCTGAGGGTGGGGAATGAGTAGTTCCAATAGATCCGGCACCTCTCATTCTCCACCACGGACTCAATATCCCCCGGAACATAAGGCAACACCGGTGTCTCGTCTATACCGTACGAGTGTCGTAGATGGTAGTATAACACTCGTAGCGCCGCGTTATGCCTGTGGATATAGGCTGAGACCGCATAAGATGGGCATGCTGATAGCAAATGCATTACGGTCTCAGGTGCCCCACGACATGCCCTGTATCGGGTGTCAGGGACGTCTATACCCATCACGCGACTACAGTAGACGAGGGTGTTGAAGACACCATCCTGGCAGGCCATTATGAATCCCTCGGTCTCCGACTTTAGCTCACTCGACCTGAGGAAGGCAAAGGTCAAGCTTTTGGATAAGCCAAGGTCTTCGATGTTGTGAAAGAAGACACCATGCATTGGCTTATCTATATGTATTATTATTATTATTATCATTATTATTATTATTATTATTATTATTATTATTATTATTTTTTTTTTCTCCTAGGAGTGTACCAGTCAGGCCCTGTCTCCGGTGCTCCGACCCATCCGGAGGGCGCGCTGGTGTCGTTAACCCCAATAAACACTCCCTACGTCCGTAGGGTGAGTGATTATTGGGTCCGAGAATCGTGTGCCCTGAGTAGACGGAGCAAACCAAGTATAACGGCCTTCTGCATTCTTGCTGCTAAGATTTCTGCCATATTTCGGCAAGCTGGTATTATCTTCAAGTTAGAGAGCAGTGTGTCCATCATTCCACCAAGGACTCCTATAATCAGAACCACCATTTTGACAGAATGGTCCGGATATAACCTGCGGAGTTCAAAGAGAAGATCTCGATATTTAGTCCGTTTTTCCTCCTCTTTTCGAACGATATTCATTTCGCCTGGAGCGGAAAACTCCATGACGAATATCGTTCTACTTCGGTGGTCGAGGAGGACAACATCAGGCTTATTGGCTTGTATTTGCATGAGGGTGGGGAATGAGTAGTTCCAATAGATTCGGCATCTCTCATTCTCCACCACGGACTCAATATCCCCCGGAGCATAAGGCAACACCGGTGTCTCGTCTATGCCGTACGAGTGTCGTAGGTGGTAGTACAACACTCGTAGCGCCGCGTTATGCCTGTGGATATAGGCTGAGACCGCATAAGATGGGCATGCTGATAGCAAATGCATTACGGTCTCAGGTGCCCCACGACATGCCCTGCATCGGGTGTCAGGGACGTCTATACCCATAACGCGACTACGGTAGACAAGGGTGTTGAAGACACCATCCTGGCAGGCCATTATGAATCCCTCGGTCTCCGACTTTAGCTCACTTGACCTGAGGAAGGCAAAGGTCATGCTTTTGGATAAGCCAAGGTCTTCGATGTTGTGAAAGAAGACACCATGCATTGGCTTATCCATATGTAGCTGTAGCAGGACCTCTGTCTCCGCAGCTTTTATGTGAGCTTTTTGCTGAACGGGTCCCAACTCGGTGACAGAGTTTGGGTTAGCCCGTTCAGTGTCGAAAACGAGACCGAGTTCATCGGCCGCACGGGTAGCTGCCTTAAAAAGGAATGCTCCAATCCCTGCTTTCTCATGGTCGCGGACCATGCAGAGAAGGGGATCTGAACTCCTGATGACTTTACAGGCCCCATCCAGAACCATTCTGTTATGCAGACACTCCAAACTCAAAAGTCCACGGCCTCCCCGTTGTCTGGGAAAGTATAACCGTGGAACGGACGATTTAGGATGCAAGCTCCTATTGAGATGCATCATTTTGCGAGTCTTAACGTCAAGTTGTCGCAGCTCTTCCTTAGTCCACTTCATCACTCCGAAAGAGTAAAGAAGGATCGGAACGGCAAGCATATTAGTTGCAGCAACTTTGTTCTTCCCCGACAGTTCTGATGACCAGATCTGTCGGAGTTTATGCTGATACTTGCCGCGGAGAGAGTTTTTAACTGCGAATACCTCTTGGGAGCGGCGTTGTTCCACCCCAAGGTAGGTATAAGTCTCTCCGGCATCCAGATGATGTAGGATGCTTCCGTCTACAAGCTGGACATCCTCTCCGTATTCCTCGCATCGTCCTCTTTTGAGATGAACCGTGGCACATTTGTCGATCCCAAATTCCATACCGATAGCATGCGTATATTCTTCCACCACCCTAAGGGACTGATGTAGGTCCCTTTCTCCAGAGGCATACAATTTGAGGTCATCCATGTAAAATAGATGGGTGACATTATGCCTCCGGTTGCTGGGGGTGCCGCAGTTGTACCCACGGGTATTCCTGAGTGCAACGGACAATGGCAATAGTGAGATGCAGAAGAGAAGAGGGCTAAGGGAGTCTCCCTGAAACACGCCTCTTCTAATGATGACCTGCTCTGTTTGGACTATGTCTCTACCAGATCTTATGGTGAAGCGAGTCCTCCAGAGCGGCATCAGTTGTCCAATGCATCCCACTATTTGACCGGGTACGTCAAGGCATCTGAGCAAATGCATGATTAACTCATGTGATGTTGTATCGAATGCCTTGCGGTAATCGATCCAGGCCATCGAAAGGTTACGCTTATACTGCACGGAGTCCTGCGTGATACATCTATCGATGAGCAGGTTCTCCTTGCACCCGGCGACCCCTTTCTTTGACCCTCTTTGCTCATTTATCCGTTCATACACCGGATCAACTGCGGAGAGAATGCGCGTGTATAAGATGCGCGTAAACACCTTATAACACGCATTCAAGCATGTTATCGGCCTGTAATTCTTTGGATCAGACAAATCTCCGTTTTTGGGGATGAGCACGGTTCGCCCCTCGACAAACCACTCTGGAATCTGCTGCTCCCCATCAAGCCATGAGTTGAAAACTCTGGCCAGATGGCGGTGGGTTGTTGGAAACTTTTTCCACCAATAGTTATTCAACCCATCAGGGCCTGGAGCAGCGAAATTCTTAGAGCCTTTTAGGGCCCCTCGTACTTCTTCCGTGGTTATCGGAATGCGCAGATCATTGAGCTCAGGCTGCCGAAGCCTCCTGCAAAATGCTTCGAACTGCGCTAGGGCTGGAGTATCTACATTGAGTGGTTGCGGATACTCATAGATATTCTTCCAGAATGTTTCCACCCGATCTGCAGCCGGCGGGTTATCGACAACACGTGGAGGCTCTTGGAATAAGCGAGAAGGTTTATCGCGGAACTTTATGTTTTCCGCGATACCTCTCGCCCGCCTCACTAGTGACTTCCTTGCAGCCACTAGCATTCGTATCCTATCAAGGCAGTGCTGTTTGATGGTGAACAGCACACCTTGATTTAATGTGTGGTGAGCTCGTCTCAGTTTTGCGGCAATTCGCCGCACTGCGGGCGTGAAAGGCCTATTGGCCGCCACGAAGTCCACCACACACTGGATACGAGACGCGTGTTGTCTCGCCGACTTGATATTGGCTTCCATCTTGTGTACACGTCGCTCATGCCTCCCTAACAGAGCGGTGGTGTCCCTCCTCTCCGTTTGGGATAGAGCATGAGCGGCGTCGTACACGACAGAATTGATCTGCCAGATGTCAGCCTCTTCTGGAAGAACATCGCCAATCTCCGCATCCACCCGTGCCAGTTCTTGCGGCTTCAGGGGCTTCATATTGTGAAGCGCCCTGCGGGTTCTGATATCCTCCATCAGTGGAACAATGCGATTCTCCTCCACAGCCAAACCGACACGTGGCATATCTGCCACTTCGATAACTGGCTGAGGAGGAGCTCTAACGTAGCCTCGAGCCCGAAGATGGGATACATAATCCCTGAGATTTTGTGCGGAAAACGCTGCATGCTCTGGGTGTCTCTCACACCACAGAGCATGCATTCTCGCCATGTATCCTCTCCGGGCGGGCTCACTGCTCTCGTAGCAATGCAGAAGTCCGTCCCTTAATTCGTCCGTCCACTCAAAGCGTCCGTTGTTATCGCGGTCATCATCGTTTGGCACATCGTCGTTGGCCCCACCACCTTGCCTATGACCCCTAATCCGAGGGGGTCGGTTGTGGGGGCCTCTTCCTCGATCGTTTGGAACCGAGTAGTAGAGTTTACTGGGGGGTTAACCCAGTAAACCCACGGCCGACACCGGAGGGAAAGATGCTTTTTCCCTCCCGGATGCGCATGAGCTGCCGGTCCGATTTTGCATCCTTTGCTCGGGTAGGTGGTGTCGCTACTCACCAGGGCCTTAGGTGTTGGTTGACCCCCCTGCCTATTCATTATTATTATTATTATTATTATTATTATTATTTTTATTATTATTATTATTATTATTATTATTATTATTATTATTATTATTATTATTATTATTATTATTATTATTATTATTATTATTATTATTATTATTATTATTATTATTATTATTATTATTATTATTATTATTATTATTATTATTATTATTATTATTATTATTATTATTATTATTATTATTATTATTATTATTTCTGATTTGAATTAAAATCCTCCAGTCGGACCCTGTCTCCGATGCTCCGATACATTCGGAGGGCGCGCTGGCAACATCGTTACCCCAATAACCACTCCCCAAACTATGGGGTAAGCAGCTATTGGGTCCGGGAATCGTGTGCCCTGAGCAGACGTAATGAACCGAGGATGACAGCCTTCTGCATTCTTCCGGCTATGATTTCTGACATCTTTCTACATGCCGGTATGATTTTTAAGTTCGAGAGTAATGAATCCATCACACCGCCAAGGGACCCTATTATCAGAACAACCATTTTTACAGAATGGTCTGGATAGAGCCTGCGGAGTTCGAAGAGTAAATCTCGATATTTCGTCCGTTTCTCCTCCTCCTTTCGGACGATATTCGTTTCGCCAGGAGCCGAAAACTCAATGACGAATATCGTCTTACTTCCATGGTCGAGGAGTACTACATCAGGCTTATTGACCTGTATTTGCCTGAGGGTGGGAAATGAGTAGTTCCAGTAGATCCGGCACTTCTCATTCTCCACCACGGACTTAATATCCCCCGGAGCGTAAGGCAACACTGGTGTCTCGTCTATACCGTACGAGTGTCGTAGGTGGTAATATAACACTCGTAGAGCCGCGTTATGTCTGTGGATATAGGCTGAGACCGCATATGCTGGACATGCTGACAGCAAATGCATAATGGTCTCAGGCGCCTGACGGTAGGCCCTGCATCTAATATCGGGGACCTCTATACCCATCACGTGGCTTCGGTAGACCAAGGTGTTGAAGACACCATCTTGGCAGGCCATTATGAATCTCTCGGTCTCCGACTTCAGCCCACTTGATCTAAGGAAGGCGTAGGTCAAGTTCTTGGATAAGCCAAGGTCTTCAACGTTTCTGAAGAAGACTCCATGCAAAGGCTTATCCCTATGTAGCTGCAGAAGAGCTGCATTTTCTGCGGCCTTTACATGGGCTTTTTGCCAAACGGGTGCCAACTCTGTGACAGAGTTCGGATCACGCCGTTTGGTGTCGAAACTGAGACCGAGTTCATCAGCCGCACGGGCTGCTGCCTTAAAGAGGAACGCTCCAATCCCTGCGTTTTCATGGTCCCGGACCATGCAGAGAAGGGGGTCCAAACTCCTGATTACTTTACATGCTCCATCCAATACCATTCTGTTGTGAAGACACTCCAAACTCAGAAGTCCTCGTCCTCCTTGTTGTCGGTTGTTCGGTGGAGATATAACCGAGGAACGGACGATTTGGGATGCAAGCTCCTGTATAGGTGCATCATCTTGCGAGTCTTTACGTCGAGTTGTCGCAGCTCCTCCTGAGTCCACTTCATTACTCCGAAGGAGTAGAGTAAGATCGGAATGGCAGGCATATTTGTGGCAGCAACTTTGTTCTTTCCCGACAGTTCTGATGACCAGATCTGTCGGAGTTTGTGCTGATACTTGCCGCGGAGAGAGTTTTTGACAGTTATAACTTCTTGAGAGTGGTGTTGTTCCACTCCCAAGTAGGTATACGTCTCTCCGGCACCCAGATGACGTAGGATGCTTCCGTCTATGAGCTGGACGTCTTCTCCGTAATCGTCGCATCGTCCTCTTTTGAGATGAACCGTTGCACATTTGTCGATCCCAAACTCCATGCCGATGGCCTGCGTATACTCCTCCACCACCCTCAAAGACTGACGTAGGTCCTTTTCACCTGAGGCATTAAGCTTAAGATCATACATGTAGAATAGATGAGTCACCTTATGCCTCCGGTTGCTGGGGGTGCCGCAGTAGTATCCACGTGTTTTTCTGAGGGCAACGGATAATGGCAATAGTGAGATGCAAAAGAGAAGGGGGCTGAGAGAATCTCCCTGAAACACTCCCCATCTGAAGATAACCTGATCTGTTTGGACTCTAGCTTGACCTGATGTTATAGTGAAGCGAGTCCTCCAGAGTGGCATCAGTTGTTCAATGCATCTCACTATTTGATCGGGTATCGCAAGGCATCGAAGAACGTGCATGATTAGCTCATGCGATGTCGTATCAAATGCCTTGCGATAGTCGATCCAGGCCATCGAAAGGTTACGCTTATACTGCGTGGAGTCCTGCGTAATACATCTATCGATGAGCAGATTCTCCTTGCATCCAGCGATCCCTTTCTTTGACCCTCTTTGCTCATATATCCGTTCGTACACGTGTTCAACTGCGGTGAGTATTCGCATGTACAAAATGCGGGTGAACATCTTATAACATGCGTTCAGGCATGTTATCGGCCTGTAGTTTTTCGGTTCCGACAAATCTCCCGTTTTTGGGATCAGCACGGTTCGCCCCTCGACAAACCAACCGGGAATCTGCTGCTCACCATTCAACCATGAGTTGAAAACTCTGGCCAAATGTTGGTGGGTGCTGGGAAATTTTTTCCACCAGTAGTTCCCTAGTCCATCCGGACCTGGTGCAGCTGAGTTCTTCGAGCCCTCAAGGGCTCGTCGAACTTCTTCCGGGGTTATCGGGTCGCGCAGTTCATTGAGCTCTGGCTGTTGAAGCCTTCCAGATGGCTTCTACTTGATCAGCGGTCGGCGGATTTTCTACAACACGCGGAGGCTTTTGGAATAATTGAGAAGGGTTATCGCGGAATTTTGAGTTTTCCACGATGCTCCTCAATCGCCTCACTAGTGACTTCTTTGAAGCCACTAGCATTCGTATCCTGTCAAGGCAGTGCTGTTTGGTAGTCAACAGCACTCCTTGATTCAGTGTGTGATGGGCTCTTCTTAATTTTGCCACTATTCGGCGCACTGCTGGCGTGAAAAGCCTGTTGGCTGCCATATAGTCTATCACTCATTGGATACGAGACGCGTGTTGTCTCGCCGACTTGATCTTGGCTTTCATCTTCTGTACTCGTCGCTCGTGCCTTCCAACCGACAAGAAGGGATTCCTTCTCTCCGTTTGGGTCAGCGACTGAGCGGCTCTGTACACAGCGATGTTAATTTGCCAGATATCAGCCTCTTCTATTAGGACATCCCGAACCTCTGCATCCACTTGGGCTAGTTGTTCTGGCTTCAGGTACTTTGGTACGTGAAGCACCCTACGTGTTCTGAAATTTTCCATTGGCGGTGCAATCAAAGGTTCCTCCTGTTCCAGACCAACTCGTGGTGGAACTACCACTTCTGTCAGTTCGTTAGCCGGCTGAGGAGGGGCCCTGATATAGCCTCGAGCCTGAAGATGAGATACATAATCCCTGAGATTTTGTGCGGTGAAAGCGGCATGCTCCGGGTGATTTTCGCACCACAGCGCATGCATTCTCGCCATGTATCCCCTTCGGGCGGGCTCACTTCTCTCGTAAAAACGCAGAAGGTCATCCCTCAATTCATTAGTCCACTCAAAGCGTCCTTGTTCGTCGCGGTCGTCATAAGCAGGCAAATCCTCGTTTAAGGCCCCTCCACCTTGCCTTTGACCCCTTATCCGAGGGGATCGGTTGTGGGGGCCTCTTCCTCGTCTGTTTGGAACCCGAGTTTCTAGGTTTACCGGGGGGTTAGCCTAGTATACCCACGGCCGACATCAGAGGGAAAGCTCTTTCCCTCCTGGGTGCACCTGAGCTGCCGGACCGGTTTAGCACCTTTTGCTCGGGGAAGTGGTGTCGCAACTCACCAGGGCCTGAGATGTTGGTTGGCCTCCCTGCTTATTATTATTATTATTATTATTATTATTATTATTTTTTTTTTTTTTCTCCTAGGAGTGTACCAGTCAGGCCCTGTCTCCGGTGCTCAGACCCATCCGGAGGGCGCGCTGGTGTCGTTAACCCCAATAACCACTCCCTACGTCCGTAGGGTGAGTGATTATTGGGTCCGAGAATCGTGTGCCCTGAGTAGACGGAGCGAACCAAGTATAACGGCCTTCTGCATTCTTGCTGCTAAGATTTCTGCCATATTTCGGCAAGCTGGTATTATCTTCAAGTTGGAGAGCAGTGTGTCCATCATTCCACCAAGGACTCCTATGATCAGAACCACCATTTTGACGGAATGGTCCGGATATAACCTGCGGAGTTCAAAGAGAAGATCTCGATATTTAGTCCGTTTTTCCTCCTCTTTTCGAACGATATTCATTTCGCCTGGAGCGGAAAACTCCATAACGAATATCGTTCTACTTTGGTGGTCGAGGAGGACAACATCAGGCTTATTGGCTTGTATTTGCCTGAGGGTGGGGAATGAGTAGTTCCAATAGATTCGGCATCTCTCATTCTCCACCACGGACTCAATATCCCCCGGAGCATGAGGCAACATCGGTGTCTCGTCTATGCCGTACGAGTGTCGTAGGTGGTAGTACAACACTCGTAGCGCCGCGTTATGCCTGTGGATATAGGCTGAGACCGCATAAGATGGGCATGCTGATAGCAAATGCATTACGGTCTCAGGTGCCCCACGACATGCCCTGCATCGGGTGTCAGGGACGTCTATACCCATAACGCGACTACGGTAGACAAGGGTGTTGAAGACACCATCCTGGCAGGCCATTATGAATCCCTCGGTCTCCGACTTTAGCTCACTTGACCTAAGGAAGGCAAAGGTCATGCTTTTGGATAAGCCAAGGTCTTCGATGTTGTGAAAGAAGACACCATGCATTGGCTTATCCATATGTAGCTGTAGCAGGACCTCTGTCTCCGCAGCTTTTATGTGAGCTTTTTGCTGAACGGGTCCCAACTCGGTGACAGAGTTTGGGTTAGCCCGTTCAGTGTCGAAAACGAGACCGAGTTCATCGGCCGCACGGGTAGCTGCCTTAAAAAGGAATGCTCCAATCCCTGCTTTCTCATGGTCGCGGACCATGCAGAGAAAGGGATCTGAACTCCTGATGACTTTACAGGCCCCATCCAGAACCATTCTGTTATGCAGACACTCCAAACTCAAAAGTCCACGGCCTCCCCGTTGTCTGGGAAAGTATAACCGTGGAACGGACGATTTAGGATACAAGCTCCTATTGAGATGCATCATTTTGCGAGTCTTAACGTCAAGTTGTCGCAGCTCTTCCTTAGTCCACTTCATCACTCCGAAAGAGTAAAGAAGGATCGGAACGGCAAGCATATTAGTTGCAGCAACTTTGTTCTTCCCCGACAGTTCTGATGACCAGATCTGTCGGAGTTTATGCTGATACTTGCCGCGGAGAGAGTTTTTAACTGCGAATACCTCTTGGGAGCGGCGTTGTTCCACATCAAGGTAGGTATAAGTCTCTCCGGCATCCAGATGATGTAGGATGCTTCCGTCTACAAGCTGGACATCCTCTCCGTATTCCTCGCATCGTCCTCTTTTGAGATGAACCGTGGCACATTTGTCGATCCCAAATTCCATACCGATAGCATGCGTATATTCTTCCACCACCCTAAGGGACTGATGTAGGTCCCTTTCTCCAGAGGCATACAATTTGAGGTCATCTAAGTAAAATAGATGGGTGATATTATGCCTCCGGTTGCTGGGGGTGCCGCAGTTATACCCACGGGTATTCCTGAGTGCAACGGACAATGGCAATAGTGAGATGCAGAAGAGAAGAGGGCTAAGGGAGTCTCCCTGAAACACGCCTCTTCTAATGATGACCTGCTCTGTTTGGACTATGTCTCTACCAGATCTTATGGTGAAGCGAGTCCTCCAGAGTGGCATCAGTTGTCCAATGCATCCCACTATTTGACCGGGTACCTCAAGGCATCTGAGCAAATGCATGATTAACTCCTGTGATGTTGTATCAAATGCCTTGCGGTAATCGATCCAGGCCATCGAAAGGTTACGCTTATACTGCATGGAGTCCTGCGTGATACATCTATCGATGAGCAGGTTCTCCTTGCACCCGGCGACCCCTTTCTTTGACCCTCTTTGCTCATTTATCCGTTCATACACCGGATCAACTGCGGAGAGAATGCGCGTGTATAAGATGCGCGTATTATTATTATTATTATTATTATTATCATTATTATTATTATTATTATTATTATTATTATTATTATTATTATTATTTATTTTTTTTCCCGTTGGGAATGTACCAGTCAGGCCCTGTCTCCGGTGCTCCGATACATCCGGAGGGCGCGCTGGTGTCGTTAACCCCAATAACCACTCCCTACGTCCGTAGGGTGAGTGACTATTGGGTCCGAGAATCATGTGCCCTGAGTAGACGGAGCGAACCAAGGATGACGGCCTTCTGCATTCTTGCTGCTAAAATTTCTGCCATATTACGGCAAGCAGGTATTATCTTCAAGTTGGAGAGCAGTGTGTCCATCATTCCACCAAGGACTCCTATGATCAGAACCACCATTTTGACAGAATGGTCCGGATATAACCTGCGGAGTTCAAAGAAAAGATCTCGATATTTAGTCCGTTTTTCCTCCTCTTTTCGAACGATATTCATTTCGCCTGGAGCGGAAAACTCCATGACGAATATCGTTCTACTTTGGTGGTCGAGGAGGACAACATCAGGCTTATTGGCTTGTATTTGCCTGATGGTGGGGAATGAGTAGTTCCAATAGATCCGGCACCTATCATTCTCCACCACGGACTCAATATCCCCCGGAACATAAGGCAACACCGGTGTCTCGTCTATACCGTACGAGTGTCGTAGATGGTAGTATAACACTCGTAGCGCCGCGTTATGCCTGTGGATATAGGCTGAGACCGCATAAGATGGGCATGCTGATAGCAAATGCATTACGGTCTCAGGTGCCCCACGACATGCCCTGCATCGGGTGTCAGGGACGTCTATACCCATCACGCGACTACGGTAGACGAGGGTGTTGAAGACACCATCCTGGCAGGCCATTATGAATCCCTCGGTCTCCGACTTTAGCTCACTCGACCTGAGGAAGGCAAAGGTCAAGCTTTTGGATAAGCCAAGGTCTTCGATGTTGTGAAAGAAGACACCATGCATTGGCTTATCCATATGTAGCTGTAGCAGGACCTCTGTCTCCGCAGCTTTGATGTGAGCTTTTTGCTGAACGGGTCCCAACTTAATTATTATTATTATTATTATTATTATTATTATTATTATTATTATTATTATTATTATTATTATTATTATTATTATTATTATTATTATTATTATTATTATTATTATTATTATTATTATTATTATTATTATTATTATTATTATTATTATTATTATTATTATTATTATTATTATTATTATTATTATTATTATTATTATTATTATTATTATTATTATTATTATTATTATTATTATTATTATTATTATTATTATTATTATTATTATTATTATTATTATTATTATTATTATTATTATTATTATTATTATTATTATTATTATTATTATTATTATTATTATTATTATTATTATTATTATTATTATTATTATTATTATTATTATTATTATTGTTGTTGTTGTTGTTGTTGTTGTTGTTGTTGTTGTAGTTGTTGTTGTTGTTGTTGTTGTTGTTGTTGTTGTTGTTGTTGTTGTTGTTGTTGTTGTTGTTGTTGTTGTTGTTGTTGTTGTTGTTGTTGTTGTTGTTGTTGTTGTTGTTGTTGTTGTTGTTGTTGTTGTTGTTGTTGTTGTTGTTGTTGTTGTTGTTGTTGTTGTTGTTGTTGTTGTTGTTGTTGTTGTTGTTGTTGTTGTTGTTGTTGTTGTTGTTGTTGTTGTTGTTGTTGTTGTTGTTGTTGTTGTTGTTGTTGTTGTTGTTGTTGTTGTTGTTGTTGTTATTATTATTATTATTTTTTTTTTTCCCGTTGGGAATGTACCAGTCAGGCCCTGTCTCCGGTGCTCCGATACATCCGGAGGACGCGCTGGTGTCGTTAACCCCAATATTATTATTAGTATTATTATTATTATTATTATTATTATCATTATTATTGTTGAAATCCAACTACATACTTTCAACGATGGCAGCGAAAATGAGTATGCTTCTGTGTCTTATTTTCGAATGAAAGATGTCAACCAGCACGTTACGACATCGTTGGTGATGGCTAAATCACTGATAACTTCATTAAAACCCATGAAGGTTCCGTCAAACCAACGCGGGAACGCGGGAGCGGGAACGGAACTTTGGAACCGTGCGAATTGCTAGAAAAACAATAAACGTGGTAAACCATATATATTTCGTTGCTTGTATGCTTTACGGAATACGAATAATCACACCGGTATGTCCCACTATAGAATTTAACCTCGGATTCATCTCGTTCCCGCTATCGCTCCCGCGTTGGTTTGAGGAAATCTTATCTGTCCCAAGAATTGAACTTCAAGCAGTATTACTTGGATCACGACTCGCTAAATCGATTGAAAATGGTCACAACTCCAGGTCCCCGCCAATGCTCGTATCATTTCCAAAACGAAACTAGGATGGATTGTACACGAAAATTCATCATATTTCAAAGATCGAGTTGACGAACATTACTCTATGACTTGCTGTACAAGTAGTGGAAGCACCTGAAGATGAAGAGTTGAAGGAATTGATTATTAAAACTGTTCTAATGGACAACTTGGGAGTAGAAAATATAAGAAAGACGTTTTATTCTGGAGAAGACAAAAAAGCACTACATATAGCCAAAGAAACAGCCATAAAAGTAGTGAAAAAAGTCAGCAATATTCATAGTCGTGGTACATTTCAAACAACGAGTTGGATCAGTAACTCAAGTAAATTTATGGAAAATGTACCAGATAAATTACGAACCAGAAACAACATAGACGTTCAATAGTGGACAACATCTGATAGAACATTGGGTTTGAAATGGAGCCCGAAAGACGATCTTTTGAGTTTCTCTGACTTTTGTGTCCCAACTGACTCCCATCTCCCATCTCCCATCTCCCATCTCCCATCTCCCATCTCCCATCTCCCATCTCCCATCTCCCATCTCCCATCTCCCATCTCCCATCTCCCATCTCCCATCTCCCATCTCCCATCTCCCATCTCCCATCTCCCATCTCCCATCTCCCATCTCCCATCTCCCATCTCCCATCTCCCATCTCCCATCTCCCATCTCCCATCTCCCATCTCCCATCTCCCATCTCCCATCTCCCATCTCCCATCTCCCATCTCCCATCTCCCATCTCCCATCTCCCATCTCCCATCTCCCATCTCCCATCTCCCATCTCCCATCTCCCATCTCCCATCTCCCATCTCCCATCTCCCATCTCCCATCTCCCATCTCCCATCTCCCATCTCCCATCTCCCATCTCCCATCTCCCATCTCCCATCTCCCATCTCCCATCTCCCATCTCCCATCTCCCATCTCCCATCTCCCATCTCCCATCTCCCATCTCCCATCTCCCATCTCCCATCTCCCATCTCCCATCTCCCATCTCCCATCTCCCATCTCCCATCTCCCATCTCCCATCTCCCATCTCCCATCTCCCATCTCCCATCTCCCATCTCCCATCTCCCATCTCCCATCTCCCATCTCCCATCTCCCATCTCCCATCTCCCATCTCCCATCTCCCATCTCCCATCTCCCATCTCCCATCTCCCATCTCCCATCTCCCATCTCCCATCTCCCATCTCCCATCTCCCATCTCCCATCTCCCATCTCCCATCTCCCATCTCCCATCTCCCATCTCCCATCTCCCATCTCCCATCTCCCATCTCCCATCTCCCATCTCCCATCTCCCATCTCCCATCTCCCATCTCCCATCTCCCATCTCCCATCTCCCATCTCCCATCTCCCATCTCCCATCTCCCATCTCCCATCTCCCATCTCCCATCTCCCATCTCCCATCTCCCATCTCCCATCTCCCATCTCCCATCTCCCATCTCCCATCTCCCATCTCCCATCTCCCATCTCCCATCTCCCATCTCCCATCTCCCATCTCCCATCTCCCATCTCCCATCTCCCATCTCCCATCTCCCATCTCCCATCTCCCATCTCCCATCTCCCATCTCCCATCTCCCATCTCCCATCTCCCATCTCCCATCTCCCATCTCCCATCTCCCATCTCCCATCTCCCATCTCCCATCTCCCATCTCCCATCTCCCATCTCCCATCTCCCATCTCCCATCTCCCATCTCCCATCTCCCATCTCCCATCTCCCATCTCCCATCTCCCATCTCCCATCTCCCATCTCCCATCTCCCATCTCCCATCTCCCATCTCCCATCTCCCATCTCCCATCTCCCATCTCCCATCTCCCATCTCCCATCTCCCATCTCCCATCTCCCATCTCCCATCTCCCATCTCCCATCTCCCATCTCCCATCTCCCATCTCCCATCTCCCATCTCCCATCTCCCATCTCCCATCTCCCATCTCCCATCTCCCATCTCCCATCTCCCATCTCCCATCTCCCATCTCCCATCTCCCATCTCCCATCTCCCATCTCCCATCTCCCATCTCCCATCTCCCATCTCCCATCTCCCATCTCCCATCTCCCATCTCCCATCTCCCATCTCCCATCTCCCATCTCCCATCTCCCATCTCCCATCTCCCATCTCCCATCTCCCATCTCCCATCTCCCATCTCCCATCTCCCATCTCCCATCTCCCATCTCCCATCTCCCATCTCCCATCTCCCATCTCCCATCTCCCATCTCCCATCTCCCATCTCCCATCTCCCATCTCCCATCTCCCATCTCCCATCTCCCATCTACCGAAACAATGGCGAATAGCACAAAGAATCGCAGACCTCTTTTGGAAACGATGGCTGGGGAAAACATATGGAAAATTCGATTTTCCATGGAAAATTCGATTTTCCATATTTTAACGCGAGCCGTGTTCATCTAATCATTAGTTAGTAGAACCTCGCTTCGGAAGATCAAAGGCTTGAGTGTTGAAGGTGGCTAAAGGGTTAAAATGAGGCTGTAATCTTGTAAAGAAAAATCGAGATTTTAACAGGTTTTCCCACGCAAGCCCATCGAAACTATGAAAACCTACATCGTCACTACACCGAAAAACATAATGGCTTGAGTGGCGTGAATGGAAAAGTAGATTTTGTCGTCGGAAAATTGAATGGAAATTCTTTTTGATTTTTCCATATGTTTTCCCCACGAGCCACTCGTAAATTTCCCTTCACTTAACTCAACATCGACTTACTTTTCAACCCTATTGTATGTGAAAATGGGGCACCTAAATCTGTCACTATCTGACGGTCTATGAAGAAGACATCGTAATAGTTGCAGATGAGAGTTTTCCTAGAAATATGTGGCCAAGAGCATTACACATCTGGCCAAATGCGCCTTAGTGAAAGCAAAGGCCAAGAAATCTGAGAAAGACAAAAGGAAAAGAAAACAAAGTGAGGGTTGTTGAGGTGAAAACAGCAACAGGAATTTATCGACGTCCTATTACGAAAATTATTTTGATGAAGCCGAAGTAGTCAATTGAAAGCCCCGGAGAATGTTATGGACTATATTTCATTAGCTATTGCTTTAGTCATGATTTTATTTTGTTTTCATATAGTTACGAAGAGATTATGTTAGATTTGCTCGATAAATAAGAGGACAAAGTCACACAGAAACTTTATTTGTAAAAATAAGTATATTGCCGAAACAGTGGTAATTGTGGAAAACTTTGCCAATAATCTAAAAGATATAATTCAATTGTCGTTTAGGGCAGCAGTTGTTTTTTGTTAGAGATTTGCACATGAATATACCTTTTGTATAGGTTTAAGCGTAAGACTGGATTATATAATCCAATTTTGTTTAATAAATTAATGGTCTTTCGCTAAGCAGTATCGTTATTTCTTCATGAAAATTGCACTTCGGAAGAAATAGATGCTAAAGTCGGAGTGCTCTGGAACCTAAAGATGGAGCTGGACTCATACTTCAGTGTTCATCTTATGAATTCTGTACCGGTTCACAAGTAAACATATAAAAAGCGACTATGACTCGCGTTTTTTACACAAAACAAGTTTACTTATGTGTGAACAACGCCAAATATCTATCCACTGGGATTGTAGCCTGTAAACATAAAATAATTTGAATTGCTTGTTTGTAAATTTCATCTGTTCTGGTAGAAATAAATGTGAATATATCAATTACTTATTGGATTTTTATTTCATAATAAAGATTACACGTTTACGGTTACTATATATTCAGATCAACAAAAACTTTAAATTTTTTCTAACAATTTCGAAATAAATGTCAACAAAGCTGAAATCAGGTCCCATAGTGTAAACCTTTTCGTAACTTCGGAATCGATAGGTGCTGAAGAAACTGTGGAATCGAAAGATGCTGAAGAAACTTCGGAATCGATAGATGCTGAAGAAACTGCGGAATCGATAGATTTTAAAGAAACTTCGGAATCGATAGATGCTGAAGAAACTTCGGATTTCATAGATGCTGAAGATGGTTTATTGTCACTGAACATATTTGTTGCATATTTGATATTCTCGAAAACTGCAACTTGGTTCGTGTTTTTGCAAATGGATTTTAACGACAGTCCAGTGAGGTTGTTATCGCACACCAGGGAACTGCCCGAGCTGATCTGTAAAATAAAATGTCATTTCACAAAAGTACATAAAAATATGACGAAATATTATCACATATCATAATAACGCTCTATAATTAAATAATACTATAGACCGTTGGAGAAAACCCCTCAAAAGCAGAGCTTGTGCGAACAGGGGAGATCCGGAACCTACAGCATACATAAAAGTGGATTTCGAACTACTCCAGCTACCTGACAGCTGGTCTGATCGAACCAGGGCCACCTGTTATTTCCGTCAACCCTCAGGGATCCAATTTTTTGAAATCGTCGAAATTGGTTCTCTCATAAAACGTTTCTCTAGATTAAATTCTCACCTGAAACAATGAATCGAGAGAACAGCTATTTTGGACCACCGTAGAAAGTTATTTCCTAGGAGCTCAGTTTTGGGACGTTTGTCTTGCATGCGATCATAGGAGAATTTTGTTTGACCAATTAAAAGATAGGATTTTTGGGACACGCATTTGAATTTGACGTTTGCAGATACGATTTTTTCTAGGTTTTGTTATAACTTCCAAGATATTTACGTCAAAAGAAGTTTTATAAACAGAAATAAGAATTGGCAAATTAACGAATACTTTTTACTCATTATTTAGGTAGGATAGTAATATGCCATCAACTTGAATGACATTTCTGGGGCAGATAAAACTGGGGTTTTCTGGAAAATGTATACAAGGTGGCCACTTTTTTAATGGGATTTTATGGGTATCTTCCAAACCATACTAGTAAGAAGGTCGGTGGAAACTAATCGAAAATATCAGGGCCGGTTCTTGAGATATGACGAAAAAAGTAAATTCGATCATTTCTGTTTTTTGGTTATACCACATTTATTTTCAGGAATATCAAAAAATATTTAGTAGGTTTCTCATTCGAGGGAAAATTTTCTTTGATTTGAAGTATTCAGATTTTTTATCCAACGTTTCGTATTCTCATGACCACCCTCAACTTTTTTTTTAATACGGACCTGGATATTTTATGACACTGTTTGAATGACCTTTCCATTCTGAATCCAGAAGTGTATCATAGAATGCCATTTGAAGACGGGTTTTGGATAATATGGACCGTAATCAAAATTTTATTAAATTACAGTTAGTTTCCGTCATCTTCAAGTGAATCAACATTCAAGTAATAAGATCCTTATCCAAGTTTTATTGGTTTGGATTTTTATATTTTATATTCAGTATTCATTTCTATAAAGTTTACAATACTTCTAGCATAAAGCGAATAATTAGGAAAAAGTAAATGAGAATCAATAAGAATTATTCAGTTATTCGAAAATTTCAATCAAAGAATGCAATATTTGTCATTTGAAAAGTGAGTTCCCAATCGTCTGTGCGCGATATGAACAATTCACTCGAGTTGTACATTATACAACAACAAAAAAAAAAGTTCACTTCAATAATTGGTACCTATCTGACATTTTTTATGCATGTGAGAGAAAAAAAATATTTTTTGATGAGATAAATAAGTAACTGATCAACAATAAGTCATCGAAAAATAAATTTTAAATGATCAAAACCTCTACCACTTTTTCAGTGATTAAAAGAAACAAGAATCGACCATTTAGGTTTTTCGGTTATGCTTCAACACAGTAAAAAGGAAAAATAAAGTGGATCATGTTTGATGGTGTCTGTGGAATCATGTTAAAAAATGAAGTTGGTGATGATTCTCAAAGTACGATGTGATACATTTTGTTCTCAAAATAACACCACATCACTGTTCACTTTCAAATCGGTCTAGCTGGAGGTTTAACAACCAAATTATTAAAGAACAGTCGTTGCCGACCGGTGATGAACCCTTTACTCCCATATACACCTACTACGTAGGTTCATTATTGCAGCAAGTGCCTGTTAGCAAACAACTACTCCCCTGGATAAGACCACGACAGGTATTGAATTACCCTTGCACAGATGAAAGGCAACAATCTCGAAACTGGTCTGCAGGTGGTAACTCTGTCCAAATCAGAACATGGTTCCGCTGGTTGGTCACAGAGGGCACTTGCAATTGCGTCATCTGATGCTTTGAGGAACGTTCATTACATTTGAGGACGACAGCTGATTAACGGAAAAAACAATTTTAACAATTTTAACAATTTAATTCAATACCCGTCGTGGTCTTGGCCAGGGGAGTAGTTGTTTTGTAACAGGTACTTGCCATAATAAGCCTACGTAGTAGGTGTATATGGTAGTAAAGGGTTCATCATCGGTCGGCAATGACAGTTCGTTACCAAACGATCTCCCAAAAGAACTATGTTTTCACAACCAAATTATCGTTTGGGAAATCAATTTTGAGTTTGTAGATACTGAAAAAGAATCATATAAAACTCATAATAAAATATTTTTAAACAACGATAAAAACATCTGTCAATAATTGATTCATGCATCTAGGAGTTCAATTATTGAAATAATAATAAGAAAAGAAACATTCCTAAATTGATTTAAAGAACCAATATTTTACCTGTATAGGAACGATTCGCACTGATGAACGCAACCTCTACTGCCAGGCAGATATAGCCTGTATGACGTCCGGGAGAATGAGAGAGTAGCATGTATAAAACATGGCCTTACTGAAATTCCCGTTTTTCCGACGTTGCTAGCTCTCGTACTATGACTTAGAACTTGAAAGAAGTTCAAGAAGATAAAATATTCCAAAGTCAGTGGTGAACCAGTATAGCTTTTATTGAAGCAGCATTATTTCGAAGAAAAGTTCATTTTGGATACGGATGCCAACAACGGTGGACCTGTAGCTGTCCTGTCTCAGATCCAGGAGAGACAGAAGAAGGACATAGGTTACTTCAGCAAGGCTCTCAGCAAACCGAAGAACAATAACTGCGGGAGCTGTTAGCTATTGTGAAAGGCGGAAAGCACTTCTACTAGTACGTGTATGAGAGAAGATTTCTGTTGAGAACTAACTATGCAGCTCTCAAATGGATTTTAGAGTTCAAAAATTCCTAGGGACAAGTAGCACATCAGATCAAAAGACTCCAAGAATTTCGATATCGAACATCGAGCGTGGAGTGTATACAAGAATGCAGATACCTTGTCACGGAGACCGTGCCCATAGGACTGCTCACATTGCTAACGAGTAGAAAAATCAAAAATCAATGTGTAGAAGAGAAAGATCCAGATCCCGGATTAGTCATCATCTGGAAGAAGAGTATTCGAAGACCAACATGGAAAGAAATTGCAAACTATTCGCCAGCTATTCATTCTTACTGGGATTCTCTTTCCTCAACGGAGAAGTCCAAGGATGAGGGGAAAGAAAGACGTCAGACAGTGGTACTCAGGAAAAAAGGCAGGAAGTGCTCCAATCAATTCATAATGGGGTCACCGTATGACAACTGGGGTGGCAAAGTACGGCAATGGTTTTAATGGGCTAATCATCAAGTCGAATTCAAAGATTGATGCAGAAAATATGCTGAGTGCGCTGCCAGCAATGGGTCGAAGGCCCTAATTCACCATTACAACTTAGGCAGCCTATATGGGAGAATCGCCATTGATACTGCTGGCCCATTCCAGGATATGTGTTGGAATCCAGAAAAGGAGAACCACATCCATATATCTACAGTCCGATGGAATTGTGGAGCAGATGGATAGGACGTTGAACTGCCACCAGTCCAGAGTAGTCTCTGAACATCAGAAGGATTTGGACCACTGCCTCCACTTGTTTCTGATGGCTCATAGTTTGGCAGTGCATGCGTCAACCAGTCAATCCCCTGCTAATATTATAATGAGACGGGAGCTGCGATTTCCGAGTGACCTGATACTTAGGACACCACCAGGATAAGACACTGCGGGAGAGGACCACGTCAGCATATCTTAGCAAAAAATGGACGATTTCCATGAACGAGTCCGTTTAAACCTCCAGACTGCCAGTGATAGAATGAAGGAGACCTATGATATCAAGGCCGATGCTGGAGGATTTCGAACTTGTGACCTAGTTCGGCTATACAACCCTGAGTAACGCCGTGGCCTATTACCGAAGTTGCGAAACTCGTAGGAAGCTCTGTAGAAAGTCATGAAAAGTATTGATGATCTCATCTACCGGATCCAGTAGCGACCAAAGTGAACTTGGGGTCATCCATTTCAGCAGATTGACTTCTCACGATGGAAATCACGATCAATTCAGAACCCTCAGACCACCGGAGAATGAGATGAGGTTCCAGAAGTTCATTTACCCAAATAGGCAGAAAGTACTACACGGGGTAACTCGAGAAGAGCCACGAGACCTTTTCAAGGTGCCGGTTAATTACTCGTTAGCTCACTGTGTGGCAGAAAGTGTTCGAATATCCAGAAACATTGCTGTGGTGTTCTTTAAAGAATTTGTCAACTCCAGAGACCACAAACAGAATCTGGAAGTTGGAGGGGTACCACAGTTCAATAAAATCAGCAATAAGCATTCTCAAGATAAAGTATCCTATGAAAATGTCTGAAAGAGCCTCATCAAACTAGGAAATACGATGTTGGACAATAATCTTGTGAATCTGGCAACCCCAAAATTGTCCAGTGGGATTGATGGGCGGAATTGAAGAGTTATAAGAAGTATGTTGGAGACGTTATCCAGATCCAGCGGCGTCAAGATTTTGGTATGTGATATAAAGAGTCTTTGTTGGAAAAAATAGAATTTATATCTATCATAACATCCAGAGTGTCTAATGTTGAAGTAGAGAGTTGAATGTTGTTAATAAAAGTGAATAAGAAATCTTGTTTCTACTGAATATATTTTCATTCATGAAATAAATCTTTCTAAAAATGAGTATCCCCGCTGCGCTACCACATTTCCATCAGTCTTCTGGGTATCGACACACCCATAGGTTGACATTTCCTAGTAGACAAAACATTTTCAAGAAGGGGCAATGTAACGAGCTTGGAGCCAAACCTAACGCAAAACGTTCGTCGATAGAGATTAGAACCCAGCTGCATTCCAAGGATCCAAGAATTCCAATTGATTCGAAATGCGCGTGATTTCGAAACAAGTGGAAAACACCGACTAGTCTAGGTTGTTCTCATTGGCGGTATGTGGATACATAAATGAAACGCGGCAGCGAAGAGAGGCAACACTCCGTTCACTCAAGGGAGTTTGACACAATTGTAATACAAATCAAGTTGTGTATATAAATCAGCCATACATCTGATTATTAAAATAAATTATCAAAGTTAAGGGTGTTTTTATAAAGTGTAATGAAATAATGAGATTACTTGTCCCGGAATGGATGTTCCTGTGCGTGCATTACCTAATTTTTCACACGGGCACGGGAAATTTTCAGACTCTGATTTGCAATTCGGTTAATTATTTCCTAGTCACCCTTCATTTGAAATTATTAATTGATGAAAACGGGACGTATAAATCCCTAAATGTGGGATTAAATGAAAAATATTTGCCTTTAATTTAGGTACTCACCTTACACAGAGTGTCATTTCCGATTTTGATTTTAACACAGATGTTTCCCGTATTATTCGAATATACTTTGTCGCATTCCATCACGTCCACTTCAGATATAACTCGATCATGAGACTCCTACAATAAACGGAAAAAAAATTATTTCCATTCCTCATAAATTGTCTATCAATAGATATGCCTTCCTTTTCCTACTTTTCGTCGAAATATTTCAGAAAACAATCAATATTTTTGAATAAAATACGGGTGAAATACAAAGTGATGGAGGAGTCATATTCTGGTATAGAATTCATATCAACATCCCTGTCCCTGCTAAATACCCCAACTCAAATCAGAACTATGCCTTGCTCAGAAACTCTTCTCACATTGACCGATTCGTAGGTTTGGAGCTACATTGTTATTTCATCAATACATATAAGCAGAGAATAATACAAATTTTCAGCAATCGAAATAAATAAATATTTCAACAAGTGGAATTGGGCATACTTGGCGAAAGGCCATAATTTCAACAAATGAAAATGAATTGTTAATAATCCAATCTTTCGCAAATTTCATATTCTGTAGGAGTTTCGCGAGCAAGCATCCAACAAAAATACTTTCATTAAGAGTTCAGAATCACTCCTTCCCAACACCAAGCAAAGTTTTTTTACTTTTCAATGCTTCCTGCAAATGTTAATTGAAACAGATGACTATCTGCAGGCTACTTTCATAGTTCTGCCGATCATCAGTGCAGGCGGAGAGCTAATAATCCTACACGTCATCCTGCAATTGATTATCCTTTTAGACCAGGATCCCACGCCTATTTTCAAAAATGATTATTATATGGCTGCATCTTCCTGGGTAGCTTCATTTTGCCGAGACGCCCATCTTTTTCCTCTACGAAAATGGTAGCTAATAAACTGCGCAGAAGTCAATCATGTCGATTTGGTTAGTGCAAAAAAGTCATTAATAACAGTTAGTTTTCCAGTCGAACCTCGAGATGATTCGATAAAGTAATCGAAAAAACTTTTGTCCTACAAAATGGATGGAAGGACTGAAGAATTTTTTTTTACCATGGAATTGACAATTTCAGAGCGTAGGACTGGGAACTACCATTCAATTTGTAGGGCGATATGACCATTCAGATATACGAATATTAAAGAAGCAACGGTAAAAAAATCCGCTTGTTACTAATGATTTCTTATGACCACGTCATTGGTACATGTTGAGAGTCAGTCAGTCCTACCATCCATTCTGTAGGACAAACATTTTTTCGAGTACCTTATAAAATTATCTCGAGGTTCAACTGAAAAAGTAACTGCTATTAATGACTTTTTTGAACTACCAAATCGACATGATTGACGCCTGCGTAGTTTATTAGCTATCACTATCGAGAATTTTCGTAGAGGAGAAAGTTGGGAGTCTCGGCAAAATGAAGCTACCCAGGAAGATTCAGCCTGTTATTAATCATTTTAGAAAATAGACGTGGGATCCTGGTCTATTTGCTTCTGTCAAATATTCCTCCAGTACCCATAATTAAGTAGGCACAGAGTCACTCATAGACCTATAGACTTCTGGGTGAGGTTCTACACTGCCACCTTGATAATAGTAGATAGATAGATAGATTTATTTAAAGCTTTCAATCCAAACAGTTGAAAAACTCAAGTTTTATAAAATCATCAATAAAATTTACATCACAATTATAGATAATACAAACACAAAGTACAAATGTCTCTTAATATAACTAAATATAACTAAAATACCTAATTACAATAAGTATAAAAGTATATATATATATATATATATATATATATATCACAGTCATTGGAAAAAGAAAATTGTATTCAAACTCAATATGAATTTACTTGTCCAGGAATTCCTTCAATGAATACTGCTCAATGTCACACAACAGATCAAAAACATATTTTTTTAAATTTTGTCTTGTGCGATATTCTTTAATATTCAAGGGTAGATTGTTATAAAATTTAATTGATACATAATGTGGACCTTTCTCTGTAATTGTAAGTCTATGCTTAGGAACAAGAAAATTGGTTTTATGTCTCGTACAGTCTTCATGTCTGTATGTATCTTCTTCAAAATTTGATTTATTATCATAGACAAAAATTATACAAACATATATGTAAATGAATGAAGAAAAGTTGTATTTCGTGCAGAAATTTATTTATAAAATCATAGCAGAGCGCTTTCGACTATAAAGTCATCATCAGTGCGTACCTGTAAGTAAGTGACATCGAATTGAATTTAAGAAATTTTGATAAAAAGAATTTTGAAAATTGAAAAGTTACTTACTCGTCAGGTGTACAAGAGCCAGACCATAAAAATATCATGTGTCCAGAGGACCATGTAAAATTTAAAAACGGGACATCATATTTTTTAAATTTTACATGGTCCTCTGGACACATGATATTTTTATGGTCTGGCTCTTGTACACCTGACGAGTAAGTAACTTTTCAATTTTCAAAATTCTTTTTATCAAAATTTCTTAAATTCAATTCGATGTCACTTACTTACAGGTACGCACTGATGATGACTTTATAGTCGAAAGCGCTCTGCTATGATTTTATAAATAAATTTCTGCACGAAATACAACTTTTCTTCATTCAATTACATTGGAACGTGCACACAGCTGGACAAATTTCACATATATGTAAATGGCATATACGGTAAGCATTTTGTTGAATTTGAAGGTACCACGACAAGAATCTGTATATTTCATATTCAACATGGTCTTCAAGATACGTTTCTGCATGATGAAAATACGTTCAAGTTGTGTACCCCCTCCCCATACTAATATTCCATATTTCAGAAAAGGATATACAGTCCCGTAATATGCGGTCTTCAGTGCTTCGAAATTCAAGTGTTTTTTTCAAGACTCTAATTTTTTGAGAGATATTCAATATGTATCTCATAATTTAGTTTGTCATCTATATAGATTCCTAACAGTTTTGTACTGGTTGAAAAAGACAATCTATCGCTTTCGAGCTGAACATAGTCCGGAATAGTGATATTTTTGTGAACAGTTTCAAAAAGTATGCAGTCTGTTTTAGAGGTGTTTGATAATAATTTGTTAGTACTAAAGTATGTAGATACTGTTGAAATGTTGTTTGATATCGAGTTTTCCAGATTAAGTTACCTGTTGATGGGTAAAATGATATTGGAATCATCTGCATAACTCACAACTGTAGTACTTGTTTGTTTAAAAATTTCTGAAAAATCATTAACATATACAATGAATAGTAAAGGACCTAGAACACTTCCCTGTGGTACGCATTTTTTGATTTCAGTGAAACCTGAGAAGAACTCAGTATTTTGTTCCCTAATACATACTTTTTGTTTCCTGTTACTCAAGTAAGAATTTAAGAGATTCAAGGCATTTCCTCTGATTCCATAGTTGAACAGCTTTTGAAGTAAAATGGAGTGATCAACACAGCCAAAAGCTTTACTGAGATCGAGAAAAATACCACATGCGCAAGAGTCTTGTTCGATTAACTGTTGAATTTCATCTACGAACTTAAACAAAGCTGTTTCAGTACTTTTTCCTTTGAGAAAGCCATGCTGAAAATCATTCAGCAAACCTTGTGTTTCTAGTAGTTCTAGTCTTATGAAAGCAGGGAGTTCTGACTAGAACCGCCAATATGCGGCTAGCTTTTCTGTAGAGTATATGTGATTCCATGGTTGGGGTAACTAGAACAGAGAGAGACGTCGACAACAAAATACATTTCATACTAGAATATTTATTTTGAAGTCCACCCAAATCGATCTCAGATAAATCATTTTGAATGGGACAACCCACATATTTTTCAATTTTGAACCCTCAGATTTTTGACATTGGTTTGAGAAAAGGGTATTGTTGAGAAAGGATATCCCGGAGAAACAGTTTAATGAGACCAATTCAGTAACAGCTAGAGTCAGTTGTTATCAAAATTTTCGGATTGATCTGTTTTATTCCTCTTCTCATTCCTCAGTTGAACCAAATTGAATAAATGTTTTATTGAGTAGTTCGTAGGATGATAGCAATGTGGAACATCAGACCAGAATATTGAATTATTTAATTTACTCACTCTATTCCAACCTGCTACGTAGCAGTTTTTCCATGAACTTGGACCATTGTTCAATTTTTCAGTGGATGCTGCTTTAATCTGGGCGTTAGATGGAAATTCCTTGATGACCTGTTCAAAAACGTGAAAGTTCTTACTTATGAAATGTTTTGATTAAATATATTATTGTGATGTGAAAAATTGTTGTTTAGAAATCTCATTTTATTTTTTCGATAAATTAGGCCTGGATTTGATGGTTGTAAAAATAAATACATACTTAAAAATAGTTCTCTCTGTTTTTAATGAAAATTTCGATTAATTTCGTCAAGAAAATAAAACAATAACTTTTTCAAATAATAAATCTAGATTCCAGTGATAAAAAATAAATAGCTCATACCAAATAAAGAAAAATTTAACATATTCCTTTTTGTGAACTATAATTGCATAGAAATTACAGATAACGCTTAAATAAATGTCATGGAATGCTGCATAGGTACAGTTCTGGTCCTTATGGAAATAGCTTTGTTTATGACACAAATGGAGAGTTTATATGGGAATATCTTGCACCAAGTTTTCTGCTGTGTGCTAGCTCGTTGAAAACAAAATAATAGTTCGTAGCTACTTGGTTTCTATAGTAGTTTTTGCAAAAGTCACCTTGTCTTCGGGATTATTTTAGTCTCTAACAGTTCTCATCAGTCATAGGTAAGCACCAGCGTCGATCAGAGGGGGTACTGGAGGACAGTACTCCACCTATGGAAACATTGGAAGCAGAAAAATTGGAAGAAACAATGGTTCACTCCAACAGTCGCATGCCAGTGTACGCAAAGTTGTGCAGGAAATGGTCACTGTTTCAATAATAATTTGTCGATTCCTACGAATTCCATTGTACAGTTTTACCAATCTACATTTGTTATAAGTAAAAGTACGTTACAATTGACCATATTCACCGAGGCCATATTGTCATGCGAAAATACCAACTATCCATTTTCACCAATGGGTGAAAATATAATCTATCTATATCTATAAGAATGTTCTATTTTGTGCATGTTTCATGTTCGCATTTTTTGAGTTTCAGAAAAATTTCACTGAATAGAAAATCTAGGATAAATGGGTAGTAGACTGATGCCTATAATTTTTGTGAAAAAAAAATTACAGGCAAGGACCAGGTGGGAAATGTTGTTGAGGTTCCAACTTTGGGAAAAAAAATATTGAAACACAAAATGGTTAAATGGGGGTGCAGTTTAGGGGTTGAAAACGGTTTTTTGCGATTTGCGACGAAACGTGACATTTTAGCAAAAAATGTGTCAGTTGTAGATAAGAAAAAAATAAAAAACTTTTGTATTTAACACTTTTCGACATAAACTGAAATTAACAGTCAAAATGGCGAAAAACCGATTTTTCAGTATTTAATTTTATTTCTCGCTTATAAATAATTTGATTTACATGAAAAATTGTGAGCGTATGTCCTTTTTGGAGTCGAATGAGCATGATTTTTTTGCAATTCAGAAGACAACTAGTTTTCGAATTATGTAAATTTTTCGGAAAAATACCCTTATCTTCCACGAACAATTGTTCTGGTGTTTTTTTTTTGTCGAAGATCAATGAGTGAACATTACAATTGCTCTATGTCTATGTGACTTGGTGGTTTATTGATCGTTATTCATGAGAAGTGATGTCATTTCATAATAACGGTCCAAGATTAGACGCTTGTGGTACACCCGAAATCGCTACAAAGCAGGAGTATTTTATACTATCATTTCCAACTCCAACTAAATATGGGATGATATGCCAAAATTTTACAGTTTCTTTAGCAGCTGTTGATGTGATACTCGATCAAACGCCTTGCTGAAGTCTGTGTAGATGACATCAACTTGATGTTTAACAAGTACAGCAGAAACAAATTGAGTAAAAACAGAGATTAGTTGCAGTACTACGTGCCTTGATACAACCATGTTGAAAATTGGACAGTGAAGAACGAACATGTTTATAAGTCATGTCTGATAGTATAATTTCCAGTATTATGCAAAAACTGATACTAGTGTAATTGGCCTGTAATTTTCAACATTTGTTACTTTTCCAGACTTGAATACAGGGCATACTTTTGACAACTTCCATTTTTTCGAGAAATGTCAATTTTTTATGATGGAGTTATATACCGGGTAAGAGTCAAAGAGAGAGTTAAATGGAGACAAAGTTGCGTATTATGGAGTTGAAAATCTTCTCTCACTTTGCAACACTCTTTTCTTCAAAGGTAAATAAAAAGGAGCAATGCAAACGGCAGCTCTTCGTCGGTAGGTACTATGGGTTTATACTTTATACCAGAATTATATCATTGAACAGTAACAGATTGGTCACAAAAATAAGAGGGGCGCCACAGCAACTTTTAATATGTCTATGTCAAAGAGTACTTACTTGGAAAGTTGAGCAACCGAATAACCCAAAACTATAAGAGACTCTACCATACAATGTTTTCAAGTTGAAGAGTGTTAATCAAAAAATAAATAAAACATAAATAAACACACAAACATATAATATAAATAAATCTTCACTGGACAGAGAAACAGTTTAAAAAAAATAAGACTGTGATTCTAATAATATTCAATATTTGATATCTGCTGCAAAGGAGGCTAAATATGTAAGATTTTATTAGAGGAAATCAATTTTCCCAACGCATAGTACTATGTGGTGGTTTACAGATAGTCGTTGAAGGATATCAACTTCAACCGGAGATAATATCAATATTGAATAATAATAAATACTTTAAATTGAAATGGTAGGATTTTATTCTATATAAAAAATAGTAAGTTAAACCTGTTCTTCTGGTGACACCAATGTGAAGATTTTGGACTAGATCCTAGGCCAACCAAGACTGGAGTGATGAGGGAAGGGAGTCTTCATCTTATCTGACAGCAATCAGCATTTCATCAGGCAAAACCTTGGCCAAAAGAGCTATACAGGAGCCCTAATACCATTAATATCCACAACAGGAAGACGTGGGGCTTAACCAAATTTTGAGAGATACCCAACCAGGTCGCTGGTATGAAAACGATGAAAAGAAATGTTGTAAAACCCACCTTGTGTGAAGGGTTTTATCTTGTAGAAAAAAATGTCGGCGTGGTACAAAGTTTTCAAACGCCCAATTGTCGTAACTGTCCAAGATAGGCATCTATCAAAAGCCAGGACTCTGGAGTTGATGGTGAAATAAGTAGAATGGAATATCCACAAAGGATCACTTTACAAATTCAGGATTTGTCTGCCGAACAAAACCAGGAACCCAAGTATGGCTAGACACCCGTAGCTTTCACCAATTCTACTATCAGACTCCTCGTCTATCAGTCAGAAACGAAATCCACCTTGAAGATTTTTTTATCCAGGAAGTTAGGTTACCAACATTCAGATACTCCAATATTTGCATGTATAACCGACCAATCTGACCAGCTTAAAAATAATTACGTGTTTGGTTTTCTCTGATCAGACACCCCAAAAGCTAAGTTGGCCACACTGATATTTCACAATATGAAACAGATGACAGGTGACAGTTGAAATATGATCGGACAGCTGACAGATACAAATAAAAGTAAACACGAAAGCAATCAAAACATTTGGTTTATAATCGCATCAAACCCTAAAAAGTAAAACAGAGGAAATAATTCGAAGACACTCTTTTTGAACCTTCTCAATAACCAGAACTCAGACATACATATGAAAACCTCACAAAAATTCGTTTAAAGACAACATTGGATGCCAAAGTGCGTAGGATATATTTTCTTTCAAAGACATTTGTTATTCGACTTCAATAATTTTCAGATCGACACTTGCACAGTGTAAAACAGATCATACTCTTCTAGTAAGCAGAAATACAAGCACTACTCGGAAAACCAAACAGCACCACAACGTATGCAGTTTCAATGAGAACAAGTCGAAAATAGAAAAGTTATGATTTATTCTGATAGTGCATCCAACTTGTAAAATGTGAATTGATCATTAAATGTGGTTTTTGAATGGAAATTACCATGGGAATGTTGATAGGGTTTCTATCAATGGCGTTAGTCAACCGACTATGAAGATATATGTATGTTGTGTTAAGGCTCATTGAAAGTAGGTCACCACAGGTCTTCCTTGCTCTAAAGCTTTCTAAAAATTGACAAAATAAAGTAGCGAAAATTTAAATGCTACAACTTTCAGAGATATACAGGAAAAAACGAGAAATTCAACCCTCTCTGTAACTCTTACCGTTTCTGAGAACCACATGCATCTACTCGAATTTCACTCACCCGGTATAATCGCTACCGGCACCAAAATGCAATTCACTAATGACTCAACAGTTTTGGCTGGCCATACGATGGACGCCAAAAATACTCACAATGTACCTACATTAACTGGACATTTTCTGGAGTTTAATTGTACGTCCAAAGTGTTGACCTGGTCCTTTGAACGTCCATTGAATGTACATTGGATGTCTAGAACTTCCATATTCAACGTCCATTGTACATCCATTGTACGTACATGTGCTGTGTGGGATACTGACTAATTCGAAAACTTCAAAATACCCTTGCTATTAGCCAGCTATTCACCTCATATCCTACTTTTAGTATTATTGGGGAGATGTTAATTTCGACGTTAACAAAAGTTTTCGTATTATTTTGTCACTCTCCGCTTCTCGAACTGTGTCTATATCCTTCGATGTATAGAGTCCTAAAAATATCCACAAACCTTAATTAGTGCCAAATCATATTCCAACGTCTCTTCGTTGAATAATGGATGCAGTGTAACTTTTCTCACGCTGGATCTGAGGATGGGAAACTCCAAAAGATTATTTCTTCCTCCTTGCACTAAAATTACGCCTGGAAGTATTTCTTCACCCCTGTCGTAGAACAAGCAATGAGCAACAGTGAGAATTTCTGTCGTTGTGACAATGGATCCTCCACAAAGGAACTCATCATTGTCAAACAAGTGAACGGATGCCTGAAAATAAAAATCAGTTGGTTAGAATAACAGGACACCGCACGTATTTCTCTAATCATTTGGTTGAGATAAAAAATAAGTATAATTTTCAGATGACATCATTAACTTTATTAAATACTTGAAGACTAATTATTTGCATTAATTTAGGAAAAAATGGCTAGTAACAAAATCCATTTTAAAAGCTTTTTTCTACGTTCATGCAAAAAACGAAACTTTATTGAACTGTATTCAGTAGACTAACTGGTTATTTATTGTCTTAAAGTCTTCATTGCACTCATTTGTCATTTCGCTACCGCGTTATGTCATCATGACAAACACAAAAGTCAAATCAATGCCATATTTAGTCTATTTTCTATGAGATTGTATTACGTTTGGAACAGTTGCATATTTTATATTATTGTCAATCATATTTATTACATACTGGGATTACAACATTACTGCAATTTAATAAATGTAAAGATTGTTTCTTTGAATATTATTACTTATACGAGCTCCTTCCCATTTCAGTTGGCCCACATTATATTTTTTCAGAAATTTGTCCAAGTGTGACAAAATAAAAGTACCTCGTGAACTGTTTTTGTTTTATTTATTTAAGCACATAATTATACTCTATTTACCAACATATATACATGAAAACCAATAAATTTATACAAATTGAGAACAAATAGAAAAACGTGAACAAATACAGAACATACAAAAAAAAAACAGTTTTGAAGTTTACCACTGGGTAACATCGCCTTTATTTTTCAAAACTGCAGAAATTCTTTGAGGCATAGTATTCACTAAGTTTTCACAAAATTGTGTTGTAAACAAATCCCATATCTCCTGAAGCTTTTCCTTTAATTCAGGGGTTGTTCTGGCAGGATGTGTGCGCAACACTTTTTCCATCGCATGCCACAATGTTTCGATCGGAGATAAATCGGGACTACTAGAAACCCATTACAAAAGTGGTATGTTATAGTCTTCCATAAATTTGAGAACTTATTGTGTGGCATCCGGCGCCATCCTGTTGGATCACAAAATCTTGCGGTTTTAAAAAAATTCACCTATTTCCCCCCCCCCCCCCCTATTTTCCCCCCTCGCAAGCTAGATAGAGAAGGCGTTAAAATTCGGGAAAATTTCCAATGGTAAATTAATAGGTAAGCAATTGTGCAACAATGACGCATTGATTGAAATGAACAGACTAAGAAACATACCCACAGAAAACCAAAAAAAGAAAATAAATTTTGAAGTGAATTGAACCCACCATTTTGTTACATTGTGAAATTTTAAATGACACAAAAGCGAGAATAAATCTTGATGTAATTTTTAATTTCATTCACAATTAGAAATACATAGGTAATCTGTGGTAGAAGTCCATTGTATCTCGAAGTGGAATGGTATTGATTCACAATATAGAAAAACTCGAAGTCATCTCCAGAATTTTCATTAACATCTGGTGTAGTGAGATGGCGAAGCCATCAAACAAACAACCAGTTTATCGAACATGTTTCGAACCTATATAGGTTCATCATCAGCGAAATAGACTATTCTACAATAAAAAAGAAAAATATAACTATTGGTTATCCAGTAAGGTGTAGTGCTACTTACATGGAGAAAAATTTTATATGAATTTATGAAAATAAGTGTCCGCACATTTCAACAAAAATTAAATGTGGGTGCAAAAATTCTACAATAAAGAAGAAAATTATGACTATTGGTAATCCATTGAGTTCAGATATTACTTACATGGAGAGGAAAAATACATAATTAAGATTATTAAATGTTAAAAGGGGGAATCAAAAAGTTCTACCCAACAGTGGGGAACATAGTAATAAGGTTAGATGTTGTCCAACTGACAACATACCAGGAACAATAAGGGGGTTTGGGGGCCTTAAGCCCTTTATCCCAATCAAAAGCAAAATTAGTTATCCAAATGGATCAATGATAAGAAAAAACAAGTGAAACTACGAGAGGTTAACTGTCAAGTGTCAAGTTCAAAGTCGAAAGCAGCACCAAGAGTAAATCTTCTTTCACAATTCTTAAATTCCTTACACCCTTCTATACGATTCACCATGGAAGTAGCAAAAAACAATTCTCTTCCTTTTTTAGATTTATTCATCAACATTACTTACTCCAAACTTGAATTTTCAATTTACAGGAAACCTACACATACAGATTCAGTAATCCCCTTTTCTTCTTGTCATCCTTACTCTCATAAAGTTCGCTTTACCATAGACTTTTTAACATTCCTATGTCACCTGAGAATTTCAACAATGAACTGAATATTATTAGACAAATAGGCCATAGTAATGGTTTTCCCCCTTTTTTAATTAATAGAATCTATAACAAACATAAAATGAAATCTCTCAATCGTAGTTTAACCCCCCTTAACAATTCCAACAAATATTGTTCAATTCCTTACTTAGGTAAAGTATCACTTGATGTCTCAAATATTTTTAAACGGTTCAGTAATGATACCAATTTTTCCTTTTATACTACTAATTCTATTTCCAAATTATTAGTCAGCACTAAAGATAAAGTACCCATTTCACATAAATCAGGTGTTTATAGAATTTCCTGTTCACAACCAAATTGTCCAGCTCCATACATTGGACAAAGTGCTAGGAAAATTAAAACAAGAGTGTTGGAACATGTTAAACTAATTGAGAGTTCTAGAAACCCACATATAGATGAGTATAATACAAAAAGTTCGTTCGCCAATCATATTCTTAATTACAACCACAAGTTCGATATTGACACTGATTTAGATATTTTACATCTTTATCAGAAAGGCTCCCTACTTAATTTTCTTGAAATTTACGAAATCAATACTGCCATTAATAATCCTAACGTCAGTTCTCTCAATGAACAAGTACAGTTCGATTGCAAAAAGTTTTTCAACTCTCTCAAGTTTTAATATATTTCGGTTTGCCTTGATCCTTCACAAATCCGTATGTGTTGCATTAGGGTACGTCCAGAGTGCACGCGAGAAAGCAATATCGCGAGTCGCCTTCTCGCTTGCCGGGAGTCAGCGCGAGAAAAAGCAATTGATAAGTAATGGAAGCGGTCAAAGTGACAACGCTCATCTCGCACAGAGTCTCGCGCATCGGAGTCCGACAGCTTACCGGAATGAATTATTGTTTCTGGTTTCCGATTCTGAGTGATTTCTCGCATGAGCTAGAAGGTATGTTCTTATTGATTCCTGTTCAGAAGAGTGATTACTACGAACTATACTGCTCTGTTGGTTATGTTAATTGGTTACATTTTTTATTTTTTCCCTAAATCACATTGATTAGAAAAAAATCACAAGTCGTTCTTTTTGAAGGATCTTCTGTTAATGAAATTTACACCAATTCTTCATCATGCGAATTTCATTTCTTTCAAAGTATCTAAAAAGTATCTTGTTCCATTCTAAAATATTCTTGAAATTTTTGTGGGTGGCTTTTCAACTAGGGAAATAGGTGATGATATTCATCTTACGTATGGTGCGTAACATTACTTTCATGAACTGCAATAGGCGAGAACACGGAATTTTAAAGATATTTTCAATGGATTATGCAGCTTGTGAACACCCTGTGGGCAATTTTCTTTTTTTGTCAATTTTTTTCAATCTTAAAACAAATATTTCAAATCGGCAAAATTCAAATGGCTTCTTTCTCGTGACATTGCAAATTGTTGTGACGTCCTCTTTCGACAATTCCGAGCAACCAATAGCATTGCCGTTTACGTCATAATAAATCTGATTGGGATCGGGAGAATACGCCACAAAGAGCGCCAATATCAGTACATTTGAAATTTTCCGATTTTCAAAACCGAATGGGAACGGCTGTAATTGAAATTTGACAAAAATATTTTCTGGGTTCATTTATATATGCGTTGTATATTTCAAAGCATATTTGAAGCGATCATATTTTTTCGTGTTGTCGCCTATATGTTCCCTCAGGTTGAAGTTTTCATAGTACGTCATTTTCATCAGCTACACTTAAACAAATAATTTCTCCCTGAGATAACTTCATGATCATTACTGATCTGCTCATTCTCCTCTACTCCTCTAAACTGTTACCTGCGCAGAGCAACCTGTCAGTGCGAGTTTTTCGTAAGCGAGAAGCCGACTCACGATATTGCTTTCTCGCGTGCACTCTGGACTACCCTTCTATTGGATTTGTTCGGCCGTGTGCATGTTGTTCTGTCTGTTCCGCGCGGTGATGTTTTCCATCATTTCTTGAACGGGTGATGGTTGCCTTGCTCCGTGGTGTAGATGGAGGTAGTAATTTTGCACCGGGTGGGCTGGTTTCTTATTCACGCACACTGATTCATATTATGTATTATTGTACGTTACTGTCTCAGACGGATGACATGAGGCCTGGTTGCTCAGAACACTACCTGCTATGTGGAGGATTTCGCACCTTCAATTTTGCGTTCTGTGTCTGTGGCTCTCCTGTCTTTCTCTGTGCTGCTTTCGACTTTGAACTTGACACTTGACAGTTAACCTCTCGTAGTTTCACTTGTTTTTTCTTATCATTAATCCATGTGGATAACTAATTTTGCTTTTGATTGGGATAGAGGGCTTAAGGCCCCCAAACCCCCTTATTGTTCCTGGTATGTTGTCAGTTGGACAACATCTAACCTTATCACTATGTTCCCCACTGTTGGGTAGACTTTTTGATTCCCCCTTTTAACATTTTATAATCTTAATTATGTATTTTTCCTCTCCATGTAAGTAATATCTGAACTCAATGGATTACCAATAGTCATAATTTTCTTCTTTATTGTAGAATTTTTGCAACCCCATTTAATTTTTGTTGAAATGTGCGGACACTTATTTTCATAAATTCATATCAATTTTTTCTCCATGTAAGTAGCACTACACATTACTGGATTACCAATAGTTATATTTTCCTTCTTTATTGTAGAATAGTCTATTTCGCTGATGATGAACCTATATATGTTCGAAACATGTTCGATAAACTGGTTTTTTGTTTGATGGCTTCGCCATCTCACTACACCAGATGTTAATAGTAATTGTGGAGATGACTTCGAGTTTTTCTATATTGTGAATAAATACATAGGTACTTCTCACGACAAGCTTTTATATCATTTAAAATTTTATAATGTAACGAAATTATGGATTTTATTAACTTTAAAATTAATTCTCTTCTTTTTTCTTAAAAAGTATTTTTTGAAGTTTATTTATTTCATCCTATCTCTAAATAATTGTGTGAAGAAGTAGCTAATAACAATCTAATAATCATCAAAAACGGATAATAGGAACCGTATATATGGTAAAAAGTGTCATTAGTAAATAATACTGTTGGTTAACAAATCAAAGATAATTCTAAAAACTTTATAAGGAATCCATAAATCCTTTTAGTAAAAATATCTTGCTGTTCATCAAAAATTAACCATATTTCCTTGTGCGTGCTAGGGAAGACGCATCCCTTAATCTTTAATGTATGATGCCTAGCACGAGGCTGATGACCATGCTGGGAATTGCACCCACGACCCTATGCTAGAGAGGCGAACGCTCTACCAGCACGACCACCACAGCCTATTAATGGCATCACACGTTGAGAGGTAAAGGCTACGTCTTTCCTAGCTTGCACAAGTCTTGTAACACCCTGCATGTGTTATAAAATAGTTTAAAATACAGAAGAATTATCCATTTGAAGTGTTTGAAAAAAGGGAATCTGAAATATTGGTAGCAGCAAGTAGATTAATTAAAACCAGTCATTACCAAGTTACTTCTGAATGTTTATATGAAAAATGGCGTCCGCTGACGACAATCCAGTGGATGCAGTTTGTGTTATAAGTGAAGAAACATTTAAAGAAACGCTATTCAAGTGCTGCCCAAAAAAGGGATCCAAAATTTTGTGTTGTGTTGTGTGTGGAAATCTATTTCTCATGTGCAGCAAGAAGGAAACTTCACTGTGTGAAAATATGCGATACCAGAATTAAGTGCTAGGAATGCACAAACAGTGTAAACATCCAGGAAACATTTATCTCAGGAACAATCACCGCCGAAAATCAAAACACTGAGAACCAATTATTGAAGAAATTACTTCGTGAAAAAGATGAAAAATATAACCTCCTTCTTGATAATAACAAATTGCTCAAGCAAAATAATGAACTTCTGCAGCGAAAAATTGATCAACTGATAAGGGATTCAAAAAAGAGGCACATGATAAGGCTGCTCACAAAAATCTGTACAGCCAAAACCTAAAAAAACAATCCGGCGATCCAGTAAACATTGTAGCTTGTGAGGCAAGCCTGAAAGTACAGGGTTGCCACCCACAAATAATAATCATGGAAATTTAATGCAAGCACAGTCATCCAGATCCGGCATGGAAGATATTGTACAACTCTATAGATGAATCAACTGATTTATAACAGCAGCGACATTCCACATCCTGATGGAGGTTTTAAGACTGTATCTTACAGAAGAGAGAAACCTAGGAAAACAGCTCTCGGAGAAAAAGACAC
Source organism: Chrysolina oricalcia (assembly GCA_944452925.2). Taxonomy (NCBI): domain Eukaryota; kingdom Metazoa; phylum Arthropoda; class Insecta; order Coleoptera; family Chrysomelidae; genus Chrysolina; species Chrysolina oricalcia. The sequence continues at coordinate 51,488,224 of OX101815.2, forward strand.
AAATGACGATTTTGGCATTGAAAGAAAAGCATAGCTCTATCTGTATCGTATAAAACGTCATGTTACGGAAGAAAAAATCTCCCCTTGTATAAATGAACGAGGTGCATTCAAGAACGCCGACATAGAAATCAAAGAACTCCCCACCGAGAAATCTCAAAGTAAATGTTGTATGTTTGGTATTAATTTCAGTCTCAGAGACGAAATATATAAACCTTCAACCTGACCCAGAAGTGTAGCATACAAACGTTTTGATTTTAGCAAATACCATGGATACCAAAGACGCAGCGCGGATTTTTGAACAAACCTACACTATATCTACTAAAACTAAAGAAACGAAACATTCAAGACAAAACTTTCCAGATATCTCCTTAGCGCATCACAACGTCCGGAGTCTGGGAAACTGTTTGAACGAACTATGTGCGTTTCTCGAGAATCTACATGGCCAAAGGATACTGTGCATCTCTGAACACTGGCAAACATATGATCGACTTAGTTCACGTGGTATGTCCAACCTAACACTTGTATATCTTGCTACTGCCGTCCTCCGGATCAACAAGGTGGTGGTGTGAGTATTTATTGTGATGTCAACTTCAAATGCAAAATTTTTAGTAAACTGAACGACCTCTCGGAATGCAGAACATTGGAGTGCTGTGCTGCCGAACTCTCGTTGAATAATCATAAATTCCGTATAGTCTGTATGTATCGATCACCCAACAGCGATTTAAAATTATTTTTTCTAAAATTAACACAGATCCTGGACATTTTATCTAAGAATAAACTAGATTTTTATATAACGGGAGACTTCAATATCGATCTACTTGTACCATCCAAAGCGTCAAAAGAGTTCACTGATATACTGGAATCCTATAATACACTTCCTACTCTCAAGAAAGTGACCCGCCCTAGCAGTAAAACATGTCTTGATAACATATTAACCAATTCCATAAACAAGTTTTCAATAGACAACTTCCAAACATGTATATGTGATCATAATGCACAAGTATTGAAATTCAATACTCCACGTAAAGCCAGAACTCCCTACAATAAGATGAGGTTTTTCTCAAACGAGGCTATTCTTGGTTTCTGTACTGACTTGGTTGATGAACGTTTCGAAAGTTTATATAATGTGGTTTCTGCTGACTCTAAATATAACATATTTATAATTACCTTCCTACAATACTTTAATAAACACTTCCATCTGAAGAAAGTCACTGAGAGAAAATCCGAAAGTATCTTTCAAATTCCTGATCTGCTGGCCAGTAAAAATGAAAGGTTAACCTATCAAATGTTATCTCCTGATTTCACACAGTATAAAAGTTTCTTCAAGACGGCACAAAGCAAATACACTGCATTACTTAAGGAGAATGGGGATGAACACATGAACAGAAACTAGCTTCATCAAAAAACAAATCTAAAACATCATGGTAAATTATTAGTGAACTCACTGGTCGTAAAAATAAACACGATAATAATAAAAAAGCAGTCGAACTAATTGCGTATTAACTGCCGAGGCAGCATGAGTTTAAATGCGACATACCATCTAATGACATTAGCTTCTCCTTTGCTACAATTACCATACAGGAATTTCATGATATAATGAATGAAATGGAGACCAAAAAAAGCTCTGGTCATGATGAAGTCTCTACATTCCTACTGAAAAGTTGTTTTGTATGTATTGCTGAGCTTTGCCATGTCATAAATGCATCCCTCCAGTCTGGTGTATTTCCGGAAAACCTAGTTTGCGGTAATAAAACCATGTTTTAAGAATGGTGATCCAGAATCACTAGACAATTATAGGCCTATCAGCCTACTGAGCGCCTTCTCAAAACTCTTTGAGCTAGCTGTCGCCAGGCAAGTAGTAAGATATTTCCGAAATCACAACCTCCTCAATATGAGCCAACATGGATTCATTGGTGGCAAGAGCATTGAAACCGCACTATTTGAACTTACTCACTTCATATACTCCTCATAGAGGAGAAATTGCCTGCGGAATTTTCCTGGACTTGTCCAGGGCACTCAAAATTTTTAAATGGCATGTGGGGTCAAGTGTCACATCGTTGAAAAGAGAATTCAATTTTCTTCACAACCATCTAAATATTTTTGAATTTTGTTTATAATTTTTTTCCTAATTTCGATTTTTATACCTTTCGAAATTTTTATATTAATGTGCCCCCAGCACCATCTATCGAGTAATAATGTTTCTTCTCTCAGAAAGTAGTATCGGTGATACCCTTCAAAAAATTTTTGGTTTCATTGTTCCACATCCAACCGTTCAAATTTATCGAGGTATGAGTAGTATTCAGATCCGCATTTATATTTGATATTTCGATTTTGAATTACAAAAAAATATTACCGAAATTCAAAAATATTTAGATGGTTGTAAAGAGAATTGAATTATCTTTTCAACGATGTGACACTTGACCCCTTATGCCATTTAAAAATTTTGAGTTGATGGGCCCCCCTGCGCCCCCTATCGTGCAATCACTATTTTTTTATTTCAAAAAGTAGTATTAGTGAAACCTTCGAAACGATTTTTTTTTTCATATTTCTACGTCGAACCGTTCAAAAGTTAACAGGGGGGGACTATTAAAAGCCGCACTGTATATGCAGATAAATTGTTATTTTTATTAATTAATAGTTCTGGAATATTTTCTTGTCCGGACAACTTTTGACAGTTTTTCAACATCTCTCGAAGGTCTGATGCTGAGCAAGTATCTCTCTTATTTAAATATATAGTCTGCAAGCTTGCGTCATAAATTAAATATTCGTTCAAGAACTTAAATTGTTTTTCCAACTTCTGTAGTTTATAGAATTGTTGTGAGCGCAATACTTTCAATTCAGTTACGTTATAAGGTTTTTTCAAAACTTCGACAATTCCGGGGTGATCAGTCCTAGTCTCATCGTCTGCAGTTGAGTTGTCCAACATTATCTTTGTTCGTGAACGTGTTATGACATTCACAGAGGCATTGATTTTCCTGGACATTTCTTTCAAGTCGTCAGATGATATTTCTACTCGAGAAAGAGCGTCTGCAATGTTTGAGTTTCCCTTAACGTACTGTACTACACAGTCGTATTCATGTAAAACAAGTCGAAATTTTGTAATTTTGTAAGTCTACTAGAAGGTTGATTTAGGCAATACAAAAATATGAGAGGTCTATGATCGGTCTGTATTATAAATTTTCTTCCGTACAAATATGGCCAGTAATGTTTAACTGACCAAACTATAGCTAAAAGTTCTAGTTCTATAATGCTATAATTTCTTTCCGCTTTATTTAATGTTCTACTGGCATATGCAATCGGTTTATTGTCCCCGTTACATAGCACTCCAGAAATGGCAATTTTTGACGCATCAGTTTTCAAAATAAAAGTATTTTCAGCTGAAAAATCTGGGTATTGTAAAATTGGAGGTGATATTAGTCTTGATTTCAAATGTTCAAATGCTTCTTGACATTCATTTGTCCAGAGAAATTTTTCACCTTTTCTAGAAAGTTTGTTCAAGGGTGATATTATTTGTGCAAAATTTGGAACGAACGACCTGTAGTAATTAGCAAAAGCTACAAATCGTTTCGTTTCTTGTGCATCTTTGGGCACTGGATATATTTGTGATGTAAGACTTTTTGACGGGTCGGGAGATACTCCTGACAATGAAATTTTGTGACCTAAATAAAGAATTTCTTTTCTAAAAAATTTACATTTACTCGGATTCAGTTTTAAATTTACGTTTCGCAATCTATGCAAAACTTTCGTTAAATTTTTGTTTTGATCCACCAAACTATTTCCCAGAATGATAAGATCGTCTAAGCCAGGAATCACACTGATCGACCAGGACCGACCGTCCGCGACCGTCCACCTACGACCAAAAATTGAATTAGATCAATGAAAACTTTCAAACTCACACTGATCGACCATCTGCGACCGTCCGCCAGAATAATTTTCTAAATCTGACATTCAAAAGGTTACGTCAATTTTCTATTTATTTAACGAAAAATAGTTAAAATTATAATTTCAATGTTTTTGTTGTGAATAATGAGTAGGAGTGAAGAAGAAAGAATCATGATAGTGTATGATTTTTATAAACGATTAATAAAGTAATGTGAAGAAGTGTGTGGAATAGAGAAGTTTATTTATATCGGGAACAAGAGGGTGAATTTTGAACCAATTACCCCAAATCACTAAAAGATCAATACAGTTCCAAACTACCTACTATTAAATGTCCATAAATTACACCAACAGAAATTCCCAATCAAAAAAAGGCCAATTTTCTATTTGCTGGGCAGTAATTCCCGATGGAGCACCAAGGAATGTCTCCTTTTTCTATATCCAGCACGTTAATTTTTCAACTATAAAGAATATGTAAGTTACTATTAGTTGAACTGGTACTAAACAATTATTCTCTTGCGTTAATAAATGCAATCAATGACTTCTGTACTGCTCTAATTAGGATTACTCTGATTTAACGTGACTCCTCACCGCTGTTATCAAAATATTCATCTCTGCGGTGGTCCACACGGTTCCTATATTGTTCCGCTGCTTTAAAAACATTAAAACTTCAGATGTACTATAAATTGTAAATAAAGTATTCACGAATTTCTGACTCAATTGGAAATGTAACAGTTCACACGAATAATATTAAAATTTTCGTTTAGGTGAAAAACTGTTGAAAGTTTATCACAAACATGTATCCAAATGATAGTTTAGCGCATGGGCATTGCATCACAGTAGTCTGAAGCCGACCAAAATTTCCAGCAGGTTGTAATTTCAAACATGGTCTTTGAAGACCGGTCGTGGACGGTCGAAAATGGTCGAACAATGTGAGTTGGGCGATAAGAATATACGTGTTGGAAATTTTGGTCGTTGGTGGAAGGTCGCTGACGGTCGGTCCTGGTCGATCAGTGTGATTCCTGGCTAAGTAAACAAAACAGCATTCAAAATTCAAACCTGTCATAGCCATGGTTACAGCTGTATACTCTCTATAAGCTGGGTCTAGCTCAGTTTGGTAATACCCTTGTGCTAGGTCAAGATGGGAAATATAAATTGCACCTGAAAGTGAATCTAAAATCTCATTAATATTTGCTATAGAAAACTTTTCGTCTTTCAAACATTTATTTAGTAGTCTGTAGTCAATAAAAACTCTCCACTTGCGTTCACCGTCTTCATCTGTCTCTTTGGGTACTATTAGTAGGGGTGATGACCATGGAGGTCTAGCAGGTTCAATTATTTTGTCTTTTAACATTTTATTAATCCGTTTTTCGATTTTTAGTTTCTGTGATTGGGGAAGTCTGTACGGTTATGTGTAAACAGGGGTTGTGTTTTCTTCTAGTTGAATTGAATGTTTATAAATGTTAGTTAATGAAAGTATGCCATTGGGTAAATGGAAAACGTTCGCAAATTTTGCAATTATGTGGTCAAGCGCTCGTTTTTCTTCTCAATTTAGTCCGTCTGAGCAAATTTATTTTAGAACTTCTTCCACTCGTTGAACGGATGAATTATTCATGTAAGTAATAATTTCGAACAATTTAGCGTCAGCCATTTTAGGTTAAAAAAATTTAATTTCCACTGGTTCTTCTCGGGTATTCAAAATTTTTACTGGAATATCATTTCCGTCTACCGGTTTTGAAATTGATCCAGCAACAAAGACGCGTCTGGCTATTTCCTGAGGAAATACTATGCATTCAAAATTCTTCTTTATCTTAAAGTACTTAATAATTTCACAACGTGGAGGAATACTAGTATTATTATTAAAGTTAGATTCTATAGGAATTGTAAACTTATTATTGTGTACTGTGAAAGAAAACTCGAAATTTTCATAATCCATGATTGCAGAGAATTAAAAAAAAAAAATCTGTCCCTAAAATTCCTTGTCAAATGATTCTATTATGAATAATTCATGTGTAAACAAATTTTTTACTTGCACAGGTAAGTTTAATGAGCTTAGCGTATTTGTTGACCCTGAAATTCCGTCGATCTTTATTGTGTCTGAGTAGTCTATTGTATACAAGTGTCGGTTCACATGTTTGTGGAAAATTGCGCCTGAGTCTAGGAGTAAATAAATTTCCTGATTATTGTAATTGAATCTGAAATAATTCAAGCCGTGTATACCGAAAAAAGAATTATTTTTCAGACTATTGGCCTCGAAAAAATGTTTGCTCCTGTGAACTGTTTTGACTTGATGTCTCACTTTCTACACCATTTACTAAAAACATAGTTTGTCTTCTGTTGTCTCCTCTAGGATTTTGATTTTGTTGGAAACGATAATTTGAGGAGTTTTGAGATGAACGTCTTCTATTTATATAGTTGTTATGTCTGTTATTACTATTGTATCTCCCTCTAAAATTGTTGTTTTGGTTGGGTGTTTAGTTATGTCTGTTAGAACTGTTTTGATACCTATTGAAGTTTTGTCCTCTAAGCCTATTGTTAAAATTTGGGAAATGATGGTTTGGTTTATTTCTAATATGGAACATAGTTGGTTGTTGATGATAAATTCGTCTTTCGCTCCGTTAATTGCTTCTGTCAGTGTGCCGTAATTCTGCGCTTTTATATTAGTCCTGAGTTCTGTATTTTTTATACCCTTTGCAAAAACGTCGATGGCTAGTTTTTTATTCTGTTCCCTGAAAATGTCTATAGTATCTGTATTGTCACCTGCTGAGCTAAAGTAAGATCTGACATTAGTGTTTCTATTGACCTTAGAAAAGATCTGGCGTTCCATTGATTTCTTCATACCATCTTGGATTTTTCTCCAGATGAAGTAGATGACGACGATCACAATGAATATTAAAATTGGAATTATCATTCCGTCGGTGTATGTAAATGTGCTGGAACTTGATTGATTTGCATTATTTGATCCCGTGCCAGCAGTTTGTATCTGCAGTCTTTCTTCGTTGGTAACTTTTGATCCACACATTTTTATAAATTTCTTCTTTTCTGTTTACATCGATTGGACTGGCAGGATCGCCATGAAATGTTGGTAGCAGCAAGTAGATTTATTAAAACCAGTCATTACCAGTCACTACCAAGAAACCATTCGTAGAAAAGGTAACATCTAACATCGACGAGGACATGAACAGTAATATCCCGAAATTGGTATTCGATATGAATTGGTTAGTCATCACTTATAATCTATTTGTTTTTATAATTTGAATTGCAGACAGTTCAGTGTACTGAAATGTTGCAGAAATAGATAATTGGGTCGGTTTTGTTCCGATGAGTTTAATGACACTGCAACGTTTCAGTACGAATAGTTGCTGAAATAACATAATTGAGAATGACAGGACTTTGGTGAACTATTGAAAACGTAAGATAAATGATTCAAATCTTTATCTTTATCTATTCATGTTTGAATTAGGGTCGAAGGGATCGAAGCGTATCTAAGCACACTTGAAAAATATCGCAAATGCCCATATTCCTTTCGTCACATTTATGGATTTTGTCTTGAATATGAGAACCAAGCACAGGCAAAAATCCCTCACAAGTCATCGAGAACCTGAAATAATAAAATTACGATATATAGCATGGCGCGACATCTAGAGGTAAGCGGGATAATTATTTCCCAACAAATCGATCGCAAATATCCATAGAAACATATATTATATACTTACTCTAGAATGCTAATCCCGCCAATTTTCACGGCGAAAAGCATGCCGCGTATCCCTGCCAAAAATGTCTCATAGAGACTGATATAAAAATATATAAGAGAATTTATGAGATCCAAGTTGGATAGTGAAACAGCAAATCCATATAGAGCCATATTCGATATTCATCAGTATTTAAAAGACATTACAGATACATATTCCTTTAATTTTTAATGTGTTTTTAGGCATAACTGTTTTCTGTTTCTATCAGCGATTACTGGGATGGATGCTACATGTTTCTATGAGGTACTGCAGTTTGAAAATAAATTGGAACCTATGAGATTTCATTGCAGTAACTTGATTATTTAAAAAAATCATTGGTATTCTGCGAGGTCTGCCAGATTGTTCCTGGCACGTTCCATATGAAGGTTGAATGAATAATCCAATGGATTTTATAATTTTATATGAACTTATGCACAAAAAGAACAAAGTAATTATCAAATTAGAAAAAATATGTAAATTACCCATTCATTTCTAACAGAAACGAAAAGGAAGTAGATCGGATAGATCTGTGCAGCCAGATTTATTACCATCTGTTCCTCGTCTGTTATCACAACTCTCATCTTACCGTGGTTGGAATTTACTTACTCTGATCCCGCTCTATGATACGTGGTCTAGGCCGCACCATCTTCCGAGTAGGGGAAGAAGCTCTCCGAGTAGCCGGTTAGAGATTCGTTCATTTCATACATTCAGACGTTGTATGAGGATGACCCCTCATACAACAATTCAGACATTCAGAACTCACGGCTGGTGAAAGAATCATACAGTTCATTCAAAAAGAAATGAAAACTGTTCATCAGCGAATACATTCGACATACGAGGGAAATGATAAGTGAATAAATTAATTCTCGATTATCCGATTGTGATAAAAAAATTGATCATTTGCAATTGAAGTCATTTTGAAATATATATGATTAATTGTAGGCGTTGATAAAATAACCTAGGGTACATTATGATTCTTCTGATGTATTATAAAAATCTGGAGTAATATGATAATAATAATCTATTCGAATATTTCAGCAATATTTTAGAAAGATTTTGCTGGAATGTTGCATTTCGTTGATCTTGTGTTGATCTTTCTGAAATATTTTTGAAATATTCTGGCATGATGTAATAATAATCTATTCGAATATTCTTAGGAATATTTTGTTTAGAATATTCCATTTGGTTTCGTAATGTTCCTACTCTTGGATCTCATGAAATTTCATAGGATTCGCATAAAATTGGATACGGAATTCCAAATACAGATAGGACCATCAACTCCTAAACGATACCGAATGAGATTATAAATTCCCAGTCAACACAAACATCCTTGAGATGTCGCATTCATATCACTAAATGTTACTAATAGTACGGCAGACGGTGCGGTATATCGTTCACTAACCCAATCATGGAGTACAACTTAATGGGACCTTAAGAATATCATTCTTGAGTATTATCCACATATAAAATGAGGAATTACGACATCGCCCCATGGTCGAGAGATTTTTTACAGTAGAAATTATACAAAACTCGCATTTTTCGATATGTCCGCAAAAAAGCTGTGTAACAAGAAAACAAGAAACAAGAAACAAGAAAACTATTACAGCTATAAAAACAAATGAGAGCTCATTTAGTAGCCTGAAGTATTGCCGATCGAATATTATATAATTAATTTATATTCAATCAGGTGAACTTATAGAAATTTCACCATTTCGAAATACTATCTCGATCATTCAACCTTTGATGAATCTTCATCAATCAAATTCTCGATCATTTGCTAAGTTGACTGTATCATATTTTTGTTCCAAAAACTGCGTATTTTCATAAGGAATATTTCATCTCGGTTAATGATACTGATGTTCCCAACAGTTTTTCTTCTAGAACCGATTAACTAGAAGAGCGCACCACAGTCTACGCGTTTCGGCAGTGCACAAATATACCATTCAAAGCGTACCCGGTCGGTCAGACATCTAGTCCCCTTGCGCTTAGAACTTATTCATTAACCAAATGAGCTTATTATTGATCTACTGTTATATTTTTGCGAAAATCTAGATATGGTAGGCAATTTATATTTGTGTATACTTAATTATATGTAGATATTTTCGAATAAATAGTTTATAGTCACCGATGCAAATTAGATTGTAATAAAAACTTATAATATACAAAACAGTAATAAGTTATTCTTTATTAATTATCGTCTTCGTCAGGTTTTTCAATATTTTTGCAATGTGCTTTGCATTTACAATCATCACAGCAAAATACACCCTCTGTTCTGCAAATGCATTTCTGTGTGGAACACGTTTTCTCTGTGCAGAACAGAGAAATGATTTTTCTAACGTTGTCTGGTACTGGGGCATATGTCATCATACAGGGTTCAATAAGAGTTTCCTTTCTTTGCCATCCATATTGTAGGGGGTAATGTTTTTCCATATGTCCAATATGACTATTGATCCAAATTCTGGTCTGATAAAAGGATCTGAAAATTAAAAATGAATGAAATACTGTACTTATTCTAGCAATACTCTTAATTATTGATCTTACCCCAAAACATGTTGCCGAAAAGCATCTTCAGAAGGTGGAATTTCTTGAGAAGATTTCTTAGTTGTGAGAGTCATTTTAACTCTTATTTTATTTAAATCCTCAAATTTTCATGCTTATACAAATAAGGAATGAATACTCAAGCAACTGCAATGCTTTCTCTTATATTTGTTTTAGAAAAGGTACTCAAATTTAGTTTGGTGACATTCTTTTTATATACTTCATAAGCAGATTTTTTTCCGATTCTATAAAAACAGCTGGTAGTATCACATCCAGTTAATGCATGGAATGCTGGTAATCCATCACACATTTGTTTGCCTAGATTTCTGGCGATTCCATGAACCGGAATTAATCTTCTTTTATCTGTCACCGCGTTTGAGTGTCCAGTTTCCATAAAAATTTCAGAACAATTCATCAGTTCGTTGTTCCAATAAAAATATAAAAGAAGAACTAGTACGTCAGTATCGTCAGTTTTTATGACAACAGAACTATTTCTTTTTATGGAACTGATCATTTGGAAGATTATGCGAGTATCAGCTTCTTCATGGTTGCACTGTGAATTATAATCTTCCTCAACCGATACATTGTTGACCTAAAAGTGTATGATTGAATTATACAGAATATTAAACATTTACCTCGTAGGCATCAACAACCTTAAAACATAATTCGGCATCTTGTGATCCTCCAGCAATGAATATATGCTTTCCTTCTGGTATCCTCATAAAGGAATTCGTCAGATACTGACTTACAAATTTCAGGAGTGCAATTTTATTGGGTATCGATTTCAAAAAATTCCTGTAGTTTGGCACTGGTCGACTTCCCGTTATACTGAATACCCCTGAATTATGATGTCCACGTCTTTATCTCTCCAAGTCTTTTATGGAATCATCGATATCGTAACCATCGAATATTGAATACACTGAGTCGCACTGGGGATATTTTTTGAAAACAGCAATCATTCTCTGGAGTATCTTCTCAGCAAAATCGTCGAATGTTTTAAAAGACTTTTCATTCACATCGTTTAGAATTCCATTCCATCTATAAAATAGTAACTAATCGTTGTGGGAATATTTACCGATATTTCACTGCAATTTAGTTCTAATTTTTTGGCGAGTTCTGATTTAGGTGTTTTTCTCAGAGTCCCATCTTCACGAAAGAGATATGGTGGGACTGGTGTGAGCTCGTAGTATAAAATGTTGGTGAAATCTTAATCTCGGAACTGTGCAGCACTTATTATTCTCCTGAACATAAACTCTGGATTGATTTTACTATTCGTTCTTGATTTTTTATAGCCAAGCCGATCATCAGTGGAGTTTAAAATTTTAAATCGACTAACGGTTTTCCAAAAACTAATAGCGCGCACTTCGGTTAATCTGTCTTTGATAAAATTCAGGTTTTCCGTTTTGGCTCTCTCCTTAAAAGTATCAAGCGACATTTGTATATTCTCTGGCATTATTTTACCAGTTGCTATGTGTAAAAGTTCATTTCTTTCGAAAGAATCGTTTAAAATGGGATTATTTGTTTGAATATAAAAAAAAAATTTGAAGAAAACTTGTTTCTATTCCAATTTTATACACAATTTTCCAAATTTGAACGTACTATTGCAACTTTTAGTTTTTGCCATTTTTTCAGTATTTACGCAATTCATGATTTACTCAATTATAACCTCAACAAAATCTTTTTTATCACTGGGTTCATCATACAACTATGTTATAACCACTAAATATTAATAAAAACATATCTTTCTTTGAGAAAATGAGAAATCCGTTTTAAATTTAAAATAATGCGAAACTCGTTCATAAAAGAATCTTCGAACTACTTTACTTCACTTTAGGACCTCTTACACAACTAATTTTAGGCTATTACGTTTTATCAAAATAATCGCCAAAAATTTGTTGAGTGAATGGTACTTACATTTTGTTAGATATGTAAAGTAGTTCGATGATTCTTTCATTGACAAGTTTGGCATCGATTCAAAAACTGTTCTATCAGTTATACTCAACGATACTTCTGCATCAAATACAACAGAGAATTGAAACGGTTTTATCATTTTCTGAAAGAAAAACATGTTTTTATCGATATTCATATAGTGATTACAACAACAAATGAGTTTTGTCAAGGTTAGGTTAGGTTATTTTAATAGATCAGAAATTTTGTAAATATTGAAAAAATGGCAGACACTGAAATTTGCAATATAACGTTCAAATTCAAAGATGTATAAAATTAAAATAGAAAATACTTTTTTCTTTATTTTTTTATTAAAAAATTAGACTATTTAAAGCGATTATTTTGAAAGAAATGAACTTTTGACAAAAGCGAAATTCACGTGACCTCGACCAAGTAGGATATTTGATATATCTTATCTTTTTTATAATACGACTCATCATCGATCCAAGTCAAATTTCAGAATGAATAATTATTAAATGTTTATTTTCCATTTGATTTCAACTCTTTGAAGGACACTGTATGTTTATGAGAAACTCTGTTAACGTTAATATATATATATATATATATATATATATATATATATATATATATATATATAAGTAGAAAAGTTATTGGGTATAACCCTCAAAATGTTGTGCAACCGTAGACACGTGTTTCGAGCTTAAGCTCTCGTCAGTACGGTAAAATCAAGTGCGAAGATGTACAACACTTGGATGTAAATATAGAAACAAAGGAAGTCAACAACAGGAAGCCAACCACACAATTGTGGCTTCGGTTAGAAGACCTTGTGCTTACAAGGCAACAACTAACGTCGCCACGGAGGCAGCTATAGCTACCAGCGTGACAATTCTACCCAGGAAAATACAAATAAGGATGGATTTAGCGAGGGGCAATATATGAAAATATAAGTAGAAAAGTTATTGGGTATAACCCTCAAAATGTTGTGCAACCGTAGACACGTGTTTCGAGCTTAAGCTCTCCTCAGTACGGTAAAATCAAGTGCGAAGATGTACAACACTTGGATGTAAAAATAGAAACAAAGGAAGTCAACAACAGGAAGCCAACCACACAATTGTGGCTTCGGTTAGAAGACCTTGTGCTTACAAGGCAACAACTAACGTCGCCACGGAGGCAGCTATAGCTACCAGCGTGACAATCCTACCCAGGAAAATACAAATAAGGATGGATTTAGCGAGGGGCAATATATGAAAATATAAGTAGAAAAGTTATTGGGTATAACCCTCAAAATGTTGTGCAACCGTAGACACGTGTTTCGAGCTTAAGCTCTCGTCAGTACGGTAAAATCAAGTGCGAAGATGTACAACACTTGGATGTAAAAATAGAAACAAAGGAAGTCAACAACAGGAAGCCAACCACACAATTGTGGCTTCGGTTAGAAGACCTTGTGCTTACAAGGCAACAACTAACGTCGCCACGGAGGCAGCTATAGCTACCAGCGTGACAATCCTACCCAGGAAAATACAAATAAGGATGGATTTAGCGAGGGGCAATATATGAAAATATAAGTAGAAAAGTTATTGGGTATAACCCTCAAAGTGTTGTACATCTTCGCACTTGATTTTACCGTACTGACGAGTGCTTAAGCTCGAAACACGTGTCTACGGTTGCACAACATTTTGAGGGTTATACCCAATAACTTTTCTACTTATATTTTCATATGTTGCCCCTCGCTAAATCCATCCTTATTTGTATTTTCCTGGGTAGGATTGTCACGCTGGTAGCTATAGCTGCCTCCGTGGCGACGTTAGTTGTTGCCTTGTAAGCACAAGGTCTTCTAACCGAAGCCACAATTGTGTGGTTGGCTTCCTGTTGTTGACTTCCTTTGTTTCTATTTTTACATCCAAGTGTTGTACATCTTCGCACTTGATTTTACCGTACTGACGAGAGCTTAAGCTCGAAAAACGTGTCTACGGTTGCACAACATTTTGAGGGTTATACCCAATCACTTTTCTACTTATATTTTCAAATATTGCCCCTCGCTAAATCCATCCTTATTTGTATTTTCCTGGGTAGGATTGTCACGCTGGTAGCTATAGCCGCCTCCGTGGCGACGTTAGTTGTTGCCTTGTAAGCACAAGGTCTTCTAACCGAAGCCACAATTGTGTGGTTGGCTTCCTGTTGTTGACTTCCTTTGTTTCTATTTTTACATCCAAGTGTTGTACATCTTCGCACTTGATTTTACCGTACTGACGAGAGTTTAAGCTCGAAACACGTGTCTACGGTTGCACAACATTTTGAGGGTTATACCCAATAACTTTTCTACTTATATTTTCATATATTGCCCCTCGCTAAATCCATCCTTATTTGTATTTTCCTGGGTAGGATTGTCACGCTGGTAGCTATAGCTGCCTCCGTGGCGACGTTAGTTGTTGCCTTGTAAGCACAAGGTCTTCTAACCGAAGCCACAATTGTGTGGTTGGCTTCCTGTTGTTGACTTCCTTTGTTTCTATTTTTACATCCAAGTGTTGTACATCTTCGCACTTGATTTTACCGTACTGACGAGAGCTTAAGCTCGAAACACGTGTCTACGGTTGCACAACATTTTGAGGGTTATTCCCAATAACTTTTCTACTTATATTTTCATATATTGCCCCTCGCTAAATCCATCCTTATTTGTATTTTCCTGGGTAGGATTGTCACGCTGGTAGCTATAGCTGCCTCCGTGGCGACTTTAGTTGTTGCCTTGTAAGCACAAGGTCTTCTTACCGAAGCCACAATTGTGTGGTTGGCTTCCTGTTGTTGACTTCCTTTGTTTCTATTTTTACATCCAAGTGTTGTACATCTTCGCACTTGATTTTACCGTACTGACGAGAGCTTAAGCTCGAAACACGTGTCTACGGTTGCACAACATTTTGAGGGTTATACCCAATAACTTTTCTACTTATACTTTCATATATTGCCCCTCGCTAAATCCATCCTTATTTATATATATATATATATATATATATATATATATATATATATATATATATATATATATATATATATATATACATATATATATATATATATATATGCTGAATACTTGTTTCAAGGAGCAATAAATGTTCCAGTGACTGTAAAACAGTCGAAAACAATCCTTTAGGAACTCACTATACATTTGTATAGATTGTATGGCATATGTTCGACAGAAAACAACTACTTCTCTGGCTAATACCTCGACAGATATTGAATTATATCAGTCAGACATATGTGCAAAGATCCTTACTTTGAAGGAACAACTTTGCAAGAGCTCTCAGAGACAGACAGCAGGACACCGCCTGATCCAAACAAGGAACCAACTGCAGACCGGTTTCGGGATGAAGTCCCTCATCAGTGCAGTCCTGGTTATCACAGTTGTATACACGCGGGGGCCCGGTGCCCGTCATCGTTCGCCGGGATGAACACTGCAATCGCTCACAGGATCCACCACGGCAACAGATTAGAGAGCGCTCCAGAAGGACATTTCGGATGCGAAATGGTATATGCTGAATACTTGTTTCAAGGAGCAATAAATGTTCCAGTGACTGTAAAACAGTCGAAAACAATCCTTTAGGAAGTCACTATACCTTTGTATAGATTGTATGGCATATGTCCGACAGAAAACAACTACTTCTCTGGCTAATACCTCGACAGATATTGAATTATATCAGTCAGACATATGTGCAAAGATCCTTACTTTGAAGGAACAACTTTGCAAGAGCTCTCAGAGACAGACAGCAGGACACCGCCTGATCCAAACAAGGAACCAACTGCAGACCGGTTTCGGGATGAAGTCCCTCATCAGTGCAGTATACACGCGGGGGCCCGGTGCCCGTCATCGTTCGCCGGGATGAACACTGCAATCGCTCACAGGATCCACCACGGCAACAGATTAGAGAGCGCTCCAGAAGGACATTTCGGATGCGAAATGGTATATGCTGAATACTTGTTTCAAGGAGCAATAAATGTTCCAGTGACTGTAAAACAGTCGAAAACAATCCTTTAGGAACTCACTATACCTTTGTATAGATTGTATGGCATATGTCCGACAGAAAACAACTACTTCTCTGGCTAATACCTCGACAGATATTGAATTATATCAGTCAGACATATGTGCAAAGATCCTTACTTTGAAGGAACAACTTTGCGAGAGCTCTCAGAGACAGACAGCAGGACACCGCCTGATCCAAACAAGGAACCAACTGCAGACCGGTTTCGGGATGAAGTCCCTCATCAGTGCAGTCCTGGTTATCACGGTTGTATACACGCGGGGGCCCGGTGCCCGTCATCGTTCGCCGTGATGAACACTGCAATCGCTCACAGGATCTGTTGGACATATGCCATACAATCTATACAAAGGTATAGTGAGTTCCTAAAGGATTGTTTTCGACTGTTTTACAGTCACTGGAACATTTATTGCTCCTTGAAACAAGTATTCAGCATATACCATTTCGCATCCGAAATGTCCTTCTGGAGCGCTCTCTAATCTGTTGCCTTGGTGGATCCTGTGAGCGATTGCAGTGTTCATACCGGCGAACGATGACGGGCACCAGGCCCCCGCGTGTATACAACCGTGATAACCAGGACTGCACTGATGAGGGACTTCATCCCGAAACCGGTCTGCAGTTGGTTCCTTGTTTGGATCAGGCGGTGTCCTGCTGTCTGTCTCTGAGAGCTCTTGCAAAGTTGTTCCTTCAAAGTAAGGATCTTTGCACATATGTCTGACTGATATAATTCAATATCTGTCGAGGTATTAGCCAAAGAAGTATTTGTTTTCTGTCGGACATATGCCATACAATCTATACAAAGGTATAGTGAGTTCCTAAAGGATTGTTTTCGACTGTTTTACAGTCACTGGAACATTTATTGCTCCTTGAAACAAGTATTCAGCATATACCATTTCGCATCCGAAATGTCCTTCTGGAGCGCTCTCTAATCTGTTGCCGTGGTGGATCCTGTGAGCGATTGCAGTGTTCATCCCGGCGAACGATGACGGGCACCGGGCCCCCGCGTGTATACAACCGTGATAACCAGGACTGCACTGATGAGGGACTTCATCCCGAAACCGGTCTGCAGTTATTCCTTCAAAGTAAGGATCTTTGCACATATGTCTGACTGATATAATTCAATATCTGTCGAGGTATTAGCCAGAGAAGTAGTTGTTTTCTGTCGGACATATGCCATACAATCTATACAAAGGTATAGTGACTTCCTAAAGGATTGTTTTCGACTGTTTTACAGTCACTGGAACATTTATTGCTAGTATTCAGCATATATATATATATATATATATATATATATATATATATATATATATATATATATGTATATATTGACGTTAACAGAGTTTCTCATAAACATACAGTGTCCTTCAAAGAGTTGAAATCAAATGGAAAATAAACATTTAATAATTATTCATTCTGAAATTTGACTTGGATCGATGATGAGTCGTATTATAAAAAAGATAAGATATATCAAATATCCTACTTGGTCGAGGTCACGTGAATTTCGCTTTTGTCAAAAGTTCATTTCTTTCAAAATAATCGCTTTAAATAGTCTAATTTTTTAATAAAAAAATAAAGAAAAAAGTATTTTCTATTTCAATTTTATACATCTTTGAATTTGAACGTTATATTGCAAATTGCAGTGTCTGCCATTTTTTCAATATTTAAAAAATTTCTGATTTATTAAAATAACCTAACCTAACCTTGACAAAACTCATTTTTTGTTGTAATCACTATATGAATATCGATAAAAACATGTTTTTCTTTCAGAAAATGATAAAACCGTTTCAATTCTCTGTTGTATTTGATGCAGAAGTATCGTTGAGTATAACTGATAGAACAGTTTTTGAATCGATGCCAAACTTGTCAATGAAAGAATCATCGAACTACTTTACATATCTAACAAAATGTAAGTACCATTCACTCAACAAATTTTTGGCGATTATTTTGATAAAACGTAATAGCCTAAAATTAGTTGTGTAAGAGGTCCTAAAGTGAAGTAAAGTAGTTCGAAGATTCTTTTATGAACGAGTTTCGCATTATTTTAAATTTAAAACGGATTTCTCATTTTCTCAAAGAAAGATATTTTTTTATTGATATTTAGTGGTTATAACATAGTTGTATGATGAACCCAGTGATAAAAAAGATTTTGTTGAGGTTATAATTGAGTAAATCATGAATTGCGTAAATACTGAAAAAATGGCAAAAACTAAAAGTTGCAATAGTACGTTCAAATTTGGAAAATTTTGTATAAAATTGGAATAGAAACAAGTTTTCTTCAAATTTTTTTTATATTCAAACAAATAATCCCATTTTAAACGATTCTTTCGAAAGAAATGAACTTTTGACAGATAGAGAAAGTCACGTGACCCAGTCCGAGTAGGTTACTATTCAGTTTTTTGAAGCACGACACAACGCCCAAGTCAAATTTCAGAATAAATTATTATTGAAAGTTTTTCCCTCATGAGGCCAACTGTATATTTGATATTGCAAATTTTGTAACATTGCCTTATGACAATGAAACATTAATTCATATCAGTTCTCTCCTGTGTTTGGATTATTCCGTTTGCCCATACATTCTTCTTCCTTTATCAATAATACCATTTTTGGAAGAATATTTAGAGTAAATAATATATACTAAATATTCAATTGAATGTATAAATTAAAAATTTAGATGCTCAATTTTATATGGTGACCTCAAATGTAGAACATCAATTTTGAGTCAATCTTAGATTCACTACAACACTAGAAAGTCTGAGGCGCCAATCATAATATATATATTTCACTCTCTGTTCAGTTCCCGTTTATTTTCTTCGCCCAGTAAGTGTTTGATTTTCGAATGACATTTCACGTCTAAATTTTCCGCGATAACAATGGCAGGTCTAGGTACGAGACCAAGTGACAAGCTGTCAGAGACGAATATACGCCATCACGAAAACGTCCAGATCAAGAATAGTTTCTCCTATATACCCCCAATAACCCCAAGCAAAGCAGTGCCTTCCCAGGAGAATAGACAGTTATATTCCGCTTTTAGAAGAAATAAAAGAAACTCCGGCTAAAACCGAGGTGGGACTCATATTTTTATAAGCACCATTTCAGCCATTGCCGTTATGTGTTCAGTTTATGATTGAATCTCTTATCACAATTCGACGTTATACTATTCGGAATTTTAATTGGATATAAAATGTTTTCATTCTGAAATGAATTTCATTTTAATAACGTAAAATGGATTACGTAATCCAATCTCCCGCAAAAAAAACCCATACAATAGGTATTTTCCATAGAAATATATATTATATACTTACTCTAGAATGCTGATCCTAATGTCAAAATGTAAAAAGTTCAGGCTAGTCCGCAATGCGCAAGCGCGCCATTAGTGATTTTTGTAACAGGCCCGGTTTTAGTAAAATATTATGGTACTTGTGAAGATTAACAAACGTTAATTCTGAATCTCGGAGAATAAGGTTGGAAACCTCATTGTACTTATACCTGTTATTCGTATTTAGCCGATTTGAAAACATATTTTCACATATTTATGATCCCAAATAGTCAGCAAAGGCCATCAGAAAGTAGAGTACGGTTATTATTATTATTTACCGGCCTGGAGCGACTGATTTTTGGTATCACATTCGCTTTTCAGCTGCAGTTGACCAACAAAAACCTACGGAACCACCCCAAATTGTCGGTGCAAATTTCAAAGAAGCACTGGATTGGAATATAAATTGAAAGTACAAAAAATTATGAAAATTTATTTCAGCTAATATCATGAATAATTTCAACTCAAATTGGATTTATTAAATTGGATGCTTGGAAGCTCAAGGTTTTTTTTTTAGAACGATTCGTGTCAAAATACGCAACTGCATTTAATTTAAATCATTTGAAGAGATTAACATGCTATTTCTACGAGTATTTCTGGTTGTATTACCTAAGTGCAATTTTCACAATGGGGGTGCATGAAAAGTGAGGCCAGAAGCATTTTCCTTACAATCAAAGAAAAGCACTTCCATATTGACATTAATTTTCTGAGGCGATTCTGTGTATGTTTAATATTTTTTGTAGGAATCTAGAACTCATATGGTACCCACCAAACACATCTGTGACATGACATCTCTGAGATGTCTCAATGAGATAACGCGGCGATATTAAAAAGGTTGCATCGCTGCAATGTACAGAAGCAAATACATCTGTGACATGACATCTCTGAGATGTCGCAATGAGGCAACACGGCGAAATCAAAAACGGTGCATCGTTGCGATGTACAGAAGAAAATACATCTGTGACATGACATCTCTGAGATGTCGATACGATATACAGTACGATATTACATACGTTGCATCGCTGCGATGTACAAAAGCTAATCTATGACTTGTCATTTCTAAGATATCACAGTTGCGATTTTACAAATTTCTCCTCGCCGCGATGATGTTATCGTCATATGTTTTTGGCGATGTCAACAATGAACGCCATTGCACATGCGCCTGAGATTCGTAAATTTCTAAATTCGTTCATTTTGCTTCTCGATCATAAACATTGAACATAGATTCGATTTCCGGCAGCGGTTGAGGTCAGACGGCGGCCTCGTGTTGGAAGTCTAATGTAGAAGTAAATGTCCGCCATTATAGTTAATGTGCATGAAGTGTATGTAAATATTAGTGAATGTTTGCCATTAGGTCTTAGTCCAGCTAATATCTAATGTGCTTGAAGTGTAAGCAAACAATAGACCAGGGGGAAGATATTGCTTCGAGCAAGACAATCCTCATCCCTCGACGAAGCCCGTGTTATTTACGCCAATTAGAGGCCAGGACGAGGCGGATTCTTGCATAACACATATGGGGATTCTGAGTAAATTGCGCAAGCATAGCTAATTAAAGGATTAAGAAGAAGAAGAACATTGAACATAACCAGAAATGGCTGGTTGCACCAAGTTCGATTAACTAATGGTCAAAGTAATTCAATAAAAGTTTAATATCCTGTGACAAAGCTGTGAAAATAACTTTTTCTAGGAATAGTTCCCAGGATAGAAGTAAGTAACAATAATTTTTCACTTGAAACTAAAAGACGGATGATAAAGTTTTATTGTTTTAGGTATAATTATTCTTTACTGTTGGAAAATGCTTCGATTAGAACAATGTTGTTTCATTTCGAGTACATTATATTTATTGAAAATGAATTTTCCATCCAAAGCTTTTTTTCATGGATATATTTTCCTTTGTATTACCTAACCCCTGCAAGACAAAAGTACATCGCTGTGATATGTCACATGTTCACATACCTGCGATATCAATATGGAATCATCTCGCTGTTACATCTCAGAAAATATATCGTTGTTTCATCGCAGAACTTGTTGCAGCGACGTAGCATGGATGAATCTTGAGTGGGACAAAATAACATCCCTCCGACATCGCAGCGACGTCTATTCGACATAGAATGCGATATCGCAGGTCACATTGTTACATCACTGTGATGCATCTGTGATGTAACTGTGTTTGCTGGGTACTGCACTAAGTTTCAAATAATTCTATTCTCGTTTTCACATGAATCTTCATGGGGAAAATGTCTGCCACAAATTACAATTTTCTCACTCAAATGTTCTGCTGGGGTCTCTTCTTAAAAACAATTACCAAAAATCATGCCTTTTTTGTCAAGCTAATATAGTATTTAAACTATTTTGAGCAAAACATATGGGTACATAAAAAATTCCATTGTCTACCAAAAATGATTCGTTTCAGGTATTTTTCCTTTACACAACACTAAACAGTTCATTGTTTATTTGTAGGAAGAAATGGCTTTATTAGAAATTGTCTTTAAAGGAACAAGATTAATGCAAATTCACGAAGGATGAAAGAATAACCAACGATAACAAACACTACACAAAACGACAAAAGAAAATCTGAAATTCTTAAAACCGTCTCTGTCTTTGACAAGAGTGATAAATCTTAGTGACAAGTCTTCCTGTTGATGAAAAAGCACTGTTGCAAGGTCATTATAATTACAGTAACATAGGGTACATTTTTGTTTTAAATTTTATTTAGCGCCTAAAATTCGGAGTAATCTATCTCTAAAAAATGTTCTTTTCGGTTTTGAAAAGACCTAAATGCGCTGTCAAATTTCTCTCTTTCAAATGACATGTGTTTTATTGCCTCATAACAAAAAACTCTGAATTGGAACACCAAATTATTTTCAAACTTGGCAACGATCTACCCAAACTACACTGATGACGAGCATGCGCACATCGTAAACGGGTCGCATAAACGGCATGCTTTTCGCCGTGAAAATTGACGGAATTATCATTCTAGAGTAAGTATATAATATATATTTCTATGGTATTTTCGCCCGCAAGAATCTAACAGAAAACAACTACTGCCCACCACCATTAAATTATATCTGTTTATTATTTGGCAAAGTCTCTACCAAAACCAGTTTGCAATGCTTTTCCAATATACCGAGTGTCTACGGAAGGTGGCTCGCACCTATAACTTTTTTGTTTACTGAGATAATGGAATTAAATTTTGAGGATCTATTCAATGCATAAAACTGCATTGTTTGACAAGTAACTCAACTTCATCCAAATTTCGGATTCACCGGAAGTGACATGAACTTCTGAGTTTTGAATGGGACACCTTAATTTTTTTTTGTCTCTGATGATAGGTTAGAAGATATTTGCCGACGAAAATTCCTATTGTATAGGGTTTTTTGCGGAAGATTGGATTACGTTATATATTTTTCATTAATGATTTCATGATCTTCCGTGAAGTAGTGTCATTCTTTCTTTATGGATTTATTTTCATGGCATTCGTTAATTTTCAGGAATACTCCACAACCCTCAAGAAGATCGAGATGTTAACGCGAGATTGTCTCCGCCATGTTAACCATGGAACAGAAAAGGAAGCACCGTTGGCGCTTCAAGAATTTTTAGTCAAGTTTATTTTTTGTTTGGAATTTTGAGTTTATTAGCAGAATTTTTTTAATGTATTGCTATAATTAAAGTTTTGTTAATAGTAATATTTTGTTTATTCCTTATTCTATGCTTTTTCCTTGAACCTAACAGAGATAGGTGGTCAAAACTCAGTCATACTTTGTCATACTTAGAGTCGTTCAAGTGCACTTTTCCGAAATAACTTTTTTAAATAAAGTAACATCAACCTCATGCATAGACCCAATCTCTTAAAGTGAAAGTAAAATACACAACCTAACATTGAACACTACCAATAGTTCAAAAAAGAACCTGGAATAGGAATTACGTGTTGAAAAATTTGTTCTCATCAGAATATTTCAAGATGACACTGCAGTGTTTCCATAAAGTAACCCTCCTCCTGTTACCTTCTGCACGGCTCAATATTTTTTCAATTGAATCAAAAACAAAGTTCGAGCCGTTCAAAAGTTTACAGGGGTTGTTTATTTTATGAATACAATGAATGTATGGAATGCGAGTCCTATGCAGTTCCTAGTGCAGTGTAGACTTAGAAAGAGATTGCCCTTCAAGTATAATTGAAATTCTTGTGACACCTTCAATTGGTATATGTGACAGAGATTCGAGTTCTCTTAGTCTTCTCATTTGATATCTTCATCAGTCGGAATGTGTTACGCAAGAAGAATCGAAAAGCACCTCGCATTGAGAGCAGGTGGATGATTTACTCAACTTCACATTGTGATTATAATGTTACCTCAATGTGACCCCAATTTAGATGTGCAATAAAACGTCACATTCACCTAACTTTGAGTCATATTTGGAATCACAATGTGAAGCAAAAAACGACCAAAAGGGCCCGACATAGAAGATCTGGAGATGTCGATACGAGTCGCAACTCGACTCACAGGAGTGATGTGGAACATGAATGTGGGGTCCACTAACATCTCTGAGATCGATTTGTGTTTACTGGGTTGTGTATTTCGACACAAAGGTTCTCAAGATTTTGAATGAGGATAAAATATTATTCCATTTGAAATTGGAATACCTTATCGAATCGTGTTTATAGTCTCTTTGCACCACTATTGCATAAAACAAACTCTTGTACTCTGTATCCTTGTTTCCAATGTTTTCTTATTCACACTTGTGAATTCTCAGTGTTTTGAGTTGTATGAAAACTTATGCGAATCGCATTAATTTAGATAAGGAATTCCTGATCCAAACCATCACATCGTGATCCCACTTTTTCCACAAGATACACGCAGAAAAATCCGGCAGACTGATTCACCACACTTTCGCAGTCTGAAAATCGTGGTACCTGACAACCCGATCGTAGAACAAATCGCAGCTACAACTAGTGAGCTGAACTTTTACAAAAGTGAACGTGAACAATTAAATGTGGTTGAATATTTCGTGTATTAGTGGATAGATGATACTGAAATGAACGTTACTTTGTACCATAACAGTTTACCCTATTGAGATTTTTCAGAGTTCTCCAAATATTCTGGTAAATAAAACCATCTCTTTTCGGTAGAAATCACTCTAAGATGCGTTATACTTCATCATCTTCTCCTGGCAAAAACGTAGTCGTATTTATTATTCCGCTACCAGTATTATCAACTGAAGTTGATAACGGCAGTTACCGCCTATAGAAGAAAAGAATTACTAACGATTTTGTGATTATAAGGGATAACAGTAATAATAACCACATTCTCAATAAATCTGAACTCGAATCAAGTTTTAAGATTACTTTTCATTCAAGGTGGATATTATTCACCTGCATTCATTGCGTTTTGTAGTAATACTTACAGAACAGAATGGTAAACATAAAGTTATATTTGTTAAAATTATCGTTCAACGTACAGTTGAGTTGCCGGGCGATTCCAATTGAGAGAGGGTTCGTACACCTATGAAGATTTAGTGAAGTTTAATTTTTCTAGGAGCTAACGTATGAGTCGAGAGGTCTGAGTATATTATTATCGTAAGTGAGCAGTGAAATTTATTACTACTCTTGAAGGTGAGTTTCTAGTAAACAGAATTTTCTGAATATGGATTCTATAATTCTATATGGTATTAACATTTCAGAGGACTCATTCAAATACGATTTATTTTAGCCGCTTCTCTATACGTTCAATGGACCGAAGTCAATAATTGAACATCATATTGTGCTCATACATAAGCTATACATGACTTCAGCGTATGACTGCATAGTGTTGAAGAAATTTTAGATGATGCAAACCTTACTGGACGTAAATTGAATGTAAATACTTCCATGAGCTGAACAATAAGAGGAAGCAAGATGAAAAATTTATAAAAGTCTTAAATCTCCAAATTTGTGTTCCTGTTCCAGTATACCGGTCATCAAGGTGGCGAAAGAGAGCGGTCGATACGTTACCACTGAATCAACAAAAAATAGTAACTCTGAACAATAAACAACCTGTTAATGGACAACAAATCAACAGAATTACGAAGACAGTTGGAATTCATTCACTTCCTTTACTTGAAGGTATGTAAATAGTTTACTTTTCACATTATTGAGTCAAATAATAGTTCTTGAATAATAGAACCGAACAATTCAGTGAAACGACCTTTTCACATCATCATGAGTCGTGGTATATTATATGATGACGTTGTTTTTACTGCTCCTGTAGTGGTATTTATTCCGCTTCTTTCTCAAATTACCACGAGTCGTACTATATGATAAGATTGTTGTTTGTATTGTTACTGACGTGGTATTCTATTCTGCACTCATTTTGTGAAGAAAAGAAATAACCAAAATCTGAGAAAACCAGGTATTATATTGGTAGAAGATTAGGCATATTTTCATAGAAAGAAACGCAAAGTGCAAACAACAATTTTCATAATGAAAGAAGCAGACAGGAATAATTCACAAATTTTAATAAAGTAGACAAATCAACTCAGAGTCTTTATGCATCTGATAAAGATAATATTCATTTAATGATGATGATAGAATTTTTTATATACATCGAAAGTAATTAAAGCAATATCAAGTCACCTGATGTATTTTTTTTCGTCATATCTATAAGATCGGAGTGATTGTGTTTATTTTAAATGAAAATGCCACGTATACCTTTGTGACTTTACATTCTTTTCAGAGTTTTATTATTTGCTGTCTCAACTGTACCCCTGTATAAGAACAGATATCAAAGATATAATCATGTAGCTGCTAATATGAACCATAAATGACATTGAAATTTTTCAGGAAAACTAGAGACGAATTCGAACTAAAGACAAATGGAGTCGTGAAATCAAATTCGTCAAATAAGATCAGATTGGTAAGTATACATTTCAATATCGAATAATTTCATTTTCAATACCATTAGAAAATTTCAATGAAAACTTTCCTTCCAGGCTGTACCTGATCTGAAACAGAACGTGAAGCGGTTATTTCAGATATGATCATTTATTTCTTTTCTGATCCTTATACTTATAGACAACAAATTGGATATTGATTTAGTCTAATCACCATCCAGAATAGTTCATTACTGAACTATCTCCAAGAAAACAGGAAGATATAGCGTGGTTGACTCCAGCCTCCAGAGAAAAGCTCAAGTCAAGATATAATTGGAAACTTTCCTGCGTTTGAACATCAACTAAATTATTATAGTTTGGTAAGTAGCTCTACCAATCCATTTTAAGGCAAAGTCTGAACTTTTTTTTTTCAGTTTGAAACCTCCAGAAGATGTTAGGAGCAAAATATAACAACATATAAGAATCTACCTGAACAGACCTTTGAAGACAAATGAGCTGTTAGATCTCTTGTTGTCTGCCAATATAAAACAAATCAAGTCTATAAAGCGTTTCTTAGTTTTCAAGGAAACAGCCGGTAATGAAGTATTGCCACCCTATTACTGACTGTATTCACAGAGAAAATTGGGAATACTAATATCTACAGGCTATCAGACAGAGCAAGGGACTTATTCATTTTGTTGAGGTAAATATAAGTGAAGCTCTTATGATTCAGGATAATAGAAAATATCCATACCTGTCATATGTATGAGAAAAAAATTTGAAAGGAAAGGTTTTTTCAAGAAAACTCCTAGCGTCTAAGTTTTTTTCTAATTTTTGGACCATATTCTCATCCAAATTTATTCAATTCAATTCCTATATGTTGGATTTTTATTTTCAGACTGTTCCAGATATACAGCCCAATTTGCTCTTCAAATGAAACGAATATGACACGTTGAAATTAGCTATTCAACCGATACCAATATTGATTGCGCACAATCAATATTTTGTTTCTGATGTTTGCACTGGACAAAACATGTTATGTTTAGGATAAGCTGTTTTTTTTAATTGTGATTTCATTTAGATTATTATTATTTGCCTACCTATGTGAGTCAAGTACAAGTACATGTTTTACATAAACTTTAGTTCTGTATATTCTGAATGTTTTGAATACATGATAAATATCAGCTGTTAGTATTTTTTCAGGTTGCTATTATGAGAGTTCAGTATACAATACCATATAATAAAAAAATACAATAATAATATTCATAAAATAGAACTAAGTATAATTTCTAACATGTGATGAAGTGTCTTCCTGCTCGTAGAAGAGTATAATATATGCCTTTCCGCTGACAAGAGAATTTGAATGAATCGATGAAACTACCATTTGCTATTTTTCATATTAGTTTTAGTCTAGTTTCAAACCAGGAGTATGGCAATAATAGTCACGAAAGACTAAAACTAATATGGAAAATAGCAAAAATGGTATATTTTGATATTGGTATTGAATACTGGATTGGGTCACAATATCATGGGCGAGAGTGTGGTAAACTGTTCGATAATCAGTCTACTAGCTAGTCGTCGTAAAAAATACTCTACAGGTGATATTACAGATGGAAGAAACGTATACCGCGAACTTTAGTAAACAATTATCTGATCAAATCTAACAGTTGATTAGGTGGGGGTTCCTATTCCAGATTCACTAATGAATTATAGTAAAAAATAATCCGCGGGAAGTTATTCGATATTATGTAGTCGTGGTAAATATAACCACGATGCTCCGTTGATCGATTTTTGTTTTTCGCGATCAAAATTACTGCATTACCAAGCAATAATTTCTCAGGGTTGTATAAACGTTTTTAAAGAGTACATCTCACTACGATCAAAGTTTGTCCATATTCTTAACGTTTTTTGTGGTTAGATTCTTGACGATTCTAGTAATTCCTTTTATCTGCGTGTACCCAATAAAATTGCTGGATACGGAATTTCTGATACAGATCATCGAATACTGAATCCACTTTCTTCATACGATACCAAATAAGATTAGTAATTGAAGGGCTTGGAGGATGAAGGGGTTATGTTACACTTTCTGAAAATATAAGATAGTTCAGTGGATGAAGGAGTTATGTGCAAAAGTGTTATGTGACAAAATCTGAATATTTAAAAATAACCAGAAATAGAGATATGAAGAATATGAAGGGGCTATGTAACATTTTTATGTCAAAGTCACAGAGGATGATGGGGTCATGTGCCCTTAACCCCTTCTTCCAGTAGCGCCTGAGCTAATAGTAATAACATTACCCCTTCATGCCGTCAACAAGTGATTATTATGACAGTTGTTGTGGTTCCATGCACTTGTAAGTTTCTCCAATTAAATTTAGTTTTGAACGAAAGTGTTTCACTTTTTTGTGGCAAATATGACTTCAAGAGGAAAAGTGCTACTCAATTTAGCCCTGCAAAAGTATGAGAATGATAATTCTGCAGATCTTTCAACAGATTCAGAAATACATGATCCTAACCTCAAAGAAACATGTGAACCAATACCAGAAACTTCAGTTACAGAGCACGAAATAAATATTGGTGAGTAAGTCTTATGATATATAACTTAATTTTAATAAATTAACGAACGTTTTACTATTATCATGAGAATCATGAGACTAGGCTGTATTTTTTGCAAGCAGAGCCGAGTTGTTTTTTATTATTTTATGTTGTTACTTTTGTTTCTTTCAGAGAATGGATCAGAAAACGATTCTTCAAGTAACATCTTTGGCGATGACTCGAGTGATTTGTATGAACCTGATTATGACGACCTGAGTGAAAGTGATAGTGATGTACCGGAAGGCCTAAACCACAGTGGAAATAATGAGACTTTGTCAAATGAGTCTGCTCATGAAATAGAAGAAGTAGGTCTATCACGTCTTTGTGGAAATCAGCCAGGTGATGGTCAAGCGGTAAGCCCCATATTTTCGTCTAAACATGCAGAAACCAAATAAAAACAAATTTATATGAAAACCTCCAGAAAACGGAAAAGAAATCCTACAGAATGGAAAAAGAAAAAGGCGGCAGTTAGAAGAGAAGCAGGTGAAAGCTATATTTCATATAAACGAATTGTTGTTCCTGCTAAATCTATCAAAACTGGAATCTTATGTCGCGATAGATGTCGTTTGAATTGTACAAATGAATTTGATGAAGAAATGACAGAATCCGTTCTGAAATCTTTTTATAAATTAAATGTTGATGCTAAAAATGCATTGCTGTTCAATAATATTGAAAAGGTTCCAGTAAAGAGAATTAGGAAGGGCGCTGTGAAACATAAATTAGTTTCTTACAAGTATATGGCCACATCAGGAGGTGTCCGAATTCAAGTGTGCAAAAAGGCTTTGGCTAACTTATACCAAATAAGCATGAAAAAAATTGAACTTATACAAGCCAAAATAAAATCTGGTACAACTGCTCCTCAACCGGATAAAAGGGGTAGGCACAATGTGAGACCCAACAAAACTAGTGAAGATGTCCAATTTTCTGTTATTGAACATATTTCAAAATTTCCTGCCGAAGAATCGCACTATTCCAGGCATTGCAATGTGCACAAAAAATATCTTTCCCCACTTTTGTCTGTGTCGAAAATGCATAAATTGTACATCGACGAATGTACAAACAATAAGCTTTCTGAGAAATTTTGTCGGGTTAAGGAAAGCTATTACCGCCAAATTTTTGTTACGCATTTTAATCTCTCTTTCGGACAACCTAAATCGGACACTTGCAGCACATGTGATTCAGGTGAGAAAAGTGAGGAGCACATGGAAAACGTCCAAGCTGCATTTGAAGCTATGCGGTCAGATAGAGAGCTGGCTGCATCAGACAGCAAATTAGCTTATTTAACTGTCGACCTACAGCAAACCATGCCCCTCCCACGCCTTACCACCTCAAAGGCATTTTATCTTCGCCAAGCCTGGTTTTACAACTTAGGCATTCATATAACAACCAAAGAGGGCTCAAGAGCTATATTCTGTACCTGGACCGAAGACCAAGCAAAACGAGGGAGTTCTGAGGTCTTCAGTTCTGTACTAACTGCATTTGAACTTGATGAACAGCTCAAAAGTAAGGAGCATATAATAATTTGGTCAGATTCTTGCTCAGGCCAAAATAAGAACTTTCTAATAATATGTCTCTACCAGTACTTGATAAATAAAGGAAGTTTCAAATCTATTGACCATAAATTTCCTGAAGTGGGGCACACGTACCTGGACAGCGATAGACACTTTGGCCGGATTGAAAAAATATTAAGGAAGCACCAAAACATCTATTTACCAGAGCAATATCGGGATATTATCGGCAGATCAAGTAAAAGAAGCCTAGTTATAGATATGTGTAACCATTTCCGCAAAACCGATGACCTGATAACTAAGTTGAAACTTTTCAACAGAAAAAAGGATATCTTAAAGGAAAATGTGCGTTTTAGAGATGGTGTGAAGTGGATCCGTGTTGTAAAATACGGTTTCTACTTTTTCAAAGAATCTTATGATCCTAATACTCCTTTCAAACAAGTTAACATAAAGCGCAACATGAATCAAGAATCAAGATTAGGAGACATTTCCATTTCTCGATTATTTGAAAACACTGGGGAGTTGTCTAAAGAAAAAAAGGAGAATCTGAAAGACCAGCTTCCTTTCATCCCAGATGAGTACAGGTGGTACTACAATGTGCTTATCAATGAGGGACTTTGAGTCCATGACATTGAAACTTTACCGAAGTCTAGTTTATGTTATTTTGATTAACTGTTCGAATATTTATAAAGTTATTTCGAATAGGTTAGATATTTTGTTTTTGTGCCAAATATAGACTAAATTAATTCAATATTATATTAAAAATAAAGAGCTTTGCAATGATTGAGTTCCTTTACATCACATCCTGATTATTTACTAATTAAGTGACTTAGATTTAAAACAATGTTCGTGGATGAAGGGGTTATGAACACAAAATATATGAAAATATTACTTATGGATGCAGTTAACTGAGTAAAACTTGGTACATTGGAAAATAGACGTTATTAGACTAATTTGATATACTTACTTTACGGAAAAAAAAGAAAACGAAAAAACTGCAACAAAAAAACTTTCAACCTAAATTACTCAAAACTTGTATTTTGTATCATAACCCCTTCATCCTCCAAGCCCTTCAATTGTGAATTACTACACATTTCTCATACGTTGACAAGCTTGTGAATGAGCATATAATATCGTTGTGATTAAAAGTGGAATACCTCATCAAATCTCATAGTCCCCTCAAACAACCATTGCCTGATACAAACTCGTATGACATGTATTCGGATATGTTTATAAATTACACCTACTCATAAATCCTCATACATCCTTCCAAAAAGTGTATGTGCCAGGAATTACTTACGTGTAGGTTACAGACCACGTAGATCCCTATAAATTCTCATAATTCGTCTACATTTCCTTATGAGATTTCATGTGATATTTTTGGCAGGGATGCGACCCGTTTCGCATGCTCGTCATCAGTGTAGTTTGGGTAGATCGTTGCCAAGTTTGAAAATAATTTGGTGTTCCAATTCAGAGCTTTTTGTTATGCGGCATAAAACATGTCATTTGAAAGAGAGAAGTTTGATAGAGCATTTAGGTCTTTTTAAAACCGAAAAGAACCTTTTAGAGATAGATTACTCCAAATTTTATGCGCAAAAGAAACTTATTTAAAACAATAATGTACCCTATGCTACTGTGATTATAATGACCGTGAAACAGTGCTTTTTCTCAACAGGAAGACTAAGATCTGTCACTCATGTCAGAGATCAGAGAAGGTTTTTAGAATTTCAGATTTTCTCTTGTCGTTTGTTGTCGTTGGTTATTCTTTCATCATTCGTGAATTTGCATTAATCTTGTTCCTTTAAAGACAATTTCTAATAAACCCATTTCTTCCTACAAATAAACAATGAACTGTTTAGTGTTGTGTAGAGGAAAAATACCTGAAATAAATCATTTTTGGTAGATAATGAAATTTTGTATGTACCTATTTGCTTTGCTCAAAATAGCTCAAATATTATTTTACCTTGACAAAAAAGGCATGATTTTTGGTTATCGTTTTTAAGAAAAGACCCCAGCAAAACATTTGAGAGAGAAAATTGTAATTTGGGGCAGACATTTTCCTCATGAAGATTCATGTGAAAATGGCAATAGAATAATTTGAAACCTAGTGCAGAACCAATACTTTGTCTGCGTAAGCATGCATGGCGAGTAATACAACTTTC
The DNA here is from genome assembly GCA_944452925.2 of Chrysolina oricalcia. NCBI lineage: Eukaryota > Metazoa > Arthropoda > Insecta > Coleoptera > Chrysomelidae > Chrysolina > Chrysolina oricalcia. The sequence goes on from OX101815.2 coordinate 51,520,729, forward strand.
TGCCACACCGCTTATATTAGGAGTTCTAGATTCCTACAAAAAGTACTAAACATACACAGAATCGTCTCAGAAAATTAATGTCAATATGGAAGTGCTTTTCTTCGATGGTAAGGAAAATGCTTCAGGCCTCACTTTTTCATGCACCCCCATTGTGGAAATTGCACTAAGTAGGTAATACAACCAGAAATAGCATGTTAATCTCTTCAAATGTGTCGAGGACTTCAAGATTCCCCAGTAGAAAATCCTCTCCACCAAAGAGCGATCACGATTTCGTCCGTCACTGACATTTTTTAATTGTCAAATACTTGTTTTCATGTTACTATAACAAACTCTGTTCAGAAACGAAAAATAGAAACTTATTCTACAATTATCCTGCATTCAAATCAATTCATTCATACACTTCAATTATCAAACATGGTCCATCGATCCAAATCTGAAACAGCGCATTAGAAGAAGTCATTTGCGAAATACACACCGAAACTTCAAACGAAGAAGCAACTCAGATCTTAGCAGCGTGCGCTGGGGTGAGTCGTTTCCCTGCATTCCTTTCCTTTCCTACAAATACAATATTGCGTCGAATTGTTCTTTCATACATTTATGCTATTGTTTGCTTTCATAATTATTTTTAAAAAATTAGTTTAGAAAGTCATAAACGTAATCGCGGCAGTATTAAATCAAAGCTAACGATATTTACGAACTTTTTAGAGAACCTGAAAAGTAAATCAGAATTGACAGTTACAGATTTAGTACAAATTTCAGAAAGACTTTCTAAATTTGAAACGCTTCTTGATGAATTCGATCAAGTTCAAAGTTTAAGCTTATGTGATGATTCAGATACACAGCTTTTCGAAAGAGAAATATTTACCAATAATTTCTATTCACAATTAGCTATTGCAAAATCAATTCAAGACACAAAAAAGGTGGAAGAGATGGCATCTGTCAGCTTGTTACCATCAGTCACTAGCCAAAATTTGAATTCAATCAAACTTCCAACCATACAGCTCCCCACATTCGATGGGTCTCATCATCACTGGCTAGAGTTTCGTGATACATTCGAATCTTTAAAGCATGAAAACGTCAGCATCAGCGATATTCAGAAGTTTCATTATCTGCGAGCTTCCTTAGAAGGTGGCGCGGTTCAGGTTATTAAGTCTCTCGATTTTTCAGCTAACAATTATGCAGTGGCGTGGAAAACTCTTCATGGGCGATACGATAATAAACGATTACTTGTGCACAATCATGTCAAATCTCTTTTTAACTTATATCATATTGGCAGGGAATCGGGTGAAAAATTGCGAAAGCTTTTAGATACTGTTTCAAAAAATCTGAGAGCCCTTGAACAGCTCAAACAACCTACAAGCCAGTGGGAAACCCTCATAGTTTATCTCATTACAACAAAATTGGATACAGTGACAGTTTGTGAGTGGGAAAAATACAGGGTGGACAAAGACGTACCGACCTTAAAAGACTTACAGACATTTTTAAAATCGCGGGCCGACTTTCTTGAAACCTTAGAAGCGAACCAAAGCGAAAAACCATTTGATAAAAAATTCTCAAAGGTTAATACTAGAGTACTTCTTGTAACGAATTCTGAAACCAAACCAAAATGCGTATTCTGTAAAGGGGAACATTACCATCAATATTGTGAGGATTTTTTGAAGCTTTCGGTTACTGAAAAAATTGAAAGCATAAAAGAAAATAAACTATGTACAAACTGCCTTAGACCTGGACACTATAATAAAAATTGCCGGTATTCAAACTGTAAAAAATGCAATGGAAAACATCATACTTTAATTCATGTTGACAATAATAAAAATGATGCGTCAACGTCATATTCCAATGATATTCAAAGTTCCTCAGATAATGCTCTCTTATATTCTTCATCTGCAAATGAATCATATTCTTCTGTATTGTTGTCAACATCATGGACAAAAATTCGCAATCACACACAATAAGAATTTTACTTGATTCAGGGTCAGAATCAAGCTTCATTCGAGAAGACACATGCAAACTTTAAACTTATCCATTTCCCCGATCAGTCTCGAAGTATGCGGTCTCAATCGGACAGTTTCACAAATAAAATCAAGATGCGAAGTAAATGTACAAGCAAAACACATTCCGTTCATCACAAAGGTTCATTGTTATGTACTTCCAGAAATTACTGGAAAAATTCCAGATTCGAATATAATCAACTATAAGCGTTTAAATATTCCTAAAACTATCAAGCTTGCTGATCCATATTTTCATGAACCAAATACAGTTGACATGCTAATAGGCGCGGATCTATTTTATTCTTTAATGTGTATCGGATAAATTTCTATAGGTTCTGATAATCCTATTCTACAAAATACTAAGTTTGGTTGGGTCATATCCGGACCAATTAGTAAATCAACACAAAAGCACATCTCATGCATTTTTTCTCATAATATAGATATTCAAACTCAGCTTGCCCGTTTTTGGGAAATCCAAGAAATCTCCATTGAAAAACCTTTATCAGAAGAAGAAAAATTATGCGAGGAACATTTTTCAAAAAATACAAAACGGAAAGCCGACGGCAGATTCCTAGTAAAAATCCCATTCAAAAATATCTCAATCATCTAGGTGAATCTAGCGAGCAAGCTAAAAAACGTTTCTTTTCTCTAGAAAGAAAATTGAATGCAAATCCCGTTTTCAAAACTTTATATTGCAATTTTATCTCGGAATACGAACATTTAGGTCACATGACAAGAATCAACGATAGCAAGCCAGTAGAATTCACTTATTACATATCGCAGCACGGTGTACTACGCGAATATAGTTTAACCACTAAATTACGAGTGGTTTTCGATGCGTCTGCTGTTACTTCATCCCAATACTCTTTGAACGATTTACAAATGGTAGGTCCCACTATTCAAAGGGAACTGATTTCTTTAGTGTTAAGTTTTCGCGAGTATTTTTATGTGGTATGCAGAGATTTGGCCAAAATGTATCGTCAGGTTCTCATAGAACCCGAAAAGAGATCTTTACAAAGGATTTTTTTGCGAAAAAGTCCCGAATACCCGCTTTCCGTGTGTGAACTTAACACTGTTACATACGGCGAAGCGGCGTCATCATATCTCGCAATTAGTTGTCTCACACAACTGGCAAACGAAAATTAATCAAATTATTATAAAATCGAATTTTTACGTAGTCGATCTACTTTTCGGGAGAAATTCGATAGAAGAAACAGCGCGTCTCTGCAAGGAGGTGTCACTGGTTCTTACAAAAGGTTGTTTCGAATTGAGAAAATTCTAATGAACCAAAAGTACTAAAATACGTACTCAATTCTGAACATTACTTCAACGTGGTCGATTTTGGTATAAACGAAAACGCGAAAACGTTGGGCTTAGCATGGATAACCACATCAGATAAGTTGATATTCAAAATACAAACGCCAAATAACGAAACCATTACAAAGCGCACAATCCTTTCGTGCATTTCCCAGATTTTTGATCCCCTTGGACTAATCAGTCCTGTCACGATAATATCAAAAATCATCATGCAGAAACTCAGGTCGGAAAAGGTAAATTGGGATGAGACCCTTTCCTCAGATTTACAACCAACGTGGACAGAGTTCAAATCTGAACTACCAATTTTGAATGAGTTGAAAATCAATAGGCACGTCATTTGTCAGGATCCCATACGCATAGAAATGCACGACTTCTGTGATTCCTCTCAAAATGCCTACGGTGGTTGCGTATATATACGATCCATTGGCTCTGATGGCAATATTCATGTTCACTTGTTATGCTCAAAGGCAAAGGTAGCTCCATTGGAAACCGTTTCACTTCCAAAGTTAGAATTATCTGGAGCTCTAACTCTTGCAAGACTAGCAGATAAGGTTTCGAAATCGTTCGAAACAAAATTAGACAGAAGAGTTTTTTGGACAGACTCCTCAATAGTTTTAGGTTGGCTCAAAACGCCACCTAATCAATTGAAAATCTTCGTTGCGAATCGTGTTGCAGAGATACAAGAAAAAACAAGCCTTGACTCTTGGCATCACATTCCTGGTACCGATAATCCTGCAGATTTATCATCCAGAGGAGTTAAATCAAATAAAATGATCTCACTTTCATGTTGGTGGCACGGCCCTTCCTGGTTGAAGGAAGATGAATGCCAATGGCCAAAGGCAAAAGCAGTCACATTTCAAGAGTTACCAGAATTGAAGAAAAACACACATTCATTCCATACAACGAAAAATCCCAACTAATACAATTTGGAATTTTTTCAAATTTGAACAGGCTTGAAAGAAGCGCGGCTTATTGTATCAGATTTATAAACAATATATCAACGAAGCGTGATAAATAATCTCAATCAATTACTCTCAACGAACTCAAAACTGCACGTACTCTCTTAATTAAATTTTCCCAAAGCGAGTCATTTCCCGATGAGTGCGAAAGGCTAAAAAATAAAGAGAAAATAAATTCAAATATTAAAATTCTCAGCCTCAACCCATTTTTGGATAAAGAAGGTTTAATCAGAGTTGGAGGCAGAATATCAAATTCTTCATATTCCTTTCAGAAAAAACATCCTTTCATAGTTTCTCACAAACACCACTTCACAAAACTATCATTCAGTCACGAGCATAAAAAGCTGTTGCATTCTGGTCCTCAACAATTATTATATTCAACTAGGGAACAGTTCTGGGCAACTTCTGGTCGCTCATTAGCAAAACATATCGTACGTCAGTGCATAATGTGCTTCCGAAATAAACCTAAATCTATACAATCCATAATGGGTTATTTACCCCCCAAAAGACTAGAACCTCAACCACCATTTTACATTTCTGGGGTCGATTACGCAGGCCCCTTTATAGTAAAAGATAGAAGAGGCCGAGGTTGTAAGTTGTCAAAGACTTATATGTGCTTATTCATATGCTTTGTAACTAAGGCTATCCATCTTGAGTTAGTCTCAAACCTGACGAAAGATGCATTTATTCTAGCACTTCGTCTGTTTGTTTCCAGGCGAGGAAAATCTCACAAGATATATTCAGACAATTGCAAAAATTTTGTCTCAGCCAAGTCTGAACTCAATGAGCTGGTTGATTTCATTCAGAAAAACGAAAATAAGCTGACTAATGCTTTTTCTTCAGAAGAAATTGATTGGAAATTCATTCCACCATATTCTCCACATTTCGGTGGTCTTTGGGAGGCTGGTGTAAAATCAACCAAACATCACTTAAAGCGAACGATGGGAAAAGCCCATTTAACTTTTGAAGAACTTTACTCATTAATCACTCAAGTCGAAGCAATAGTAAATTCACGACCTCTCACCCCCCTCTCATCCGATCCTACAGACTTCCTTCCTTTAACCCCATCGCACTTCCTAATTGAAAGACCACTAACGGCTGTTGCAAATCCTGATCTCAGAGATATTCCGGAAAATAGACTCTCTTCCTACCAAAGGCTGCAGCAAGTTATTCGCCATTTCTGGAAGAGGTGGAGCAAAGTATTCATTTCCGAAACACAGCAGAGAGTGAAATGGAAAAAATCGCAAGGATCGCTCATCAAAAAAATCAATCAACCCCCTATGGTTTGGAAGCTAGGGAGAATTGAATGTTTGCACCCAGGCAAGGATGGTATTAACCGTGTAGCGTCCATACGAACTTCCACAGGATTAGTTAGGAGGTCCTTTGCAAGAATATGCCCACTTTCTTTAGAAGACGTTGAAAGCCGATCCTTTCAAGGCGGGGGCCATGTCGAGGATCACGATTTCGCCCATCACACTGACATTTTTTAATTGTCAAATACTTGTTTTCATGTTACTACAACAAACTCTGTTCAGAAACGAAAAATAGAAACTTATTCTACAATTCTGCATTCGAATCAATTCATTCATACACTTCAAATATCAACCAAAATGATTTAAATTAAATGCAGTTACTTATTTTGACATGAATCGTTCTAGAAAAAAATACCTAGAGCTTCCAATTTTATAAATCCAATTTGAGTTGAAATTATTCATGATATTATCTGAAATAAATTTTCGTAGTTTTTTGTACTTTCAATTGTAATTCAATTTATTTTCCAATCCAGTGCTTCCTTGCAATTCGTACCTACGATTTGAGGTGGTTCCGTAGGTTTTTGTTAGTTAACTACAGCTAAAAAGTGAATGTGATACCAAAAATCAGTCGCATCAGAGCGATAAATAATAATAATAACCGTACTCTACTTTCTGATGGCCTTTGCTGTATATTTCGGATCACAAATATGTGAAAATATGTATTCAAATCGGCTAAATACAAATGACAGGTACAATGAGATTTCCAACCTTATTCTCCGAGATTCAGAATTAACGTTTGTTAATCTTCACAGGTGCCATAATATTTTACTAAAACCGGGCCTGTTACAAAAATCACTAATGACGCGCATGCGCATTGCGGACTAGCATGAACTTTTTACAACACTTTTGACATTCTAGAGTAAGCATATAATATATATTTCTAAGCAAATATCGGAAAAATTACCGACTTATGCAGGTACCTGTCGATAACTTTCGAAGATTTATCACCTGGTTGCAAGAGCACACTAGTACCATAATTTGTATCGGCTTATTGCCTTCTGATTGGCTGTTGAACAACGAAATTAAGACGGTTTGAAAAAACCCACCCCAGAAGATTGTAATTAAAAACATATCGGGGAGTCGAGTCCCGGAAAGCGAGATTGTCGGTTGAGGTTTCGAAAGTGCCTCAAGGCTCCTATACGTCGAGTTATTTTGAATGAGCGAGTTTCTGGGTATTATTAATTTTTCGTGGTTTTTGGATTGTGTTGGATTGAAATTGTAGAAACGTTTCGAGTCACTTTGAATAAGTTTTTGGCTAAATTAAATTTTCGCGGCTTATTGTTTATCGATTATATGAAACATTTTTAGTTCATCTTACTTTTATAAGTGTCACGGTAGTTGGTGAAACGGTCCTGTGTTTGGATTACTAGAAGAGTGAGGTGAGAGTATGTGTTCGATACCAAGGTGGTATAGAAAGCACTGTTTAACCAATATCCGATTATGATCAAGGTTCCTTTATCCCATACTAGAGTAGGTATATATAAATATACGGAAAGAAGTAATTAAGAGGGCCGCTTAATACTTCCCCGTATACTTAGATAGCTTATTTTATCGCAGGCGAATATTATCCACATTAGTAGAGTAGGTAGTATATATTAAAAAAATTAAGCATAGCCTATCTCTGTCACTTTCGATAGTTAGGTTCTAGAAAAATACTCCCGTTATTGTAGGATTGATTTAATTAATTGCTTGATCGTTGATCAGAATTAGTGTTGAGATTCGGAGAGAAATACTCTCGTAAATTTTATATTGTTGGTATTTATTGTTGTTCATTATTTCGACCACTTTAAATATTTAATAAAGTTAGTTTGTCGAAATCTTTGGTCTTACTTCATCCCTTCAAACCTTTACAAGTCCATGCATTCAAGTCGTGGCGGAGTCCACCCTCCAAGGACATACTTGGTGATAGAACCTAGACAACCGCTATAGTAAAGTAACGCTAACCAACCACCAACTTCAAATCCGTGTGGTCAGAGCGGATTCAAAATACAATTCCGACCTGGTGGCAGAAAGCTACCCTTCAATAAAAACAATCTTTCGGCGTGACGACGATAGGGGTTACAAAGTCTTTGAGGTATAGCTTTGGGGGATTTGAACCAAGGGCTATCGTCGCACAACCGTCGGTTGTTACAGTCTTTCGAAGACTGCTGAGGGATGCGCGTAAGTATGCAAACAGTTGACGCAAATAACAACAATAACAACAAAAGGTAAGTACATTATTTCAAACGTATTTACTGAATTGAAGTTATTTCTGTTGAAATAAGTATATTTGGTAAATAGAAGACTTTGTTTTACGTCTCGGAAAAAAATTCAGTATATTCCAAATGCTTATACTCACTTGATAAAGGAAGTCTTCCAGCTCAGTAAATTCTGTTGTATTGACATGTCCGGTTACTTCCAACACTTGAAAAAATGTAATACAGTGCAAGTAGGTACAGTGAATAAAGAAAACACGCACAGTTCCGGGAATTTAGAAACAGATTCAAACAGAAAAATGTCTATGGTCAATCAAAATTTGTAAAATAGTTTTTAGTTTTCATATTCTAATTTCATTACTAAAAAAAGTTGTTCAAGAAAAAGTTATATTTTCTAGACCGGTAATAAATATATTATGTACTATCTAAGTTACAGATCCTTTGTGGAGTCCCTCCTTAAGGTGCTGACAAAACAACATAAAAGTTTTTTTTCACTCTAGGTATATACAGTGTGATTATTTATCACCACTTACACAAAAATTGGCAGTTTGCTGTCTCCAGCAAAATTAATTGAAAACGAAAAGGAATTACAAAAATAGAACAGAAAAGAATTACCTGAATAAGTTGAAAAAAACGCGCTGCCACTGGATATAAACTGTCCACGTGGAACCGTGCAGGCTCACATTATGAAATGGCAAAAATAAATAAATATTTTTGGAAATCAGATGAAACAGCACAACAGAATTACATTTTATCATGTTAAAGCAAATGTTTGACTGTTGCCCAGTTACCGTCAATACACAATTTCAAGCGACGAATGGAGTTTGGATGGCGTCTTTCTGGAAACTTTCTTGCATATTCTCGAACACAAGCCATTTTCATTCACTGCACCTTATGTAACAATCATATAACAATATTAGCGAGATATACATTCGTGCACCAGTGCCAGGTCTTCTCAAATTTCTGTACTTAGGACTACTTATTACGGTTCATAATTTAACCATCTGGAGTAAACGAGTTATGTCGAGAGATAATTTTGGTTGTTTCCACATACGTCCTTGGTATTAGTTCTGTAATAAGTGTACAACCAACAAAAATCAAGAACAAATAGACAACGGCCATCGGCGATTTTGCACTCGGAGATAGTAACATTGCAACACCGCAATGCTTCAGTTCTCATGACATCATTCACAGAAGCACGATTGTATTTCATGCTTTCGCACATGATAGACCAGTACCCCATTGAATTTTGTGTAAGTGGTGGTAAATCACCCTGTAAATACCGGGTGTCTGCAGAAACCACCTTCTGCCCTTATAACTTTTTTGTTTTTGAAGATAATGAATTGAAATTTGAAGGATCTGCGTTTTTTTGACGAATAAATGAAGTTCATGCAACTTCCGGTCCCACTGGAAGTGACTTAAACTTTTGATTTTCAAGTGGAACACCTAGTATATTTTTACCTATTTTGTCTCCATATGAATTTTTCAAATTTTTTATTGAAAAAATGGAGAAGGGTGGAACCCGGTGAACTTTTAGGGGTAGAAAGTGATATTTCACGGTTTTTCACGATTGACAACAAAAGTTCAACTCCTATAATTTTTCCACATTACCTCAAGTTTTCCCGGAAAATCAGAAAAACCTAATTTTCAGTTTTTAATTTTTTCACGCGAAAAAAAAATTTTTACGAAATTTGGTGGAAATATAACTTATTATGTTTCAAGTGAGCTGTAATTTTTTTGTAGCGGAATACGGATTTTTCCTTTTATAACAAATTCCGAAAAACGACCTCATTTTCAACTGAAGAATTTCACCGAAGAAGTTCGTCTTTTCAAGCTTGCCAGCCACCAGTTTTTTCGTCGAAACGTCTACTTTTAGATTAAATAAAAAAGTAGCACTACTGTGGACATTTTTTTAGAAAACGCGAAATATATTTTTATTATTTCTTTTATAAACTCATATTTATTTATTAAAATTATTGAAATTATTAGTTTTGAGAATAATAATTTCATGTTACCTCTATAGGTACAAATAATCAACAAGGACATAAATAAGGAGTTGATTTTGATAAAAGGGCAAAAGGGGATGAACTTCTGGGGGTAAAAATGGTTTCTCACGATTTGCAGCAGAAAGTAACCTTTAAGAAAAATTAAAGGAAAAAGTTGTTGGCAACAAAAAGATCTAGAACTTTTGTATTCAAATAATAATAAATGACTCAATACATGAAAATTTGTATGAATATGTCTTTTTTGGGTTTCGTATGAGCATGATTATTTCGCAATTCAAAAGATGACTAGTTTTCGATGTATTTAACGATCATTAAACCAACAAATTATATAGACCATTTGAAAGTAGACATTTCATCAATTGAAATGATCACTTATATATATATATATATATATATATATATATATATATATATATATATATATATATACATATATATATATATATATATATATATATATATATATATATATATATATATATATATATACATATATATATATATATATATATATATATATATATATATATATATATATATATATATATACATATATATATATATATATATATATATATATATATATATATATATATATTCTAAATTAAAAAAAACACCAAAACATTTGTTCGTGGAATATTTTAATTTTTTTTCGAAAAATGTATATAAATGGAAAACTAGCAGTCTTCTGAATTGCAAAAATCATGCTCAATTGACACCAAAAAAAGACACATTCCTACAAATATGCACTAGAATTGAATCATACTCGGGAAAAAAATTAAATACTGAAAATTCGGTTTTCCTCCATTTTGACGGTTAATTTGAGGTTATGTAGAAAAATCTTGAATACGAAACAACTTTTTTTGAACTTTTTTTGTAGGAGGTTAATTTTCGCTGCAAATGGTGAGAAACCATTTTTACCTCCAAAAGTTCACCTCCTTTCGCCCTTCTATCATAATCAAATTCTTATTTATGTCCTTGTTTATTCCTTATAGCTATCAAGTTAACATGAAACTAATATTCTCGAAAGGTTTCAAGTGTCAAATTCCATAATTTCAATAAATAAAAATGAGTTGAGAAAAAAGTTACGAAAATTGAGTTTTGAAAGTCTGTTTTTTTAATTTTTTGGCGTTTTCTGAAAAAGTTCCACAGTATTACATAACTCAAAAGTAGATACTTCAACAAAAAAACTAGCGGCTGGCGATCTTAAAAAGACTAACTTTATCGGTGAAACTTTTCAGTTGAAAATGAGGTCGTTTTTTCGAAATATGTCGGAAAAAAAGGAAAAATCTGATTCTGCTACAGAAAAATTACAGCTTACTTGAAACATAATGGGTTATTTTTCCACCAAATTTCGTGAAATAAATTAGATTTCTAAGCGAGAAAAAAATTAATAACTAAAAAAATCGGTTTATCCGATTTTTCCGAAAAATTTGAGTTTATGTGAAAAAATGTTGAATCCAAAAGTTCTAGACCTTTCTATTATCAACAACTTTGCCATTTAACTTGTTCCGATGGGAGTTCAACTTTCACTGCAATTCTCGAAAAACCGTGAAATATCGCTTTCAACCCCTAAAAGTTCACCCCGCGTTCCACCCTTCTCCATTTTTTCGACTCCAATTTATTTTTTCCGTCATTCGAACAATATTTTGCTCCTCTTCCGGTAGGTCTCATTCCTTAGGAAAGGTTTCAGAATATTAGATAACCTAAAAATCGATTTTGACACATGCCACGTGACCACTATTTTGTCGGCAAATTGGAAAAATATACTATGAGGAGGCCAAAAGTAGGGTAAGATGGCAATAAATCGAAAAAAGTTATTTGAAAAAATTGCTGTAAGTTCAAGTTTGTACTATATGCACAGTTTCAACAAATAAATTGAAAAAAATTTAAATCGCTATTTTTTTGGAATATTTTCCGGTCTCTATACAAGAGTCACAGTTTTTTTTTTCTGAAAGGCCTGACTGTAGTGGAGCATATGTATTTCGGTGATTATGACTAAATTCTCTCCTCTTCTTCGCACCAGATGGCACTAAGTTGAAAAAATTGGTTTTTGCCAGAACCCTTTCAATCTCTTAAGATCCTTCATTCTAAGGAATTTGTGATGTGCAGTATCAAATTATTACTAATCGAAAGCCATTTCTTTCTAATCCGACGAGCCACCATGTTTGCAATTTGAAAAATATTACCTATAGAAATTCAAATATGAAATTTTGCATAAAAAACAGTAAAGTTGTATTATTCTCAAGATTTAAGGACTGAAATTAGTGATTTGAAGATATGCATAGCTCTCTAGAATAAAAAAATAATCTCAAAATAAAAAAAAATTTGTTTGGGGAAAAAAGAAGTGAAAATATACGGGTTGTTTCATTTGAAACTCTAAAGTTTGTCACTTCTGGTGAAAACGGAAGTTGCATGAAGTTGAGTTACCTGTCAAAAATGTGGTTTTAAATCTCATACACATCCTCCAAATTGCATTCCATTTTCTTCAAAAACAAAAAGAGAGGCGAGCAACTTTCCGCGGACAACCGGTGTATAGCTATAGAATTTATCAAAAACGAGCCTGTTTTTGCAATAACTACAAAGTTGGATTCCAAATTTACAAATCAACTGGATATTGATCTCACAATCAAGACATGAATACTAACTGTTGTTTGAAAACTCCACCCACGTGATCTGTGTAGAACTGATTCAAAAATATCTTGTCTCTAATTATGTATACCTTTATAACAAAATATCGTAAGAGTGAAAAGAATGGTACAGACGTTACTGAACATAATAAATGCCGTATTATGTCTCCAATGTCTTCTGTTCTCACTAGGAGTCGAGTCACAACTGGGTCGTCATCAGCTTTTGAACCTACAGTAAAGATTTGGTAACGAAACTATAAAACAATTCCAACACATGATTTTATCTAGAAAGGATAAAAGCGAAAATAAACGTTCGCCAATTTTATGACAAAGCATTGTTTTCTGTTTATACAATCAATTCATTTTATATAGTGTGAGTCTTCATAAAGTGTACATATTGAAATGAGGGAAACTATTCTTGATTTTATCAACGGGAAACGTATTGAAAAAATCCTTTGTTTCTATTTTTACATCCAAGTGTTGTACATCTTCGCACTTGATTTTACCGTACTGATGACAGCTTAAGCTCGAAACACGTGTCTACGGTTGCACAACATTATGAGGGTTATACCCAGTAACTTTTCTACTTATATATTCATATATTGCCCCTCGCTTAATCCATCCTGATTTATAAATATATATATATATATATATATATATATATATATATATATATATATATATATATATATAAGTGAAAATAGAGTATTTTTCGTTTTAATTCCGAGAGTTCTAACCTTTGACAGCTGTTTCGTGCTAACGCACTCATCAGAAAGGATTTATGGAGCTCTCGAAATCAAAACGAATCCACTCAAGAATTAATACCGTGAAGGCAAGACAGATATAACAGAAAATTACTGACACTGAATGAACCTTGGGTTGGTCAGAACAACAAATTGTTGGCTGCCTGTCAATGAGTAGATAAACATCTAACTTTGGATTCCTTGTTTCGTGTCAAATTAAGTTTCAACTAGTGACTGTAGATGTCATAAGTAATTTTCTGTTATATCTGTCTTGCCTTCACGGTATTAATTCTTGAGTGGATTCGTTTTGATTTCGAGAGCTCCATAAATCCTTTCTGATGAGTGCGTTAGCACGAAACAGCTGTCAAAGGTTAGAACTCTCGGAATTAAAACGAAAAATACTCTATTTTCACTTAGATTCTGCTTGCGTTCCTCTTAACGTACGAGAAACTTGATTGAACCTTGGGTTGGTCAGAACAACAAATTGTTGGCTGCCTGTCAATGAGTAGATAAACATCTAACTTTGGATTCCTTGGTTCGTGTCAAATTAAGTTTCAACTAGTGACTGTAGATGTCATAAGTAATTTTCTATATATATATATATATATATACATATATATACAGGGTGAGTCAGAATAAGACCGACAAACTCCTACTACAGATTCCTTGCCTCATTTTGAGATGAAAAGTTTCCATCAAGGTATGTCCTACAGGGTGTCAAAAGTGCGAAAAATAATTAGATTTTTTTTTCTCTAAAACTCATGGAGAAAAAAATTTCAAACTTGGTGCACTAATCAAGATTCATCAACGTGATAATTTGAAGTTATAATTTTCAATTTTCGTAAACCAGTGGCGCAGTTACGGTGGTATGTGGTCATATTTTCCTTCATATTTTCTTTGGACAACTGAATTGACGAATGTGCGTTTGACATCAGTTAGGCTCATCCATACTCAACCTAAAAGTCATAACATTCCATTTGCCTAAAAGTGAAGGTTTCTGAGATATTTGCAAAAAACTGAAGATATGTCCTGAGAAGAGACATAACATCCTGTGTGCTATAATCGCATGATGCAACTTTATTATAACTTATAGGAATAATTGTCAACCTCTTGAACATTTTTTAATGTTGGGAGTATTCATAACATAGAACAGGTAAGTCAGAATGAGACCGACAAACTCCGTTTTTTTTTTATTCGTCATATTATTTGAACAAATTTTCTATGGACAACTGAATTGATAAATGAGCGTTTGACATAAGTTAGGCTCATCGATACTCAACCTAGGAGTCATAACATTCTATGTGACTGAAAGTGAAGGTTTCTGAGATAATTGAGAAAAACTGAAGATATGTCCTGAGTATCAACGTAATTTCCTATGTGCAATAATAAAAAAAAAACAAACCCAACTTCAAATTAATAATACTCCACTCAAATACGAGTTTAGATCTGAACCAATTTTTGCGAAAAACCGAAGATAAGTTACTCTTGATTTGTTGAATTTAATGTTGGAGTATCATTTTTAGAGCCTTTTCTAACTGCGACAGTCAATGATACGGAGATACCAATTGTGTATCGAACAAAATGGTGGTCCATTTGAACATTTACTTTGAGCCTTTTTTGTTTTTATGTTGTGTACCCTATAAACCGTTTCTATCATTTGGGTAGATAAAAATACACAATAATTGTTTTTCTTCACCAAAAACATGATGATTGGAAAATATTTTCCTATATAATTCAGTATGAAGTGACTTTGATAATGATACTCCAACATAAAATTTAACAAATTAAAAGTAGGTACTTATTTACAGTTTTTCGCAAATATTAGTTTAGGCTTTAACTCTCGTCTAACAGGAGTATTATAATTTGAGGCTGGGTTTGGCAGTGGATCTTTCAGAATAATCCTTATGCAACAATGTATGGTCACATATCGGTGAATTTACGAAATCGATTCGTTCAAATATTATGACGAATAAAAAAACGGAGGTTGTCGGTCTCATTCTGACTTACCTGTACTATGTTATGAATACTCCCAACATTAAAAAACGTTCAAGAGGTTGACAATTATTCCTATAAGTTATACTAAAGTTGCATCATGCGATTATAGCACACAGGATGTTATGTATCTTCTCAGGACATATCTTCAGTTTTTTGCAAATATCTCAGAAACCTTCACTTTCAGGCAAATGGAATGTTATGACTTTTAGATTGAGTATGGATGAGCCTAACTGATGTCAAAAGCTCATTTGTCAATTCAGTTGTCCAAAGAAAATATGAAGGAAAATATGACCACAATATTAAATCATTCATTTTTCGATATTACATTACTGATCATGCCCCAATTGCACTTACCTTCAAAATCGATGAAACTTCAAGAAAAAAAATAAAAGAATGTAAAAAGTATACTGATTACAACAAATTGAAATCTGACTTGGCTACAGAGAACTGGGAATGTGTATATCAACAAAATGATGTAAACACTATGGCAGAAAACATAATTTATAAACTGAGGCACTACATTGAAAAACACACAAGAACTGTACAAACTACGAAAAAACACAACTTATTAAAAAAAAATGGTTGACTAAATCTCTGCTGAATCGTATCGATGAAAAAAACAATCTTTATTCATTAACCACAAAGTATCCAAATAATATTGAGATGAAAGAACAGTATAAAAATTGTAGGAACCTATTGAATAGAGAAATGAAAAATGCAAAAAAAACACTACTGTAGAAAATTAATTGAAAAAAATCAAAATAGTTCGAAAGCCCTATGGGAGTGTATAAATGAGGTCAGTGGGAAAACACAAACTGAAACAAGTATTAAAATTATCGAAGCAAAAAATGGGGATCATATATCTGATACATTACAAATTGCTAATACATTCAATAATTATTATAGTGATCTGGGAAAAAATCTAGCAAATGAAATTCCTCCTATTAATAACTATAATGAAAATATGAGCGGTCTTGAAAACACATTATACATGAATCCAACGGATGAAACAGAAATCATCGCAGTAATAAGAAAATTGAAACTAAAAAAATCCCCCGGGCATGATAATATTCGTTCCGAAATTCTAAAACAAGTTGCCAACGAAATCGCTGCACCTTTAGCTTTTTTGATCAATTATTGTTTCGAAGTAGGAGCGTTTCCAAAGGTATTGAAACATGCTATCGTCAAGCCGTTATATAAAAGTGGGGAAAAAATTAAAGTACAGAACTATAGGCCCATCTCTTTAATTTCCAATATTTCAAAAATTATTGAACATCTTATAAAAGCTAGACTCACAAAGTTCCTAAAAAAATTCAATATTTTGTCAGAAAATCAATTTGGCTTTCGAGAGGGGAAATCAACGGAAGATGCTATATACAAACTTACAACATCAATTTATGAGTCCCTAGATAAATCATTGCCAACAATTAGTATTTTTCTTGACCTCTCGAAAGCCTTCGATACAGTCAGTCACCAGAAATTGCTGAACAAATTGATATATTATGGGATCAGAGGAAACGTCTACAATATATTAGAAGATTATTTGTCAGGACGAACTCAACAGGTGCGAATTGATGAGGTATATAGTAGCCCTAGAAAAGTAACTTATGGTGTTCCGCAAGGGTCTGTTCTGGGACCAGTTCTATTTATTCTATACATAAATAGTTTATTTAAAATAGGTAGTTTGGGGGAAATCATTAGTTTCGCAGATGATACTGTTGTTACATATAAAGAAACACTTGGAATGAACTCCGAGAAAATATTGAAAATGACTTTCCTAGCATAGCTAAATGGCTTCAATTCAACAAACTTACTCTCAACTTAAATAAAAGCTGTTATCTACCATTCTGTTCGTATTCAACAGGATTACCACAATTGGGAGATATTGATGTTGGTTTGGATTCAAAAATTCCCGAAGCACCATCCATAAAATATCTTGGTATAATGATAGATCGACACTTGAGATGGGACCTGCAAATGAAACACCTGTCAAAAAAATTACGAGGGGTACTTCCAAAATTCAAATTTTTGAAAGATTTCTTGGATCAAAAACATCTCAAAACAGTTTATTTCGCATTGGCGCAATCACAACTTACATATGGTATTTTGGGATGGGGTGGTGTAAATGACCGGTTTTTGGATAAAATCAACATACTACAGAAATGGATTTTGAAAATAATTTTTGAAAAAGACATCAGTTATTCATCTAATTGTTTGTATAAAGAAGCGCAAATAATGGACCCGCGACAACTTTTTTGTTTAAAAATTCTCCTGTTTCTAAAAAGCAGCAAAATAATACTGAAGGATCATAAACATACTCACAATACGAGAAGACAAGATGAGATATTTTTTCCTCGAAGTGAAAAAACAATTGGCCAAAGAAGCACGAATTATGTAGCGCCCCGATTATTTTCGTTGATACCAGCACACCTAAAAAGTATTTTAAACTTTCATTACTATAAAAGTAAACTTAAGTTATGGATAATGGAAAAGGAGCGTAGTTTTTTTCATAAGTTATTGAAATAAGACAAAACCCGAAAGTGACAGTATACTTACCGAATGTGACCCAAGCAAAAGACTGTGACCAATTAAATAATTTCCAAAAAAAAAATACCGAAAGTGGATGTACTTACCGAATATGACGCCAGACACACGATTGAGACTATATTTTATTCTATTTTTAAATGTCACGCACAAGCAGCATTATGACTGCTTCAGTGATTTTGTCCCTGTTTATTCACAAACATTGTTTAATTATATTACATTATTTATATATTTTATATCTACTTAAAAAGAAAAAAATATCTGTATTTGTATTTGTATTATTGTGTACTTTGTGAAATTTATCTGAAAAAAATTGTGAATAAACCTTTTTATTATTATTATTTATACCATCGTAACTACGCCACTGGTTTACGAAAATTGAAAATTAAAACTTCAAATTATCACGTAGATGAACCTTGATTAGTGCACCAAGTTTGAAATTTTTTTCTTCAGGAGTTTTAGAGAAAAAAAAAAAAATCTAAATTTTTTTCGCACATTTGACACCCTGTATCTCAGAGGGGATGCATTTTAGGACATACCTTGATAGAAACTTTTCATCTCAAAATGAGGCAAGGAATCTGTAGTAGGAGTTTGTCGGTCTTATTCTGACTCACCCTGTATATATATATATATATATATATATATATATATATATATATATATATATATATATATATATATATATATATATATAACTACTCAACACTAATTTCGTCGCACCCCAAAATTTTGACCCTATTAAAATCTGAATAACTTTTTTCTGCATTGAACAATTTGAATTCTGTAAACACTGTTCGCTAGCGCAGTCCTTCAGCAATAATCTCGTACTTCTTCAAAACATAAGGTTTTTCCGCATAAAATCGCTACAGGGTATTATCTGAAACTGTGCAAAATTTCTGAATTTTCAAAAGGATCCCAAATGAAAAACAAAAATTTTTTTTTCAAATTTGACAGCAGTGGCATGAAGATGAACTCATTACCTCAAGAAACTTTTCGAATTGTCTTATTATCTCTTTTGTTTACAGAGTGATCTCAAAAAATTAACTTCTTGGTTTTGCAGTCATAACTTTTTTCCTCGTCAACCGATTTTCAAAATCTCCGGCTCATTTTGAAGCTGAAACTTCAGATGAAGAGATAAAAAGATCAGAATAGATTCAAGATGAAGATTGAAGATCAAGGGTTTCCTCAAAGGTGACTTAAATCTGAAACACCCTCAAAATCCGGTTGGGAGGAGAATTAAATGAAAATCAACTTGTTTTCGGAATGATCATCCATTCTGAATACGTCCAGATCTTTCGTGCTGTCAGTAGTCAAGAATTGTGCATGAAAAAACTCAATTGTAACTGCAGGATTTTGAAAAAAAATAATAAAATCAACCCATTGTTCGCCTGAAATGCATGGCCCGTAACCAAGGTAACAAGAATCACATTCAGTAACTTACAAGCCTGACCAGCTGAGGCTCATTCCACAATAGCGGTTTTTTCTCAATCGTGAAGCATTAATCGTGTTAGTACGCAAGAACAAGAAAACAAGTTTTATTGAGTTTTTATTGAACAACAACAAAGAGAAAATAACTTGGATAACATTAGAATTGAAAAATATTAATGATATTCAGTATTTAGTAGGCCCTCCCCTTTTGGCAATGACTTCATTGATCCTTTCCGGCATGCTGTCTATCAGACTATCAATGAACTCCTGTGGTACAGCTGTCCATTCTTGATGTACCGCATTCACCAAGTCATCCAAATTTTCCATTCGCCCTTCCCTTTCTTTCAATTTCAATTTCATATACGACTCCAGACATGTTCCATCAGATTCATATCCGGAGAGAAAGGCGACCAGTTCATTCGCCCAATACCGTGATCCCTCAAAAACTCGTTGACAATATGAGCCCTATGCGGTCTCGCATTGTCATCAACGAGAAGAAAGTTGTTGCCGATATTTGCGGCGTAAGGGACCACGATTTCTCTCATACATAAATCTCTACACCTCTCACCGTTCATACTCTCTCCTCTCAGAATCACCAATTCACTCCTCCCATTCATCGATATTCCACCCCACACAGTCACTCCTCCACCTCCAAAAGCCACCCTCGCCTCCATATGTCCTTCCAAAAACCTTTCACTCCTCCCTCTCCAAACCAACACACTACCATCCTTTCGAAACAAGTTGAACCTACTCTCATCCGTAAACATACACCTATTCCACTCTGCTATTCCCCAGTTTTGATGCTCTTCCCCCCATAATCGTCTTGCTGCTCGACGTACAGGTTTCAGTAATGTGCAGGCAGCTCGTCTCCTTGCGTGTAATCCAAGATCGTGGATCCGGCGTCGGATTTTGGGGGCGGTTGAAGTCCGAGTCCGCCGTACCAATCTTCCAATGAGGCGGTCTTGAGCGAGAGTTGTTCTTCTTCTTGTACCCCTTCTTGGCCCCCTAGGTCGATACTTAATATCATCAGCGTTAGCTCGGAAGTGGGCCCTTTGGACAGATCTAACTGTTGTTCCAAGCAGATTGGCAATTTCGAGGGTAGATAATCCTTGTTCCGTCATTCGTTGAATCAGTTCCAGCTGGTCGGGCGTTAGATGCGGCATCGATATGATAATTTTTTTTTGCAAACGAATCAAAATTGACGTCTAACCTAGCTTGTCAGTCATTGATTGTGATTCTTGTTACCTTGGTTACGGGCCTGCATTTCAGACGAACAATGGGTTGATTTTATTTTATTTCTCAAAATCCTGCAGTTGCAATTGGGTTTTTTCATGCACAATTCTTGACTACTGACAGCAAGAAAGATCTGGACGTATTCAGAATGGATGATCATTTCGAAAACAAGTTGATTTTCATTTATTTCTCCTCCCAACCGGATTTTGAGGGTGTTTCAGATTTAGGTCACCTTTGAGGAAACCCTTGATCTTCAATCTTCATCTTGAGTCTATTCTGATCTTCATATCTCTTCATCTAAAGTTTCAGCTTCAAAATGAGCCGGAGATTTTGAAAATCGGTTGACGAGGAAAAAAGTTATGACTGAAAACCAAAAAGTAAATTTTTTGAGATCATCCTGTAAACAAAAGAGATAATAATACAATTCAAAAATTGTCTTGAGGTAATGAGTTCGTCTTCATGCCACTGCTGTCAAATTTGAAAAAAAAAATTTTTTCTTCATTTGGGATCCTTTTGAAAATTCAGAAATTTTGCACAGTTTCAGATAATACCCTGTAGCGATTTTATGCGGAAAACATCATGTTTTGAAGAAGTACAAGATTATAGCTGAAGGACTGCGCTAGCGAACAGTGTTTACAGAATTCAAATTGTTCAATGCAGAAAAAAGTTATTCAGATTTTAATATGGTCAAAATTTTGGGGTGCGACGAAATTAGTGTTGAGTAGTTTATATATATATATATATATATATATATATATATATATATATATATATATATATATATATATATATATATACAGGGTGTTAATTAAGTACGTTGACAAACTTCGGGAGGTGATTTTTTGAAGGTTTTCAGGACGAAATGTTCATATAAACATATGTCCCAAACGGCTTGGTTTTCGAGATACAGGGTGATAAAAATACATTTTTTTCAAGATTTTTTAGAGTTAACTTCGACATTTTCTACAATAATCAGTTCAAATTAGGCAAGTACAATCCATTCAATAGTACGCACGATACAAAATAATGCATTTCTCAAATAATTCACAGGGTCCTCCTTTTTTCAGAGTCAAGCTTTGTTCAATCCTTCAGAATTTTTTTTCCCGCCGCCACTGACATATTTTTAGAAAGGAATAATGAATGTTGTTTCATTTAACATCTTTGTGCTCTCCTGATGTTTTTCATTTACTTGTTACAGGAGTTACAATGAAAATATTAACGCAAACATTTTCCAGTAACGCATAACAAAGAAATTTGAGAAGCAAATAGTCTAACAAACTTGAAGGGTGATTCTTTGAAAGGTTTCAAGATGAAAAGTTCATATGAACATGTCCCAAGCGGCTTGGTTTTCGAAGTACAGGGTGATCAAAATACATTTTTTAGGAGTTTTTCGAGTTTACTTCGAAATTTTCGACAATAATCGATCCAAATTAGTTCAAATTGGACAAGTACAATCCATTCAATAGTGCGCATGATATAAAATAATTCATTTCTCGAAGTGTCATTGCCACTCTCCAAAGATTAGCGCGTGACGCAATACGTCATTTTGTTCTCATTACACAAATAGCTATTTTCTGCTCGTGTAGAGAAAATGTAATGTTATGGAGCTCCCATACATTTTTTACCATAACTCAGGTTGAATATGTATTGCACAAAGTTAATTATGGCAAAATAATTTTGGACATTTTCAATAGTGAATAACTTTATTATCAAATACTAGAGCAAAGTAACATAAATTCCCTAGGAATAAAATTAAGTTCAGAAAAGGACCATTATTGAAATTGATATGTCAGAGCAGCTACTGGAAATGGCCACCGCCAACTTCAATGCATGCGTTTATGCGCCTAACCATAGACTGGCGGACACGCTCAAAAATACCAGGAGTGTTTCTTATAATTCCGCATGACTCCTGTATGCGATTCCTCAGGTCTTCTTCACTTTGAACTGGAGTTCGGTACACTAATGATTTAAGGTGCCCCCAGAGGAAAAAATCAAGTGGATTCATATCGGGTGACCTTGGTGGCCAAAGTTGTGGCCCACCACGCCCAATCCAGCGATCAGAATAATTCTCATCTAAATATTGACGTGCAACCAATCTGAAGTGTACTGGAGCACCATCATGCATAAACCAAATTCCAATTCTTTCCCTCAGTGGGATCTCTTCTAGGAGTCCAGGTAAGATGAATTCAAGAAAATGTCGATAATGGTCAGCATTGAGTCTATGAGGCAGAAAATGTGGCCCGATAAGGAAATTCCGTACAATTCCAACTCAAACATTCACAGAAAACGTCTCTTGAAAATGGTTTTCAATCACGGCGTGTGGGTTTTCATCAGCCCACATATGATTGTTGTGAAAATTAATAATGGCTTTACGGGAAAAGCATGCCTCATCGGTGAATAACACTTGAGATAAAAACCATGGATTTTCCAACAATTTATTTCGAATCCAAGTGCAAAAAGTTAATCTCTTTGGAAAATCCCTTGACAGAAGAGCTTGGACACGCTGTATGTGATAGGGATAAAGTTGTTGCTCTTTTAAAATTTGCCATACCAATACATGGGTTACGTTAAACTGTGCCGCAATTTGTCTTGTACTGGTGTCTGGATGCTGCTCAATTTCGTTAAGTACAGCTTCTTCTATCTGAACTGTTCTAACTCTCCTGGGTCTTCCTATGAGAACAGCAGACCTCTTGAAAGTACCCGTTTCACGAAGACGGGAGTGAATATTGATGAACATTTGTGTGCTGGGAATATGACGTTGTGGAAATCTTTCTAGATACATTCATCTGGCGGCACGAGCGTTACCATCAGCATATCCATACATTAAGTGCATGTCTGCCATTTCTGAATTTGTATATTCAACCATTTTATCCAAAGGAATATTGAATGAATCTGCTTTATAGCTTGCACTAATGAAGAATTAACAATGAGACAGTTTCTCAACTTTCGATAACTGTCAAGTTGTTGATATTTAAATAAATGAATTAATATCAAAGCCCACTTTGCTATTTTTATGAATTCAAATTGATTACAAAATTTCTGCGTTACTGCAGAAGAAAAAACAAACCGAAATTTCTGATAAAATAATGTACTCCGTACGGAAACAAAAATTTGTTTGATTTAGTTTTTCGGAGTTATGACCAGAGATTCATAAATGAAAATCAAATGTGTAATGATCTGCGACAATTAGATAAACCCTATTAACTATCTTCCATTACAGGATTACCTTTCGGAAGTTTTTTATGTTGAAAAGGAAACGTTCAATTGAAAACTAAAAAATATCTTTTTTTAAAATAACAAAAAATTTGTATGAGTTCTCTATCAAGACTGATGTGTAAAAACATTTTTAATCAAATATCTCAATGAAAATGCACATTTTTACCATCAGAATCTTCAGGTTGAAAGTTAAGGTTTTCCCAATATCTGTCAGATCTAGTTTAATATCCAGCGTACCGCAGTGACGGGGAGATAGTAGTTTACTGTTAGATATCACAAAAAGAAATCACATCTTTACAATAACAAGCTTTTATTTAGCTTCACTTGTAACTAACTAACAAACAATTTAATAAAAGTTGAATTTGACCCACTTCTAATACTCAGATAAAATTTGAAATTTGGCAGGTTTCCGTAATTCCGGTGACAATGCATTAAAAAAATGTTTGTTAAAAAACAAAATGGAGGCTCCAATATGGCGGACGAGTTTTGTGATTATGATCCGATTCTGTTCAAAATAAACTAAAATGTTAAAAATGAAAATTATAAAAAGAAAACATTTTAAAGTTTTTATACAATACACTGAAAAGGAAAAAATAATTCATTTCATTGTTTGATCTAGGTAATCTTGTACAGAAAGATTTTGATACTCACAGAATAACCTACAAAAAATGAAACAAATTATTTTTTCATTTTCAGTGCATTTGTATAAAAGCTTGTCTTTATATTTTTTATTGTATAATTTTTATTCATCGTAGATTTTTCTAATTCTGAAAAAATATTTCCATCAATTTACAATAATTGAAAATGTTTAATTTTCAAATTTTCTAATGTTATGCCACACTGGAAAATGTTTAAATTAATATTTTCATTATAGCCCCTGAACCGTACAAGTAAATGAAAAAATGCAAGATATCAAAAAGATGTTAAATGAAACAACATTGATTATTCCTTTCTCATAATATGTCAGTGGCGGCGGAAAAAAAAATTCTGAAGGGTTGAACAAAGCTTGACTCTGATAAAAGGAGGACCCTGTAAATTATTTAAGAAATGCATTATTTTGTATCGTGCGCCCTATTGAATGGATTGTACTTGCCTAATTTGAACTGATTATTGTCGAAAATGTCGAAGTTAACTCTAAAAAATCTTGAAAAAAATGTATTTTTATCGCCCTGTATCTCGAAAACCAAGCCGTTTGGGACATATGTTTATAGGAACTTTTCGTCCTGAAAACCTTCAAAGAATCACCTCCCGAAGTTTGTCAACGTACTTAATTAACACCCTGTATATACGAAACGAAATTTTTGGGTATAGCAGCAAGCAAAACGTGTACTCTTTTAACACTATATGTCCGATATTTCAACAGTGAATACTGTCATCTTCAGGGAAGCTACAAGTAACAAGCAAAATTGTACGATTAATGGAATGAAAACTTGAAAGAAGAATCACTTACTGTGTTGATAAGAATGATTGCTATGGATGTAATATTTAAAATTTGTAAACAACATGTCATGTGAGTCACATGTGACAAAGATGAACAAAACACATTAAAATACGTCAAACAATAAAAATATTGTGGCGAAGCTGTAGGCGATGCCGGGCCTGAACACTCACGCAGGCTGCATATGACCTTCGATACGCTATGCACCAAGAAGAATCTGGATGATTCGATGGATCCGGACAATTCGATGAAGAATTCCAGAGCATTCGGAGAAGTCAACAATTAATATAAAAAGAACGACGCAGCAGACAGACAGTCAGTCAGTGAAGTGAAAGTCGAATATAAATACCGAGTTCCGTGATTGTTATGTAAATTAGAGTATTGTGTTATTGTATCATTGTATTTCGTTAAATAAATCATTTTAGAGTTAATTGGACTATAAATATATTACATCTGGTGTTAGAAGTGCGATTTTTAAATACAGAGTGTTCGTGTAAGTAGAAAGTTTGTGTATTTCGGACAATTATTTTCGCGTGTGAAATAGACAATAATAATAGTAATAGACTAGTGTCCGGGAAATAGACTGTGTGAGATAGACAATAACAATAGACTGGTGACCCGTGAAATAGACTGTGAGACATAGACTAAGACAAAATGTATTCGAGGAAAGTTCGCCTGGTTGAATTGAAGGTTGCGGAATTGAAGCAAGAACTGGAGGAGAGGGAACTTGACACAAGTGGTAAAAAGGCCGTGCTTCAGGCAAAACTTTCTGAGGGATTACTCCAAGAGAGCGAAGATCCAGAAACATTTTTATTCGAAGTTTCTGGAATTGATTTGGGTTCCATAATGAATAAACTCGATGAAAATTCCAAATCAATGAAAGAAGAACTGCAACAAAATTCAAGAAACCTGGAAGAAAAACTTCAAGAAAGTTCGAAAAATCTGGAAGAAAAGCTGCTAGGAAATTCGAATAATCTGGAAGAAAAACTTCAAGAAAAACTTCAAGAATTTCAAGAATTTCTAGAAAGTTCGAGGAATTTGAGAGAAGAGATTCTAGAAAATTCTAAAGGTTTGAGGGAAAAGCTTCTAGAAAATTCGAAGAACATGAAAGAAGAACTTTGTGGCGTGGCAAACCGGTTAGAAGAAAGAATAGGGACTGTCGTGGAAGAGATGGGAAAATTGAAGGAAACAATCAGCGATGAAATCAGAGGCGGAATCGAGGAAGAAATCAACAAATTGAAGAAGAAAATCAGTAAGTTGGAAAACCAGAATGACACTACCCACACCACAGAATCTGTCAATGAAAATTCAATGCTGTAACTGAGTTTGAACTTAGATGATGTTCAAAAGGGTTTGAAAGATGTAAAAATCAGTCCGGAAACAGGATAACTATCTATGAAACCACCTCAGTTTGATGTAAAAACAACATGGGCAAATTACCGCCGACAATTTGAAGCTGCAGCAAAAGCGAATGGATGGAATGCAGGAGAAAGAGCTGTAGCATTAACACTGGCGTTGCGTGGAGAAGCCACAAATATCTTACAAACCCTCACGGCCCAAGAACAAGAGGACTACGAGCAGCTGATCAAACATCTGGAATTACGGTATGGACAGACCCATCTAGAACATGTAGCTGAAAAACCGCTGCCAGAAATCAAGCGAATCCCTACAGGAATTTGAAGCCGACATTGCACGCTTGGTTCGCCTTGCATACCCAGCTACACCGGAAAAGGTAATGGAGCGACTAGCAGTTCAGGCCTTCTTAGATGGACTTCATGATCAGGAAACCAGACAAGCATTGACACTAGCTCGTCCAATACATCTCGTGGATGCACTGGCACGCGCTTTGGAATTTGAGGCGGCGAAGCAATCCTGCAGAAGCCAGAGTAAAGTCCGAGTTATTGAAGAAGACCCACAGGAGCCTACTAACCTGGAAGCTGCTATAAGGAAGGTGGTGAAGGAAATGTTGCCCGAGAGAAGACAGATAAGATGCTGGAATTGTGGCAAAATTGGGCATGTGCGCAACAAATGTCCAACATTCTCTGAATCGACACCGATGCAGGAAAACTAAAGAAGGTCGATGAGGAGGGGCAATCGTCGATCTGTATCCAGCAAGCCCCCGTTAACAATGCATATGTCGCTATCCTTCAACGTCAAAGCAATGGTGTCTTTGTAGACGGTCACATCAACAACGAGCCTTGCACCATGCTGCTAGATACAGGTGCGACTAGGACAATCCTTGGACCTGCTTTTACTAAAACACCAGAGAGAATGGAACCATCATCCTGGAAGCTACGCACAGCAACAGGAGAGCCGGCCACTGTACATGGTGAGCTACCGATTGAACTGATTTTAGGCAGCACAAAAGTGAAACATCGGGCATTAGTAGCTGACATTGAGGACGATGCAATTATTGGAATGGACATCATGAATTCCAGAGGGTTTGAATTGAACTTCAAAGATGGCGTCCTACGTGTGAACGGAGAAGAGCTGGTGCTACATGGAAAAAGTGAGGAGATGATTTGTGTTCTGCTGGCTGAAGATGTAAGTGTACCCGAGAGGGCTGAGACCATACTGGAGGCTCGCTTGGATGGAGGTGCGAGCAATGGAAGCGTGGTTATGTTCGAGCCCAAACTTCATGATGAGAGAATTGGACGAGGAATTGCACTAGGCAAGACTTTGTTGCGTGCTGATGAAATTGTGCCAGTAAGGGTAATGAATGTCAATTATTACCCAGTGACTTTGAAGAAAGGAACTGTTTTGGGGCACTGCTCGTCAATTTCCTCTGTGATCAGGAGTGTACATGGTACTGTTAGTCAAGACAGCAACCTGACAGCGGAACTGGAAAAATTGGTTACACTCTCTTCCAAGGGCATTAAACCAGCCCAACAGCCCAGATTGAGAGAATTAGTCAAGAAGTACCAAGACATCTTCGATACCGGACAAGGAAAAGGGGGTGGAACAAATGTAGTTCAACATAAAATTGATACTGGGGATGCTCGACCAATCCGACAATCAGCTAGAAGACTTCCTCTTGCCAAGAAGGAAGAGGCTGACAAAATAGTCAATGATATGGGGAAAGGTGGAGTTATGAACCATCCGACAGTCCATGGTCCTCTCCAGTCGTGCTGGTGAAGAAGAAAGACGGATCAACACGCTTTTGCGTAGACTATCGTCAACTGAACAACGTGACGAAGAAAGACAGTTACCCTCTTCCGAGAATAGACGACACCCTAGACACGTTGGCCGGCTCCACGATTTTCTCGACCCTTGATCTGAAGAGTGGATACTGGCAGGTAGAACTGGCTCGAGAAGATAGAGAAAAGACAGCCTTCACCATCGGCTCGGGACTGTGGCATTTCACCGTTATGCCATTCGGACTTTGTAATGCTCCAGCCACATTCGAGAGATTAATGGAGACGGTTCTGAAAGGGCTTTCATGGAGGACGTGTCTGGTATATCTCGATGACATTATTGTAGTTGGCAAATCGTTCGAAGACCACGTTAAAAACCTGGAGGAGGTGTTCCTGCGACTGAGAAATTCTGGATTGAAGCTGAGCCCCAAGAAATGCCACCTGTTCCAAAAAGAAGTACGTTACCTTGGCCATGTTGTCTCTGGGCACGGAGTAGCAGTGGATGACGAGAAGATCAGAGCAGTGAAGGAGTGGCCTATTCCGAGAGACATACACCAACTATGTAGTTTCCTTGGTTTGTGCACATACTATCGCCGATATGTGCTGGGGTTCGCCAACATCGCTAAACCACTGACCAGGCTCACGGAAGGACAAACAAAGTTTCAGTGGTCCGAAGAATGCCAAGACTCGTTCAGGAAGCTGAAGGGGGCATTGATCAACGCACCGATTCTGAGTTATCCCCTTCCGAGTGGAAAATTCATTTTGGACACGGACGCCAGCAACGTGGGACTTGGAGCTGTCTTGTCCCAGATCCAGGATGGGCAAGAGAAGGTGATCGGATACTTCAGTAAAACTCTCAGTAAACCGGAGCGTAACTACTGCGTCACCAGACGAGAACTGTTGGCTGTTGTCAAGGGAGTAGAACACTTTTATAAATACGTGTACGGGAGAAGATTCCTGTTAAGAACCGACCACGCAGCCCTTAAATGGCTTCTACAGTTCAAAAACCCCGAGGGCCAAGTAGCACGTTGGATCGAAAGACTCCAAGAATTCGACTTCGAGATCGAACATCGAGCAGGAAGTGGCCACAAGAACGCAGATGCTCTGTCGAAGAGACCATGCCCAGACGACTGCTCACACTGCCGACGAGCAGAAGAGAAGGAAGCAGCGATTTGTAGAACCACGGCAGTTGACAACAACTGGAATGACAACGAAGTCCAGAAAGACCAAGAAAGCTATCCAGATCTTGGTTTAGTCGTCGGCTGGAAAAAGACTTATCAAAGACCGACATGGCAGGAAATCGCAAGATATTCCCCAGCAGTCAAATCTTACTGGGCCCAATGGAATTCCCTTACCCTGGACAATGGGGTCCTGAAACGTGTATTGGTGTCCGAAGATGGTGGGGAAGACAGACGTCAGATAGTGGTGCCCAAGAACAGAAGGCAGGAAGTACTCCGAGAGATCCATGATGGAGTTGCTGGAGGACATCTGGGTGTGACGAAGACCCTGCAGAAAGTGAGGCAACGGTTTTACTGGGTCAATTGTCAAGTTGATGTCAATGACTGGTGCAGAAAGTGTGCTGATTGCGCTGACAGCAATGGACCTCGGACACGACCCAAGGCCCCGATGCGTCAGTATAACGTAGGTAGTCCATTCGAAAGAATCGCCATTGACATCGCCGGCCCGTTCCCCGTATCAGATCACGGAAATAAATACATCCTTGTGGCAATGGACTATTTCAGCAAGTGGACCGAAGCCTATGCCCTGCCCAACCAGGAAGCCATCACCGTCGCGGACGTCTTGGTGAAAGAGTGGATATGTCGATTCGGCGTTCCCTTGGAGCTGCACTCACACCAAGGCAGAAATTTTGAATCCAATTTGTTCCAAGAAATGTGCCAGATGCTGAACATCCGAAAGACGAGAACCACAGCTCTACATCCACAGTCCGATGGAATGGTTGAGAGGATGAACAGGACTATCAATCGCCACTTGTCCAAGGTAGTCTCTGACCATCAAAAAGACTGGGACCAGTATCTCCATTTGTTCCTGATGGCCTACCGTTCCGCAGTGCACGAGTCGACCGGCCAAACCCCTGCAAGTATCATAATGGGCCGAGAGCTGCGACTTCCCTGTGACCTAAAGTTTGGGATGCCACCAGGACAGGATACCGCGGGAGAGGACTACGTCAGCAAACTCCGGCAGCGAATGGAGGACATCCACGAACGAGTCCGTTTGAACATCCAGAGTGCCAGCGACCGAATGAAAGCAACTTATGACATCAATGCCGATGCTGGAGGATTTCAGGTTGGTGACCTAGTTTGGCTGTACAACCCGATGCGTCGCCGTGGCCTGTCACCAAAATTACGGAATTCATGGGAAGGTCCGTATAAGATCGTCAAGAGGATAAATGACCTGCTTTACCGAATCCATAAACCACCCAGAGGTAAACCCAGGGTCGAGCATTTCAACAGGTTGGCTCCTTACGCTGGAAACCATGACCAAGTCCGCACCCTCAGACCACCAGAGGATGCGATGACGTTCCAGAAATTCATGTCCTTATACTCAAATGGACAGAAAGTGTCACACGGGGTAACTCGAGAGGAGCCACGGGACCTTTTCAAAGTGCCAGTCTATTACGCCCTAGCACACTGCGTTGCAGAAGATCTTCGAATGTCCAGGGGCATCGCTGTGGTGTTCTCCAAGAAATTTGGCCAACTCCAAACACTACGAAAACAGAATCCAGAAATTGGAGGTGTGCTACAGCTGAAGAAGGGCCAGAGGAACATCTACTACCTGGTGACCAAGAAGCATTCTCAAGATAAACCGTCTTATGAAGATGTCTGGAGGAGCCTCACCCAACTGAGAGATACGATGGTGGACCAGAATCTGGTGGACTTGGCAATCCCAAAATTATCCTGTGGTATTGATGGGTTGGATTGGAGAGTTATAAGAAGTATGTTGGAGACGATATTCCGATCCAGCGGCATCCAGATTTTGGTTTGCTGTAATCCTATTCCACGACCTAACCTGAAGACTGTGGAGTGTTATTTCAATCGAACTTCACGATGCAGATATGGGGAGTCCTGCAAATATCGACACACTCCAAGGATGACATTTCGGGACGAAATATCTCTGAGAAGGGGGCAATGTGGCGAAGCTGTGGGCGATGCCGGGCCTGAACACTCACGCAGGCTGCATATGACCTTCGATACGCTATGCACCAAGAAGAATCTGGATGATTCGATGGATCCGGACAATTCGATGAAGAATTCCAGAGCATTCGGAGAAGTCAACAATTAATATAAAAAGAACGACGCAGCAGACAGACAGTCAGTCAGTGAAGTGAAAGTCGAATATAAATACCGAGTTCCGTGATTGTTATGTAAATTAGAGTATTGTGTTATTGTATCATTGTATTTCGTTAAATAAATTATTTTAGAGTTAATTGGACTATAAATATATTACAATATTAAGTCATTGTTATAAAATTTTGTTTAAAATTTATTTTTTGAATTATCTCCACACGTGGAGAGATTCAAATGTAATGTTAGAACTTTGGTTAGGATTATTAGACAACAGACAGTTGACACTATTGATATTAGATGTCAGACACTTTTGAAGTGTGACACGATCCACGAATTGGCAGCTGCTCGTGTCACCTAAACCTTAAACTTACCAATATATAGCCCAGTTCCAGTACCCTTTTCAAAAAACTACGATTATTATGAATATCATCTATTTTTTCAGTTTACATCAATTTCATTCAGAATGGCTTCTCAGTTTCCTAGATTTTAAAAATATGTAGTCGGTGGAAAGTATGATTACGTAAAGCAGACTAAAATTTGGACTGAAAAATTGTTAGAATAACGATCCAAGGTAAGAAATATGTTGGTGTAATGTATTTATGTTAGGTAGAGCATGAATTACTGAAAGCAAGTGTTTTAGAATAGCTATTTAGAAAAGCTGTCAGAGTGATGACAGAAGGTGTCAATCGAAGAATGAATGAACGAGTCGACGACGGCTCGATGTTCTAGCTGACAGCTTGATGGAGGAACCGACGCCGACGGCTTGATAGAGGAGCCGTTGGCTTGATGGAGGAGCCAACGGCTCGATGGAGGAGCCGACGGCTCGGAGACGAAATCTTAATGTCTCCTTGTGGCACGACCATGTCTGCCATCATTTCATCAGAATAGCTATATGCTTTTTGAGTCAAAATGGAACGCTGCAATAGCTTTCATATCTAGAGGTGTAATTTGCTGATAAGTGTTAGGAGACTTCCCGTATCAGGAGATACACTGTATCCTACCTAATAACGAAGTCACATCGAATGATTCATTAACGATAAAGAATGACTATTATATTTGAGAGTGGAATTGATAATTTAGGCAGTCGATGAGTTGAGTTGAACAATAAAGGTTCAGTGTTTAGTATAATCAAGTGTATCAGTGTCTTCTACCCTACCCTACCTAACATCAGAAGTGGTTACGGACTCACATTGAAATGGGAAAACGTAGGAAGTACTCTTCAAGCAGCTCTCCTTCAAGTAGCAGTTCGAGATCTTCCAGTTCAAGTTCGGACAAAAGGAGTAAGAGACGTAAAGTCAAATCAAAAAGAACCAAACGTAGTTCTAGAGAAGCGAGGGTAAGCCATTCTTCAATTCCTTTGTTGCATGAGAAAATCATGAGCACATCTAACGCGATACCTGAGTTTAACCCATTATCAGACAATGTTAGTAAAATTATAGTACACCATGCAAAGATATTCGATTGGACCAAACATCAAATCATTCACCAAACATTAAATAAACTACAGGGTACAGCAAAAATCTGGTACGAAAGTTTAGTAAGAAATGATAAAGAATGGCCTAAGTATGGCTGGAAAGAGTGGAAAATTAAATTAACAGATACTTTTCGCTCCAAACGAGACATGTACACTCTTTTAAAAGACGTAGCAAATCACAAACCTTCAGATGGTTGTTCTTTGTACGAATTTTTCTTTCAGCATTTAGCAAAAATTGATGCACTGAAATTTAATTTTTCCAGTGAAGAAAAAATTTCTTTAGTTTTGGGTGCTATAGGGGACAAAAATATAATTTCAGCCGCAGAGGCATCAGATATTACAGATGAATACATTAGGCTCTTATTTGTGCAATAAAGCGTCCTCTTCAACAAAAGGGGATAGACGACATACATATCCAGATGACTCGCACTATAATAAACCTAGTTGTAGTAAAGATTTCAGTCATCCCGATATTTCTGTCAGAACCAAAAAAATAAAACATTTTGAGAAACCAAATACGTTTGCAATGGGTACAAAGAAAAATAACAATTATTGCAGCAGGTGCAGTATAACAGGTAGCCATAGTAGCGATAATTGTCCCCATCAATATAAAATTTGTAACAGTTGCAAAGCAAAAGGGCATATTAGCAGAGCTTGTAAGTCACATATAAAACCGGAGAGAGCATACGAAAACCAAAATAATAAAATGAAAAATGAAAATGTTAATATGATAGTTAATCACAATTCAAAAAAATTCTTTAAATCAAATCTTATAAATAATCAGTCCCTACAAGCATTTGTAGATTTTGGCAGTGACTGTTCTTTGATAGAAAAAAAATTAGCAGTTCGCCTCAATCTACAGATTATGAATTTACAAGAAAAGGTGCGTCTTTCAGGGTTCACGGGTAACGTAACAGTGGTTAACGAATATGTACAAACCGAAGTATCACAAGAGGGATGTACCTTGAATATCATATTATACGTATTCGATACAGAACTTCTAATAGGGTGCAATTTTACAGAAAATCCTAAGATTTCTTATTATCGCATTGGCAATGAGTTGACTTTCAAGTATTCTGAGAATGTACAACAATTTCAATTTGAAGTTAGTCACGGAGATTTGTGTGAGTCAAAAAATATCCTTGAAAAATTCCACTGTTGCTTGTATGTATCAATGAAAAAGTTGAGCAAAGCACATTCTGTCATTATGAAAATAGACACTACTACGCAAAAACCCGTTACATTCCGGCCTTATAGACTATCGCAGTCAGACAAAAGTATTATGAGAGAACATATCGATGAGTTGCTTCCTGCAATCATAGTAAAAAAGAGTAATTCAGAGTATGCCAGCCCGGCATTGTTAGTAAGTAAAAAAGATGGCAATAAGAGACTAGTAGTTGACTATAGGGCCCTGAATAGGATTACAGAAAAAATCAAGTTTCCCTTACCCATTATAGAAGACCTAATTGATTCTCTTGGGGGTTACAAATATTTTTCCACTATGGATCTAGCTGCGGGATACCATCAAATACCACTGTACCCTGATCATACGCACAAAACTGCTTTTGTAACTCCAGAAGGGCATTTTGAATATTTAAGAGTTCCATTTGGACTATGTAACGCTCCTGCTATGTTTCAAAAATTTATGTCTGAAATTTTTGAGCCTCTTAGAGTTGACGGAATTACTCCGTATTTAGATGATATTATCATTCCGGCAAATTCAATAAGTGAAGGTATGGAGAAACTACAACGTGTTTTCAAAACTGTTGAAGAACATGGATTAACTGTTAAGTTATCCAAATCCCAATTTTTTCAAACTAAAATTACTTATCTTGGGTATGTTATTTCAAATAATAAAATATCCATCAGTAACGAAAAAGCGAAAGCTGTTGAAAAGTTTCCATTACCAAAGACTATCCACCAGGTGAGACAATTTCTAGGGCTCACTGGATATTTTCGGAAATTTATAGAAAACTACGCATCCAAAACTAGCATTTTAACAGATTTACTAAAAAAAGATACAAAATGGGAATGGACTACTAAACACACAGACCTAGTCAATCATCTGAAGGAGATTATTTGCTCAGTACCAGTGTTAGCTATATTCAACCCAAAGCTGAAAACACAAGTGTGCACGGATGCAAGCCAGGATGGAATCGGAGGCATACTTACACAAATCAATGACAACGTAGAGAAACCCATTGCCTATTATAGCAAAAAAACATCAGTGGACGAAAGAAAGCTACATTCATTTGAATTAGAACTACTTGCTATTGTGAGGACCTTGGAACGCTTCCGATATTATCTACTCGGAATTACATTCACCATATTCACTGATTGTAATGCTGTGAAGAACGCTATGTCCAAACAGTCAATTATTCCTAGAATAGCAAGGTGGATGTTATCGCTACAAGAATACAATTTCCATATAATTCACAAACCAGGTAAAATGATGCAACACGTGGATGCGTTGAGTAGAAACTTAGAGAAAACGCAGGAGGATCATGAAAAAACAGTTAGAATAATAAACGAGGAAGACTTTTTGAAGGAGGTACAGGAACAAGATGGAAGTATTAGGAAAATAAAAGATATACTATTGTCCGGAGATATACAAAGCAATAAGCAGATATTTAAAGAATATGACTTACGAGGCAACAGAATATTCAAAATCACAGAGAGAGGTCGCCGCTGGTTGGTTCCAAAAAAAGTCAGATGGCAGATAGTTAAATTGAACCACGATGACTTGGGTCATTTCGCTGTAGAGAAGACAATAGAAAGGATTAGACAACGTTATTGGTTTCCCAAAATGAAACAGTTTGTTAGCAAATACTTCAAGTCATGTCTTAACTGCTTATACCACAAATCAGTCGGGGGACTAAAACCGGGTTATCTACATTCAATCCAATGCCATTTCATACCCTACATGTTGATCATTTAGGCCCTTTTATAACGAGCCTGGAAGGAAACACTCATCTTCTAGTAATAGTGGATGCGTTCACAAAATTTGTGTTTCCCAGAGCTGTACCTGACACAAAAACCGCCAACGTAATGGAAGAATTGTCAAGCATATTTTCCATCTTAGGTAATCCAAGA
This sequence comes from Chrysolina oricalcia, assembly GCA_944452925.2. Taxonomy (NCBI): domain Eukaryota; kingdom Metazoa; phylum Arthropoda; class Insecta; order Coleoptera; family Chrysomelidae; genus Chrysolina; species Chrysolina oricalcia. The sequence continues at coordinate 51,556,743 of OX101815.2, forward strand.
AGAATTGTAGCAGATGCGGGTACATCATTTACGTCCAAAGACTTTCAGGAATATTGCGAAAGAAGAGGCATTCGACTACATGTGACAGCTGTTGGAATGCCTAGAGGAAACGGGCAAGTGGAGAGATCTAATAGAACGCTATTAGATGCTTTAGCCACAATGGGAGCTAATACTTCTACTGATAATTGGGATGCCAACTTAGAAGCGATACAACAAGGATTGAATAGCACGAAACATAAGACAACTGAGGCTACCCCCGCGGAACTAATGTTTGGTATAACACTCAGCCAGGCTGACCGATTCGAAAAGGATGTGAACAATTTTCCAGATGTCACAGAATTAAGAAGGATGGCTAAAGAAAAAATGAAGGTGAATGGAGAGAAACAAACGGAAAGATTCAACAAAAAGAGAAGATTAGCAGAACAGTTTGCAGTAGGAGATTTAGTACTAACGCGAATATCAAGCACGCCTACGAACAACAGTCAGAGTAAAAAATTGGTAGAAAAGTATAAAGGGCCCTTCAAAATAATAGAAGTTCTCCCAAACGACCGCTATAGGGTGAAAGAAGATATTCATGCAACTAGGTCCAAGAGAAATGTTTCTTACGACGGAATTTACTGTGTAGAAGATATCAAGCCGTTTGTTTTCCGCAAATGAGAACAAGGTAAATGCAAAATTATATAAGTATCAAGGCTTATAGTAAAGTGAACTAACTGACTATAAGTATCAAGGCTTATTGTGACGTGAACTAACTATAAGTATCAAGGGTTATAGTGAAGTAACTAACTATAAGTATCAAGGCTTATAGTAAAGTGAACTAGCCATAAGTATCAAGGCTTATAAGCGAAATGAACATATACGTACCAAGACATTGCAAAATGAACGAACTATAAGTATAAAGGCTTATTACAAAAATAGTACTGTAGGTATAAAGGCCAACAGTGACTCTCAGTGTAGACAGTTGATTGCGACATTTAAGTAACTGCTTTTTATTGTTACAGGTTATGTCAACCACTCATTCATGGGCGAACAAGACGTAAGATGGCCGTGTTAGGAGACTTCCTGTATCCTACCTAATAACGAAGTCACATCGAATGATTCATTAACGATAAAGAATGACTATTATATTTGAGAGTGGAATTGATAATTGAGGAGTCGATGAGTTGAGTTGAACAATAAAGGTTCAGTGTTTAGTATAATCAAGTGTACCAGTGTCTTTTACCCTACCCTACCTAACACTAGTTATGTATTTTGTAACAGTTCTATGAAAACAACACAAAATATTTCCTTGGTCTTTGTAGTCTCTCCTTAATTTTTGAATGCATATTACCTTCCATTCGAATACCAATCTGATACTCTTCAGGTTGAATTAATGAATTATTAATGGAAATATAGAAATTTCAACTTGCCTCTGGTATGGGATATAAATGGATTAAAGGGTTTCCTTTCTTTGACTGTCCACACAAAATACAAATTCGTGGCATTTTCACTCAGCACTAATAAAGTCTTAAAGGTCAACTTAACACTACATAAAACTAACGAAACAGTAATAAAAGAGAACAGGAAAACAAGAAATTTTAACGATAAACAGGCTGAATACGAAGAACAATACACAATAAAAAATAGGAAATGATAATAATATTACAATAAATCACGACTACATGAGAAAGTCAAAGTGACTGTATGTATATTTTGTGATGACTAATCAGAATCACGAGCACCTAAATGCAAATGCCAAGAGATAATCCACTTTTTAGGCACGCGCTGAGTATTGAGGTCATAAATTAGCCCTTCTTAACGATCAGAAAAACAAGTTGGGATTAACGTGAATGTGTTGATTTTGTGTTTGCTAAAAGTATAACGAAGCACATGTGCCGGGATCAACATGTATTTGTTGTTTTTGTGATAATATCAAAATAATAATGTCAAATACATAACGACATAAAGCGTTTTTAAAGAGAACCAATAAGAAGACAGATTACAAATAAACGTCGTGAACGCAGAACGCCGTTATGTGTAAGTCGCTTAACAGTTTTTGTCAGCGATCTAAGCGCTGCGCGCGGTTATTATGGAACTAGCTCGTAATCCAACAGGTGGTGCCGTCCGAAAAAATCAAAACAAATTCGAATCGTTAGAATCACCAGGTTATTTAGACATCTTACCCACAAAAAATCAATTACAGTACATGACAGAACTGTCAGAAGTTTACTTTGTTGAAAACACTAACATTGATATTCGACAGCGTTCACAAACGTCCAGATACAATATTTTTCACTATTTTTAAACTTGTAAGTAATACAGGATTGAGTTGCGTGATAATGTCACCATCACCATTCTCCATTCTTCGATTGTAATCGAATGGAATACGTATAGTGACATAATTTTGTTCATGATAAAGACTTATTACCTACGCGATGTGACAAAGCCCAACTCAATATCACGACTACAGATTGTGGCCATACACGACTTCAAACCAGGATGTAAACAGCTTGGTCCAGTAAAATACTTTATAGGTCCATGCTTCAACCAGGTAAACTTTGCTTCTCAATTACAATTCAATGACTTTTTCCATAGGAGTATCACATGTTGAAGATTTGTGGTATATATGGAAGAGAAGTAACTTACCGCCACCCACTGGATTGGACCAGGTTGTATTTAGCAGGATTATGAGAATGTGGAGTAATTTCATCAAGACTGTAAGTATGATTGAATATCTGCTTTACTGTATGATTTTTATTTCTTTTTCGATATCACATGAAAGTATAATAATTTCTGCCAGATCAAAATAATTATTTTTTCAATTCTCACACTTTTTTAAATATTCATTTTTGTCATACTCATACTCAGAGGTGTTTTTTTTTCAGAATGAAAAACATTTATAAAAAACTGCGATAGTTTAGTTGAGATAACTCATATCAGTCCAAGAGCTGGCGACGAATTTTGGGAAGGTCCTTTTGGCAAATAGAAATTGCGAAAAAATATAATTTTGTTAATTGGCAAATCAAGACTCGCGAGTCTGGGAGAGCGTTTGCGGTTATTTCGTTACTGCGCAGCATATAACATTTGCAAAAAAAATCCAAAAAAATATATTTTTGGCAACTCAATTTTTTTTATCGTTCAGTATAGTATTCACATAATTCAAAACAAAAAATCCCAGACATTTTTGTAGATTATAAAGTATTACCAGACCCCTCGCCAGATAATTTCAGCAGATTTAAATAACTTCCAGTAGTGAATAGAGTTCACAAATGCATACGAAAAAAATGTCTTATGCGTAGCCATAGGTGCAAGGAAGATAGCTTATCGAAGCATGCCGGCAGCTGATGGAGCCCAAGCTCCTCGCGCTGTGAATGGTTATTTAGTATTTCAGATCAGTTTTTTTCTAAATATTGAAAAATGAATTACAAATTGAATAAAACGATAATTGCGCTTGCCACATATACCACGAACTTGTAAAATTCAATTTCCTCGGAAAAAATGAAAATTAAACAAAACTTTCACTTAAAATAATTTATTGATATTTAATATAATTGTGTATTATTGAAAAAAAAACATTTTATATTCTAAGGTAATGAGCCTAGTTTCTGACTTCAGCCACATATAACTTTATTTGTAATAGGTTGAAAATTTTGGGGAAACACCTGCAACAAGCGTAAACATTTGGGACTTGTTATTGACCTCCGTATTTTAACAACAAAATAGCAAAAAAAACTTTTATTTTAGTATTTTATGATATTTGAATTAATTAAACATTGAATATTGATTAATGTTCTCGTATAGTTTATTCAATTATTCCTGCGTATTGCAGGAACGGTTTATCTTCTGTCATCAATATCAGTTGAAGAGGTGAACCGTCAAACTGACGTTTCTAAATTTACAGTGATTGTTGTGTTTATAGAAACGTTTAAATAAAGAAGAGGCGAGACCGATTTGACAATTTTTTGAATTCAAGCCAATGAGAGTAGGACTTTTCGAAAACACTGTTTTCAGCCCGTCGTATTTTCAAATCGGTGTTTTGCTTCTTCCTCATTTATACGTTTCCATAGTTACAACAATTTCTGTGAATAGAGAAACGTCAGTTCGACGGTTCAACTCTTCAACTGACATTAATGAGACATGATGAACCGTTCCTGCAATACGCATTTAGTCCATAATAATTCAATGTATTCGTGAAATTGTCTGATCGAATATTCCTTCAAAATGCAGAATTTTCAAAATACTTTCACCTTGCCAGTCGCTCAAACTGTGTTGCTGTACAAAACACCACTCGAGCAAGCTCTTGAGGTGTTTCTAAGCAACTCAGTTTTCGTGACAGCAAGGTGAAACCATAAATATATATATAAATACAGATGGACTCAGCATTGCCATACCTACGACACGGAGTCGCTCTGTTTATATGCGCGCGGGCTGCGGGGAAGAGAGGAGGTAGCGATAGACTGTGACCTTCCCACAACAGACAGGAGAGCACGCATTTGCTGAAAATAGGGTTCAATCTCAAGAAAAAAATGCTGAATTTGAAATAATGATGAAAATATTAGAGAAAGTGTTAGAATATACATCCGATGGGACTTCGTGAGTTAGAAAAACTCATTTGACATACCTGATGTCATAAAATACTTCATTGACTGGGATAGTATCGATCCTTAGAAAATTATGTTCACAAAGTTTGCAAATAATGGAAAGCTGGAGACAGTCGACTAAAAAAAAAAGAATAAAAAATGCGTTGACTAAAAAATTGTAATTTATATATTCAATAAATATATGTTCATATATATTTATATTATAATAAATGAATATTCTGAAAAATATGAAGCCATTTAAAAATTGGCTGCAGTCCCATCAAATGTCATAGAGGTCACTAGCTCTAAACATTTTCTCACAAGTCCAGCTTTCTCAGATCCGCTGAGACCATCTAATAAAAAATATCCAACTGGTATTTTCCAAGAACTGTTCAAACTAACCAGCATGAACACCAGCACTTCTTTCGCTTCAGGAAGTTCATCACTATCCAAATCAGTGCCAATATCCACATAACCACAAAACTTTCGGCCTGTCCATTCGATTTGTTTTCTAATTGACATTTCATCGAAAATCAAATTACAAACTACACTCTTGTTTTCTTCTTTAGCAGCACTAGCCTTTAGTTTTAATGTTTTGAATGCCTCCTTAGTCCATCCAGGAGCACCATCAATTGATTGGTACCATTTTGATATGGTTGTTGGGTGTGGTAAAGAATTGTTGAATGTTTTTCTGACATAACTATATGCCTTAGTCGAGTAAAAGCTCAAAGTTAAAGCGAACGATCTGAGTGCTGGAGTATATTTTTGAATTTTGGGACCACTGAATAATCTCTCAAAAAGTGAATTGGCTGATTCTGACAGGGATGCCTGGAATAAACATACAGATAAAATGATGAATCATAAAAAGTATGAAATCATTTTCACAACGTTTACTGGGCATTCAATGCTATGAAATCAGCTTACCTTCAATGAGATTTCACAATTTTCTTGCACCAATGTTTTATCTTTCAAGTGAATTATCAGTGAGTTCAGACTTTTCACCTCAGACAATCTTTGTACTGACTGCTGTAGAGATTTAATTTTGTTTTTTTGGCTCAAAACAGTTTTCTTCATGATACTAAGATTGCTTTTGGCTTCACGAGGAGTTGAAAAGTCACTTGTAGACAAGTTCATAACAGCTCTGAAAGAAATATGTAGCTAGCTTTTCAATGACCTTAAGTAACTGAACTGCATACATAATTTCGAAATTCAATGTTTTTAATCGAAATGAATACTGTATATTCTGTAAAAATCACGGGAAAACTTTTCATTTCAACGTGATCTGATTGAAATGTCAATATCTAACTGTTTCTGTATAAAAAAATATTAGCCTATATGAACTTTTTGACAAAGTCCCAGCATAATAAATTATTTGAATAGAGTTATATAGAAAAAACACATTGGTCAATTTTTTTTTATTAGGCCAGATACATTATTCGTAATGTTACACACTGTAATTGATACAATTTCTTGATTCTGTGAAAACATCATTGCGTGATCTCACCGTGTCCAAGGTTATATTGTCGAATTTCTTCATCATTTCAATTTTGTCTTCATACTGTTGAATTTTCATTTGAAGTATTCTTATATTTACCAAATGCTTTTCCAGTAGACTTTTAATCATGGCGGTACGGTTGAAACTCTTCAATCCACTCATGAATCAGATGTAAGTTTGTTTGAAATGGTATGAAGGTGTCTTTCGATTTGAGATGGACATATCCCAAAGCCTGTATTCATACCTTTGAATGGCAACGACTCTGATGTGGGGGTAATTCAGTTTCAACCAATCACAGTACATGGATTTTGTTAATCACACCATACGTGTACTTGGTCACGCCCTATATGTACTTGCTGATCTGCTCGACCTTCATGGAGTTTTTGTGGGTGGGTGTCAGAGGGCGCCACGTGGTCGATGACGTCAGGCATGACCTTCGAACCACATTGGTGGGTGTCAGAGGGCGCTACTTTGGTTCATAGTGGGGGTTGTTTACTTTTGATTATAAAAGAAATGAATTTACTACAGATTCAGTAGAAAAATATAACCATAGCAGCTAGCAAGGTGGCGAAGAGTTATTCGGTGCCCAATAGAAATAATAGTGAGTGTGTTTTAGTTTTGAAAATTGTTTATATTTTCCTTATTTATTTTCATTATGTCAGTTTCGAAAGTGGATTTACAAAAAATCAATTTTATGATTGAACAAGAAATAGAAGTATTAGAATAGAGAGTGTTATCATCATTGCCAGTGAATGAAGCATACATAATAAAGAATATGGCAATTTGTTCAACTCGGTTCGGTAAATCTCTTTTATCAACGTTAGTGGATGTAAACAATAATACATTATTCAAAACATGGCTACCAAAACGTGTTTCAGAGCAATTCACTGATGCTGATGTTACTTGTATCAATTCTTCGGGTGGTAAATATACGCTAGCATATTTGGGTCAAAGTCAACAGAGTTTCGTTGGCATGAAAACGCGATCGTTGGTCAAATTCAATCTCATTGACCAATAGTAATAGTTACTTTCCACTTATCATAAGCTAATTCTGATTATTTATATTATAGACGATAATTGTAGGGCGAATATAAAAAGTTTTCATAAATCTTTAAACACACTCTTTCTTGTGTGTCACCAAAAGTCTGATTGCCGAAAGTTCGATGTGAGTATTACTGATTATATCGTAAGCAAACTCATTTCAATAATTTCTATTTGATTTCAGTTCCATTCTTGAGAGATGTGGATGCAATATGCCAGCGAACATTGGAACAAAGCCACAGATATCGATTCCGCTGTTGCAAGGTTGTCTTCAGAGCTGTATGCTCTGGCCGAAGACGCTCACCATGCCACCATTTACGACTTGAGTGTATGTTATGATGAAGAGCAAAGTGAATTGTGGTTGCGAGACTGCGAGAACTACAAGAAGGGTGTGCATTTTTGCGAGAAATATTCAGACGGTAATTTGGATTTGGATCAACTCTGCAATCGCATGATTGTGTGTGAGCTGAAGAGATTTCTCTACCGCCTGCTGCCATACTTACCTGGAGGGATCATCCAAAAGTACCAGCTGGATGAGCAAAGCGATGATGAAATCGAAAATGGTCAAGAAAGTAGTGATGACGAAAAAGAAATTATTTTAGATACTTTACATATACCCAAAACTAATTGAATTGTAAGCTAGTGATATTTAAATAAAAAACCTAATATCATTTATTCATATTTTTATTTTCCTATTTCTCTTTAACATCAATAAATAAATAAAAGGAAATGGATACTAATGAATACAAATAAAAATAATCAAAAATACATAATATATATATATATATATATATATATATATATATATATATATATATATATATATATATGTCTGTATGTGTTTCGTCAATATCTGCCATGAACTGTTCCATCCAATGCGTTGTATGTTAGAAATGTATCATGCAAAATTAGTGCATATACTTTGGTGTTGTCTGGAAACTTAACCTTTCTGGTTTCAAACTCAAGTTTTATATCAATTGTTGATGATTTTGTGGCATTCGGCTGATGTGAGCAATCGATGACGAACAGTGGATTCTGTCGAAATTGTCCAATGTCCATTAGAGGTTCACTCATGTCTTTGTCATAATAACTGCGTTGAAAACTCTCATAGGCATAATATGCTGAAGTTTTTTATCGAAATCCAAATTCCAACGTTCATATGGATACACTTCACAGTTCAAATACACTCGAATATTATTGATATCGGCAGTTGTGAATTTTGTGATGTCTCTCGTTCTATCTTCAGATATGGTAGTGTTTTGGAATCCGATGATGACGTAACGAGGTGTTTCTAGAGCATTAGTCGTCTTTATAGCCCATATGTCTGAAGATGTTCCACGTAGTGATGGAAGTTCATATAGATCCCACATGCGATACGCCAACTTAATTTTTGCATTCAGACCACTTTTGTTGATCCTACTCAAAAGTTTGAGTTTGTGTTTATCTTCGGGAACTATGTGTCTTATTTTCCATTCAATTTTGTTGATTTCTATATCAGCATCAACCTCGCCAATATACGAGTTTTTGAAAGATCGTGCAATGATCAGAATCAATTCCTGTTTGGCATTCAAGATGCTTCTGTTGTAATCTTCTGCGAAACCCATCAAATATTTGAGTGGTAATTTACCACTGAATACATGACTAGTTTCATCCAAGATATCCTGTTTGACTTCTGAGAGGCCCCATCCGGTGGTCAATAATGTATTAGCATGTGATTGTCCAAATGAAATCATGGTTTTCATTGTGGATGTTATTCCTGGTTTTCGAACAACAGCTACTTGCTCACCTCCCATTTCATAACGAATTTCATCAAACAGAAAAGCAATGGCATTGTTGGAGAGAAAGCATTGTTTGCTGACCTCTTTGGGAGTGAATTTTCCTTCTATATAAATGAAACTCTCAGCAATGTCAAGTATCACATCTTGGTTATTGATCGCGATACGGATTTCATCTGAATTTCTAAACAATGGTGATCCATATGGTTTGTAGGTGTGCTCATGAAAACTTGTGAGGGAATGATCAAGCACCGGTTCGTCAAATATATTCAACTCCTCATTATTTGTTTCAAACACCATCGTTATTTCTTCAATTTGAGTCCAATTGTTTTCAAAAATTCAAGATCTCTCACTGATAGAGTGTGTGCTAGCTGTTTAGCATACGATTGTGGAATGAGCTTCTTTCTACTCGAACCTTGCTTTATAACGGAATTGGTTTGTGTAACGTTTTCAATTCTTTGATGATTACGTCTATTGTAACAAAAACCCATGGTGTAGTAGTAGTTATTCGATTTTCTTCAATTCCAAAATGATAACAATCTCTTCTTCACTTCCAAAATCAATGAGGTTATTTTTGTGATCCAAAATACGTACAGTAATGTTGTCGACAGACTGGCGTCCTTCCGGACTGATTGGCATATAAATAATATTATGCGGCTCCTTTGTGAGATTGTATCCCGGCTCAACATCGAGATCGAATGAAAAAAGAATGTGATTTTCTTCATCATTTACATATGAACCAGATATGATATTGCATTCCAAACGGATGAGTCGAACAGCTGTAATATTCACAGGAAGTATAGATTCATGCAGTTTATTCCGCTCAAACACTAGACGATCGAATCCCAACATTCGACCTATTGAATTTTCATGGGTCAGATCAATTTCATATATTGATTGCATCATACATTTGAATGTATTATTGTTGGCTCGAAGACTGAATATGTCATCCAATTTGATCTCGTCCTGCTTTTTGCCATGAAGCACTTCAGATTCAATTTTCTTTTGAATAACAACATTTAACTCTTCTATCTCGTATGCACCACATGGTATTCTAATGGAGTAATCTGTCCACTTGAAAAGAAGTGTGTCTGAGCCATCATCTTCAATGACCCTGATGCCGATTGTGTTGTTATTTTTCGTGATGTTATTGATAGTGTTGCATCCATAGAATCCTATTAGCCCCAAGCCATAACGAGCATTCCTATCCAATTCAATGGGTGGGTAAAAATCCGCGCTAAGAACGCTTTTTCCCACAACTTGTAACTCAAACTTGCGTGACATGACTGATGACTCATCTATGACATCACATCAATTTATTGTTGTCTACAACACATGCGTAATAACCTACGTTTTTTCGGAGGTGTTTCATCGAAATCCATTTCATTCTTATTGGTACCAATATTCATATCATTTATATTGCAATAACAACAGAATATTTTCCGTGGTGCAGGACCATCATTTACATCAGAATCGGAAATATCATCACTTCCTTTGCCAGGGTGATGCTCACTGCAATATCTGTATTTCATTATGTCCGGATCATCTTGGAGGTGTTTGGGTAACTTTTCCCAAACCCAAGCAATTTCATGTGCTGCACATGCAAGTATTACTTCTTTAGGCAAATTCAAAAGCATGACTCGATCCATTTTTGTCAAGGTGCGATATTTTGAATACATCTTGAGAGAAAATCCCATCCTCTTAATAGCCTCTCGATCCATTTCTGGTGTGATGTCCATTTTATGATTGGGAGAGAAACTTCAAGCACAAGTGACCGCATAAAACTGTATTGAACTTCTGCTGGCGGTGATAGTTATACAGAATTTTGACACTCGATCCTTTTTGAAAGTATTGAATCAATTCCATTGGTGGGGGTAAATCACCAAAACTATCAAAATATGTAATTTCTCTTCCATATTTTCTGTATGCCACCCAATGTGTTCCTGGGCCACTCATTTCATCTAAATTCATGATGGCGGTCTCGCGATGGTGTGGACCTGAAGATGGCAATCTATCACGCATGAAAATGCCTCGAAAATATGGAATTTTCATTTTCTTGGCATAATATTTGACGTCGAGGTCGGTGAGAGGTCTTCGAGGAAGGGAATCAACTAGTTTTTTGAATTGTATGGTTTCAAGTAGAGTCCCAGTCCTTTACGATATGGTTTGAGGAATATACCACTACCGCTTCTACCCAGAGCAATAGTTTCCATTTTCTTATTGTGACGATTCGCTTCCATCAAAGCAACTCTACTTGCTTTGGCCGAATTTACAGCTTTGGTAATACCTGAAACTGCACCTGCTAAACTTCCAAGGGCAGACAATCCAGCAAAAATCGGAATCAATGGCAGAATTCCTCCAACCTTGGGAATCGGAATTATACGGGGTGTGCGGATTTTTTTCTTACCACCTGCAGCTTTGATATATTTCCGTGCCGCTTGCAGTGCCACTGTAGTAGCCTTTTTTCTATCATTTGTTACGAATTCATCACCTCCAGAGTTTCTCAATACATTCCGCACTTTATGAACTACACCAGCACCAAATGCAACCTTTCTTATTTTCTTTTTTGTTTTCTTGAGATGATTTTTCCCTTTTTTTTTAATAGCATCCACACTGCACCCCATACCAAAACGTCTCTTCGTTTTCATAACGTTGGTTACTAGTAGAGCAGCTGCCCTTTCTCCAATTCCAGCGTCCTTTGATTTAACCCTATTCCAAACTGCGTATTCAAGTTCTTTGTCTGCTTTATGTCTCAAAGTGAGATCAGTAGGATATTTTGAATATTGGATATCGTGACGTTTACAGGCAATATCCAATTTATTAATTCCGGGGTCGTTGCGAGCTAAACGCTCTCGCAATTTTGTTCCTGGTCCACAGTATTGATAACCTCCAGGTAAATGTAGCTCGAACGGTAGTTTGTTTATTAACGTATTAACAAATCCAAGACCTTTCTTTCTCTTTTCACTAATAGTACGTCCGTATCGTTTCGTGGTAGCCATTTAAATGAAATGTTCATTACATGTGATCGCTTACATAGTCTTCAACCACGGTACGATGCGCATTGTGAAGCAGAAAGAAAAGTTCACCGTAGACAATCTAGATGAAAAATTCGGGAGTGGATTAAATGGTCAGAAGTCATTGCGACATGGTCCACTACTTCCATCATCTGTTCGAGGACTCATAATTGGACCATCAAATTGCGGAAAGACGAATGCAATGATCTCGCTATTGACACATCCCCAAGGACTGCGATTCGCAAATGTTTATCTATATTCGAAATCACTTCATCAGCCCAAGTATCAATATCTACGAAACGTATTGGAACCCATAAAGGGGTTAGGTTTCTACACATTCAGTAATAATGCAGAAATCGTGGAACCATGTGATGCTAAACCAAACTCTGTCTTCATATTCGACGATGTGATATGTGAAAAACAGGATATCATAAGATCATATTTCTGTATGGGACGTCATAAGGATGTCGACTGTTTTTATCTTGCACATATTCACGTGTACCCAAGCAACTAGTGCGTGATAATACGAATTTCATTGTGATATTCAAACAGGATGAGACAAATCTTCACCATATATTTTCCGATCATGTATCACCCGATGTAACATTTAATCAGTTTCAATTGATGTGTATCAAATGTTGGGAAGATCAATATGGATTTCTTGTCATCGATAAAGATAGAAAAATACATGGAGGTAGATACCGCATGGGATTCGATAGTTTTATATATCCATGACATTGCTTTCGAGATTCAATTGATTGTTGAATTCCATAGAGGTAACTGCTTCATTGTATTCTCTATATTAAAAAGATAATCAAAATGAAGACAGATAATGATTCAACTGCTGAAAATAGAGAAATGAATTTAAAACGTCAATTGGTTGAGACAACAGAAGCTGTACGGCAGAAATTCAACTCAATTAAGAGTGGAAATATTGAAAATCGGATGGCACTCGAAAAATTGTATGATCCCATAACGAAACCATTAAACGTTCTATCTTCAGCTGCTACCATGAAACCACCTTCAGTGTTGTCAATGAATCAAGGAAACTCTCGGCCTACTCCGATACATGCAATGAGTACTCCAATAGTAAAAAATAAATTTTTTGGAAGTGTATCTTCTGCTGACAGTGATACGGATACATTGGAAGATGAAGTGGGAACAACACTATATGAAACACCTTCATCATCTGGAATCAGTTCATCGGATCTGGATATGTCTCCTTCCAATCTTGAAAATGTATTGAAAAATCATTTGAAAAATGTCAAAACCGAAAATGCAGCATATGATACCATATTTGGTATACGTTTGGATCCCACTACACAAAAACTGAAAATGGGAAGTCTCGAGGTACGTTTTCAAAAAAGTGGAAACATTTCGTTTTGGAATGCTGATAAAGTGAAGAAACTTGAATGTCCAAGTAGTGCAGCTTTATATGATATGATATTTCTGAAAAATCCACATCATGTCGACGATGAGGAAATTCATAAAACATATGCCAAGATATTGAAAGTAACGAATGCTCCATATAAACAACACCAATTGAAGAATGGGTTCAAACAAACAAATTCTAAAAAATTTCGTGAAGTTATCAAACCACTGTTATACTCATCACATTATCCGATTAGGAGTCGAACAAAAGAAGGAGCTGGATTCAATCGAAAAAAAATTCAGAAAATGTTTCATCGCAAACCTGTGAATTATGTTTACTGGAACTCACCTAAAGAGTTAGTGGACCGTCAACGGCTACTGATAGCTTCAAAGTCAGCTGGCCATACAGGGCATGATAATGAAATAATTTCAATAATCGAGGAATTACGAGAAGAAGGTATAATATATTGATGCAATCACAAAAATTTCATCAGTTTGTCCTCATCATTTGATGCTGTAACATTATCGAAAGATAGGATGGATAATGAAATAAGTGATGCGAAACGACAAGTAGTCAATGAATTACATAAGCCGGCAAGACGTAATTTTCCCAGAAGAATGACCAATATCAGAGGTTTTGCAGATTTATGGCAAATTGATCTTGCTGAATTACAACCCTATGCTAAAAGTAACAAAGGACATCGTTATATTCTTGTGGTGATTGACTGCTACTCCAAATACCTATGGACAGTACCTGTTAAAACTAAAACAGGTGCCGCTGTTACCGATGCAATGGCAATTGTATTGAAAGAAGCCAAATATTCTCCGAATCATTTACAAAGCGACCAGGGGAAAGAATTTTTCAATAGTAGTTTCTCATCTCTTATGCGGAAATATAACATCAACCATTATTTCACATTTAGTACTATGAAGGCTGCCATAGCAGAAAGGGTAATTCGAACAATAAAGACGTGGCTTTACAGAGAATTTTCAATGATGGGACATCACAAATGGTTAGATATTTTACCTATTTTAACAAAGAAATATAACAACAAAATACATCGTACGATAGGCATGAAACCCATCGATGTGAAGTCTACAACAAAAATAAAATTCAATGGAATGAAGAGACTGGGTGCACATAAATTCCACAAGAAACAAAAGACACCTAAATTCCGAATGAATGATATTGTACGTATAAGCAAGTATAAGAATATTTTCGAAAAGGGTTACACTGCCAATTTTACAACAGAACTATTTAAAATTGTTAAAATTAACCAAACACACCCCATTACTTATATTCTTGAAGACATTGATGGAAGCCCGATTAAAGGATGTTTTTATGAATCAGAACTATTGAAAACGCTTAATGCTGATGTATATCTAGTTGAAAGAGTATTGAGAAGAAAAAATAATAAACTATATGTCAAGTGGTTAGGCTTCCCCAGTGAACATAATTCATGGATAGATAAAAGTGCTATGATTTAATATTCTCATTTTATTTTCAGTAAGTTGTATAATTATTAATAAACTATGGAAAATATACACTCGTTTTTTTCACATACAATTCATTAAAAGTGATGAAAATGAAGAATTCTGATTCAAAGGAAAAGATATAGCTATTTGACTCACTCAACATTCAGTGTAGGATCTCATATATTAATCAATTCGTCATCTAACGTTTTTCATGCAAATAAAGAATAAAACACGATTATGATGAAACTCATCTTTATTTAAATTTCTTATATGAATATTATACATGTCCCATCAATTAATTTTTCTCTGCATTAATTTTTCTCTGCATGCTCCCAAGTCCTCCTGTGTTGATAACTTGAATTTGATCAACATGTTTCATCGATTCTATCGAATACATGAAAGCTTCTACAGCTGCAATGATTCGTTCATCCTTCATTGATATATTAGTTAATGCTATTTGCAGAGAAGATTGAATAGCTGCCTGCAAGAATTAGGTCCTTTACGTTTTTTATTTCATCTTCGAGATAGGAACGGATCACGCAATCCTCTCCATCAACAGGAACTCCAATATTCTTCAATATTTTTCCCTGCATATCATATTGCCCATCTGTTGTCAACTTGAAACCGATACCTGCAGGTCCACGTATAGTTGATCCATTTCCACATTTTCTCTTACGTCCAAATTTATCTATAGCTCTATTCATCTTTCTCTCACAAAGTTACTTCAACAATGACAATGATAAGAAATAATTTTGTATATAACCATTTAATTCGCTGATACATATTTCAATATTCGAGTATAAGTGTACGAAAATATTGAAGGAAAGTATATATGAATATGAATCCACCTCCACCTGAATCAACAAAAAACATGTTCTAATATAAATAAAACAATATTTGAGTGATGTATAAGCAATTTTCTGACCATAGTAAATATGAATTTTCCGGTTGTTTTACGTGAAAGAAATTTTTTAGTATTTTGAATGATATTATTCAGTTATTTCTGCATCCAATAGTGTGATTAGATAATCGAGTCTACTCTCAGGATCTATATCGAATTCATCGAACAAAGATTCGACCATCATATCACATATACGAATGTTTTCATTGGGGTCATTTTGATAAAACTCAATATCACTATGGCCCCATGGAAGTGTATGCGTAGTATTTGGAATGATGAAACGTTTATCATCATTGAATGATAGGGCTACCTTATTTCTCATTTCAGTGAACATATCATGTGAGATGCTTCTGAATGAGTTCATCTTTCTAAAAATTTGACCCCCATTTTCAACAATATTTTTATAATCTTCACAGGTCAATTGGTTCTTTATTACAGATCTTTTCACCCCTTTGGCTCTTTTTACCTCATTTGCAACAGATTGAACATAGTATGCTTTGGCACCTGTACCATAAAAACTAATTATAGGATCGTTGGGGAATTCATCTTTGAAATTTCCTAAGACTGAAGGTGTTACAGGTATATTGAATTTGTTATCTTCAACGTAATTCGATGTATCAAATCTACATATATTACTATTGATGAAGTTATAGAAATTTTCAGTTTGCACTCTCAGAATTAGTGAATCCGTATCAGTATACAAAAGTGAAGCATTCTGACCGAATTCTCTTTTAACACATCCATAATAAAAATCATACATCACAGTCTTGGATAACTCCAAAACAGTGAATCCCAAATACAAGGGTTTATTGTAATGCACTCTCACTTTACCCAATTGGATAGCAACCAAATTTTCAGAAAAAATTGCACAACTTTTGAAGTTTGGTTTAGCAATAAGGGTGGAAGCCCCCATTTTGTTTTGAATATTATTCCAATGTGTGATAAGCCTTACATCTATTCTATTGTCCACGTTTTCCATCGTCTTACCATACACTGAGTTTACCATTAGTTTATAAAAATCTTTCTCAGCCTTATTGCTTGAGTTATTTCGCATTTCTGTATTAAGATTGATGTAAGGTTTCATCCAACATGACTGTTTAAATCTCATCACTCTGTGAGTGTGCATTACAATCAAACCATTGTTTATTGCCTGTTTCAAGTTTTTATAATGTACTATATACTTTCGTTTGTCATTCAAGTTCCGTATCAATTTAGGGATTTTACATTTCGAATATGGTGGAATGATACTTTCCACCAGAAAAGGAAAATCAGCATGATAATCATGCAACTCTCGCGGGTAATGAATATCAACCTCGAGAACATATCCATATGGATCATCATCTCCCACATACATTATGTCCAAATTTGTAATTTCTTCATGTGATAGCCATGAAAAATCGCCAGTTGGTAATGCTTGTGACATACTATGCCCATAAAGATTTGTTGCATCCAAATATGAGATGAAAGATGATGGCTCGTTAGGATTAAAATCGGGTAGAAACTTATTATTTGCTTCATGTTTTCTTTCACTACATTGACTTATCCCCCCACGTATACCTTTTTTGAAAAAATTTATCATATCTATATCAGTGAGAAGATCTAACTCAATATCTGTATATTTCAACATTGCATCCCAAGATAGGCCTGGTGCACTATAATACTGAGCTGGATCCAATTTATAGGTATTTAAACACATCCTTCTGAAATTTTCGAAAACATCACATAGTAATAGTACGTCAGATTTCAAATACAAGTCCGAATAATCTCCCAAACTCTCACACTCGAATAGATTCCAAACACGTTTAGCCCTCATATAGTCTGTGTCGGATATATGTTCTTCATTCAAGTTGTCATAGAATTGATTTTTAGTCGGTAAGGTAGTAACATTCAACTTGTCAAAATTGTCAACAAAACCATAAGGAAAGACACCTTTCTGTCTCATTAAATTGAATTTTTCTGAATCGGGAAAATGTTTGGAAATTTCTATACATTGTTCAATGATTAAATTAGTTCCCAACTTTTCCAGTGAACTAGACATAAACTTGAAACTATCTATAAACCTCAATTTTAAATAATTTCTCCTCGTTTCACCCTTTCTATTTTGATAGCTATGTGTGTAGATCTTTTTAGAAAAAGAAATGTACTTTTCTTTAGTTTGGGCAATTACTTCCACCCTATCATTTTCGCTATACAATTCTTTTATAAACATGTGGCAATCGTAACCACTCATATTATGACATATAATTGGAATGAAAGTGGGGATTTTGAAATTCAAGTTACATACAGAGTGCGCTGCAGGGAATCTTTTTTTACCACTGATGTGACAATGATCACGCACCTTAATATCCCCTTCTGTGAAAGGTTTTTCACATATACCACATTTGGTGGCATTATTATACTCTTCTTCCTCTTGTGGGGTTTGTTTATGTATTGGTTTCACATACCGTAAATGTTGATGATAAATATTTTTCAAATCGTCTTCGATTCGCATAGTGAATATCTTGGCAGCATCAGCACCTCTATATGTAACAAATTTTGATAATTTATCATTGAAAGAACACTTTATCAGATATGCAAAAGAGTATGGTTCATGTTGGAAGGTTCTATTCGTGTATGAGAATTCTGGGTTTGGTTCACTGGTTTGAATGGGTTTCAACACAGACTCGAAATCTGCATAAACAACAAATGGCACCTTCATTTGTTTTTCAAAATTTTCAAATGTTAATTCATTACCAGCAACCAAGTTTCCATATTTATTGATTTTAAAGTCATTTTGTGGTTTTGTTGTATAAACATGATTACAATCATGCATCTGATGACGTAATAGTAATCGTTCGTTTGAAAAGTAAAGTAAACAACCATCACAAAAAATTTTTTTGTGTTCATAAGAAGAAATTTGACCAGATACCAAACGTGAAAGATCTTTTATCCAACAAAAATGACTATTTCCCACATCATCTGCAATAAGCAACAAATTGACATGTCTTGCGAGCTTCCTCTGTGAGTATCGTAATGGACCTACAACTTCGTACATGACTTTATTGTCTTAAAATTTTGATTCTAAACCATACACATTGACTGAAATATCATTCAAATTCTCGAACGATTTAATATCACGTAATTTAACTGGAAAATTCATACCTGTAACATTTAAAACGGTGCTATAGTGGGGATATGAAGACACTAGCGAAATGTTGATATCAACAGGAAATAATGCTGATGTTATAGCCCACGCAAAGCAGCATTGATCAGTATTCTTCACATTGACAACAGCCTTCTTCATCTCAATAAATCGTGGTAGTTTGATGTAGGAAGATCCACCCAAGGGGGTATACTTATTTATGTTCACCTCAAGAAATATAATTTTTTCACAACTCCATCCTGAAATAAATTAATTATTAGACCTATTATTTTCATACAATCATTCCATCACAAACCTGAATCACGATCAGCAAATTCCGATGTTTGAGCAATTATGGTGTCCCGGAAGGTGTCAAATAATCCATTCAAGTCAGTGGATAAATCAGCTATACGATTTTGTGAGTTGAATGACTTGATATCCATAACTTCCTGGGTTTGGATAACATAACTGCCAAATACTTCCATGTTGACCTTGACAGAGTTGTGCAACTTGATTACTTTCTCCAAAACGTCGACGACTTGGCATTTGATCTCATTAAAAAATGGACTATACTCAGTATATGTGTTTTCAGCAGATACCCTGTAGCTGGCAATTCGACACTTGAACGCGCTTTTGATTTGTTGTACTCCAACACCCAAATCAACACATGCATTTGTTCTGTGAATGAGTGTCCTCTTATGAGAGCTGATTTTGGAATGCGGAATTATCACACTACAGGAATCACACTTATAAAGTGGCAATACAGGAGATTCTAATCGTTTTTTAGAAAGGCCAGCCTGATGTATGTCTCCCTGATTGGATTGAATATCACCACTAGTGGAAGCTACATTATTAACTTTCACCTTTTTTCTGGAAGGGCCAGCTAGAGATATACATCCTTGATCAGACTGAAGATAAGCACCACTAGTGGAAGCTTCATCATTACCCCTCACTGTTTTTGGCGAAGATGTCACTGAACAACTTCCACGCTGGTGCCTGAGACGGCTATCTCTTCGTGTGAAAGATTTTCAACAAATGCAAGAAAACATGATTTCAAACTGAGTATTTTTTTTTGATAACACACAAGAGGAGCTTTTTGATTACACACGAAAACCAGAAGAATCTGACTGAGGAAAGAGTACAACACATCACTTATATACCAACTGGTGGTGGCGTGGTTGTAGGCGTGGTTGTGGGCGTGGTTGTAGGCGTGGCATTCCAATGCCAACAAAGGAAGTGAAGTGTTGAAGCCATGGATCGTTACAATGTCATATGTAGTTGAATACTACACACTCATTCAAGGTTAATCTCAAGGTTATCCATCATAAGTTGAATGAAATCCTCATGTGAACTTCTTGTAATCCAGGAATGTGAATATCAAAAAATGAATAGTGCATTTTCTTTGTAGTGAAATATTGCAAGTATAAATACAGGTTATTCTCTTCAAAACATAAGTCATGAAAACACGATGAAGAGGGTAACATTCGATGAAAAGTATAATAAAATTCACTATATGATATCATGGAACTTTGCATATAGACATGTGAGAAAAAAATTCTGGGAATATAAAAGCATCGATAGATGGAGATTCAACAGGCGAATAAAGGAAACTTCCACCATCATAGAACCAATTTTAGATGTCACACATAGACGAAAAATATATTTTCAGAGATTTTGTGATAAGTATATTCGAAAATAAATAATGTATTTACTAATTGCTAGTCTTTTATTGAGTGAATGTGTTCTATAGTGTTGTCATTTGATGTAATCTTGACTGATAGAGGGGAAATAAAATCTTTCAACTCACGCAAAGAAAATGTATACCTTTACGCTGAAATGAGCTAAAAATATTGTTCAACATATATTGTCATTCTCGGAGCAAGTTACAAACCTACAATATCAGCTATGAAAAAAAAAATTGATGAGTTTTAATGAGAAAAAACCGAGATACATCTCGTTTATGCCCACAATGGAACCTGATGTGGTAGTATTATACAAAAAAAGCTCCAGGAAGATCGGTGAAAGGTCGAAAAGGTGACCAAATATATGTAGGGCGTGACGGACATCATTCGTGTACTTGGAGGTTACGTGAAGGTAATTGAAAGCTTCATGAAGGTCGGTGGAAGGTCGAACAGGTTGTAGGTTGGTGGAAGGTCATGACTGACTCGAACACGTGGACTTCAAGGCCTTGTCTGACGTCATCGAACAAGTAGCGCCCTACAGTACCGAACCGAAATCTTTATAACCGTGAATGAAATGTCTCCCATTCAATACCAATGTCAACTCATAGTCGAACACAAACCAACATGAAATTTCTATGATATTTTTTTTTTATAAGTGCTTCCTTCCCAAACAAAAATGCAAATGTTTAACATGTCGAATAGGTGACCAAAATTATGACTGATTTCATCAATGCATTTGAAAACAACGTGAAGGTCACTGGGAGGTCGAACATTGAAACATTATGTCACAGCTCTGACCCCACCCACTAAATCCGCAACGTCGATTTCTAGATACACCCACGATAAAAAAGACTTTCAGATACTCTGTCCCGACTATTTAGAAACACCCATTCATAGCCACCGAATCCACTATTTAGAAATATTATATAGCCCACCCTCCCTTAAAAGCTCCATGAAGGTCGGTGGAAGGTCATGCCTGACGTCTTTTGAACACGTGTGCCGTTCAAGGCCTTGTCTGACGTCACCGAACAAGTGGCGCCCTCTGACACCCACCAATGTGGCTCGAAGGTCATGCCTGACGTCATTCGAACACGTGCCGTTCAAGGCCTTGTCTGACGACACCGAACAAGTGGCGCCCTCTGACGAGTGTAATTGAAATAAAGAATTACAATAGTGTATTGAAAGAATAAATTTGAAAATAAAGTACTCTAGAGGTAAATTACAAGTATTCAAGGTCAGACCCTTCAATTACTCTAATTACCCGCATTACTCTCCAATCACCCGTAATAATACTAACTATATATGTCTCAAATACAGCACCATGTACTTGAAAGGTGCACGCAGTTATGTGAAGGTGATTGGAAACTCCATGAAGGTCGGTGGAAGGTCGAATAGATGGCCAAGTACACATAGGATGTGACTGACATCATAAGTTCGGTGGAAGGTCGAACACGTGGCCTTCAAGGCCTTGTCGATCTTTATTACCGTGAATTCAATGTCTCCCATTCAATACCAATGTCATCTCCTAGTCGAACACAAACCCTGAATACAACATGAAAATTCTATGATACATTTTTTTATAAGTGCTTCCTTCCCAAACAAAAATGTTTTACATGTCGAATAGGTGACAAAATTATGACTGATTTCATCCATGCATTTGAAAACAACGTGAAGGTCACTGGGAGGTCGAACATTGAAACATTATGTCACAGCTCTGACCCCACCCACTTAATCCACAACGTCGATTTCTAGATACACCCACGACACAAAAGACTTTCAGATACTCCGTCCCGACTATTTAGAAATACCCATTCATAGCTATGAGAGTACTAAAAATACCTGTGAGAGTTCTGAGTACTTCCGCCACCGAATCCACTATTTAGAAATATCATTATATAGCCCACCCACCCTTAAAAGCTCCATGAAGGTCGGTGAAAGGTCATGCCTGACGTCTTTCGAACACGTGTGCCGTTCAAGGCCTTGTCTGACGTCACCGAACAAGTTGCGCCCTCTGACACCCACCAATGTGGCTCGAAGGTCATGCCTGACGTCATTCGAACACGTGCCGTTCAAGGCCTTGTCTGACGTCACCGAACAAGTGGCGCCCTCTGACACCCACCACCACCCACCACAACCACATTATCTAGAACCGGCGCTCTATCACTACTCTTGTATTGTCGTCAGTCCTTGATGTGTGTGCCAATTTTAAGATTATTCAGACGATTGGAAGTGGGTGAAAATTGAGTTTAGAAATTCTCATTATTATCATTATCAATAAAACATCAATATAATAAAAATTTCATATTATCGTCGGTCCTTGGTATGTATGCCAAATTTTAAAATTTTCGGATAATTAGAAGTAGGTGGATATTGAATTCAAAAATTCACGTCATTTTCATTATTATCACTATTATTAAATTTTAATAATAAAGTCCTCTTATTGCCATCGTTTGTGTGCACAATTTCAGATTATACGGCTGATTGGAATCGAATTCGAAAATTCTCATCATTATTAGTATTATTAGATACGTTATTATAATAAAATTCTTGTATTGTTGATACTGGAATTTTTTTACAATTTTTAGATTATTCGGAGGATTAGTAAGGAGTGAAAGTTGAATTTGAAATTCTCATTATTATTATTATCATTATTATTACATTAATATTATAAAATTCTTGTATTGTCGTCGGTTCTTAATATGTGACCCATTTTCTAATTATGATAATTGGAAGTGATTTAAAATCTAATTTAAAAATTCACATCATTATTATTATTATTAGTGGAATCGAGTTTCTTCAGGAAATACGCCTAAATGGATGAACTTACAAACTAAAACCTCATTTGAAAAAAAATTTTGATCCAAATCGTTAGAGCTGTTACCGAGATAGCCAAAATAAATATATCAATACACAAGAATTGCTTGTTAAAAGATATTAGATAGATTTGATACTGCTACCAACTATTACTACTCACTTTTTCTTTCGAAAACTCATGGGATTCTGTCCTGTTTTTTCTCCTGATATTAATGATTCAATCAGTTCAGTTTCTGATGCAGTCATGGTGCCTGAAGAAGATGATTCTATCACTTTTTCATAAACTGGTTCATCAGTGGCCATCTGATTAACGATTTTCAGATCAGTCGTTTCAGAATCTATTTTCCTCCTGAGAGTTCAAGGAAAAAATTTTTTCATTATAATTAGCAGTGAAAGTGTGTACACCTTTAACCTATGGTTTTTCAACACAGAAAATATGTAATTGACCCAAATAATATTATCTGTCAGAACGTTAGTAGATTAAAGTCAAACAACCAATAGTGGATGAAAACTTAGTTGCTAAATTTGAGTTAACAATTTTTGAATTATGCTATTCTCAATTTGACCTCACGTCTTCAATGGGGGACTTGAGTTATCAACAATTTCCTTAAAATCTGTACCTGGGGATGTTTCAGTTGACGATTTTCTCTTGCTGAAATCGTTCAATCTGAAAATATGTAATATGTAGTTTTTTTTATACAAATCTGTTATCATTTGAAATAACTTATTCAATCTGGAAATAAGAAATATTTTTTTTTTATATATATATACAAATCTCTGTTATTATTTGAAATAACAGATAGAAAATAACAGTACTGACGGCTGATAATAATTACCCTGAAGTTGAAGCAGTTGCATTTCTTGGAATATACCATTCATCATAAAATATAGGAAGAGCCCTTTTCTTCAAAAATATTCTTCCACTTGGTTTGATCTAGAATGCTGCGTCTATGAAATGGATGGAACAAATCCTAGCAGACTTAGAAACACATTCAGCTGAACATTTCATTCCCAACTTTTTCGACCAAGTCGCTTTTACTGTGATATCAGCTGGAAACCTGAAGATAAATCAAAATTTTAATAGACATTTCTTGGACTTTTTGGCAACCTTTTTGTCTTAGTGCATCATCCAAAAAACTAATGAAGTTAAATGTATCGTGAGGTGTCTATTTCATTATCTCCACATAAAAGTTTGAATACAAGTATTAATTTAAATTTTTTCGGCGAAAACTGATTGATACCCACTGTAACGCCTATGGTACTTACGAATGGAATCTGATATTCGGGTTCAAACACACGGATTGTTTACAAACCCAACAAGATTGCACCATTATGAGTCTCTTACTATTGTACTGCCACTATATATCACAAATGAGTTCAAAAAACACTATTTCAGCAATAATTCTCAAAAAATCGATGACAGAACGTGACAGAACTGTCAGAAGTTTACTTTTTGGATAACATAAACATTGATTTTCAACAGCGTTGACAAACGTCCAGTCACAACAAATTCTACACAACCATTTGAAGACGCAAGTAATGATTTTTTTCGAAGTTTGGATTTTTAAACTTGTAAGTAATACAGGTTTGAGTTGCGTGATAATGTCACCTACGCGATGTGACAACGCCCACCACGACTACAGATTGTGGAAAACACGACTTCAAACCAGGATGTAAACAGCTTGGTCCAGTAATACTTGATAGGTTCATGGGTGAAACTATTTTTTGAAAATTCAGCATTTTGTCAGAATATTACTACTGAAAATAGCACGGGCTGGAGACAGTGTCTTCGAAAAGTTCTTTTCTCATTGGTTTGAATTCGAAAAATTATGGCAATTGATCGGTTTATATAATATAGGGGAATTCGTTTGACTCCAAACAGCGGAAACAGAATCCAGAAGTTAAAGGGGCGATACAGCTGAAAAAACGCCAGAGAAATATCTACTACCTGGTCCTATGAAGATATTTGGAAGATCCTCGCAGTCTTGTGGATCTGGCAAACCCAAAATTGTTCTGTGGGATTGATGGGCTTTGGTTGTAGAGTTATAGAGAGTATGTTGGAGATGGTATTCGAATCCAGCTGCTTCAAGATTTTACTGTGCTGTAACCGTCATTCACGTACGAACATGAAGACTGTGGAGAGTTATAATCATCGAACTTCACGGTGCAGATATGGGGAGTCATTCAGGTATCGGCCACAGCAAGTGACCTTTCTCGTATTTTCCAAGGGGCCCGGTTAATTCGAGAGGAGAAAACTTGGAAGATATAAATATCACGCTGCGAGTGGAAAGGAAAGATACAGTAAGATGCAGTTAGAGTCGATCATCGACTGACTGGCTTGAAATTGAATTGTATGATATAAATTTGATATAACGGACTGAAAATCAGACTAAAGGTGTACAAATGAATTAGTTAAAACTGTTTAAACATTATATATATATATATATATATATATATATATATATATATATATATATATATATATATATATATATATATATATATATATATATATATATATAAATTACAATACAAACAAAAAAATTAAAGAACAATGAAAGTATCAAGGCAAGTTGAATGAAAGCTTGAAAAAATATAAGTGTTTTTCGAAAAAAACCTTATTCTCGAAATATTGACAAAATCAACAACCAAAGGTGCACTACCCTTAGAAAGAAGTTCGGAGACATTCTTTCGCAAGTGCCTTTTATCAATCAGAAAATGATTCGTTATATTGCCTATATGAATACTGTGTCGATGTTTTTAAACTTTCTCAAATTACGCTTCATGATACGCAAAACAACACGTCTTCATTTAATTTCTCCAATCTTCTTGCTCCTACCAGTGTTATCAAAATCACATATCTATTTCATTCATAATATAAAAGTATAGCAGACCCTGAAATTAAAGAAATGCACAGAAGCGCTTTTAATCCGAAAACTGCCGAATTAAGAAATCAGTAAGAATGTTGGTAAAGTAGGAACTGTTTCTTGCTATACGTTTGGTCATTGTTTATATAGAAGTAAGATAGTCATGGTGGATTTATGCAGCAGTCATAAGTCATAAGTTTTAAGTCATAAGGAAGAATACTCGTCAATGATTGGTTGGAATAAACAGTTCAACCAATCGTTGACGGTTTTTCTCAATTTTAAGCAATTAAGGGCCAGTTTCACAGGTTCCAGTTAACCGTCACATAACTAACTGAAAGCTTAGACGGTGAATGACACTCCTTCAATGGCTTTGACAGGTTCCCATTCTAACCATTACTTAATATATCTGGACCCTAACTGGAACCTGTGAAACTGGCCCATAACGATCAATAAACCACTGAGTTAACTACACCATTCGAAAGTAGACATTTCAACAATTGAAATGATCACTAATATACTTTCGAAATACAAAAAAACACCAGAACTAGTGTTCGTGGAAAATTAGGGTAATTTTTTCGAAAAATGTACCTAACTCGAAAACTAGTCGTATTCCAAATTGCAAAAAAATCATGCTTATTTGACACTAAAATAAGACACATTTCCTTAAATTTTCTCCTGAATTAAGTCATTTATACGAGAGAAAAATATTAAATACTGAAAAATCGATTTTTTGCCATATTGACAGGTAATTTGTGGTTATGTAGAAAAGTGTTGTTGAAGATAAAAGTTTTTGATATTGTTATTGTCTACAACTTTTCCATTGAACATTTTCCGCTAAGAGGTCACGTTTCGCCGAAAATCGCAAAAAACGTTTTCAACCCCTATTTTGAATGTTTTTTCAAATATTTTTGTTTCTCAAAGTTGGAACCTCAACATTTTCCACCTGGTCTTTGCCTGTTACTTTTTTCTTTTTCACAGAAGTTATAGGCACCAGTCTATGAAGGAAGCATGTGAATATAACTCGATCGGTTCAGTTTGGGTACAATAACCTGATTAATATTCATTTTATAATTAAATGTATCGAAAGATTTTTTTTAAATACACTGTTCTGACAAAAAAAATTAAGCTACTAGTATTTCTATTCACCAACACGGTAAAATTCCGTTAACCGGACGCTAGAAGCTACAAAAATATTTTTTGGGAAATACGTAGTTTGACCTCCTGAACAAAAAATCCAATTGAAATTTTTGGCGGTCTCAAGTAATATCGGAGATATGGGCCTTTTTTTGAATGGTATTTTCTGGTACACGTTTCGTCTTTGAAAAACACACTCAAATGCCTTCTTATTTTCACCAGCACAATATAAACACCCTAATTCACCAGTTTTACACTTTTTTTTCATTGAAAACAGTTTTTTATCAACAAATTGTAGCTTTTTCTAGCAAATACAAAATCAACAAATTCATGCTGTTTTGTTTAGTGAATATATGTCATTTCAGTTGTCAGGTTGGTAACAATGGAATTGACGGAAGGGTGAAACTAATTTTGCGACATTGCCAATGTGATTCCAGAAATATTCAATTTACGTATCACATGGAATATTTTAGTGAATGAGTATGAAAAAAGAGTTGATATAACCACAACAATTTCCCATCAACACTCTGACTGCACATTTGAAACAATGGTACTCATACTGTTTCTAAATGACTAGCAAAATTCAAAAGAACGAGACAGATCACGGAAATGTGCGCGAACAAATATGAATATACATGCGCACAAAAAAATTAAGAACACTTTTCACATAAAATAACCTACTTTAATGACTATAAATCAACCCGACAGACCCGATCTTATGCAAACCTAACCGAGCTTACCCGACTATACTATAAGAATAGGATGCGTCTTCTCTATCTGTTTGCGCATGCGCATATACCAAAAATTAATGTTTGTGATCCGACACGTTCATCTAGTTAATTATTTGTTCGCAAAAAATGCCTGCTACATGCTCTATCTATTTAAAAATATCTTTTGTGCATTCAAAATATTAATACCAAGATTTTTTTTCCAATCCAGTTATCTGACAAGCCAGTATCAATGTATTTTACTGACTCTACAACAACAATGAGTCTTAATAAATTTATAAGAGTACAATGCGACGTTGTCAGATTCCCTAAAATTCCGGCATACTGAATACTCATGAATATGAAATGTTTGTGGTGTATAGTTTTCGAAAGAATTGGCACCCTAGAAACTGGTAATTTTTTCATCAATAATAATAATAATAGTTCCTAATAAAAACTCGGAGAGTGAACCATTCCTTAGTGAAGATATTTAGCAAAAAATACGCAAGCGAAGCGAGCACGCGCAATCCAATCACTAATTTTGTAACTAATGTAACTTATTTCTTACTCTGGTGAAGATATCTGCGAGAAAGACGCGAGCGAAGCGAACGCGCGCATTTCCATCACTACTTTATCGATTTCTGAGAACTTTGAGCAGAAACTTTCATCCCTTATTCGTTAGTAAATAAGACCAGAAAAACGCGAGCAAAGCGAGCGTGCTCGCCCAACATTTTGCAAATCCGCGCGCGCGGATTTGCGAAATGTCGGGAAAGCGCGCGCATTCCCATCACTACTTTATCGATTTCGGACAACTTTGAGTAGAAATTTTCATCCCTTATTCGTTAGTGACAAGACCAGAAAAACGCGAGCGAAGCGAGCGCGCTAGCTCGACATTCGCGCGCGCGGATTTGCGAAACATCGGGCGAGCGCGCGCATTCTCATCACTAATTTGTCGATTTCTGTCATCTCTGAAGAGAATGTGAGCGCTCGCTTTGCGCGCGTATTTCTAGTCTTCTTCACTGACAAATAATGTATGAAAATGTCTACTCAAAGTTGACAGAAATCAACAAAGTAGTGATGGGAATGCGCGCGCTCGCCCGACATTTTGCAAATCTGCGCGCGCGGATTTGCGCATATAGAAGACCTTATAGAAGACCACAGGGGGTTAGCTCCGGTCGGCGCGCCAATTGGAGCTAACCCCCAGAAAAATGACGCTAATGAAGCTAACATCCAGAAAATATTGTGCTCTGACCGTAGCTAACCGCCTAGAAACATTACCCTATGTCTAACCAAAGCTAACCTCTGAAAAAAAATATTTGTATGAAGACGTTGGAACGGCTAACTTTGTTAATGCCTGAAGACGAGTCCCTTACCTTTTAACGAGTTATGCTATGCATTAGACCGGTGTTCGTACTGAGTTGAAAAAAATACAGGGAATTATCAACTTTGATACATACATTTCGAAGACTTTTCTAATGACATCCACCAAAATTAGATTGGTATTGAAGGTGTCGCATAGGAGAATTGGAGTAACATTCCAGCAGAAAACTAATAAAATTTGACATACAAAAAAACAGGTGGGAGGGTGTAATTCATCAGATCGGTTCTAATTAAACATTTTTTGTGCAGTGTTTCAGAAAAGCAAGCACGTTTGTGAGGAATTATCGACGAGATAAATTACTCTTTACCACGTCATCCAATAGAATATTCACGGACATAATGTTGGACAATACCAAAAATTGTTGTTTGAATTGTGATACAACCGACGAAGTAATCTATTTAATGTTGTATTTTTAAATACTGAAACAAACACTCGGTATGTTATTTTAAGCTTACTGTGATTTATGAGCTATGAGAAACTAAAATTGAAAATCGTTTTATCATCCCTACGATGATAAAATGCAATATGAGAATAATGAAATAAAACAATAATTCACACAGCTTTTCATTTTATTTCAAATTGTAAACAAATGTACAAAAAAATAATTTAGGTCATGATTTCTTTTATCTATTTGAAAAATGACATGACTCGTATTAGTAGCAATGAAAAATCGCTTTTGTTCTTTGTCAACAAAATTCACCAAATTTAATTTGATGCAAATTAACATTAATATTATCACTTGACCAAATACCAAGAATCATAAAATCATCATCAATTCTATTAGAATTCAAATGCTACAATTTGTTGATAACGATAGTGTTTTTTTTTTTATTTTATAGCAATTTTGTTTAAAATATTGAGGTGTTGTTGCCAGGTGTGACCAGAAAAACCATAGTCATTTTGTCTCTCTCAAAGTCATCCAACCACTTCATATAATTTTTTTCAAAAGTTCTGTGCTCAGTGTTGATTAATTTCTTTTTATCAGTTTGAAAGTATGGCAGAATGCTTTCTCGGCGGTAATTATTCGAAAAATAACACTAATATTTTGTTGATACCTTGAAATTCAGAATATTTTCGTTTCAAACCAGTTTGAAAGCATACAGTTCAATGACTTTGAACACAACAAAGGTTATTATTTCATGAATCTGAGTATTTGCAATAAATAGATAATTTTTTGACTACCCGTTGGGAATTTCAAATCAAACAAGTTTTTCACAAAATTCACATTTTTTCAATTTTTCGTACTGCTTTTGAGCACAATATTTCGAAATTATATCGGTAGTTCTAATCATTTCGGGGTCATGATCGAACTTGATTAAATAACATTTTATTGTACGCGATTATATGAGTATAAAAAGTGAAAATAGGCTCAAAGCTATTGATATTACAACAAGTTATAGAAGGTAACAATAACATATCAGTGCAATGAGTTGGGACATTTATTGAGCTATGAATTATGATATTGGCATTTGTTATGATGAAAACGAATTGGAATTATATTAACCAAAAGGAAAAAGAATATAATGATCGTTATGATGTTTGCATTCATTAAAGACTTTTGATCATATCTCAATTTTATGAAAAAATTATAACATGTGATCTAATGACATATTTATACCAAGTGACATTATTCAAAAATAGGAACTTTTCAAAGGTTTTGACGACAATGAGGATTTGTGCGAATAAAATAATTTTGTTTATAATTTTTTCTCCATCGTCCTGCCTCCTCTTGATCAGCCTCTTTTTATCGGTGTAAAGGTACACTGATATTTATTTGAACTAGTTTGCGCAGTGTAGTTTTGGCAACATCCCATATGTATTGAAATAATCCTACCATATCCTTGTCACCCAGTTTGTGCTGTGCAGTTTCGACCAGATTACACTTAAACTGAGATAATCAAAAATATATTTAAAAATATATCATATTTCAACATATCAGAATAAAAATAATGAATAATTTTTTACATTGACAGTTTTGCATCAGTTTGCTCATTACTACCAATTGATGAAAATATTTCTGAAATTGTTAAAATTATAAATGAATTGTATCACCTCAGCAGGATTTAAAGATGATACATCCCGAGTGGTAGGTATTCAAGGTTGTTTTTCTTTGTTAATCATTTAAATACTAGTTTCAATTTCATTCGTCAGCCGTTGTTTTGCTTCCAATGGCGGAATGAAACATCTATTCAAAGCATCTTGTTCAACCAATAATTTGAATTCCTCAAACATGCTTATTTGTTTAAGTTTTCGTTATTTTGCAAACTTCAGCATTTGAAATAAAAATTAATAGTCATTACCGTATTTTCAACGTGAGTCTTCTTCACTCAAAAATTCGATTTTTTTGTACAGTTGATAAACTTGAAGCCGTAACATTGGTGATGATACAACTCTCGAATTTTGCTCCAAATACTGATCAAATTAGATATTCTATTTCAAGAAATTTTTTAGATACTTTCAACCTTCCGCATTTTTTGTCAGACACCTTCTTTCTCTGAGGAGTTTCATGATATTGATTTTAACTCGCTCATTTCCTTTTTACTCATATTAATTACAAGTGACACAATGAACTTTTCTTGGTTAATTTTTTAATTCTGAAACTGTTCTACTATCCACTTTCATAAATTTTGCCTTAATTTTCTCAGTAATATCGTTATCATTTTCTAAGTGGTTTCGTTGTGCTAATGATCCATGAATGCCAAATTGTTGCATGGTCATTTTGACTTGAATTCCCAAATCTTCAATTATATTTTGACATTAAATTCTTTAATTGATTATTTTCATATTCATAGAATTTCACTTGAAAATTTTCCATTTTTTCATTTAAATTTGTAAATTCTCGTTTTTCTGTTAGAAGGAATCACCCCTTCAGCCATGCAATCAGTAAACTTTTTGGAAATTGGTAATTTTGGTGAGAAAAAAATTCAAAGTTTCAAGTATCAAAATAATCTCCGACTCAGTGATTTTTTTTTAAAAGTTCTGAGTAACAAAATATTTTTGGCTGAGTGAAAAAATGTTCATTCTGAATGAAAAGCGCAGAACAATATTTGTGAATTCAGCTTCGAATCGTCATATCTCATAGCAGTTTTACACCACAAAAAATTGTTAGCCAAAATGTTAGGTTCCTCAAGGAATACCACAAAAACATGTCTGAAGTCGTTTTATTGAAACTTGTTGAAAAAATTTTGTTGCTAAATTTGAAGTTTCACCTAATAACCCAGAACAATGTACCATTATCCCTTCTGAGAACAAACACCCCAGGAAAACAAAAAGAAATTCAAATTCACTTACATATTTTGAAAAGTACCACAGGACGTTCTTGTGTCAATCTACCACGAAGATAGTGTTTGTTTCGGAGCACTAAGGAGATGAAAATATTTGTTAATATACTGAAAAGTCCAGAAATTTGAAAACCATCCGTATAATTTCTACGAGAACATTGTTATTGCCAAGACAATACCCACAATCGTGGAGATTTACCTACCCATGTAGCACATTTCGTTGAGATTATAATTTTGCTTCGTTATGTGTTAGTTAGCATAGATGGTCTTGAAAGAAAATTGAAGATAACTAATGACTGTAGCGAATTAAAAAAAGTTTACGTTGTCTAAACACATGGGTTTTTGAGAAAGGCTTCGAGATGTTTATATCAAGAACCGTTCGAACAAATGAATGGTGACCTTTTCCATTTCATTTGAGAGTTACCCATTTTTTCACAAAACTCAAGATGGGAAATCTTATGAACCTCAAGTGGCTATATCTCCCCAGTTAATACTTAATTTAAAAAAAATTGATAAAGAAAATCTACGGTAGACATCTTGAACAAAAATGATACTTACATATTATTTGTAAACGTACGAGTCTGAAAATAAAACTTCATTGATTTCTTGTGAACGTCTAAATAATAATAATAATAATAATAATATGGTCTTTATTTTTGATAACATAAAATATTACAGGAATCAGTTATACATTTTATTCGACCAGAAGGAGGCGAGATTTAGCCTAAGGCCACTCTTACACCTAACCTCCTAGTGGCAAGCAATTAAATTAAAGAAATGGCACAGCCAAACGACATCATGACAGGATAATATTATAACTATTCATTATAACATGGATAAGAATATTGCGTTTGTTTCAATACTTACATTATATATTAGCAATATAGGATTGAATCAGAAATGGGGCTACTGAGTGGCTCTAAGACATGCTATCATATATTTTTTGAAAGAATGTGAACCCATTATTCTAACATGCTTTGGAATTGTGTTGTACAGTTTTACAGCGTTATAAGTGAAGCCTCGTTGAAATAAGGCTGTCGAATGATGTGGCATCGTGAAATTATCTTTATGTCTTACGTTAACCGAGTGAGTCTGAGATCTGGCCAGCAACTTATTACGGTTGTCATAAGCATCATTCCTTAGCGTTTTGTAAATGAAAAGGGATAAATGAAGTTTTCTTCGGTTTTCCATATTGAGCCACATCATCTCATTTAGTTTTTCAGAAACATGATCATATCTTCGGAGTCCATAAACAAAGCGTACACAGAAGTTTTGTACCTTCTGTATCTTGTATTTATACACATTATCAAGACAAGGCCCATATAAGAAGTCACAGTATGTAAACTGTGAAAGAACGAGAGTTTCGCAAAGAGTCTCACGTAAGTTGAAATTCAACACAAATCTGTTACTGAGGGAAATGTAAGTTCTTTTTAGTATACTATCAATGTGGCTTTTGAAACGTAGGTCCTTATCAATTATTAGCCCTAGATTTTTGGTAGTATCAACTACTGTTAAAGGAGAATTATTCAATGAAATAAAGAGATTACGACGAGTAAATTCGTAAAGATTTTTAGGGGAGAAAATTAATATTTTTGACTTAGCTGAGTTTAGCTTAGGGCTATGGGAATTACTCATCTGCTCAATTTTTTCAAGGTCCCTGTTGATGGCATCTTGCGCCTCCACAATATGTTCCTTAGGAAAGCTAAGCAACATTTGAGTATCATCAGCATACGCATAAACGTTACACATGTCCAACGATTTAAGAATATCCGAAGTATAAATTATGAAAAAAAGGGGTTCTAAAATGCTTCCCTGAGGCACGCCTGCAATCAAACTAACATCTATCATTAGATGCAATTTTCTGCTTGCGATCTATCAGATATGAGTCGATCATGGATAAAGCGTTAACAGAAAAGCCGTAGTATTTTAATTTGGCACAAAGTAATTTGTGGTTTATTGTGTCGAACGACTTTGAATAATCGAGTAGCGTCAACACACTAACATTTTTTTATCAAGGCTATCAATTACGCTATCTATAACTTGAATCAGAGAATTCGCAGTACCTATTTTTTTCTGGAAGCCTGTTTGGAACGACGGGATGATAGCATTACTTTTAGCATATTCGTACATTTGTGCGTATATTATTTTTTCTAAAATTTTTGAAAGACAAGGCAAAATACTTATAATTCGAAGATCAGACAAATCCACTGGCCTCGATACCTTAGACAATGGTCGTCCTATGGAAATTTTCCAAAAACTGGGGAGTTTATACGTTTCAATACTATAGTTGACAAGATGTGTGATGAAAGGATCAATGAAAGGACTACAGTATCTCAGCATGTTCACTAAGATATCGTCGATACCATATGCGTTTGATTTTAATTCGAATAAGAAGTCATGAACCTGGTCAACCGTTGCCATTTTAAAATCGAATTTATGAACATCAATATTAGAAAAATTTGAATCATAGTGGCGTATTGCATCTCTACAAATATCATCATTACAAACTGTCCAAATTCTAGAAAAATAGTCACTTATAATATTTGGATCAGAGATTTCCTCAGGAATTATGTTCCTTTTCTGTTGAACAACATTCATTGACTTCAAAGTAGCCCAAATTTTTTTGCTATCATTGATTCTGCAGAAACTGTTGAGATACGCCCGTTTTTCATTTCTCAAAGAAGTGAGAGTGAAGTTGCGTAATCTTTTATAAATCTGCCAGTGTTCAACGGTCCTAGTTGCTTTATATGTACGCAGCGCATTGTCCCTTTCATTCATCAAAATTTTCAAGTTTTCTGTTAGCCAGGGAGCCCTTGGCTTAGTTACTCTAACTCTTCTTTTTGGAGCATGTAGATCAAATATACGAAATAATAAGCCGTTGAATATTTCAATTTTCTTATCGAGATCATCTTCTGCTAATAATTGATGCCAAGGCAAGTTCTGGAGATCACGATAAAAATATTCTTGATTGAATCTAGAGTAGTCACGGAAAGTTACAAATTTAACACCCACATTTTCCGTCTTCATATCAAGTTTACAAAAAACCAATCTATGATCAGATATCAAATCAGCATTAACCGTTCCTGCTTCAGTAGCTATTTTGGTCACTGATAAAAATATTATCTAACAGCGATACAGCCCTGCCATCTATTCTCGTAGGCTCATTAATCATTTGGGTAAAATTGAATGAGTTGAAGCAATCACTGACAAGATTACCAACAACAGGCATATCCTGATTAAAATCCCCGACACAGAATAGGTAATCTGTAGTAGGAATTAGGTCAGAAAGAATATTGTCCATATCTCTAACAAAGTCTTTGACCGAATTGTTTTTGGGTGGCCTATATATTACTCCTACAATAAATTTTTTTTGATGATACCTGAATTTTACCCATAAATGTTCACATAATTTATTCGATAATTCTAGATCTATATCAAATATTTGACATCTGAGGTGATCTTTAAAGTAAAGCGCAACCCCTCCCCCAAATCGATTCCTATCTTTTCTCAATAAGCCATACCCCGGTAACATAACAGCATCAGATGCCACATCATCAGACAGTCTACTTCCTGTAATTCCAATTACATCAAGATCTTTACTCTGTACCAAGTCGCTGAATTCATTAAATCCTGTAAATATTGATCGATCATTCAAATGTGCAATATTCATTTTATAAAGTCGCTATGTTTTTTTTTCGTGTTGCCCCTGAGAATGAATGAAACTGAACAAAAACATGAAAGTGATCCAAAAAAAATCATGACATATTGGAAGAAATGAGGAAATAATAAATAAAATATACCATCAACTCTTAAAACGAGTATAAGACCATGTAAACATCTAACACCTTGTCTTGAAATAGAGTACAAAAAAAAACATACCTACTTGCTGCTCTCCTAGAGAGATGATAAAAAAGGAGAAAATAAAAAGTGATACATTCAGATCGCACCATAAATAATAAATAATTGCATAGCATTCCGAACAATTGCTATTGCAACAATTTATATTCATTTAAATTTGCCCATAATACACCAATTTTTTATATAAAATCAACATCGACATACTAAAGTTTAGTTGTGTTATAATACGGGAAAAAAATTACATTTTGTGTACCGAAAAGTATAAAGAGAATGTCAAATAAAAAAAGTCATTGCTCTATTTAGAACAGGAAAATAAACAATCTTTACTTATATCGATTATCGATTATGACCCAACATCAAAGTAGATAACAAGAAAAACCCTTCCTAATTGATGAAAATCAAGTGGGCAAAAACATCAATCTCCCATGCTACTGATAATATCTAACAAGTCGGTGTTGGTAGGTTTAGCAAAACTATCATTACATTTCCACCTAATTTTTCCATCAAGTGTCCATACATTTTTATTACCATACTTTTTTACCGCTGCTCTCAACGCTCTGCGACGAAAAACTGTAAGGTCCTCTTTGATTACAACACCTGCGCCTATCAGTAGTTTTTTGGCAGCAAAAACCCTTTGTTTCGTTTCGTAAGACTTAAACTTCACCAGAACCAAGTCTTGCGCGATTCTATAGCAATTTTCCACATACTTTGATTCAAATTGATTGGTTTTCAATTTATCAATTATAAATTTGGTGATCCCGTAGAATGAATCTTCGTTTTGACCGATGCCAGACAATAACAGATTATTTCTTTTAGAATACTGCTCTAAAGCATCCAGGCGATGATCGATATTATTAATGTGATTTTTGTTCTGCTGAGCCGTAGTTTCTAAGTTAGCAAATCTATTCTCCAGTTCTTTGAATTTATCATCGATACTTTTTGTGAGTTTTATTGTAACAGCTTCCGATACCCTTGTAATGATGAGATTGATTGCTTTCTCATCCATGGTTTTATTCGACATCAAGTCACGTGACATTGACTCAAGTGCAATAAATTTGTCCTTTATCGCTACGCTCCTGCAATATATTCCTGCACTCCCAACTTCTGCTGTTCTGCCAGCTGCCTGCTGTCGGTTCACGTTCAATTGTCAGACTCGTAAAATAAGTGAATGCGCGCGCCGGTGAGACTTCAATTCGATCGTAGGTAGCCCAAGCATGCGTTGAAATGTTCATGGTTAAAACTAAATGGAGTAGGAATCCAAATGGTGTTTTCATTTATGAAATAACTTCGCGAAATGATTTGATAATCAAATGAAACATCAGCTCAAATCACCCACCTTCGCCATTAATGCATCTTCCACCCTTGCCGAAAATTTGGTGATTTTCAGATCACTTTCAACCACTAATATGCAGAATTTTCAGGAGACACTTTTAAAACACTACTCGCTGTTAGCCATACTCTTTTATGAAATAGGTACCTCTTCCTCGAAAAGCTGTTCGAGAGTTGTGAAAGAATACACAAAAACATGTTGAGATACTAGGTATTGAAACGGTCCATAAACTCAAAATGATTCTTATATTTTTGGAGCAGGTTATGAAGGGTGTTTGTTGACAAAAACCAGCTCGACATTATCTCCTGCTATTTGAAGTTATTCATCCGGTGAAATCTCGCTCACGAACTTGATTACTGAAACATAGCACAAGACTTAGTTAATGTTGAAAAGAGAAACATTCACAATTAAAAATTATTAGTGTGAAGGTATCCACACTTTACTGTCCACAGTTTATGACGTGGTGGCTGTCGAAGTAGAGATAGAGCAGAATTTCTGGGCAGTGTTGCCAAATTTCTCAGGAATCCTGGGACTGATTATGAAATAGGGAATGTGCAGAATAAACTTTACAATGATCTGTACAGACGCGAATATTTATGTAAAAGCGTACAGGGCGAGCTATAATGAGAAACATATACAAAAATATTATTTCCGAAACTACTACGAGTTCGAGAACGAAATCGATAGAGTGGTTTGAACATACAAAAATATACAGTGTGGTGAAATCTCATGCCATCCTAAAGCGTACAGGGCGAGCTATAATGAGAAAACTGAACAGAATTGTTATCATTTCCAAAACTACTACGAGTTCGAGAACGAAAACGATAGTGTGGTTTTTACTACAAAAAATATACAGTGTGATGAAATTTCGTGCCGTGCTAAACGTACAGGGCGAGCTATAAGGAGAAACATATACAACAATATTATTATTTCCGAAACTACTACGAGTTCGAGAAAGAAATCGATAAAGTGGTTTTTACAACAAAAAATATACACTGTGATGAAATTTAATGCCGTGCTAAAGCGTACAGGGTGTGCTATAAGGAGAATCCTGAACAGACTTATTATTATTTCCGAAACTACTACGAGTTCGAGAAAGAAATCGATAGAGTACTTTAAACATACAAAAATATACAGTGTGGTGAAATTTCATGCCGTGCTAAAGCGTACAGGGCGAGCTATAATGAGAAAACTGAACAGAATTATTATCATTTCCAAAACTACTACGAGTTCGAGAACGAAATCGAAAGAGTGGTTTCAACAGCAAAAAATGTACAGTGTGATGAAACTTCATGCCGTGCCAAAGCGTACGGGCGAGCTATAAGGAGAAATATTAACAGAAATATCATTATTTCCCAAACTACTACGAGTTCGAGAACGAAATCGATAGAGTGGTTTTTAATACAAAAAATATACAGTGTGATGAAATTTCATGCCGTGCTAAAGCGTACAGGGCGAGCTATAAGGAGAAACATATACAAAAATATTATTATTTCCGAAACTACTACGAGTTCGAGGACGAAATCGATAGAGTGGTTCCAACAACAAAAAATATAAAGTGTGATGAAATTTCATGCCGTGCTAAAGCGTACAGGGCGAGCTATAAGGAGAAACATGAACAGAATTATTATTATTTCCGAAACTACTACGAGTTCGAGAACGAAATCGAAAGAGTGGTTTTAACTACAAAAAATATACAGTGTGATGAAATTTCATGCTGTGCTAAAGCGTACAGGGCGAGCTATAAGGAGAAACCTGAACAGAATTATTATTATTTCCGAAACTACTACGAGTTCGTGAATGAAATCGATAGAGTGGTTTCAACAGCAAAAAATGTACAGTGTGATGAAATTTCATGACGGGCCAAAGCGTACAGGGCGAGCTATAAGGAGAAAAATTAACAGAAATATCATTATTTCCTAAACTACAACGAGTTCGAGAACGAAATCTATAAAGTGGTTTTTACAACAAAAAATATACAGTGTGATGAAATTTCATGACGTGCTAAAGCGTACAGGGCGAGCTATAAGGAGAAACATGAACAGAATTATTATTATTTCCGAAACTACTACGAGTTCGTGAACGAAATCGATAGAGTGGTTTCAACAGCAAAAAATGTACAGTGTGAAGAAATTTCATGCCGTGCCAAAGCGTACAGGGCGAGCTATAAGGAGAAAAATTAACAGAAATATCATTATTTCCTAAACTACAACGAGTTCGAGAACGAAATCTATAAAGTGGTTTTTACAACAAAAAATATACAGTGTGATGAAATTTCATGACGTGCTAAAGCGTACAGGGCGAGCTGTAAGGATAAACCTGAACAAAATTATTATTATTTCCGAAATTACTACGAGTTCGAGAACGAAATCGATAGAGTAGTTTCAACAACAAAAAATATAAAGTGTGATGAAATTTCATGCCGTGCTAAAGCGTACAGGGCGAGCTATAAGGAGAAACATATACAAAAATATTATTATTTCCGAAACTACTACGAGTTCGAGAAAGAAATCGATAGAGTGGTTTTTACAACAGAAAATATACAGTGTGGTGAAATATCATGCCGTGCTAAAGCGTACAGGGCGAGCTATAAGGAGAAACCTGAACAGAATTATTATTATTTCCGAAACTACTACGAGTTCGAGAACGAAATCGATAGAGTAGTTTCAACAACAAAAAATATACAGTATGATGAAATTTCATGCCGTGCTAATGCGTACAGGGCGAGCTATGAGGAGAAACATATACAAAAATATTATTATTTCCGAAACTACTACGAGTTCGAGAAAGAAATCGATAGAGTGGTTTCAACAACAAAAAATATACAGTGTGATGAAATTTCATGCCGTGCTAAAGCGGACAGGGCGAGCTATAACTTCCTGAATAGAGGGGTTCAATTTTACATCATCAAGACAAAGATAACATCAATTGTATCTGTTAAATATTACTTATTGAATGACATTCATACGAGCATATATATTAGTTTATGAATGCCAATTATTTCATATTCAAACATAAAACACTAAGAAAATCTAACAAAAATGAATATCACAGAATTCGTTGTTCCAGGAAAAAAAATAAACGATTATCAAAAATAACTGAACAAAATATTCATTAAAGAAGAAATCTACTAACATAAAATAAATCTTTTATCCTAACTCATATATTACTATAATAAAAAAAACTGAATAAAAACGTAACAAAAATTCACATATAATCACAGTAATATCACCCTATTTTGGTACAAGAACATACATTACGAGCTCATTTTACTAGTTATATTTTATAAAAACTTTTTTTTTCCAAGATCATCGAATGATTTTTCGAACATGTCTCTCATTTTAATTTGATGCAGAACTATTAGCAGGGTCAATTACACGTTGTCAGTCACTGCATCTTAGAACAATGGCCTAGGAAAACTGAATCACATTAGCACATTCATGTGATCGGTTTCTCGATCGGCCAATTGATGCTAGTCGAATGTATTTTTCACATTGCTCTGATTCGAAGAAAGGTCGTTATTGTTTCATAATTGCTCCTCATTTGTAACCTGTCAACATATTTTATAGGTCATTTGTGTTTGAGAGCGTAGTTCTGTAACGAATTTATCACTTCTTATAAAAACATGTCCGGAATCTTCAATATGGCTCACAATATAGAACAAACTTTAACAATAATCAGTACAAGATCAAATCACAGTGTATTTGTAGGACTTCATAAAAGGTTGCCTCATAATTCTGGTCAATATAATTGCTGACAAACAAAATCATAATTCATATACATTATTATTGAATACATGTAATTTAGAAAAATGTTCTCTGAGATAACTCTAAAAGTAAAAAATGTAAAAAGACCAAGATCGTTATCTAGCTGCCGGGAATGTTTCAAATTATCAATTTCACATTTTATAAATATTCTTGTAAGGGAGAGTATTAACTGGAATATTGAACATGAATCAATTGTAATTTGAAACAGAACCGTAAAAAACACTCAGTGTCAAGTGAAGATATGTTAAGTTTTCAACGAATTATGTCATTTCAGAGAATTATTACTTTCATGATGCAAAAAATCATAGTTCATCAGTTGACAGCTTCGAATAATGAGTAATACTATGGACAATTATGGATATGAGGGCAAAACTGTATTCAGAGAACGTAGTAGGTATAAGCCAGTCTCCAATACATTCTTTACAAGTCAGTAAATCGTAAAGAATCGAAAAAGCAAGGAAGGAAGAAAAATGTTCGCATGAAAAAAAGAATAATTTTTCTGTTCTTTCCTTTTCTTCACGATTTTCAGTATATATTCCATGTGTACACCAAACGATAGGTATGATCTCTATAAATTCTCCAAAACTGTTAAAACAAAAAGTTATCTCTAAATTTTTTAATAATAATAGGTTATAATGAAATTCATTTCGGGAAACATTGTTTGGTAAAAATGAATTACCATGCTATTATTATGAAGTCAGTGATTTTCTTCAAAGTTTCATGCAAATTTTGAAGTAAAAACAAATTGAGAAAAAATGTGATGAGATCTACATACTTAAAGGTTTCTCCTTTAAGATAGCCCTGTACGCTTAAGCACGGCATGAAATTTCACCACACTGTATATTTTTGTATGTTTAAACCACTCTATCGATTTCGTTCTCGAACTCGTAATAGTTTCGGAAGTAATAATAATTCTGTTCAGGTTTCTCCTTATAGCTCGCCCTGTACGCTTTAGCACGGCATGAAATTTCATCACACTGTATATTTTTTGATGTTGAAACCATTCTATCGATTTTGTTCTCGAACTCGTAGTAGTTTCGGAAATAATAATAATTCTGTTCAGGTTTCTCATTATAACTCGCCCTGTACGCTTTAGCACGGCATGAAATTTCATCACACTGTATATTTTTTGTAGTAAAAACCACTCTATCGATTTCGTTCTCGAACTCGTAGTAGTTTCGGAAATAATAATAATTCTGTTCAGGTTTCTCATTATAACTCGCCCTGTACGCTTTAACACGGCATGAAATTTCATCACACTGTATATTTTTTGTAGTAAAAACCACTCTATCGATTTTGTTCTCGAACTCGTAGTAGTTTCGGAAATAATAATATTTTTGTATATGTTTCTCCTTATAGCTCGCCCTGTACGCTTTAGCACGGCATGAAATTTCATCACACTGTATATTTTTTGTTGTTGAAACCACTCTTTCGATTTCGTTCTCGATCTCGTAGTAGTTTCGGAAATAATAATATTTTTGTATATGTTTCTCCTTATAACTCGCCCTGTACGCTTTAGCACGGCATGAAAATTCATCACACTGTATATTTTTTGTAGTAAAAACCACTCTATCGATTTCTTTCTCGAACTCGTAGTAGTTTCGGAAATAATAATATTTTTGTAAATGTTTCTCCTTATAGCTCGCCCTG
Organism: Chrysolina oricalcia; assembly: GCA_944452925.2. Classification (NCBI taxonomy): domain Eukaryota; kingdom Metazoa; phylum Arthropoda; class Insecta; order Coleoptera; family Chrysomelidae; genus Chrysolina; species Chrysolina oricalcia. Next base: position 51,599,967 of record OX101815.2, read on the forward strand.
TACGCTTTAGCACGGCATGAAATTTCATCACACTGTATATTTTTTGTTGTTGAAACCACTCTATCGATTTTGTTCTCGAACTCGTGGTAGTTTCGGAAATAATAATATTTTTGTATATGTTTCTCCTTATAGCTCGCCCTGTACGCTTTAGCACAGCATGAAATTTCATCACACTGTATATTTTTTGTTGTTGAAACCACTTTATCGATTTCGTTTTCGAACTCGTAGTAGTTTCGGAAATAATAATAATTCTGTTCAGGTTTCTCATTATAACTCGCCCTGTACGCTTTAGCACGGCATGAAATTTCATCACACTGTATATTTTTTGTAGTAAAAGCCACTCTATCGATTTCGTTCTCGAACTCGTAGTAGTTTCGGAAGTAATAATAATTCTGTTCAGGTTTCTCCTTATAGCTCGCCCTGTACGCTTTAGCACGGCATGAAATTTCATCACACTGTATATTTTTTGTTGTTGAAACCACTCTATCGATTTTGTTCTCGAACTCGTAGTAGTTTCGGAAATAATAATATTTTTGTATATGTTTCTCCTTATAGCTCGCCCTGTACGCTTTAGCACGGCATGAAATTTCATCACACTGTATATTTTTTGTTGTTGAAACCACTCTATCGATTTCGTTCTCGAACTCGTAGTAGTTTCGGAAATAATAATATTTTTGTATATGTTTCTCCTTATAGCTCGCCCTGTACGCTTTAGCACGGCATGAAATTTCATCACACTGTATATTTTTTGTAGTAAAAACCACTCTATCGATTTCGTTCTCGAACTCGTAGTAGCTTCGGAAATAATAATAATTCTGTTCAGGTTTCTCATTATAACTCGCCCTGTACGCTTTACCACGGCATGAAATTCCATCACACTGTATATTTTTTGTTGTTGAAACCACTCTATCGATTTCGTTCTCGAACTCGTAGTAGTTTCGGAATTAATAATAATTTTGTTCAGGTTTATCCTAATAGCTCGCCCTGTACGCTTTAGCACGGCATGAGTTTGCATCATACTGTATGTTTTCTGTTGTTGAAACCACTTTATCGATTTCGTTCTCGAACTCGTAGTAGTTTAGGAAATAATATTTTTGTATTTGTTTCTCCTTATAGCTCGCCCTGTACGCTTTAGCACGGCATGAAATTTCATCACACTGTATATTTTTTGTTGTTGAAACCACTTTATCGATTTCGTTCTCGAATTCGTAGTAGTTTCGGAAATAATAATAATTCTGTTCAGGTTTCTCATTATATCTCGCCTTGTACGCTTTAGCACGGCATGAGTTTTCATCACACTGTATGTTTTCTGTTGTAAAAACCACTCTATCGATTTCGTTCTCGAACTCGTAGTAGTTTCGGAAATAATAATATTCAGCTCAGGTTTCTCCTTATAGCTCGCCCTGTACCCTTTAGCACTGCATGAAATTTCATCACACTGTATATTTTTTGTTGTTGAAACCACTCTATCGATTTCGTTCTCGAACTTGTAGTAGTTTCGGAAATAATAATATTTTTGTATATGTTTCTCCTTATAGCTCGCCCTGTACGCTTTTACATAAATATTCGCGTCTGTACAGATCATTGTAAAGTTTATTCTGCACATTCCCTATTTCATAATCAGTCCCAGGATTCCTGAGAAATTTGGCAACACTGCTCAGAAATTCTGCTCTATCCCTACTTGGACAGCCACCACGTCATAAACTGTAGACAGTAAAGTGTGGATAACTTCACACTAATTTGAAAATTGACTTTTTTGATGTTAAAAAAATCTTTGATAAAACCATCGCACATAATTATTGAATTATATCGGACATTTCACTTTGTTTTTCACTAAAAGACAAGTTTTGTCTCATTCACAAAGCATTGCCTACAACTTCCAAGGGGTATACATTATCCCTCGCAACGGGTTCACATCTGCCTATCTGAATCAACACTGAGTCAAATAGGCAGATGTGAACACACTGAGTTCGATGTCGGGGCGTGGCGCAGTGGTTAGAGCGTCCGACTTTGGGTCGAAAGGTCCGGAGTTCGAGCCCCAGTTGCGACTGGGATTTTTTAATTTTATTTGACCGATTAAATTATTCAAATCTCGTGGCTGGACTGGGGTGAGTCCTGCACGATTCACTGTTGCGTTCCAATTAACAGTGCTGCTCCAGAGGTGGCGCATGAAGTTAGTAACAAGGCCTATCCAGAACACGTGGCTAATGACCATAGCAGTCGAAAAAAAAACACTGAGTTCGGTAAGAACTCTCCCAAGCCAATTTGATATTGTCTTCTGTCTTTTGAAGTTATTTATGTCGATGGTGTTCTACTTATTTTTCACAAACTTGCTTACTGAAACGAAACACAAGGCTTTCATTGAATTGAAACCGATCATAATAAATCTTCTCACCCATGTCAAATTTGATGTCTGATTGTTTCTGTCTATGTAATAATTATATAAAAAATGCTTATAATAATATTATAAAAGAATGTTTTAGTCAAAGCCTATGAAACTGTTCCGTGCGGAATACCCACTGCTGTCGAAGACGGCCGCGCTTAAACACCGCTGAGACATTCTCTTTTGTCATTGACTTTCTAATGTTACATACTGAATGATTTTACCTATTTTGAGTAATTATGAACGATTCTAATGGAAATTATTAATTTTTAGAATTGCAATGATAACAAGATATTGGGGACTGATCATAGGGTTAGTTTATTATTAAGGTAATACATACAGACTGATTTCGGTAACAACTTCGATTGCATATTGGTCATTTGAAACCAAAAAATTCGTAGATCCATTTAATGAAATCCTTTATGACCTACATCAAAATAATACTGGACGTGCAATTTTCTTGACCCAAATTAAAATTGGCAATACTAATTTTTTAATCATCAATTGACGTTAAATTGTACATTCAAATACCTGCGATATTGTTGTTTTTTTTTAATTTTCGGGAACCAGACCTTAAGCGTCTTAGAGACCGTCTTAGAGAACCTGTCAGAAAACTACTTTCCTAGCTAATACCACGACGGGTATTGCAAGAACTACTTCTCTGGTTAATACCATGACGGGTACCGAGTACTACTACTTCCCTGGCTCATAGTACGACAGCTATTGGAACAACTACTCTCCTGGCTTATGCCATGACGGATATTGAAACAACTACTCTCCTGGCTGATACCATGACGGATATCGAGACAACTACACTCCTAGCTAATACTACCACTGATATTGAGATAAGTATTTTCCTAGCTAATATCATGACGGATACTGAGTCAACTACTTCCTTGGCTAATACCACGACAGATATTGAAAAAAACTACTTCCCTGGCTGATAGTACGATAGATATTGAAACAACTACTCTCCTGGCTAATGCCATAACGTATATTGAAACAACTACTTTCTAATGCCATGACGGATATTGAACACGATGAATACTTATGCCTCTCAACGAACCTCATAGTTTGTTCGAAAACTGAACCGACTTCTGAGATTTGATATACAAGTGCCTGACATAGCACTCTAAAATGTTAGGCCTACGTCTCTTATGACTGAATACATGGCACCACACGTCAAAATGTAAATGTTAAATCTGTGAATGCACTCTGAAATGTTAGGCCTACGTCTCTTATGGCAGAGCGCCTGGCATCGCACTTTGAACTCTAAGGTCTACGTCACTTATAACAGTTGACTGAATTCATCACACTTCAAAATGACAGGACTGAGTGTATGATATCAATAAACAATGCGTCTGTCATTGCACGTTGAAAGCTAGGGCCCCTCGTCACTTCAAACAGCTGAATTTGAGATTGTAACCTTCTTAGGATAGTTGAGTGAATGCATAGTATTGCACCTTAAAAATGAAGGTCTACAAAAATAAAATGCAGGGCATTACACCTGGAAATGAAAGGCATATGACTAAATGAGTATCGCACGTTGAAATAAAAAGACTATGTCTCCTATAATAGTTGAATTACTCCACGATTCACTGTTGCGTTGAAAATTAACATTGGTGCTCCTGAAGTGGCGTAAGGCCTATCCAGAACACATGGCTAAAGACCATAGCAGTCGATGCCAAAACACCAAGGAAAAAAATAGTTGAATTAGTGCATAGTATCACACTTTAAAACCGTGTCTCTTATATCAGTAGACTGTATCGCACGTTGAAATATTAGGGGTTTATTATCAAAAATGTATACAAGGAGCTTCCAAAATTACTTTGAATCGATTTGTTATACCCAAATTACTAATAAGATGGCATAGCGGACAGCCAAAAATACTCATCTATTAGTTATTGATTGATGTACTCTTCACTGATAAGGGACGGACTGCCAAATATTTGTTTCAAATTCCCCATTGATGAACAGGGCCCTCTCCAAAATTTAGTTGAACCACAGAAAATTTTTTATTGTCAAAAATGTATACAAGGAGCTTCCAAAATTACTTTGAATCGATTTGTTATTCCCAAATTACTAATAAGTTGGCATAGCGGACAGCCAAAAATACTCATCTATTAGTTATTGATTGATTTACTCTTCACTTATAAGGGACGGACTGTCAAATATTTATTTCGAATGCCTCATTGATGTACAGGGCCCTCTCCAACATTTCGTTAAACCAAAGAAAATTGTTTATTATCAAAAATACTCATTTATTAAGAGACGCCCTATATGGCACAGCGGACAGCCAAAATACTCATTCATTAGTTATTGATTGAATTACTTTTCAATAATAAGGGGCTGACTGCCAAATATTTATTTCGAATGCCCCATTGGGATATAGGACGGTCAAAATTACGCATCTATTTGTTTCAATCAGTTGATAGTTAACTATACCTAATATAGATACAGGACACACAGAATAACTCAGATTCACATTACCAAAAACAGAATGATGAAGTAACGACTCACCCCGCAGTTCGCCTTTCACATTCTCTTTTATGAACAACCATTTAATCTAAATAAACAAACGCGTTTCATAGCCGTATCGATAGGATGGCGGGTAACGATGCCATAGGTAGCTGGTTCAAGCCACAGCACCGCATCTTTTTTTTTCATTTCAATCTGCAATTTTCGAACTCATAAATTAAAGGCTGGTTAGGTAAGTAGCAGGTCGAGTGATGAACATTGTTGAACATTTGATAGGATGTTCACAATGGTGGGCGGGGGCTATCTAGAAGAATAATGAAGACTACATTTTTTCTATAACTCATATGATGAATCCATATCAGTAAATCTCAGCTGGGTGTCAAAAATTTGTTGGAGATGTGTATTTTTTCTATAACTCATATGATGAATCCATATCAGTGAATCTCAGCTGGTTGTCAAAAATTCGTTAGAGATGTGTACCGGGGATCCTTGATTTAACGTATCAAAAATTTGCTAGGATGTTCTCCATCAGGTACCCGGGGGTCCCTCAAATTACGGCAGATTCACAGTAGCATATCAAAAATTTGCTAGGATGTTCTCTATGAGGTATCCGGGGGGTAAGGGTCCGCCAAATTACAGCAGATTCACAGTGGCGTATCAAAAATTTGCTAGGATGTTCTCTATGAGGTACCCGGGGGGTCCCCCAAATAAAGGCAGATTCACAGTGGAGTATCAAAAATTTGCTAGGATTTTCTCTATGAGGTATACGGGGGGTTAGAGTCCACCAAATTACGGCAGATTCACAGTGGCGTATCAAAAATTTGCTAGGATGTTCTCTATGAGGAACCCGAGGGGTTAGGGTCCCCCAAATTGCGGAAGATTTACAGTGGAGTATCAAAAATTTGCTAGGATGTTCTCTATGAGGTACCCGGGGGGGTTAGGGTCCCCCAAATTACGGCAGATTCACAGTGGAGTATCAAAAATTTGCTAGGATGTTCTCTATAAGGTATCCGGGGGGTTAGGGTCCCCCAAATTGCGGCAGATTCATAGTGGAGTATCAAAAATTTGCCAGGATGTCCATCCTGGTGTTTCGGTTAGCTTTAACGTGAATTCTACAGTTCCCGTATAGTTATACTACTTAGAGGAAATAATATTGATGTTTTGCAAATTGCGACATATCGAAGACAAGCTGCGGGAAATCCACCTATTGATATTAAGGATGATACAAAAATATGTTCCAATTGTAATAACACAGTGATAAATGACATTATTGCTATGGAAAATAACTCGAATTGCCTTCGTCTCAATGTGCATTATTTGTTATGCTCGTCAAAATATTCAAAGACTTTCTTCAGAATGTAGAGTGGATATTTTTGTTGCATCTGATATCTATGTGCCCGATTTATTGAGAATCCTGGATTGTCCATGACTGACATCTTTATTATAGTCATGGAATATATGTGTGCCATCTGGCAAGGCCGTTCAAGTTGTTATTGGTTGATTATCCATATTTCTAGTGGAGTAGGCCTCATGCGGGGACACCACTATAGAAAAAAATGCGCCAAAAAGTTTACCTCTGGGGTGTCGTGGAAATGAGATGAAATAATGTTGATTTCACTTCACTGAATTCCTTACTTTTACGTTTTGAATAAATAACTAACATAATTATCTTTCTATTCACAATAAGAGATTCAAAGGATTGGTTAGTCTACACATCTAAGATCCATACCTATAATCCAGTGGAGTCAAGTTGTCAGTTGTACTTTGTACTTCGAGTTCTACAATGGAAAACTATCGCTACCTTTTCGGACTCCTTTATGAGCTATAGGGTGATGAAAAAAATCAAGGTTTTTATTTATTAAAGTATAACTTATTTTTCAAATTGGCATTATTCGACTCTGTATATGATAAAACACATCATTTAACATTCTTCACGAGAATGTTGTCATTTTAGGTGGGTTTATTACTACAAGGTGTCCCAAAAACCAAAATTCATTATTTTTCCATATTCGTGAATCACCTTGTATAAAGTGTATCCTGTGATGATAGATGAAATGAATTTCTAATATTATGTTATAATTCTACCTTTTTTCGCATTTTCTCTTTATAAAACAACAGAATTATGAAAGTCTCAAAATAGCATTATTATCAAGTGAAAACGCCGTTTACTACGAAAAGATTTGGAAATAAATTTCTCATGAATTTATCATACAACGTTGTGATGATAATACCACAAAAGGTAAACTAGAACTAAATCATAACTTGAGAGATACGGCCATTTTCCCATATAAGGTGTGCGGGGTTCTTTGGAAGTTTGACAATTCGATTTTTTTTATTTTTTAGAAAAGAGCATATCTTCGTAACTATCAGTACCAGAAACAAAATTCAAAACGATAATTATAGTAAATTTCATTGTCTACAACATTTAATGAAACTCTTTTGTAGCTAAAATGCAGCGAAACGAAGATATAAGCAAAAATCTGAATGGAATGCCAATTTTTTTCAGTTTTTTCAATGTGCTGGCGGGCGCGGAAGGGAAAGAATGGTAAATTTTGCATTTCAAACGCTTAAAAACCGCCCAAATATCAAAAATTTAGAACTACCGAACCGTTTGTAAGGTAACCCTCCTTTGTTTGTCTCTATTCTCTGGATTGTGGTGGATATCGATCAATTAGTGAACGTTGTTATTCATTAAATCAAATGTTATGTAATATGCACAGATCCAGGCCATTATTTTCCATAATTTATCTCATGGTATCATCAAACTCTACTGATGACGTGAAATGTGTTAGCTAATCTATGGTTTCGGTATGTTCTGATATGATTTCAGCAAGTTAGTTTTGAATAATGCACATGAAAATAAAACATTAGACTTATTTGTTGTTATTTTTTTGCTTGGTTCTGTGATGAATAATCATTCGTTACTTTGTCCATTCACTCAGAATCTGCCGCTTTGTCCATTTCGGACTAGTGAGTACAAATAAATGATGAGACTTACTCCTAAAGTTCATCAGCTTAATTTTTTGATATTCCGTGGTTTTACTCTTTACTTTTTCTACAACTGCTATGAAAAGTAGCGTATTTCTCATAGCTTACTCAATTTCAAAACGATGTATGTATGTGAGAAATAGTTGGCTGCTGTTCATTTTTAGATAGTTATCAGAACTGTCAGATTATAGAAGTTTTTTAAACTCTTCAGATAGTTTTTATTCGTGCTTTCATAAAAACCGCAATTTCTATTGAATATCATTTAAATAAGACATACTTACTCATAATAAATAATATGGATACTGACAATAGTGACGATTTTGATAATAATACTCCGCCAGAAATATTGGAAAAAGCTGCGAATGTAACGTTGGATTTGTTGCCGGAAATTTCAAAAATAAGTATAGATTGACAAACGAAAAAATTATGTATCTGTCAAGAGGTAGGATACTTTAATGTTATTGTAGTCGTGCAGTTGTAGCAAAAAATAAACATTGAGATATTTTACTTGTATTTTTTAAATTTTTTGTGTGTTAGGAAAAGTATAGTGTGAAACATGTGGGGAAAGTACTTTTTCTCACTCGTGTGTTTGCGGCACTCGCCCTTCAGGCTCGTGCCACAAACTTCCATACTCGTGAGAAAAGTTGAGCTTTCCCCACTTGTTGCACAATATACTATTGTACCATGGCATTCCGGTTTCCAAGACTTTTTCACACTAAACTCGAAGTATGTTTTCAGCCGCCTGACTATCGGAAACAATATGGATCAATTTAGGGCAGGTTGCTCATTCTGAGATGATCGACAGAACAACTAATCTTGGTTCAGATAATGGGTAATTATATTAGGTGATAGATAATAGGCATATTCGTCGGCAAGTCTCTAACAGAAAACAACTACTGCCCCTACGACCGTTGCATTATATTTATTAGATTATTGCCAAGGTTTTCAACAAGAACGACTTTGCAGTGCTCTTTAAATACCATAGCTGAAATTTATTTTAGATTTCAATTCACGCAAGAATATTGATGCAAGAAGTTTGGAAATAAAAAATTGGTTGGGATGATAAACTTAGTTCTGATCTTTTCGAAAAATGGAAATCTTGGGTGGCAGCACTTTATAAAATCAGAAATTTGAAGATTCATCGATGGTATGGCCTCAGTAGTTACATTGTTGAAATCCAACTACATACTTTCAACGATGGCAGCGAAACTGGGTATGCTTCTGTGCCTTATTTTCGAATGAAAGATGTCAACCAGCACGTTACGACATCGTTGGTGATGGCTAAATCAAGGATAACTTCATTAAAACCCATGAAGGTTCCGTCAAACCAAAGCGGGAACGCGGGAGCGGGAACGAAAATTTGGAACCTTGCGAATTGCTAGAAAAACAATAAACGTGGTAAATCATATATATTTCGTTGCTTGTATGCTTTACGGAATACGAATAATCACACCGGTATGTCCCACTATAGAATTTAGCCTCGGATTCATCTCGTTCCCGCTATCTCTCCCGCGTTCCCGCGTTGATTTGAGGAAACCTTAACTGTCCCAAGAATTGAACTTCAAGCAGCATTACTTGGATCACGACTGAAAACGATTGAAAATGGTCACAACTCCAGAATTGATAGGAAATTTTTCTGGATTGACTCGAAAATAGTTCTGAGTTGGATCAAGTCACACCCAAAGAACTATAAGACTTTCGTTGCCAACAGGATAGGAGAAATTTCGGACAAGATTGGCATTGGCCACCGACAAAGATGAATGTAGCCGACGATGAAACACGAGGTCTCTTGAAAATCGATAACTTCCATGAATGGTTTGTAGGACCCCAGTTTTTGAATTTGAAAGAAGATGCCTGGCCTCAACATGAAGGAACGATAGAAGTTGACACAAACATGGAAAAGGAGAAAATTAGAGTTTTAGTAGTGACATTTGAAACTTCCTGTCCAATCAGTGGATGTCAATAAATTCGCAACGAAGTGGAAATATTTTTCTCAAATATCATTGGTCGATCTCAGAGGAGCAACACCGTCAATTCTAATTGGTCAGGATAACATCAATTTGCCGATTGCAAGAGATGTCATACAGGTCCCCGCCAATGCACCTATAATTTCCAAAACGAAACTAGGATGGGTTGTACACGGAAATTCATCATATTTCAAAGATCGAGTTGACGAACATTACTCTATGACTTGCTGTACAAGTAGTGGAGCACCTGAAGATGAAAAGTTGAAGGAATTGATTATTAAAACTGTTCTAATGGACAACTTGGGAGTAGAAAATATAAGAAAGACGTTTTATTCTGGAGAAGACAAAAAAGCACAACAGATAACCAAAGAAACAGCCATCAAAGTAGTGAAAGGGGTCAGCAATATTCAAAGTCGTGGTACATTTCGAATGACGAGTTGGATCAGTAATTCAAGTAAAGTTATGGATAACGTACCAGATAAATTACGAACCAAAAACAACATAGACGTTCAAAAGTGGACAACATCCGATAGAACTTTGGGTTTGATACGGAGCCCGAAAGACGATCTTTTGAGTTTCTTTGTCTTTTGTTTCCCAACTGACTTCCGTTACCCATCTCCCATCTCCCATCTACCGAAACAATGGCGAATAGCACAAAGATTCGCAGACCTCTTTTGGAAACGATGGCTACGAGAATACGTTCCAACGTTAGTGGAAAGAAGCAAATGGCAGTTCAATAACTGTAATGTTTCTGAAGAAGACATCGTAATAGTTGCAGATGAGAGTTTTCCTAGAAATATGTGGCCGAGAGCATTACACATCTGGCCAAATGCGCCTTAGTGAAAGCAAAGGCCAAGAAATCTGAAAAAGACAAAAGCCAAAGAAAACAAAGTAAGGGTTGTTGAGGTGAAAACAGCAACAGGAATTTATCGACGTCCTATTAAGCCGAAGTAGTCAATTGAAAGCCCCGGAGAATGTTATGTACTATATTTGATTAGCTATTGCTTTAGTCATGATTTTATTTTGTTTTCATATAGTTACGAAGAGATTATGTCAGATTTGTTTGATAAATAAGAGGACAAAGTCACACAGAAACTTTATTTGTAAAAATAAGTATATTGCCGAAACAGTAGTAATTGTAGAAAACTTTGCCAAGAATCTAAAAGATATAATTCAACGGTCGTTGAGGGCAGCAGTTGTTTTTTGTTAGAGATTTGCAGATGAATATACCTTTTGTATAGGTTTAAGCGTAAGACTGGATTGTATAATCCAATTTTGTTTATTAAATTAATGGTCTTTCGCTAAGCACTATCGTTATTTCTTCATGAAAATTGCACTTCGGAAGAAATAGATGCTATAGTCGGAGTGCTCTGGGACCTAAACATGGAGCTGGACTCATACTTCAGTGTTCATCTTATGAATTCCGTACCGGTTCACAAGTAAACATATAAAAAGCGACTATGACTCGCTTTTTTCACACACAACAAGTTTACTTTTGTGTGAACAACGCCAAATATCTATCCACTGGGATAGTAGCCTGTAAACATAAAATAATTTGAATTTCTTGTTTGTGAATTTCATCTTGTTCTGGTAGAAATAAATGTGAATATATCAATTACATATTGGTTTTTTATTTCATAATAAAGATTACACGTTTACGGTTACCATATATTCACATCAACAAAAACTTTTAATTTTTTTTTAACAATTTGGAAATAAATGACACAAAGCTGAAATCAAGTCCCATAGTTTAAACGATATCGTAACTTCGCAATCGTTAGATTCTGAACAAACTGCGGAATCGACACGTGCTAAAGAAACTTCGAAATCGATAGATGCTGAAGATGGTCTATTGTCACTGAACATATTTGTTGCATATTTGATATTCTCGAAAACTGCAACATGGTTCGTGTTGTTGCAAATGGATTTAATCGACAGTCCAGTGAGGCTGTTATCGCACACCAGGGAACTGCCCGAGCTGATCTGTAAAATAAAATGTCATTTTACAAAAGTACATAAAAATATGACACGATATATTATCACATATCATAATAATGCTCAATAATTAAATAATACTATAGACCACTATAGAACCACTTCAGCTACCTGACAGCTGGTCGGATCGAACCAGGGCCGCCTGTTATTTCCGTCAACCCTCAGGGTCCCAATTTTTTGAAATCGTCAAATTGGTTCTCTCATAAAACGTTTCTCTAGATTAAATTCTCACCTGAAACAATGAATCGAGAGAACAGCTATTTTTGACCACCGTAGAAGGTTATTTCCTAGGAGCTCAGTTTTGGGATGTTTGTTTGTCTTGCATGCGATCATAGGAGAATTTTGTTTGACCAATTAAAAGATAGGATTTTTGGGACACGCATTTGAATTTGACGTTTGCAGATACGATTTTTTCTAGGTTTTGTTATAACTTCCAAGATATTTACGTCAAAAGAAGTTTTATAAACAGAAATAAGAATTGGTAAATTAATGAATACTTTTTACTCATTATTAAGGTAGGATAGTAATATGCCATCAACTTGAATGACATTTCTGGGGCAGATAAAACTGGGGTTTTCTGGAAAATGTATACAAGGTGGCCACTTTTTTAATGGGATATTATGGGTAACTTCCAAACCATACTAGTAAGAAGATCGGTTAAATGGAGAAAAAGTTGCACATCTGGATGCATAATCTATCGGTGGAAACTAATCGAAAATATCAAGTCCGGTTTTTGAGATATGACGAAAAAAGTTAATTCGATCATTTCTGTTTTTTGGTTATACTTCATTTATTTTCAGGAATATCAAAAAATATTTCGTAGGTTTTTTATTCGAGGAAAAATTTTCTTTGATTGAAGTCTTTAGATTTTGTATCCAACGTTTCGTATTCTCAGGACCACCCTCAACTTTTTTTTTAAATACGGACCTGGATATTTTATGACACTGAGCGAATGATTTTTCCATTCTGAATCCAGAAGTGTATCATAGAATGCCATTTGAAGACGGGTTTTGGATAATATGGACCGTAATAAATTTTTTATTAAATAACAGTCAGTTTCCGTCATCTTCAAGTGAATCAACATTCAAGTAATAAGATCCTTATCCAAGTTTTATTGAAGCAGCATTATTTCGAAGGAAATTTCATTTTGGATACGGACGCCAACAACGGTGGACCTGTAGCTGTCCTGTCTCAGATCCAGGACAGACAGGAGAAGGACATAGGTTACTTCAGCAAGGCTCTCAGCAAACCGAAGAACAATAACTGTGTCACCATGCGGGAGCTGTAAGATTTGTGGAATGCGGGGAGCACTTCTACAAGTACGTGTATGAGAGAAGATTCCTGTTGAGAACTAACTACGCAGCTCTCAATTGGATTCTATAGTTCAAAAATTCCTAGAGACAAGTAGCACATTAGAAAGAAATACTCCAAGAATCGAACATCGAGCGGGGGAGTGTATATAAGAATGCAGATACCTTGTCGCGGAGACTGTGCCTATAGGACTGCTCACATTGCCAACGAGCAGAAAAATGAAACAACAATGTGTAGAAGAGAAAGATCCAGATCCCGGATTAGTCATCATCTGGAAGAAGAGTATTCGAAGACAAACATGGAAAGAAATCGCAAACAATTTACCAGCTACTCAATCTTACTGGGTTCGATGGGACATAATGGGGTCACCGTATGACAACTGCAGTGGCAAAGTACGGCAACGGTTTTACTGGGCTAATCATCAAGTCGAAGTCGAAGATTGATGCAGAAAACATGCTGAATGCGCTACCAGCAATAGGTCGAAGGCCCCAATTCACCATTACAACGTAGGCAGCCTATATGAGAGAATCGCCATTGATACTGCTGGCCCGTTCCAGGAAATGTGTTGAAATCCGGAAAAGGAGAACCACATACATATATCCACAGTCCGAATGAATTGTGGAGCAGATGAATAGGACGTTAAACTGCCACCAGTTCAAAGTAGCATCTGAACATCAGAAGGATTTGGACCAGTGCCTCCACTTGTTTCTGATGGCCCATAGTCTGGCAGTGCATGCGTCAACCAGTCAAACCCCTGCTAGTATTATAATGAGACGAGAGCTGCGATTTCCGAGTGACCTGATATTTGGGACACCACCAGGATAAGACACTGCGGGAGAGGACCACATCAGCAAATCTTGGCAGAAAATGGGACGATTTCCATGAACCTCCAGACTGCCAGTGATAGAATGAAGGAGACCTATGATATCAAGGCCGATGCTGGAGGATTTCAAACTTGTGACCTAGTTCGGCTGTATAATCCTGAGTACCGCCGTGGCCTATCACCGAAGTTGCGGAACTCGTAGGCAGCTCTGTAGAAGGTCATGAAAAGTATTGATGATCTCATCTACCGGATCCAGTATCGACCAAAGTGAACGTAGGGTCTTCCATTTCAGCAGATTGACTTTTCACGATGGAAATCACGACCAATTCACAACCCTCAGACCACCGGAGAATGAGATGAGGTTCCAGAAGTTCATTTACCCAAATAGGCAGAAAGTACTACAAGGGGTAACTCGAGAAGAGCCACGAGACCTTTTCATGGTGCCGGCCGATTATTCGTTAGCTCACTGTGTGGCAGAAAGTGTTCGAATATCCAGAAACATTGCTGTGATGTTCTTCAAAAAATTTGTCAACTCCAGAGACCACGAAAAGAATCTGGAAGTTGGAGGGGTACCACAGTTGAAGAAAATCGGCAATAAGCATTCTCAAGATAAAGTTTCCTATGAAAATGTCTGGAAGAGCCTCATCAAACTATAAAATACGATATTAGACCATAATCTTGTGTATCTGGCAACCCCAAAATTGTCCAGTGGGATTGATGGGCGGAATTGAAGAATTATAGGAAGTATGTTGGAGACATTATCCAGATTCAGTGGCGTCAAGATTTTGGTGTGTGATATAAAGAGTCTTCGTTGGAAAAAATAGAATTTATATCTATCATACCATCCAGAGTGTATAATGTTGAAGTAGAGAATTGAATGTTGTTAATAAAAGTCAATAACAAATCTTGTCACAGTTGAATATATTTTCATTCATGAAATAAATCTTTCTAAAAATGAGTACCCCCGCTGCGCTACCACAATTCCATCAGTCTCGTGGGTATCGACACACTCATTGGTTGACATTTCCTAGGAGACAAAACGTTTTCAATAAGGGGCAATGTTACGAGCTTGGAACCAAACCTAACGCAAAACGTTCGTCGATAGAGATTAGAAACCAGCTGCATTCTAAGGATCCAAGAATTCCAATTGATTCGAAATGCGCGGGATCTCGAAACGAGTAAAAAACACCGACTAGTCTAGGTTGTTCTCATTGGCGGTATTCGGATACATAAATAAAACTCGGCAGCGAAGAGAGCAGTTAGTAGAGTAGACAATACTCCGTTCACTCAGCGGTGTTTGACACAATTGTGATACAAATCAAGTTGTGTATATAAATCAACCATACATCTGATAATAAAAATAAATTATCAAAGTTAAGGGTGTTTTCATAAAGTGTAATGAAATAATTAAATTGTTTGTCCCGGAATGGATCTTCCTGTGCCCGTGTGAAAAAACACGGGCACGGGAAATTTCCAGACTCTGATTTGCAATTCGGTTAATTATTTCCTAGTCACCCTTCTTTTGAAATGAATAATTGATGAATAGTGGGACGTATAAATCCCTAAATGTGGGATTGAATGAAAAATATTTGCCTTTTGATTGAGATACTCACCTCACACAGATTGTCATTTCCGATTTTGTTTTTAACGCAGATATTTTTCGTATTATTCGAATATACTTTGTCGCATTCCATCACGTCCACTTCAGATATAACACGACCATAAGACACCTGCAATAAACGGAAAAAAATCATTTTCATTCCTCATAAATTTTCTATCAATAGACATGCCTTCCTTTTCCTACTTTTCGTCGAAATTTTTCAGAAAACAAAGAATATTTTTTAATAAAATTCGGGTGGAATACAAAGTGATGGAGGAGTTATATTCTGGTATAGAATTCATATCAACATCCCTGTCCCTGCTAAATACCCCAACTCAAATCAGAAGTATGCCTTGCTCAGAAACTCTTCTCATATTGACCGATTCGTAGGTTTGGAGCTACATTGTTATTTCATCAATACATATTATCAGAGAATATGACTAATTTTCAGTATTCGAAATAAATAAATATTTCAACAAGTGGAATTGAGCATACTTGGTGAAAGGTCATAATTTCAACAAATGAAAATGAATTGTTAATAATCCAGTCTTTCGCAAATTTCATATTCTGTAGGAGTTTCGCGAGCAAACATCCAACAAAAATACTATTGAAATAGATGTTTTCGATATGGTGGTATCTACGAGGTTATTCTTTTATTTGAAGTGGTTATCTATTTAATGATGTTGCTATGATGTATTATTGATATTTTTTATGCATGTAGTTGTTTCAAATAAATACAAAAATTCTGTTTTGCAATTTTTGCTGATATAAATATACTCTGCATTCACCGATAATAGTCAAAAGGTTATGGGCCCAGAGTGCTGAAGTATAAGTTTCATTGCCCACCACTAGAAGAAATACTTTTCCTGACTTTCCAATTATTTTTGAATACGTTCGACAGAAAGTATGGCTCAAAATATGGAAAGTGTTCGTATTGTGGCGAAGCTGCGGGCGATGCCGGACCTGAACTCTCACGTATAGCTAGCGACCAACCGCGGGAGACTGTCGATGCGCTTGCACCGAGAAGAATCTGGACGGCTTGGTGAGTCTGGGCGATTCGAAGGAAAATTCTGGAGCATTCAGAGAAGTCAACGTCGGATATAAAAAGAACTACGCAGCGGACAGTCGGACAGTCAGTGAAGTGAAAGTCGAATATAAATACCTAGTTCCGTGATGTTATGTAAATTAGAGTATTGTGTTATTGTATCATTGTATTTCGTTAAATAAATTATTTTAGAGTTAATTGGACTATAAATATATTACAGTGGTGTTAGAAGTGCTATGTTTAAATAAAGAGTGTTCGTGTAAGTAGACAGTTTGTGTATTTCGGACAATTGTTTTCGCGAAAAATAGACAGGGACTGATAAACATTTTTTCGTGAAGTTGAAAGTTGTGTGCATTAACGGAGTATAAACTGATAGATACACTTCTCGCGTGTGAAATAGACAATAATAATAATAATAGACTGGTGTACGGGAAATAGACAATAATAATAATAATAGACTGGTGACCCGTGAAATAGACTGTGAGACACAGGCTAAGACAAAATGTGTTCGAGGAAAGTTCGCCTGGTTGAATTGAAGGTGGCGGAATTAAAGCAAGAACTGGAGGAGAGGGAACTTGACACAAGTGGTAAAAAGGCCGTGCTTCAAACAAGACTTGCCGAGGGATTAGTTCAGGAGGGCGAGGACCCAGAAACATTTCTATTCGAAGTTTCTGGAATGGATATGAGTTCCATAATGAGTAAACTCGACGGGATGAGAGAAGAACTTCAAGAAAATTCGAAAAATCTGGAAGAAAAGCTGCTGGAAAATTCGAATACTTTGAAGGAAGAACTTCAAGAGAAACTTCTGGAAAATTCGAATAGTCTGAAAGAAGAATTTCAAGAAAGTTCGAAAAATCTGGAAGAAAAGCTGCTAGAAAATTCGAATACTTTAAAGGAAGAACTTCAAGAGAAACTTCTGGAAAATTCGAATAGTCTGAAAGAAGAATTTCAAGAAAGTTCGAGGAATTTGGAAGAAAAGCTGCTAGAAAATTCGAATACCATGAAAGAAGAACTTTGTAGCGTGGCGAGCCGATTAGAAGAAAGAATAGGAACTGTTGAGACAGAGATGGAGAAAATCAAAGATGAAATTGAGGAAGAGATGGGAAAATTGAAGGAAACAATCAGTGATGAAATCAGAGGCGGAATCGAGGAAGAAATCAGCAAAATGAAAGAAACAATCAGTGAGTTGAAAAAGCAAATTGACACTACCCACACCACAGAATCTGTCAATGAAAATTCAGTGCTGGAACTGAGTTTGAACTTAGATGATGTTCAAAAGGGTTTGACAGATGTGAAAATCAGTCCGGAATCAGGAAAACTCTCTATGAAACCACCTCAGTTTGATGGGAAAACACCATGGGCAAACTACCGCCGACAATTTGAAGCTGCAGCAAAGGCGAATGGATGGAATGCAGGAGATAGAGCTGTGGCACTAACACTGGCGTTGCGTGGAGAAGCAACGAATATCTTACAAACCCTCACGGCTCAAGAACAAGAGGACTACGAGCAGTTGATCAAACATCTAGAATTACGGTATGGACAAACCCATCTAGAACATGTATACCACTCACAGCTCAAAAACCGCTGCCAGAAATCAAGCGAGTCCCTACAGGAGTATGAAGCAGACATTGCACGCTTGGTTCGCCTTGCATACCCAGCTACACCGGAAAAGGTAATGGAGCGACTAGCAGTTCAGGCCTTCTTAGATGGACTTCGTGACCAGGAAACCAGACAAGCATTGACACTAGCTCGTCCAACACATCTCGTGGATGCACTGGCACGCGCTTTGGAATTTGAGGCGGCGAAGCAATCCTGCAGAAGCCAGAGTAAAGTCCGAGTTATTGAAGAAGACCCACAGGAGCCTACTAACCTGGAAGCTGCCATAAGGAAGATCGTGAAGGAAATGTTGCCTGAGAGAAGACTAGTGAGATGCCGGAACTGTAGGAAACTTGGACACGTGCGTAGTCAATGAACAACCCTCAAGAGGTCGAGACCAACGAAGGTTGTTGAGAAGGGGCAATCGTCGGACTATACTCAGAAAGCCCCGGTGAACAACGCATATGTCGCTGTCCTCCAACGACAGAACAAAGGAGCCTTCGTAGACGGGTTCATCAACAACAAGCCTTGCGCAATGCTGCTGGATACTGGTGCGACCAGGACAATCCTTGGACCTGCTTTTATTAAAACACCAGAGAGAATGGAACCATCATCCTGGAAGCTACGCACAGCAACAGGAGAGCCGGCCACTGTACATGGTGAGCTACCGATTGAACTGATTCTAGGCAGCACAAAAGTGAAACATCGGGCATTAGTAGCGGACATTGAGGACGACGCAATTATTGGAATGGACATCATGAATTCCAGAGGGTTTGAATTGAACTTCAAAGAGGGCGTCCTACGTGTGAACGGAGAAGAGCTGGTGCTACATGGAAGAAGTGAAGAGATTATTCGTGTTCTGCTGGCTGAAGATGTGAGTGTACCCGAGAGGGCTGAGACCATACTGGAGGCTCGCTTGGATGGAGGTGCGAGCAATGGAAGCGTGGTTATGTTCGAGCCCAAGCTTCATGATGAGAAAATTGGACGAGGGATTGCACTAGGCAAGACTTTGTTGCATGCTGATAAAATTATGCCAGTAAGGGTAATGAATGTCAATTATTACCCAGTGACTTTGAAGAAAGGAACTGTTTTGGGGCACTGTTCGTCAATTTCCTCTGTGATCAGGAGTGTACACTGTACTGTTAGTCAAGACAACAACCTGACAGCGGAACTGGAAAAATTGGTTACCATCTCTTCCAAGGGCATTAAACCAGCCCAACTGCCCAGATTGAGAGAATTAGTCAAGAAGTACCAAGAAATCTTCGATACCGGACAAGGAAAAGGGGGTCGAACGAATGTAGTCCAACATAAAATTGATACTGGGGATGCCCGACCAATCCGACAATCAGCTAGAAGACTTCCTCTTGCCAAGAAAGAAGAGGCTGACAAAATAGTCAGTGATATGGGGAAAGATGGAGTTATTGAACCATCCGACAGTCCATGGTCCTCTCCAGTCGTGCTGGTGAAGAAGAAAGACGGATCAACACGCTTTTGCGTAGATTATCGTCAACTGAACAACGTGACGAAGAAAGACAGTTACCCTCTTCCGAGAATAGACGACACCCTAGACACGTTGGCCGGCTCCACGATTTTCTCGACCCTTGATCTGAAGAGTGGATACTGGCAGGTAGAACTGGCTCGAGAAGATAGAGAAAAGACAGCCTTCACCATCGGCTCGGGACTGTGGCATTTCACCGTTATGCCATTCGGACTTTGTAATGCTCCAGCAACATTCGAGAGATTGATGGAGACGGTTCTGAAAGGACTCTCATGGAGGACGTGTCTGGTATATCTCGATGACATTATTGTAGTTGGCAAATCGTTCGAAGACCACGTTAAAAACCTAAAGGAGGTATTCATGCGACTGAGAAACTCTGGATTGAAGCTGAGCCCCAAGAAATGCCACCTGTTCCAAAAAGAAGTATGTTACCTTGGCCATGTTGTCTCTGGGCGCGGAGTAGCAGTGGATGACGAGAAGATTAAAGCAGTGAAGGACTGGCCTATCCCGAAAGACATACACCAACTACGTAGTTTCCTTGGTTTGTGCACATACTATCGCCGATATGTGCTGGGGTTTGCCAACATCGCTAAACCACTGACCAGGCTCACGGAAGGTCAAACAAAATTCCAATGGTCCGAAGAATGCCAAGACTCGTTCAAGACGCTGATGAGGGCATTGATCAATGCACCGATTCTAAGTTATCCCCTTCCGAGTGGAAAATTCATTTTGGACACGGATGCCAGCAA
This sequence comes from Chrysolina oricalcia, assembly GCA_944452925.2. Lineage (NCBI taxonomy): Eukaryota > Metazoa > Arthropoda > Insecta > Coleoptera > Chrysomelidae > Chrysolina > Chrysolina oricalcia. The sequence goes on from OX101815.2 coordinate 51,620,400, forward strand.
CGTGGGACTTGGAGCTGTCTTGTCCCAGATCCAGGATGGGCAAGAGAAGGTCATCGGTTACTTCAGTAAAACTCTCAGTAAACCGGAGCGTAACAACTGTGTCACCAGACGAGAACTGTTGGCTGTTGTCAAGGGAGTAGAACACTTTTATAAATACGTGTACGGGAGAAGATTCCTGTTAAGAACCGACCACGCAGCCCTTAAGTGGCTTCTACAGTTCAAAAACCCCGAGGGCCAAGTAGCACGTTGGATCGAAAGACTCCAAGAATTCGACTTCGAGATCGAACATCGAGCAGGGAGTGGCCACAAGAACGCAGATACTCTGTCAAGGAGACCATGCCCAGACGACTGCTCACACTGCCGACGAGCAGAAGAGAAGGAAGCAGCGATTTGTAGAACCACGGCAGTTGACAACAACTGGAATGACAACGAGGTCCAGAAAGACCAAGAGAGCGATCCAGATCTTGGTTTAGTCGTCGGCTGGAAAAAAAGTAATCAAAGACCGACATGGCAGGAAATCGCAAGATATTCCCCAGCAGTCAAATCCTACTGGGCCCAATGGAATTCCCTTACCCTGGACAATGGGGTCCTGAAACGTGTATTGGAGTCCGAAGATGGTGGGGAAGACAGACATCAGATAGTGGTGCCCAAGAACAGAAGGCAGGAAGTACTCCGAGAGATCCATGATGGAGTTGCTGGAGGACATCTGGGTGTGACGAAGACCCTGCAGAAAGTAAGGCGACGGTTTTACTGGGTCAATTGTCAAGTTGATGTCAATGACTGGTGCAGAAAGTGTGCTGTTTGCGCTGCCAGCAATGGACCTCGGACACGACCCAAGGCCCCGATGCGTCAGTATAACGTAGGTAGTCCATTCGAAAGAATCGCCATTGACATCGCCGGCCCGTTCCCCGTATCAGATCACGGAAATAAATACATCCTTGTGGCAATGGACTATTTCAGCAAGTGGGCCGAAGCCTATGCCCTGCCCAACCAGGAAGCCATCACCGTCGCGGACGTCTTGGTGAAAGAGTGGATATGTCGATTCGGCGTTCCCTTGGAGCTGCACTCACACCAAGGCAGAAATTTTGAATCCAATTTGTTCCAAGAAATGTGCCAGATGCTGAACATCCGAAAGACGAGAACCACAGCTCTACATCCACAGTCCGATGGAATGGTTGAGAGGATGAACAGGACTATCAATCGCCACTTGTCCAAGGTAGTCTCTGACCATCAAAAAGACTGGGACCAGTATCTCCATTTGTTCCTGATGGCCTACCGTTCCGCAGTACACGAGTCGACCGGCCAAACCCCTGCAAGTATCATAATGGGCCGAGAGCTGCGACTTCCCTGTGACCTAAAGTTTGGGATGCCACCAGGACAGGATACCGCGGGAGAGGACTACGTCAGCAAACTCCGGCAGCGAATGGAGGACATCCACGAACGAGTCCGTTTGAACATCCAGAGTGCCAGCGACCGAATGAAAGCGACTTATGACATCAATGCCGATGCTGGAGGATTTCAGGTTGGTGACCTAGTTTGGCTGTACAACCCGATGCGTCGCCGTGGCCTGTCACCAAAATTACGGAATTCATGGGAAGGTCCGTACAAGATCGTCAAGAGGATAAATGACCTGCTTTACCGAATCCATAAACCACCCAGAGGTAAACCCAGGGTCGTGCATTTCAACAGGTTGGCTCCTTACGCTGGGAACCATGACCAAGTCCGCACCCTCAGACCACCAGAGGATGCGATGACGTTCCAGAAATTCATGTCCTCATACTCAAATGGACAGAAAGTGTCACACGGGGTAACTCGAGAGGAGCCACGGGACCTTTTCAAAGTGCCAGTCGATTACGCCCTAGCACACTGCGTCGCAGAAGATCTTCGAATGTCCAGGGGCATCGCTGTAGTGTTCTCCAAGAAATTTGGTCAACTCCAAACACTACGGAAACAGAATCCAGAAATTGGAGGTGTGCTACAGCTGAAGAAGGGCCAGAGGAACATCTACTACCTGGTGACCAAGAAGCGTTCTCAAGATAAACCGTCCTATGAAGATGTCTGGAGGAGCCTAAGCCAACTGAGAGATACGATGGTGGACCAGAATCTGGTGGACTTGGCAATCCCAAAATTATCCTGTGGTATTGATGGGCTGGATTGGAGAGTTATAAGAAGTATATTGGAGACGATATTCCGATCCAGCGGCATCCAGATTTTGGTTTGCTGTAATCCTATTCCACGACCTGACATGAAGACTGTGGAGTGTTACTTCCATCGAACTTCACGGTGCAGATATGGGGAATCCTGCAAATATCGACACACTCCAAAGATGACATTTCGGGACGAAATATCTCTAAGAAGGGGGCAATGTGGCGAAGCTGCGGGCGATGCCGGACCTGAACTCTCACGTATAGCTAGCGACCAACCGCGGGAGACTGTCGATGCGCTTGCACCGAGAAGAATCTGGACGGCTTGGTGAGTCTGGGCGATTCGAAGGAAAATTCTGGAGCATTCAGAGAAGTCAACGTCGGATATAAAAAGAACTACGCAGCGGACAGTCGGACAGTCAGTGAAGTGAAAGTCGAATATAAATACCTAGTTCCGTGATGTTATGTAAATTAGAGTATTGTGTTATTGTATCATTGTATTAAATAAATTATTTTAGTCAGTTAATTAGAGTATAAATCTACTACAGTATCGTAAAGTTTGATGGATCTAATTATCAACTGTGGAAATTCAGCATTACAATTATGCTGAAAGCAAACGAACTGATGGAGATTGTATCCGGAAAAGATGCAGAACCCCAAAACAATGAACCAGATTCAAAGAAATGGCATAAGAAGAATAACCAAGCGATGGTCATGTTACTGTCGTCGATATGTGAAGAACAGCTGTCTTTTCTTTTGAATTGCCAAAATGCACATGAATTGTGGAACAAGCTTGTTACTATTCACGAACAAAAAACCGAGGTGTCAAAGCATATTGTCTATCAGAAGTTCTACGAACTGAAAATGCTCAGAGGACAAAAAGTTGCTGCATTTATTGCTGAGGTTGAGTCCGTGGTGAAACAGTTGGAAGATATGGGCGAGAAAATCTCAGATACAGCCGTCATATCAAAAATTATAAACAGTCTGCCATCCAAGTTTGCAATGTTTGTAACGGCATGGGATTCAGTCGAATATTCCAAACAGACGGTACCAGAACTTATTGCTAGACTTCTCAAAGAAGAACAGAAGATGATGACAGATGAAAATCAAGAGGAAAGTTTAGCACTGCAAATTACTTCGATGAAAGTGAATTCACATAGAGGTTCCCACAAAAAGCCATATATTGCGGGTCTGAAGAAGAAAACTAAGTGTGGTTTCTGTAAACAATACTGCAGATGGAAGTTGTAGCCTTGTCAACTACTGAAGCCGAGTATGTTGCACTTTCTTTCGGGGGAAGAGAAGCTTTATGGTTGAGAAGAATGCTTGAAGAATTGGAAATCGGCGAATGGTCCTCAACACCTATGAACGTGGACAACCAGAGTGCCATCAGACTGGCATGTAATCCAGAATTTCATAAAAGATCGAAGCATATCGATGTGAAATTTCATTTTGTTCGTTTTAATGGTTGAAAAAGGTGAAATCAAGATCCAATACATCAATTCGAAGTTACAACTGGCAGATATTTTTACGAAGCCGTTACCAAAAAGTATAATCGTTCTCAATCGAGAAAAACTGAAAATTTTGCACCTTAATGAAATAGAGGGAGTATTGAAATAGATGTTTTCAATATGGTGGTATCTACGAGGTTTTTCTTTTATTTGAAGTGGTTATCTATTTAATGATGTTGCTATGATGTTTTATTGATATTTTTTATGCATGTAGTTGTTTCAAATAAATACAAAAATTCTGTTTTGCAATTTTTGCTGATATAAATATACTCTGCATTCACCTATAATAGTAAAAAAATACTATCATTAAGAGTTCAGAATCACCCCTTCCCAACACCAAGCAAAGTTTTTCTACTTTCAAATGCTCCCTGCAACATCTAGCAAATGTTAATTGAAACAGATGCCTATCTGCAGGCTACATTCATAGTTCTTCCGATCATCAGTGCAGGCGGAGAGCTAATAATCCTACACGTCATCCTGCAATTGATTTCCTTTTTAGTCCAAGATCCCACGCATATTTTCAAAAATGATTAATAACAGGCTAAATCTTCCTGGGTAGCTTCATTTTGCCGAGACGCCCAACTTTTTCCTCTACGAAAATTCTCGATAGTGGTAGCTAATAAACTGCGCAGAAGTCAATCATGTCGATTTGGTGAGTACAAAAAAGTCATTAATAACAGTTAGATTTCCAGTTGAACCTCGAGATGATTCGATAAAGTACTCGAAAAAAACGTTTGTCCTACAAAATGGATGGAAGGACTGAAGAATTTTTTTTTTTTTTAACATGGAATTGAAATTGCAGAGGGTGGGACTGGGAACACCTACAATTCGATTTGTAGGACAATATGACCATTCAGTTATATGAATATTAACCAAGCGACGGTAAAAAAATCCGCATGTTACTAATGATTCCTTATGACCACGTCATTGGTCTCGAGGTTCAACCGAAAAAGTAACTGCTATTAATGACTTTTTTGCACTACCAAATCGACATGATTGACGCCTGCGCAGTTTACTAGCTACCACTATGGAGAATTTTCGTAGAGGAGAAAGTTGGGAGTCTCGGCAAAATAAAGCTACTCAGGAAGATTCAGCCTGTTATTAATCATTTTTGAAAATAGACGTGGGATCCTGGTCTATTTGCTTCTGTCAAATATTCCTCCAGTACCCATAATTAAGTAGGCACAGAGCCACTCATAGACCTATAGACTTCTGGACTAGGTTCTACACTGCCACCTTGATAATAGTAGTTCTAGTCTTATAAAAGCAGGGAGTTCTGACTAGAACCGCCAATGTGCGGCTAGCTTTTTTGTAGAGTATTTGTGATTCCATGGTTAGGGTAATTAGAACAGAGAGAGACGTCGAAAACAAAATACATTTTATACTAGAATATATCTCTATAATAATTTTAAACTCCACCCAAATCGATCTCAGATATTTCATTTTGAATGGGACATCCCACATATTTTCCAATTTTGAACCCTCAGATTTTTGACATTGGTTTGAGGAAAGGATATTGTTGAGAAAGGATATCCCGGAGAAACAGTTTAATAAGACCAATTCAGTAACAGTTAGAGCCAGTAATCAAAAAATTCGGATTGATCTGTTTTATTCCTCTTCTCATTCCTCAGTTGAACCAAATTGAACAAATGATTTATTGAGTAGTTCGTAGGATGATAGCAATGTGGAACATCGGACCAGAATATTGAATTATTTAATTTACTCACTTTATTCCAACCTGCTACGTAGCAGTTTTTCCATGAACTTGGACCATTGTTCAATTTCTCAGTGGATGCTGCTTTAATCTGGGCTTCAGATGGAAATTCTTTGTTGACCTGTTCAAAAACGTGAAAGTTCCTACTTATGAAATGTTTTGATTAAATTCATTATTGTGATGTGAAAAATTCTTGTTTAGAAATTTCATTTTATTTTTTCGATAAATTAGGCCTGGATTTGATATTTGTAAAAATAAATACATACTTAAAAATAGTTCTCTATGTTTTTAATGAAAATTTCGATTAATTTCAAGTCAAGAAAATGAAACAATAACTTTTCCAAATAATAAATCTAGATTCCAGTGATAAAAAATAAATAGCTCATACCAACTAAAGAAAAATTGAACATATTCCTTTTTGTGAACTATAATTGCATAGAAATTAAAGATAACGCTTAAATAAATGTCATGGAATGCTGCATAGGTACAGTTCTGGTCCTTATGGAAATAACTTTGTTTATGACACAAGTGAACAGTCTTGAAGAGTTTATATGAAAATATCTTGCACCAAAAGTTTTCTGCTGTGTGCTAGCTCGTTCAAAACAAAATAATAGTTCGTAGCTAGTTGGTTTCTAGAGTAGTTTTCGAAAAAGTCACCTTGTCTTCGGGATTATTTAAGTCTCTAACAGTTCTCATCAGTCATAGGAAAGCACCAGCGTCGATCAGGGGGGGTACTGGAGGACAGTACTCCACCTATGGAAACATTGGAAGCAGAAATATTGCAAGAGACAATGGTTCACTCCAACAATCGCATGCCAGTGCACGCAAAGTTGTGCAGGAAATGGTCACTGTTTCAATAGATGTACCTTAATTTGTCGATTCTTGCGAATTCCATACTACAGTCTCACCAATCTACATTTGTTATAAGTAAAAGTACGTTACAATTGACCATATTCACCGAGGCCATATTGTCATGCGAAAATACCAACTATCCATTGTCACCAATGGGTGAAAATATAATCTATCTATATCTATAAGAATGTTCTATTTTGTGCATGTTTCATGTTCGCATTTGCGAGTTTCAGAAAAATTTCACTGAATAGAAAATCTAGGATAAATTGGTAGTAGACTGATGCCTATAATTTTTGTGGAAAAAAAGTAACATGCAAGGACCAGGTGGGAAATGTTGTTGAGGTTCCAACTTTGGGAAAAAAAATATTGAAACACAAAAAGGTTAAATGGGGATGCAGTTTAGGGGTTGAAAACGGTTTTTTGCGATTTGCGACCAAACGTGATATTTTAGCAGAAAATGTGTCAGGAAAAAGTTGTAGATAAAAGAAAAATAAAAAACTTTTGTATCAACACTTTTCGACATAAACTGAAATTTACAGTCAAAATGGCGAAAAACCGATTTTTCAGTATTTAATTTTTTTCTCGCGTATAAATAATTTGATTCACATGAAAAATTGTGAGCGTATGTCTTTTTTGGAGTCGAATGAGCATAACTTTTCTGCAATTCAGAAGACAACTAGTTTTCGAATTATGTAAATTTTTCGGAAAAATACCCTTATCTTCCACGAACAATAATTGTTCTGGTGTTTTTTTTTGCATTTCGAAGGTCAATGAGTGAACATTTCAATTGCTTAAATGTCTTCTTTCAAATGGTCTATGTGACTTGGTGGTTTATTGATCGTTATTCATGAGAAGTGATATCATTTCATAATAACGGTCCAAGATTAGACCCTTGTGGTACACCCGAAGTCACTACAAAGCAGGAGTATTTTATACCATCATTTCCAACTCCAACTAAATATGGGATGATATGCCAAAATTTTACAGTTTCTTTAGCAGTCTGTGTAGATGACATCAACTTGATGTTTAACAAGTACAGCAGAAACAAATTGAGTAAAAACAGAGATTAGTTGCAGTACTACGTGCCTTGATACAACCATGTTGAAAATTAGACAGTGAAGAACGAACATGTTTATAAGTCATGTATGATAGTATAATTTCCAATATTATGTAAAAAACTGATACTAGTGTAATTGGCCTGTAATTTTCAACATTTGTTACTCTTCCAGACTTGAATACAGGGCATACTTTTGACTACTTCCATATTTTCGGGAAATTGCGATTTTTTATGATGGAGTTATATACCGGAAAAGAGTCACAGAGAGAGTTAAATGGAGACAAAGTTGCGTATTATGGAGTTCATTACTATGATGTTGAAAATCTGAGCTAGTTCTCTCACTTTGCAACCCTCTTTTCTTCAAAGGTAAATAAAAAGAAGCAATGCAAACGGCAGCTCTTCGTCGGTAGGTACTATGGGTTTATACTTTATACCAGAATGATATCATTGAACAGTAACAGAATAGTCACAATAATAATATGTCTATGTCAAAGAGTACTTACTTGGAAAGTTGAGCAACCGAATAACCCAAAACTATAAGAGACTATACCATACAATGTTGTCAAGTTGAAGAGTGTTAATCAATAAATAAATAAAACATAAGTAAACACGCAAACATATAATATGAATAAATCTTCACTGGGCAGACTTACAGTTTCAAAAAAATAAGACTGTGTTTCTAATAATATTCAATATTTGATATTTGCTGCAAAGGAGGCTAAATATGTAAGATTTTATTAGAGGAAATCAATTTTCCCAGCGCATAGTACTATGTGGTGGTTTACAGATAGTCGTTGAAGGATATAAACTTCAACCGGAGATAATATCAATATTGAACAACAATAAATACTTAAAATTGAAATGGTAGGATTTTATATAAAAAATAGTAAGTGAAACCTGTTCTTCTGGTGACACCAATGTGAAGATTTTGGACTAGATCCTAGGCCAACCAAGAGTGATGAGGGAAGGGAGTCTTCATCTTATCTGACAGCATCCAGCATTTCATCAGGCAAAACCAGGCACTCTACACCTCGGCCGAATGAGCTATACAGGAGCCCTAATACCATAAATATCCACAACAGGACGACGTGGGGCTTAACCAAAGCTTGGGAGATACCCAACCAGAAAAAGAAACATGACAATTCCCTGGGTTAAATTCCTCCGGGTACAACAACCCTATAAATGTTTTTTATACTGTTCTAAACGGTCGCTGGCATGAAAACAATGAAAAGTTGTAAAACCCACCTTGTGTGAAGGGTTTTATCTTGTAGAAAAAAATGTCGTCGTGGTAAAAGGTTTTCAATCGCCAAATTGTCGTAACTGTCCAAGATAGGCATCTATCAAAAGCCAGGACTCTGGAGTTGATGATGGTGAAATGAGTAGAATGGAATATCCACAAAGGATCACTTTACAAATTCAGGATTTGACTGCCGAACAAAACCAGGAACCCATGTATGGCTAGACACCTGTAGCTTTGATTACTTATATTTCGGACGTCCATCGTCTTAATGGTTGAAAGATTTCTATCTCTTTCAAATTTTTTCACAACGTTTCAATTGCTTGAATCCGCAATCGTCTTCTGGTGAATAGTGACAAAATCAGATGCTACGCGACCTTTTATAGGTCTATAATTAAAGTGTAATTACGCGCGGTCTTGTGGCGCGCGTGGTTTCGCGCTTTTTATCCCTCCAAAACGGTCCATGAGCGGTTTCCATACGTTTTTAGTTTCCACGCTTGGTTGACTGAAGGCACCATTGGCTTCTATGTAGGTGTTTTCCATAAATTTCCAATGGAACCAATGTTCCTCTCTATGAAGAACACTAGCTTCGTCCCAGAGAATTCGGTGAAGTTTTGTCCAGGCGTGGTCAGCAATTCCCGATTTTGATGTTTCCCCTCGTTGAGTCCACTTTTTGTGTTCGGCTATTCTTACTGATAATGGCCTCTTGGTCTCTCCGATATAGGAATCTCCACATTCACATGGGACTTTTTAAATACAGTTTTTACTGGATTCTGTTGTGTTCTCTGGTTTCGTCTTGGTGAGGAAGCTTCGTAAGGTACTGCCGGATTGAAAGCAACTCTTGATGTTGTATTTATTTTCGATCCTTCTGATCTTCTCGGAGATACCCCTGATATAGGGAAGAATGAGAACAGGGTTTTGTAGTGTTTTTTCGGTTGTCTTGGTCTTTTCGAGTTGTTTCCGAACTTCTCCTATGAGCTTCTCGGAGTATCCGTTTCGGCGTAGGTCCTTTTTGATGTGGTTGATTTCCGCCTCTAGTGACTCCTGGTTGTTGCAAATAGACATTGCTCTCTACACCAACGTTCTTACGATTCCCCTCTTTGTGGAGTTTGGGTGATTAGAGCCGTAGTTGAGGTACTGTCCTGTGTGTGTCTTCTTCCTGTAAACAGAGATGAGGATTCCAGTGTCTGTTCTTTCAGCTTTCACATCGAGAAACGATAGGGTACTGTTAGTTTCCTTTTCCATTTTGAATTTGATTGAATCCCTCATGTTATTCATTCTGGCGAAGAATTCCCCAAGGTGTTCATCTCCATGGTTCCAAATGATAAAGGTGTCGTCTACGTATCTTAGCCATAGTTTTGGTTTGTATTTCGCCTCTCTGATAGCCAATTCCTCGAATCACTCCATGTATATGTTGGCGATTACTGGAGAGAGAGAAGATCATATCGGCAGTCCATCAACTTGGGAGAAGAAACGGCTCTTTTCTTGAAAGTATGAGTTGTGTAGGCAGCAGTAGATATGCAACCTATGTTTCAAAACACGCATGCGCATTGACGAAGCTCGCTGGGTTCACCGCGTTGCCGGATTTAAAATTAAGGAGTACAGTTACGGAGGGTGGGACGTTGCCGGTTTTTAAATTTAATTATGGAAGAAAAAAGATATACACGGTGTAGCAACGTAACAGTTTGTCAAAAATCGAATTATATACAGGGTGTTTCAAAATACATCGGAAAAATGAATCATCACATCATTGGAGCATCGCATCATTGGGGCATGCAGGGATTCAGAAGTTTTCGTTTTACGTATACAGGGTGTGTCAAAATACACCATTTAAGGAAAAAAATAAATACAGGGTGTCTCATAAACGTGCATCGTGATGGGGCTTGGAATTTAAGAAAAAAATATATACCAGGTGTACCAACGTGCCAGTTGAGACAAAAAATATATACAGGATGTCTCTACCAACGTGCCAGTTGAGACAAAAAATATATACAGGGTGTCTCATAAATGTGCATCGTGACGGGGTCCGTCATTTTTAAAGTGCGATACCAATTCGTTTTCAAGGAATACATCAGAGCCATCTGTCGTTCAATATATACATTATTGATATTTTGGATCTGTACGAATCATCAAAAAATAAGCACTTCCGGTTTCAAAAAATTAAGATAGAAGAAAAGTAATAGTAAATTCGGATTACCCACATCGAGGAGAGTCCAAATCTGCAATAAAATGGCTACTTCCGGTCCAAACCGGAAATAGCACTTCCGGTCGTCCGATTTTGATGATTTTGGCATCGATAGATTCGTTTGGATGTCAAGAAACATTGTTAAGCATTTTCCGAGGTCAAAAGGGCATAGGAGGCTATCTTCGTTATTAGTAAAGTTACAGAAACGTGCGGGTACTCTAAGAAGACAACTTTCATGGGAGATCAAGAAAATAATAGAATTTGCGTACGTCAACTGCCATAAGGGCCGTAAACCGCACATATTAATGTGTTATGTACTCATTGCTTAAATGTTAAAAGCTAATTCGTAAAAGTTTGTCATTTTTCGTTCAGAATGCCACTCAATATATGTGTCTTTGTTTCGTTTTCACTATCCATCATCAGGCGGAGTTTGGCAGCACAATTTTTTTTTTAAGTATGAGATTGAATAACATCTGTGTGTGTGTGTGGTTGGGGCATGCAGGGATTCAGAAGTTTTCGTTTTACGTATACAAGGTGTATCAAAATACATCATTTAAGAAAAAAAAAATACAGGGAGTCTAATAAACGTGCATCGAGGTGGGGTTTGCCATTTAAGAAAAAAATATATACCAGGTATACCTACATGCGCAGTTGAAGGGAAAAATGAACAGGGTGTGTCAAAGTGTATACAGGGTGTTTCAAAATACATCATTTAAGAGAAAAAACCGCTGAAACATGTAAAAATGCGAACATAATATGCGTTTTTCGCATTCCAAAATAAACATCTAAAATTTGAAACGTTGAAACAGGCAAAAATGTGACCACAATATGCGTTTTTCGCATTCCAAAAAACAGTCTAAAATTAAACCATAAAAACTGTGGTGTTTCAAAATACAACATTTAAGAGGAAAAAACAACCGAGTTTCTCAAAATGCATCATTTAAGAGAGAAAAACAACGGAGTGTCTCAAAATACGTCACTTAAGACGAAAAATATGACGACTGCTTGTCAAATGCTATACCAGGTGTACCAACATATGAATATAGAGAAAAAACATGGTCGCCTTTGTCATTTGTCAACTGTTAGGTGGAAAATGGGTCGAAGAAAAACGTATCATTGAAAATATGGGGATTCGAAACAACGACATACCCATACATAGAGATTGAATAACATCTGTCATCTATGTGATGTTCTTCGACGAGGGTGTTTATACTCGTCAGTCAACTGTCATCTGTCATTTCAAAAAAGGTTCGTTGATGAAAGAAAAAAAAAACGTTACGCTCAACGCAGTATGGTTATGTTTGGTGTAGTATGTGACGTCACGCTTAGCAGTATGGTTATGTATGGTGCAGTATGTGGCGGTTAGACGTTTTCGCGTCCCAAAAAACAACTAAAATTTGAAACGCCGAAACACGTAAAAAATGCAACGAAAACATGTGTTTCCATATTCGAAAAAACATATAAAATTTCGAACGCCGAATTACATAAAATATGTAACGAAAACATGCGTTTTCGTGTTCCAAAAAACAACTAAAATTACGAACGCCAAAAATACACTTTTACATGTAATTCTTATGGACAATAGGCATTTCAAAATTGCTCAAAATGATTGTTTTCGCGTCCCAAAAAACAACTAAAATTTGAAACGCTGAAACACGTAAAAAATGCAAAGAAAATAGACGTTTTCGCGTACCAAAAAACAAGTAAAATTAGAAGCGTTAAAACACGTAAAATTCCAACGAAAATAGACGTTTTCGCGTACCAAAAAACAAGTAAAATTAGAAGCGTTAAAACACGTAAAATTCCAACGAAAATAGACGTTTCCGCGTCCCAAAAAAACAAGTGAAATTAGAAGCGTTAAAACACGTTAAAAATGCAACGAAAATAGATGTTTCCTCGTCCCAAAAACAACAAAAATTAGAAGTGTTAAAACACGTAAAAAAATGCAACGAAAATAAAAGTTTTCGCGTCCCATAAAAACTAGTAAAATTAGAAGCGTTAAAGCACGTAAAAAAATGCAATGAAAATAGACGTTTACGCGTCCCAAAAAATGATTAAAATTACAAGCGACAAAAATTTACTTTTACATGTATTTCTTATGGAGATTTGACATTTCAAAATCGTTCAAAAACATCGTTTTCGCGTTCGAAAAAAACAGTTAAAATTAGAAGCGTTAAAACACGTAAAAAATGCAACGAAAATGGATGTTTTCGCGTCCCAAAAAACGAGTAAAATTAGAAGCGTTAAAATCAGGCGAAAAATCCGATCAAAAAGTACCAGTTATCACACTTATATAGTAAATTTTACTCAATTGCACTTAGCTTTGGGTATTTTGGTGGTTATGAGGCTTCAACTACTCGCACTCAGTTCTGGGCGCTTTGTATTTAATATTGAAAATTACCATTTAGTTATCAGTTTGTATAGTGAATTTTCATAAAGTGAAGTTAGATAGATAAATCGATAAGGATGTTAGGTGTGGGATTCGAACCCACGCTCCCTTTCGGGAATCGCAACTTGAATACAGATGAAAAAATTGTACTTTTGAAAAATGTATGATGTAATAAAATGCTAAATTTCAATATATTTTTTTATTCATATCGAATCAACGTGTGTGTGTGGTTACAATAATAATTCATTCATAAAAAGAATTCAGTTTCGACAGCATATCTTTTAAGTCATCCAAAAATTTACTACTCGGACATGGAATATCGAACATATTCCAATTGAAGTCTCCTACTCCAATAAGTCTTCTCTGGAACTCATTGTACTTGAAGTAAGTATTTTCTTTAAAAAAATATATGTGACCGTCCATATAGCGAAATGCTGTAGTGATATCATTAGGGATGTCTGGAAAAGCATCTTCAATGCGACCTCTAGTGATTATTGCTTTTGCAGTGAAATCCATCCCATTGAATTCAATAAAGGACGCATTGTTATAGAATACGTAAGATTTCCCTGCATACGTTTGAAAGAGAGCATTTATTCTAGCATTTGGAGGTAGAGAGGGAATTTCGAAATCTCTATCGATTTGTAAGCTAGGGAATGCACTTGAATAAAATCTATTTCTGCTGGCAACTAATAAATTACCAGTACCAGTTTGGAAAATGTAATCTATACCATTGGTAGCCACTTCATTGGGTAGATAATCCATGAGTTTTTCAGGTTCAGTAATTTTCTTTTTCTTATCGTTAATATCTATTTTCCAAAATAAATCCTTCACAATAATATATAATCGAAAGCTTGGAAAGCCTGGGGAGTACGCCAAAAACATTGAATTTGGTGGAGATGTAACTTCACATAAATTTTTACTAACTTCCGGTGAATGATAAAGGTGGTGTTTACTTATAGTACGAACTGCAGGAGAAGTTTTGAGAGTCGTGGTAGTTATCCGGGTTTCAGGAGAAATTTTACGTGTTGTGGTGGTTGTCCGGGTAGTAGTTGTAGATGGAGGTGTATACTTAGGTATAGGAACAAATCGATTCTTTCTACCATACAGCACCTCAAGTCCAGTTATGTCATCATGATGTATAGGACGAAATTGTTGCTGATACCATGGAAACATAATGGCTTTCTCTGTATCACAATGAGCCAATCCTAAAGAATGACCAATTTCATGAACAGCAGTCATTAGTAAATTTGTATATCCATACGGCATTTCACCGTCTCCTGTATACCAGTTTTCTTCGCTATCAAAATGAATTTCTCTACAATTGTCAGGTGCTTGAGGAAAGTAAGCGTGAGCAAGAATATCACCAGGCCCATCAAGAGGAAAACCACAATAAGCGGTACCCATACAAGAACTACGAAATTGATGCTCCAGTTTTACAAATGTTATCGTAATATCTGATTCTTTAGGTGTTGCCACCATTTCAAATTCCAAAGTTGATGCATTCTCCCACATTTCGAAAGCTTTTTTGAACACACGGAGATATTCATCATGAGCCTTATAATTTTTAAGTGGATAGCGAGACAAACACCACCTCAAATGAGTTTTATTCCATTTAGTGTGCACTCTATATTCATTTTCACCATGCCGACATCTGGATCTCGCAATGAAATTCTTCGTTTCATTATTCAAACTCCCATCTACAGGTAAATTATAACGTTCTTGAAAATCACTAAGAGCTGTCGAAAACTCTGTCTGTGAATTATTACCAACATATCCATACATTTCAAGGTACTTTTGCATAGTACTTGATGAATTGTCAACTATTGTTACTGCTGCAGTGACAGACAGTGTCATTATAAGAAGCAATATGTTGTCCATTCTTAACGCTAGTGTGCAATAGAATGAGCCAACCAAGGAAATAATTATACTTATATGCAAAGTAGAAAATTTCTGAATATTTTCCATAATTCCACTCAGCTACATATTTCATACAATAATTTATTTTCATAATACAACAGATAATCCCTCAAAGCGTTAGCGTAACATATTTGAACCTTTCCAAGATGTTGTTTTTTGAAGATGGAACTGTAAAAATAAAATGGGTAAAATTTTTTTCTCATCAAAATTACCAATTTCCAAAAAGTTTACTGATTGCATGGCTGAAGGGTTGATTCCTTCTAACGGAAAAACAAGAATTTACAAATTAAAATGAAAAAATAGAAAATTTTCAAGTGAAATTCTATGAATATGAAAATAATCAATTAAAAAATAAATATCAAAATATTATTTAAGATATGAGAATTCAAGTCAAAATGAACATTCAACAATTTGGCATTCAAGGATTCTTGTCACAACGAGATATGTAAAAAAATTAAGAGTTTTGGCAAAATATATAAAAAGTTGATAGTAGAATAGTTTTAGAATTGACAAATCAACCAAGAAAAGTTCATTGTGACACTTGTAATTAATATGAGTGAAAAGGAAATGAGCGAGTTAAAATCACTATCAACCATTCGGCTGAAGTTGAAGTGCCAGATCGCATCATGAATCAATATCAAGAAACTCCGTAGAGAAGGAAGGTGTCTGACAAAAAATGCGGAATGTTGAAAGTATCTAAAAAATTTCTTCAAATAGAATATCTAATTTGATTAGTATTTGGAGCAAAATTCGAGAGTTGTATCATCACCAATGTTACGGCTTCAAGTGTATCAACCGTACAAAGACAAAAATCGAATTTTTGAGTGAAGAAGACTCACATTGAAAATACAGGAATGACTATTAATTTTTATTTCAAATGCTAAAGTTTGCAAAATAACAAAAATTTAAACAAATAAGTATGTTTGAGGAATTGAAATTATTGGTTGAACAAGATGCTGTGAATAGATGTCTCATTCTGTCATTGGAAGCAAAACAACGGTTGACGAATGAATTCGAAACTAGTATTAAAATGATTAAAAAAGAAAAACAACCTTGAATACCTTTACCACTCGGGATGTATCATCTTTAAATCCTGCTGAGGTGATACAATTCATTTATAATTATAACAATTTGAGGAAAATTTTCACCAATTGGTAGTAATGAGAAAACTGATGCAAAATTGTCAATGGAAAAAATTATTAATTATTTTTATTCAGATTTTGTTCAAATATGATATAACTGAAACTGCACTGAGCAAACACACTCAAAAATATATTTTTTATTTTCTCAGTTCAAGTGTAATCTGGTCGAAATTGCACAGCACAAACTCGGTAACATGGATATGGCAGGATTATTTCAGTACAGATGAAATGTTGTCAAAACTACACTGCGCAAACTAGTTCAAATAAATATCAGTGTACCATACACCGATAAAAAGATGCCGATCAAGAGGAGGCAGGACGATGGGGAAAAAATTATATACAAAATTATTTTATTCACATAAATCGTCATTGTCGTCAAAACCGTTGAAAAGTTTCTATTTTTGAATAATGTCACTTGGTATGAATATTTCATTAGACCACATGTTATAATTTTTTCATAGAATTGAGATATGATCAAAAGTCTTTCAATGAATGTAAACATCATAACCATCATTATGTTCTTTTTTTCTTTTGGTCGTAAATTAGAATGGATCCATTGATGAAAGTCTTGGGCTTTTGGCATCTTGGGAGCATTAATCACCTCAAAAATTCCAGCATGATTGATGAATTTTGATTGTGGGCGAATTCGTTTTGAGAGGTACCCTGAACAGGCGCCTTTCAAATCCCGATATTCGCATTGGTTTTCTTTGGAAACATGTAGTCGTTTTGAAGTCGGTCCGGATTGGGTCGACTTTAACGTTTGTAGTTTGTATTCCGAAATATTTGGTTGAATTGAGATCTGCCGGAGAATATACGTGAATTCAACGCAATAAAAGTCTCTGAAATAATTCAATATATATTTATTTGAAACAAACAGTTTTTTCATTTCTATATCAAAAGCACCTTAGTTTTTAAGTAGTACATACATTCTTTCATGCAATAACTTTCAATACTTTGACACAAATCACATAATGTTTCAAAAATTTCCTCATAATCATCTTCATCAGCCTCTGTACATCTCTCTGAAAAATTCGCAACAATTTCCAGAAAATTACGATAAAAATCGAGAAATTTCATTTTATGTAATACAACCAATTTTTTCGATAGGAGACGGTCCATTTGAATGAGTTGACATACATGTTCTTTGTTAAAATGAAAACTCATAGTGTCTTTGCTAATTCTCACCACCACGTCATCGTTGTCGTCGTCACAATTATCATGAAATATCAAACTGATTTGGATGGGATCGCCAAAGTCCACCTTCATTTGAGACGACGTCTCTGAAAGTGTAAAATTGTTTCTCAACAATCCATTCATCAACTTCATAAAAACAGGCCACTCAAAACTATTGAAAGAAAATTTGAGAGGTGGCGTCTAACTTGTTGAACAGCTTTACTACAGGTTCAAAACTCCTCGCAGGACTCAGCCCACAATGTACGTTGTAGTCAGTGTTGTTGGAGAATTCGAAAACTGTATTTAGCACGTAAAAATGTTCGTTTTTGATAGCTTCTTCATATTTCAAATAAATGTTGTTGAGTTCATGATCAAAGTCCGGTGAACTTATACACATGTTTTCATCGTTGAAATTTTCACAACATTCACCCATGACTGCTCAATACTAACTAAATTTTATAGACGATTTGATGCGTCAATCCAACTATTGAGAGAATTGTCAAGTCCAAGCCATTTCACATAGACTTTTTTCCCTTTTTTTTGATAACTTTCTCCACCAGATAGACATCGGGATTATTCGTTTTTTGCAATAGATCGCAGTTGCTTCAAGAGACGTATTGCAGAAGCTGAGAAAATAATTGCCCCCCATTTTGAATGGTCAAATTTGGTATACCGGGTGAACGAACGCAACATTTAAGAGAAAAAACATGGCTGCCTGTCAAATGTCAAGAGACAGAGAAAAAACACAGCATTTAAGAGGAAAAAAACATGGCTGCTGCTTGTCAAATGTCTGGTGGAAAATGAGGCAATGAAAAAACGTTTAATTGGGGGTATGGAGGATAAACATTGGGAGTATGAAGGTTGAAAACGACTTCAAAATTATTTCAAAATTATAAGTTTCTCCATACCCCCAATTAAACGTTTTTTCATTGCCTCATTTTCCACCAGACATTTGACAAGCAGCAGCCATGTTTTTTTCCTCTTAAATGCTGTGTTTTTTCTCTGTCTCTTGACATTTGACAGGCAGCCATGTTTTTTCTCTTAAATGTTGCGTTCGTTCACCCGGTATACCAAATTTGACCATTCAAAATGGGGGGCAATTATTTTCTCAGCTTCTGCAATACGTCTCTTGAAGCAACTGCGATCTATTGCAAAAAACGAATAATCCCGATGTCTATCTGGTGGAGAAAGTTATCAAAAAAAAGGGAAAAAAGTCTATGTGAAATGGCTTGGACTTGACAATTCTCTCAATAGTTGGATTGACGCATCAAATCGTCTATAAAATTTAGTTAGTATTGAGCAGTCATGGGTGAATGTTGTGAAAATTTCAACGATGAAAACATGTGTATAAGTTCACCGGACTTTGATCATGAACTCAACAACATTTATTTGAAATATGAAGAAGCTATCAAAAACGAACATTTTTACGTGCTAAATACAGTTTTCGAATTCTCCAACAACACTGACTACAACGTACATTGTGGGCTGAGTCCTGCGAGGAGTTTTGAACCTGTAGTCAAGCTGTTCAACAAGTTAGACGCCACCTCTCAAATTTTCTTTCAATAGTTTTGAGTGGCCTGTTTTTATGAAGTTGATGAATGGATTGTTGAGAAACAATTTTACACTTTCAGAGACGTCGTCTCAAATGAAGGTGGACTTTGGCGATCCCATCCAAATCAGTTTGATATTTCATGATAATTGTGACGACGACAACGATGACGTGGTGGTGAGAATTAGCAAAGACACTATGAGTTTTCATTTTAACAAAGAACATGTATGTCAACTCATTCAAATGGACCGTCTCCTATCGAAAAAATTGGTTGTATTACATAAAATGAAATTTCTCGATTTTTATCATAATTTTCTGGAAATTGTTGCGAATTTTTCAGAGAGATGTACAGAGGCTGATGAAGATGATTATGAGGAAATTTTTGAAACATTATGTGATTTGTGTCAAAGTATTGAAAGTTATTGCATGAAAGAATGTATGTACTACTTAAAAACTAAGGTGCTTTTTGATATAGAAATGAAAAAACTGTTTGTTTCAAATAAATATATATTGAATTATTTCAGAGACTTTTATTGCGTTGAATTCACGTATATTCTCCGGCAGATCTCAATTCAACCAAATATTTCGGAATACAAACTACAAACGTTAAAGTCGACCCAATCCGGACCGACTTCAAAACGACTACATGTTTCCAAAGAAAACCAATGCGAATATGGGGATTTGAAAGGCGCCTGTTCAGGGTACCTCTCAAAACGAATTCGCCCACAATCAAAATTCATCAATCATGCTGGAATTTTTGAGGTGATTAATGCTCCCAAGAGGCCAAAAGCCCAAGACTTTCATCAATGGATCCATTCTGATTTACGACCAGAAGAAAAAAAGAACATAATGATGGTTATGATGTTTACATTCATTGAAAGACTTTTGATCATATCTCAATTCTATGAAAAAATTATAACATGTGGTCTAATGAAATATTCATACCAAGTGACATTATTCAAAAATAGAAACTTTTCAACGGTTTTGACGACAATGACAATTTATGTGAATAAAATAATTTTGTATATAATTTTTTCCCCATCGTCCTGCCTCCTCTTGATCGGCCTCTTTTTATCGGTGTATGGTACACTGACATTTATTTGAACTAGTTTGCGCAGTGTAGTTTTGGCAACATTTCATCTGTACTGAAATAATCCTGCCATATCCATGTTACCGAGTTTGTGCTGTGCAATTTCGACCAGATTACACTTGAATTGAGAAAATAAAAAATATATTTTTGAGTGTGTTTGCTCAGTGCAGTTCCAGTTATATCATATTTGAACAAAATCTGAATAAAAATAATTAATAATTTTTTCCATTGACAATTTTGCATCAGTTTTCTCATTACTACCAATTGGTGAAAATATTCCTCAAATTGTTATAATTATAAATTAATTGTATCACCTCAGCAGGATTTAAAGATGATACATCCCGAGTGGTAAAGGTATTCAAGGTTGTTTTTCTTTTTTAATCATTTTAATACTAGTTTCGAATTCATTCGTCAACCGTTGTTTTGCTTCCAATGACAGAATGAGACATCTATTCACAGCATCTTGTTCAACCAATAATTTCAATTCCTCAAACATACTTATTTGTTTAAGTTTTTGTTATTTTGCAAACTTTAGCATTTGAAATAAAAATTAATAGTCATTCCTGTATTTTCAACGTGAGTCTTCTTCACTCAAAAATTCGATTTTTGTCTTTGTACGGTTGTTACACTTGAAGCCGTAACATTGGTGATGATACAACTCTCGAATTTTGCTCCAAATACTAATCAAATTAAATATTCTATTTGAAGAAATTTTTTAGATACTTTCAACCTTCCGCATTTTTTGTCAGACACCTTCCTTCTCTACGGAGTTTCTTGATATTGATTCATGATGCGATCTGGCACTTCAACTTCAGCCGAATGGTTGATAGTGATTTTAACTCGCTCATTTCCTTTTCACTCATATTAATTACAAGTGTCACACTGAACTTTTCTTGGTTGATCTGTCAATTCTAAAACTATTCTACTATCAACTTTTTATATATTTTGCCAAAACTCTTAATTTTTTTAGATATCTCGTTGTGATAAGAATCCATGAATGCCAAATTGTTGCATGTTCATTTTGACTTGAATTCTCATATCTTAAATAATATTTTGATATTTATTTTTTAATTGATTATTTTCATATTCATAGAATTTCACTTGAAAATTTTCTATTTTTTCATTTTAATTTGTAAATTCTTGTTTTTCCGTTAGAAGGAATCAACCCTTCAGCCATGCAATCAGTAAACTTTTTGGAAATTGGTAATTTTGATGAGAAAAAAATTCTACCCATTTTATTTTTACAGTTCCATCTTCAAAAAACAACATCTTGGAAAGGTTCAAATATGTTACGCTAACGCTTTGAGGGATTATCTGTTGTATTATGAAAATAAATTATTGTATGAAATATGTAGCTGAGTATAATTATGGAAAATATTCAGAAATTTTCTACTTTGCATATAAGTATAATTATTTCCTTGGTTGGCTCATTCTATTGCACACTAGCGTTAAGAATGGACAACATATTGCTTCTTATAATGACACTGTCTGTCACTGCAGCAGTAACAATAGTTGACAATTCATCAAGTACTATGCAAAAGTACCTTGAAATGTATGGATATGTTGGTAATAATTCACAGACAGAGTTTTCGACAGCTCTTAGTGATTTTCAAGAACGTTATAATTTACCTGTAGATGGGAGTTTGAATAATGAAACGAAGAATTTCATTGCGAGATCCAGATGTCGGCATGGTGAAAATGAATATAGAGTGCACACTAAATGGAATAAAACTCATTTGAGGTGGTGTTTGTCTCGCTATCCACTTAAAAATTATAAGGCTCATGATGAATATCTCCGTGTGTTCAAAAAAGCTTTCGAAATGTGGGAGAATGCATCAACTTTGGAATTTGAAATGGTGGCAACACCTAAAGAATCAGATATTACGATAACATTTGTAAAACTGGAGCATCAATTTCGTAGTTCTTGTATGGGTACCGCTTATTGTGGTTTTCCTCTTGATGGGCCTGGTGATATTCTTGCTCACGCTTACTTTCCTCAAGCACCTGACAATTGTAGAGAAATTCATTTTGATAGCGAAGAAAACTGGTATACAGGAGACGGTGAAATGCCGTATGGATATACAAATTTACTAATGACTGCTGTTCATGAAATTGGTCATTCTTTAGGATTGGCTCATTGTGATACAGAGAAAGCCATTATGTTTCCATGGTATCAGCAACAATTTCGTCCTATACATCATGATGACATAACTGGACTTGAGGTGCTGTATGGTAGAAAGAATCGATTTGTTCCTATACCTAAGTATACACCTCCATCTACAACTACTACCCGGATAACTGCCACGTTCCGCAAAACACCTCCATCTACAACTACTACCCGGACAACCACCACAACACGTAAAATTTCTCCTGAAACCCGGATAACTACCACGACTCTCAAAACTTCTCCTGCAGTTCGTACTATAAGTAAACACCACCTTTATCATTCACCGGAAGTTAGTAAAAATTTATGTGAAGTTACATCTCCACCAAATTCAATGTTTTTGGCGTACTCCCCAGGCTTTCCAAGCTTTCGATTATATATTATTGTGAAGGATTTATTTTGGAAAATAGATATTAACGATAAGAAAAAGAAAATTACTGAACCTGAAAAATTCATGGATTATCTACCCAATGAAGTGGCTACCAATGGTATAGATCACATTTTCCAAACTGGTACTGGTAATTTATTAGTTGCCAGCAGAAATAGATTTTATTCAAGTGCATTCCCTAGCTTACAAATCGATAGAGATATCGAAATTCCCTCTCTACCTCCAAATGCTAGAATAAATGCTCTCTTTCAAACGTATGCAGGGAAATCTTACGTATTCTATAACAATGCGTCCTTTATTGAATTCAATGGGATGGATTTCACTGCAAAAGCAATAATCACTAGAGGTCGCATTGAAGATGCTTTTCCAGACATCCCTAATGATATCACTACAGCATTTCGCTATATGGACGGTCACATATATTTTTTTAAAGAAAATACTTACTTCAAGTACAATGAGTTCCAGAGAAGACTTATTGAAGTAGGAGACTTCAATTGGAATATGTTCGATATTCCATGTCCGAGTAGTAAATTTTTGGATGACTTAAAAGATATGCTGTCGAAACTGATTTCTTTTTATGAATGAATTATTATTGTAACTACACACACACGTTGATTCGATATGAATAAAAAAATATATTGAAATTTAGCATTTTATTACATCATACATTTTTCAAAAGTACAATTTTTTTCATCTGTATTCAAGTTGCGATTCCCGAAAGGGAGCGTGGGTTCGAATCCCACACCTAACATCCTTTTCGATTTATCTATCTAACTTCACTTTATGAAAATTTACTATACAAACTGATAACTAAATGGTAATTTTTAATATTAAATACAAAGCGCCCAGAACTGAGTGCGAGTAGTTGAAGCCTCATAACCACCAAAATACCCAAAGCTAAGTGCAATTGAGTAAAATTTACTATATAAGTGTGATAACTGGTACTTTTTGATCGGATTTTCTGCCTGATTTTAACGCTTCTAACTTTACTCGTTTTTTGGGACGCGAAAACATCAATTTTCGTTGCATTTTTTACGTGTTTTGACGCTTCTAATTTTAACTGTTTTTTTCGAACGCGAAAACGATGTTTTTGAACGATTTTGAAATGTCAAATCTCCATAAGAAATACATGTAAAAGTAAATTTTTATCGCTTGTAATTTTAATAATTTTTTGGGACGCGTATTTTCATTGCATTTTTTTACGTGCTTTAACGCTTCTAATTTTACTAGTATTTATGGGACGCGAAAACGTCTATTTTCGTTGCATTTTTTTACGTGTTTTAACACTTCTAATTTTTGTTGTTTTTGGGACGAGGAAACATCTATTTTCGTTGCATTTTTAACGTGTTTTAACGCTTCTAATTTCACTTGTTTTTTTGGGACGCGGAAACGTTTATTTTCATTGCATTTTTTACGTGTGTTAACGCTTCTAATTTTACTTGTTTTTTGGGTCGCGAAAACGTCTATTTTCGTTGGAATTCTACGTGTTTTAACGCTTCTAATTTTACTTGTTTTTTCGTACGCGAAAACGTCTATTTTCGTTGGAATTTTACGTGTTTTAACGCTTCTAATTTTACTTGTTTTTTGGTACGCGAAAACGTCTATTTTCGTTGCATTTTTTACGTGTTTCAGCGTTTCAAATTTTAGTTGTTTTTTGGGACGCGAAAACAATCATTTTGAGCAATTTTGAAATGCCTATTGTCCATAAGAATTACATGTAAAAGTGTATTTTTGGCGTTCGTAATTTTAGTTGTTTTTGGAACACGAAAACGCATGTTTTCGTTACATATTTTATGTAATTCGGCGTTCGAAATTTTATATGTTTTTTCGAACATGGAAACACATGTTTTCGTTGCATTTTTTACGTGTTTCAGCGTTTCAAATTTTAGTTGTTTTTTGGGACGCGAAAACGTCTAACCGCCACATACTGCACCATACATAACCATACTGCTAAGCGTGACGTCACATACTACACCAAACATAACCATACTGCGTTGAGCGTAACGTTTTTTTTTTTCATTAACGAACCTTTTTTGAAATGACAGATGACAGTTGACTGACGAGTATAAACACCCTCGTCGAAGAACATCACATAGATGACAGATGTAATTCAATCTCTATGTATGGGTATGTCGTTGTTTCGAATCCCCATATTTCCAATGATACGTTTTTCTTCGACCCATTTTCCACCTAACAGTTGACAAATGACAGAGGCGACCATGTTTTTTCTCTATATTCATATGTTGGTTCACCTGGTATAGCATTTGACAAGAAGTCGTCATATTTTTCCTCTTAAGTGACGTATTTTGAGACACTCCGTTATTTTTCTCTCTTAAATGATGCATTTTGAGAAACCCGGTTGTTTTTTCCTCTTAAATGTTGTATTTTGAAACACCACAGTTTTTATGGTTTAATTTTAGACTGTTTTTTGGAATGCGAAAAACGCATATTGTGGTCACATTTTTGCCTGTTTCAACGTTTCAAATTTTAGATGTTTATTTTGGAATGCGAAAAACGCATATTATGGTCGCATTTTTACATGTTTCCGCGGTTTTTTCTCTTAAATGATGTATTTTGAAACACCCTGTATACACTTTGACACACCCTGTTCATTTTTCCCTTCAACTGCGCATGTTGGTATACCTGGTATATATTTTTTTCTTAAATGGCAAACCCCACCACGATGCACGTTTATGAGACACCCTGTATTTTTTATTTTTTTCTTAAATGATGTATTTTGATACACCTTGTATACGTAAAACGAAAACTTCTGAATCCCTGCATGCCCCAACCACACACACACACAGATGTTATTCAATCTCATACTTAAAAAAAAAATTGTGCTGCCTAACTCCGCCTGATGATGGATAGTGAAAACGAAACAAAGACACATATATTGAGTGGCATTCTGAACGAAAAATGACAAACTTTTACGAATTAGCTTCTAAGATTTAAGCAATAAGTACATAACACATTAATATGTGCGGTTTATGGCCCTTATGGTAGTTGACGTACGCAAATTCTATTATTTTCTTGATCTCCCATGAAAGTTGTCTTCTAGAGTACCCGCACGTTTCTGTAACTTTACTAATAACGAAGATAGCCTCCTATGCCCTTTTGACCTCGGAAAATGCAAACAATGTTTCTTGACATCCAAACGAATCTATTGATGCCAAAATCATCAAAATCGGACGACCGGAAGTGTCATTTCCGGTTTGGACCGGAAGTAGCCATTTTATTGCAGATTTGGACTCTCCTCGATGTGGGTAATCCGAATTTACTATTACTTTTCTTCTATCTTAATTTTTTGAAACCGGAAGTGCTTATTTTTTTATGATTCGTACAGATCCAAAATATCATTAATGTATATATTGAACGACAGATGGCTCTGATGTATTCCTTGAAAACGAATTGGTATCGCACTTTAAAAATGACGGACCCCGTCACGTATATATTTTTTGTCTCAACTGGCACGTTGGTAGAGACATCCTGTATATATTTTTTGTCTCAACTGGCACGTTGGTACACCTGGTATATATTTTTTTCTTAAATGCCAAACCCCATCACGATGCACGTTTATGAGACACCCTGTATTTATTTTTTTCCTTAAATGGTGTATTTTGACACACCCTGTATACGTAAAACGAAAACTTCTGAATCCCTGTATGCCCCAATGATGCGATGCTCCAATGATGTGATGATTCATTTTTCCGATGTATTTTGAAACACCCTGTATATAATTCGATTTTTGACAAACTGTTTTTTCTGTCATGTTACGTTGCTACACCGTGTATATCTTTTTTCTTCCATAATTAAATTTAAAAACCGGCAACGTCCCACCCTCCGTAACTCTTCTCCTTAATTTTAAATCCGGCAACACCCAACGTCACGCGGTGAACCCAGCGAGCTTCATCAATGCGCATGCATGTTTTGAAACATAGGTTGTACATCTACTGGCAGCACTGCAGTAGTTCCAATATCGCTTGTACGGGGAGGTCAGTCCTTTCATGAAGCTGGATGTCTTCTTCCAGTTTCCTCTTGATGATGTTAAGGGATTCTTCTATAAGGACATTGGTGTAAAGGCTCTCCACGTCAAAGCTGATGAAACGATCTTCAGGCCCTAGTTCAACATCTTTGATAATGTCCACGAAGTGTTTAGAATTCTTGACGAACGAACTGCTAGTACCCTGTAAGGGTTGTAGTATCGGTAGGAGGTATTTTGCCAGGTTATAGGTCGGTGAGTTACGGGAGCTGGTGATTGGTCTTAATGGCATGTCGGGCTTGTGAATTTTCGGAAGACCGTAGAGATGAGGAGATTTACTGTAATGTGGCGTCAAATGTGTCCGTTCTTTGTCTGGAATAAAGGTTTTGTACTTTGACAGAGTACTGTAGATTTTCCTTTCTATCGAAGATGTTGGATCCTTCTGTAACAGTTTGTAGTTTCCTGTTTCGAGTACTGCTTCTAACTTGTCATCATACGTCTGGGTGTCCATGATGACTGTGGCATTTCCTTTGTCTGCAGGGAGAATTTCAATGGTGGAGTCCATTTGCAGGGTTTTCAGGGCCTTCTGTTCTCCAGTGTTGATGTTTTTTCGAGGGATTCGCTCCTTCTCCAAAACCTCTTTCACTCTCCATCTAAATTCTTCTGCCTGGACAGGGTTCATTCTGTTGCTTGTTGACTCTACCGAGCTCACGATGTCCAGGATAGGTATCGTTTTTGGTGCAACTGCGAAGTTCAATCCTTTTTCCAGCAGGGTCTCCTCTACTTGAGTCAGGGGTTTTGATGAGATGTTGATTATGGTACTTTTAATTTCTTCGTCGTTGGTCCGTGGTGGCAGTGTTTCTCTTGCCAGTCGGTTCCATTTCTTCTGATGTCTCTTCTCCTGGTTTTGGCGAAATCTCGTACAGTTGTTGTTAATTTTCGCAAATATAGGTTGGTTGTCTTCCTCCAATGTATACTCTCTGATTTCTTGAAATATAGCCGTTGCATCTTGCAGTAACATTTCTTTCTTCCAACGGTGGTGGTTGATTTGCGACCTAATTAGTGTGAGGCTGGCTCGTGTCATGATGCGCTGTGCTCGTTCTCCAGGAATGGGTGACTTGATTCTGAAGCCTTTTGGGATGATGTTGTTGTCTCTGGCTCTTCGTAGGAAATGGATGTGGGTTTCTTCTTTGGTAAGCTTGATCATTGTTTTCTCGTAGATTCTGAATTTGTCGCTGATGCCGGGTCCGTACCGGGTTTCCAACGTTTGTTTGAATGTTTGAGACGATGTAGTAACTTGATTACTTATATTTCGGACGTCCATCATCTTAATGGTTGAAAGATTTCTATCTCTTTCAAATTTTTTCACGTTTCAATTGCTTGAATCCGCAATCGTCTTCTGGTGAATAGTGACAAAATCAGATGCAACGCGACCTTTTATTGGTCTATAATTGAAGTGTAATTACGCGCGGTCTTGTGGCGCGCGTGGTTTCGCGCTTTTTCTCCCTCCAAAACGGTCCATGAGCGGTTTCCATACGTTTTTAATTTCCACGCTTGGTTGACTGAAGGCGTCATTGGCTTCTATGTAGGTGGTTTCCATAAATTTCCGTTTGAACCAATGTTCCTCTCTATGAAGAACACTAGCTTCGTCCCAGAGAATTCGGTGGTGTTTTGTCCAGGCGTGGTCAGCAATTCCCGATTTTGATGTTTCCCCTCGTTGAGTGCACTTGCTTTCACCAATTCTACTAACAGACTCCTCGTCTCTCAGTAGGAAACGAAATCCACCTTGAAGATTTTTTTTATCCAGGAAGTTAGGTCACCAACATTCAGATATTTCAATATTTGCATGTTCTATGTATAACCGACCAATCTGACCAGCTTAAAAATAATTATGTGTTTGGTTTTCTCTGATCAGACACCCCAAAAGCTAAGTTGGCTACACTGATATTTTAAAATATGAAACAGTTGACAGCTGACAGTTGAAATATGATCGGTCAGCTGACAGATAAAAATGAAAGTAAACACGAAAGCAATCAAAACATTTGATTTATAATCGCATTAAACCCTAAAAATTAAAACAGAGGAAATAATTCGAAAACACTCTTTATGAACCTTCTCAATAACCAGAACTCAGAAATATATATGAAACACTCACGAAAATTCGTTTGAAGACAACATTGGATGCCGAAGTGGGTAGTATATATTTTCTTTCGAAGACATTTTTTATTCGCCTTCAATAATTTTCAGATCGACACTTGCACAGCGTAAAACAGATCATACTTTTCTAGTAAGCAGAAATACAAGCACTACTCGGAAAACCAAACAGGACCACAACGTATGCAGTTTCAATGAGAACAAGTCGAAAATAGAAAAGTTATGATTCATTCTGATGATGCATCCAGAACTCAATTATTCTCCTTGTAGTGACAACTTGTAAAATGTGAATTGATCATTAAATGTGGTTTTTGAATGGAAATTACCATGGGAATGTTGATAGGGTTTCTATCAATGGCGTTAGACCACTGACTATGAACATATATGTATGTTGTGTTAAGGCTCATTGAAAGTAGGTCACCATAGGTCTTCCTTGATCTGAAGCTTTCTAAAAATTAACAAAATAATGTAGCGAAAATGTACATGCTACAACTTTCAGAGATATACAGGAAAAAAACAAGAAATTCAACCCTCTCTGTAACTCTTACCGTTTCTGAAAACCCCATGCATCTACTCGAATTTCACTCACCCGGTATAATCTCTACCGGCACCGAAATGCAATTTATTAATGACTTAACAGTTTTGGCTGGACATACGATGGACGCCAAAAATACGCACAATGTACCTACATCAACTGGACATTTTCTGGAGTTTAATTGTACGTCCAAAGTGTTGACCTGGTCCTTTGAACCGTCCATTGAATGTACATTGGATGTCTAGTACTTCCATATTCAACGTCCATTGTACATCCATTGTACGTACATGTGCTGTGTGGGATACTGAATAATTCGAAAACTTCAAAATACCCTTGCTATTAGCCAGCTATTCACCTCATATCCTACTTTTAGGATTATTGGAGAGATGTTTATTTCGACGTTTACAAAAGTTTTCGTATTATTTTGTCACTCTTCGCTTCTCGAACTGTGTCTATATCCTTCGATGTATAGAGTCCTAATAATATCCACAAACCTCAATTAGTGCCAAATCATATTCCAGCGTCCCTTTATTGAATAATTGATGCAGTGTAACTTTTCTCACGCTGGATCTGAGGATGGGAAACTCCAAAAGAGTATTTCTTCCTCCTTGCACTGAAATTACGTCTGGAAGTATTTCTCCACCCTTGTCGTAGAACAAGCAATGAGCAACAGTGAAAATTTCTGTCGTTGAGACAATGGATCCTCCACAAAGCAACTCATCATTGTCAGACAAGTGAACGGATACCTGAAAATAAAAATCAGTTAGTTAGTATAACAGGACACCGCACATATTTCTCTAATCATCTGGTTGAGATAAAAAATATGTATAATTTTCAGATGACATCATTAACTTTAGTAAATACTTGAAGACTAATTATTTTCATTAATTTAGTAAAAAATGGCTTGTAACAAAATCCATTTTAAAAGCTTTTTTCTACGTTCACGCAAAAAAAACTTTATTCAACTGTATTCAGTAGACTAACTGGTTATTTATTGTCTTAAAGTCTTTATTGTACTCATCTGTCATTTTGCTACCGCGTTCTGTCATCATGACAAACACAAAAGTCAAATCAATGCCATATTTAGCCCATTTTCTATGAGATTGTATTACGTTTCAAACAGTTGCATATTTTATATTATTGTCAATCATATTTATTACATACTGGGATTACAAAATTACTGGAAAATGCAATTTAATAAATGTAAAGTTTGTTTCTTTGCATATTATTACTTATACGAGCTCCTTCCCATTTCAGTTGGCCCACATTATATTCTTTCAGAAATTTGTCCAAGTGTGACAAAATAAAAGTACCTCGTGAACTGTTTTTGTTTTATTTATTTAAGCACATAATTATACTCTATTTACCAAAATATATACATGAAAACCAATAAATTTATACAAATTGAGAACAAATAGAAAAACGTGAACAAATACAGAACATACAAAAAAAAACAGTTTTGAAGTTTACCACTGGGTAACATCGCCTTTATTTTTCAAAACTGCAGAAATTCTTTGTGGCATAGTTTTCATAAAATTGTGGTGTAAACGAATCCCATATCTCCTGAAACTTTTCCTTTAATTCAGGGATTGTTTTGGCAGGATGTGTGCACAACACTTTTTCCATCGCATGCCACAATGTTTCGATCGGAGATAAATCGGGACTACTAGAATCCCATTACAAAAGTGGTTATGTTACAGTCTTCCATAAATTTGAGAACATTTTGTGTGGCATCCTTCGCCATACTGTTGGATCACAAAATCTTGCCCTGATGTCAAATATTCTTCCATGACTGGCAACAGCGATTCTTCTAATAATGTTCAACTGTTTTACAGTTTTCAAAATTCCTTGGATAAAATGGAGTTTTCCTTCCCCTTTGGCTAACATGCTGCCCCAGACCATGACTGACACAGGAAATTTGACTTTTTTCTTTAAACAGTCCGGATGAAAGGCTTCATGTTTTTTGCTAATAGCTCTACTTCTACTGTCCCCAACACACACTTCAAATCGGGACTCATCGTTCCACTGTACTGCACGCCATTGTTGAGATGTCCAAGATCTATGTTCTTTAGCCCATCTCAACCTGTTTTTCTTTTGCTGTGGCGTTAACAGTGGTTTTTCTTTGGCCTAACACAAAATTGTCATTTGTAAACAATTTTGCAGAAAAATGTTAATCCAGTATCAGCTTCATTATTTTTTATCATCAAAAATGTTACCTTGTAAGTGCCAAATCCCAGTTTGTGGGCCTCCCGGTGGAATGTGGATCTCGAAATAACATCACTCCATAGCGCACTTAGCTGGAACGTCGATTATTTTCGATAATTCTTCGTAGCGCTCTTCTATCTGCATCTGTAATATTGCTTTTTCTCACATATCGAGGCTTTGTATTGACTGAACCGGTAGTTTTGTATCTTCTAACTATATTTCTAACACTATATCGCGAAAAATCTAACAAATTTGCAATTTCCGAGTTTGATTTTCCAGAATGGGCAAATTTAATAATAGTTAAACAAATTTTCTCATCAATA
This sequence comes from Chrysolina oricalcia, assembly GCA_944452925.2. Taxonomy (NCBI): domain Eukaryota; kingdom Metazoa; phylum Arthropoda; class Insecta; order Coleoptera; family Chrysomelidae; genus Chrysolina; species Chrysolina oricalcia. The sequence goes on from OX101815.2 coordinate 51,652,108, forward strand.
ATCTTTCCTCTACCCATTTTCACGATAAGAACTAACCTTAAAATGTATAAAATATATTCTGACAGTTCCTTAGTACTTTGTCTTTGCTTAAATATTCCAAAGCCACCGTCGATATAATATGTTTATTTTGTAACACAAGTCAAATGGAATTTATTATAAACTAATAGAAACTTTCTATTTCGGAACATTTTTGATTTTTCGCTAGAAATTCTAAAAGGAAATAATAAAGTGGAAGTTTTTCAATTTGATTCTATTAAAAATATACCCTTTCATTACATTAGACCTAAAGTATCCTGTATTATTTATTATTATATCATGCTGCTTAGAAAATTAAGATTTCAATGGTTGGGCCAACTGAAATGGAGCTCGTATAGCAGCTAGATTTGAACAAATAATGTCTTTCTTACACTTTACTTTAGTACCACCTAAATGAAACAATTTGGGTTTCTACACAAACGTAGAAATAAATAAATATGTTATGCATCTCGTGGAAAAATTGTTTCATAAATAACTATTGTTTAACTTACTCTGTGTGTATGTGTGTTTGTTAGATGGGTATAAATCTTGAAAGCTGAATTAGAACCACTTTCCCTTATCCTATAAAATTTCACATGTTGGTTCAGTTTCGATGACAATACATTGATGTCGAAGAAATTGTCCCCCCTGCTCACCGAAAGCTAGATAGAGAACGCGTAGGGTTTTGGAATTTATCTCGTCGTATTTGGACGTCAAAAATTACAGCGAAAAAAAACACTTAGGGGGGCTCGCCCCCTCCTTTTCCCAAAAAAAAGTTGGGAAACCTGTGAAATTGAAATCGGAAAAATCCGTAAAAATAGTGAAAACTATCTGACAGGCTAATATTATGGTTTAAAAATGTTTCCACCACCGTCCCCCCTCAAAAGCTAGATAGAGAACGTCAAGGAATTCGGAAAATGTTTCAACAGTTTCGGACATGGAGGATAATGATGAAAAAAATCGATAGGGAGCTCACCCTCCTTTCCTGTCACCATTCCGTGAAAAAACTGAAAATCATCAGACCATTGAATAATACGGGTTCAAAAAAATTCACCTATTTTCCCCTCTCAAAAGCTAAGTAGAGAATGCGTTAAAATTCGGGAAAATTTCCAATGGTAAATTAACAGGTAATTGAACCCACCATTTTGTTACATTATGAAATTTTAAATGACACAAAAGCTTGTCGCGAGAATAAATCTTGATATAATTTTTAATTTCATTTACAATAAGAAATACATAGGTAACCTGTGGTAGAAGTAAATTGTATCTCGAAGTGGAGTGGTATTGATTCACAATATAGAAAAACTCGAAGTCATCTCCACAATTTTTATTATCTGGTGTAGTGAGATGGCGAAGCCATCAAACAAACAACCAGTTTATCGAACATGTTTCGCACCTATATAGGTTCATCATCAGCGAAATAGACTATTCTACAATAAAGAAGAAAAACATAACTATTGGTAATCCAGTAATGTGTAGTGCTACTTACATGGAGAAAAATTTGATATGAATTTATGAAAATAAGTGTCCGCACATTTCAACAAAAATTAATTGGGGGTGCAAAAATTCTACAATAAAGAAGAAAATTATGGCTATTGGTAATCCATTTAGTTCAGATATTACTTACATGAAGAAGAAAAATACAAAATTAAGATTACAAAATGTTAAAAGGGGGAATCAAAAGGTTCTACCCAATAGTGGGGAACATAGTGATGAGGTTAGATGTTGTCCAACTGACAACATACCAGGAACAATAAGGGGGTTTGGGGGCCTTAAGCCCTTTATCCCAATCAAAAGCAAAATTAGTTATTCACATGGATTAATGATAAGAAAAAACAAGTGAAACTACGAGAGGTTAACTGTCAAGTGTCAAGTTGAAATTTTATAATGTAACAAAATAATTTAACAAAACTTTAAAATTCATTCTCTTCTTTTTTCTTAAAAAGTATTTTTTGAAGTTTATTTATTTCATACTATCTCTAAATAACTGTGTGAAGAAATAGCTAATAATCATCAAAAACGGATAAAAGGAACCGTATTTATGGTAAAAAGTGTCATTAGTAAATAATACTGTTGGTTAACAAATCAAAGATAATTCTAAAGACTTTATAAGGAATCCATAAATCCTTTTAGTAAAAATATCTTGCTGTTCATAAAAAATTAACCATATTTCCTTGTGCGTGCTAGGGAAGACGCATCCCTTACTTTTTAATGTGTGATGCCTAGCACGAGGCTGATGACCATGCTGGGAATTGCACCCACGACCCTATGCTAGAGAGGCGAACGCTCTACCAGCACGACCACCACAGCATATTAATACACGTTGAGAGGTAAGGGCTACGTCTTTCCTAGCTCGCACAAGTCTTGTAACACCCTGCATGTGTTATAAAATAGTTTAAAATATAGAAGAATTATCCATTTGAAGTGTTTGAAAAAAGGGAATCTGAAATGTTGGTAGCAGCAAGTAGATTTATTAAAACCAGTCATTACCAAGGAACTTCTGCATGTTTATATGAAAAATGGCGTCCGCTGACGATAATCCAGAGGATGCAGTTTGTGTTATAAGTGAAGGAACATTCAAAGAAAAGATATTCAAGTGCTGCCCAAAAAAGGGATCCAAAATTCTGTGTTGTGTTGTGTGTGGAAATCTATTTCACCACTCATGTGCAGCAAGCAGGAAACTTTAGTTTGTGCGATACCAGAATTAAGTGCTGGGAATGCACAAACAGTGTAAACATCCAGGAAACATTTACCTCAGGAACAATTACCGCCGAAACTCAAAACACTGAGAACCAATTATGGAAGAATTAAAAGATGAAAAATATAACCTCCATCTTGATAATAACAAATTGCTCAATCAAAATAATGAACTTCTCCAGCAAAAAATTGATCAACTGATAAGGGATTCAAAAAAAGAGGCACATGATAAGGCTGCTCACCAAAATCTGTACAACCAAAACCTAAAAAAACAATCCGGCGATACAGTAAACATTGTAGCTAGTGAGGCTAGCCTAAAGAGTACAGGGTTGTCACCCACAAATAATAATCATGGAAATTTAATGCAAGCACAGTCATCCAGATCCGGCATGGATGATATTGCAACTGTACAACTCGATATGAGGTATCAACTGATTTAAAACAGCAGCGAGACTCCACATCCCGATGGAGGTTTTAAGACTGTATCTTACAGAAGAATGAAACCTAGGAAAACAGCTCTCGGAGAAAAAGACACAAATGACGATTTTGGCGTTGAAAGAAAAGCATGGCTCTATCTGTATAGTATAAAACGTCATGTTATGGAAGAAATAATCTCCACTTATATAAAAGAACAAGGTGCATTCAAGAACGCCGACATAGAAATCAAAGAACTCCCCACCGAGGAATCTCAAAGTAAATGTTTTATGTTTGGTAATAATTTCAGTCTCAAAGACGAAATATATAAACCTTCAACCTGGCCCAGAAGCGTGGCATACAAACGTTTTGATTTTAGCAAATACCATGGGTACCAAAGACGCAGCGCGGATTTATGAACAAACCAACACCTATATCTACTAAAACTAAAGAAACGAAACATTCAAGACAAAACTTTCCAGATATCTCCTCAGCGCATCACAATGTCCGGAGTCTGGGAAACTGTTTGAACGAACTATGTGCGTTTCTCGAGAATCTACATGGCCAAAGGATACTGTGCATCTCTGAACACTGGCAAACATTTGATCTACTTAGTTCACGTGGTATCTCCAACCTAACACTTGTATCTTGCTACTGCCGTCCTCCGGATCAACAAGGTGGTGGTGTGAGTATTTATTGTGATGTCAACTTCAAATGCAAAACTTTTAGTAAACTGAACGACCTTTCGGGGTGCAGAACATTGGAGTGCTGTGCTGCTGAACTCTCGTTGAATAATCATAAATTCCGTATTGTCTGTATGTATCGGTCACCCAACAGCGATTTGGAGTTATTTTTTCTAAAATTAACACAAATCCTGGACATTTTATCAGAGGATAAACTAGATTTTTATATAACGAAAGACTTCAATATCGATCTACTTGTACCATCCAAAGCGTCAAAAGAGTTCATTGTTATACTGGAATCCTATAATACACTTCCTACTGTCAAGAAAGTGACCCGCCCTAGCAGTAAAACATGTCTTGATAACATATTAATCAATTCCATAAACAAGTTTTCAATAGACAAATTCCAAACATGTATATCTGATCATAATGCACAAGTATTGAAATTCAATACTCCACGTAAAGCCAGCACTCCCTACATTATGATGAGGTTTTTCTCAAACGAAGCTATTCTTGGTTTCTGTACTGACTTGGTTGATGAACGTTTCGAAAGTTTATATAATGTGGTTTTTGCTGACTCTAAATATAACATATTTATAAATACCTTTCTACAATACTTTGATTAACACTTTCCTCTGAAGAAAGTCACTGAGAGAAAATCCGAATGTATCTTTCAAAATCCTGATCTGCTGGCCAGTAAAAATGAGTTGTTAAGCTATCAAATATTATCTCTGAATTTCACACAGCATAAAAGTTCCTTCAAGGCGGCACAAAGCAAATACACTGCATTACTTAAGGAGAATAGGGATGAACACTATGAACAGAAACTAGCTTCATCAAAAAACAAATCTAAAACATCATGGCAAATTATTAGTGAACTCACTGGTCGTAAAAATAAACACGATAATAATAAAAACAGCCAACCAACTTTCGATGATAAATTTGAGGTTGCAAATTCATTTAATGTTCTCTTTAATGAAAAAGCAGTCAAGCTGATTGCAGATGAATTGTCGAGGCAGCATGAGTTTAAATGCGACATACCTTATAATGACATTAGCTTCTCCTTTGCTACAATTACCATACAGGAACTTCATGAAATAATGAATGAAATAGAGGCCAAAAAAAGCTCTGGTCATGATGAAGTCTCTACATTCCTACTGAAAAGTCGTTTTGTATGTATTGCTGAGCACCTTTGCCATGTCATAAATGCATCCCGCCAGTCTGGTGTATTTCCGGAAAACCTAGTTTGCGGTAATAAAACCATGTTTAAAGAAAGGTGATCCAGAATCACTAGACAATTATAGGCCTATCAGCCTACTGAGCGCCTTCTCAAAACTCTTTGAGCTAGCTGTCGCCAGGCAAGTAGTAAGATATTTCCGAAATCACAACCTCCTTAATATGAGCCAACATGGATTCATTGGTGGCAAGAGCATTGAAACCGCACTATTTGAACTTACTTCATATACAACTCCTGCGGAATTTTCCTGGACTTGTCCAGGGCATTCGACTGCATTGACTCCAAAATACTCCTAATTAAACTCGAACACTATGGTTTTCGTGGTACTGCTCTAAGCTGGTTTAAATCTTACATTGAAGGAAGGAAGCATGCAGTAAAAATAAGAGATGATAGTGGTAATTACATGCGGTCGAATGCTCTGGACGTGTCCATGGGTGTTCCACAGGGCAGTGTCCTTGGACCATTAATTTTCATTATATACTTAACACGTTGACTGCCATGTCGGTCTATGAGACCGAGAAAAAATTATTCTGGTGAGCCACCTCGGTCTCATAGACCGAGGTTGAGGTTGATACACCAGGCCAACTCGGTCTATGGGACCGAGCCAATTGAACTGTTCTTGAAGCCATCGGTCTAAATTATTGTCGATAATATCGCGAAAACAGACCGAGACGGCTTCAGTAACAAGTTTGCGTTGCAAATTGTTCTCATTCGACGCACAGACCGAGTCGGCGTGGCAGACAAATCAGTAAAAACAACGAATTTTTGGAAGATGCAAGGGTGTACACTTATTGAAGAGCGCCGACTCGGTCTATAAGACCAAGCTGAATTTGTTAAATTTTTTGAACTCTCAATTTCCGAAAAATTCAACGATATACTATCTTCTGTAGGCTGTACCTACATAGAGTCCATAATGGTTTCTGGGACAAAATTTTCGAATTTGCTTCGGCTCTGATACCAAAAATGAAAAAATGAGCACGGCAGTCAACGTGTTAAATGATTTTGCATTACTTGCTGAACAAGATAAGACTATCATCAATTATGCTGATGACAGTACTCTACTGCTAACTGCCTCCAATTATACTGAGCTTTTATCCAACGCAAATTCATTAATAACAAATACTGAAAATTGGTTCTCGAACTCCAGACTCGTTATAAATCCCGACAAAACAAATATGATCTTATTCAAAGTAAATCAAACTTTGGCCACACAAGCATGCTTAATCAACATAAAATTGAATTTTCTGATCACGTTAAATCATTAGGAATTATTATCGATGAAACATTAAAATTCAACTATCATATTGATATAGTGTATTCAAAGCTGAATCAGACTTGCTATGGCATCAGAGTTTTAGCTAAACACGAAAACAGCAATATGGCCAAAACATTCTATTATTCCAACTTTTACTCTTATGCTCGATTTGGTATTATCCTTTGGGGAGGATGTAGCGATGCAGACAGAGTATTTAAAATTCAAAAAAGGGTCCTCCGTATTATGACAGGTCTCAGATACTTAGATTCATACATTCCGCCATTATATATATATTTGAATGTATCAAGTTTGACTTCCGAAACAATCATTATTTTACTGAATATAGACCACAGCATTTCCATAATACCAAACATAATATTAACTATAATGTACCATCGCACAGATTATCCCTAGTTGAAAGAGGTGCTCTGTTTTCAAGCATTACATTTTTCAATCATTTACTGAAATCGTCACCGGACTTCGAAGCAGTAAGGAAACCACTTGTTAAACTACTTTGTGACCTAGAGCCATACTCTGTTGATGGATACATGGCCCAACAGTTTAGCTAACCTTACTTAGTTCATAGTTTGTATACTTCTCTTTGACTGGCTTGTACATTTTTCTGTGTAATGTTATAAGTGCAATAAATTATTATTTTTATTATTATTATTATTTCTATTATTATTATTATTATTAACTTCGTTTATTCGTAGAAAAGGTAACATCTTACATCGACGAGTACATAAACAGTAATGTCCCGAAATTAGTATTCGATATAAATTGGTTAGTCTTATAATCTAATTGTTTTTATATTTTGAATTGCAGACAGTTCAATGTACTGAAATGTTGCAGAAATATATAATTGGGTCGGTTTGATGCTCCGATGAGTTTAATGACACTGCAACGTTTCAGTACGAATAGTTGCTGAAATAACATAATTAAAAATGACAAGAATTTGGTGAACTATTGAAAATGTAAGATAAATGATTTAATTCTTTATCACATCTCCCTCGGTACAAGAAAAAAAGAAAAGTTTTGCAAAGTTTTTCTTTTTTTTTTTTGTAAGCTATCACTAAAACTACATCTAATGTTGATATAATAGTATCACTTATTTATTATAGGGTTTCACTCTGTTTTTATGCACTGTAATTTCTTTACTGTCCACTTTTATCACTATGTTCGGGTGTTCGTCTCTTATCACTAAATGAGGACCCTTAAAAAGTTCTTGCATTTTGTTGGTAACATTATTTTTAACTAAAACTAAGTCTTCTACTCTAAGCGTATTATTAGGATTACAGGACTTATCATATCTATCTTTTCTATTTGTTTTTGATCGTAACAAATTATTTCTTGCATCGGCACAAGCTCGCTGAAGACGTTGTTTCAGTTCTAGAGGGTAATTGTCAAAAGTAAACAGAGGATCAATATTTTGAGTAATGTTAGAGGGTAGTTTGGGTAAATGTCCAAAAACTAGCTCGTATGGAGAATATTTAGTTTCTGTATGAAGCGATGTGTTGTATGAAAAACACCAAAATGGTAGCCTCAAATTTAGATGTCTGCATTTTTAAGTGTTTGTGTGAGTTTTCTAAGGAACCTATTGTCTGTGGGTGGTATGCGCACGAATTAAGTTTTTTTTTATGTTGAGTAATTCACATATTTCTCTGAGTACTGTATTCATGAAATCGGTACCCAGATCCGAAAGAATTTGTTTTGGAATACCGTATCGTAAAACAAAATTGTTTGCGAAAGATTTTGCTACGGTAACTGCTTCCTTAAGCTGAATTTCCACAGTTCCGTCATCCGATAATACGATCATCCGAATGTGTTGTGATTGGTAGAAATATTTGAAAATGAAAGGGCGTCAAATATTTGTCCGAATGTTTTAACTTTCTTCCGTTGTCGGAGAAATGAGATCATTTATCTGTCATCGGAAATTCAACCTCAATTTTGAATGTTTTGGACAATTTCAGATTTAAAAATGAATGAAGGCAAACAATGAATACAAAAAAAATTGTTGCTCATTTCGATTATTCTATTGAGAAGAAAGAGAAAAAGAAATTCTCTAAAATTCTGGATCAGAGATATCTATAAGAAGATGAAATCACATGGAATGTTCAACGATCTGGTAAAGGAATTGCAACTTTCAAATAGTGAACAGTATTCCAATCATTTGAGAATGACTAGTGACACATTCAACAAATTATTAGGTATCATTATTGTACCAACACTCACAAAAATGTATCATGTACGAGAACCCATCGCACCGGCAGAAAAACTAGCTTTAACATTGAGGTTTGTAGTCATTAGTAATGTGTAGTAGGTAGATTATACATAAACTATTTCATCCTCTAAATAGTAATCATCCTGGTCAAGCATTTCGTTCTGCTGATTCAAATAATAAATATCTACATATATTCCACATTTGCCATTTTGTTTTCAAATTATGTTGACATTCGACTTAAAGTTGGTGTAATTCCACTGAAATGCTGTCACTAAAACACTCGATCGTTTTGAAAGGTTCCGGAAGAAACTGGAAATTAGTTTATCCGAAAAAACATGTCAGGATATCCGAATCGGACATCGGATGACGGACCTATGGAAATTCAGCTTTATTTGGTAGTGCATATGCCTCCACAAATTTTGACAAGTCGCATTGTAATGTCAAAATATATTTATTGTTTCAATGTCTTGCTCGATAGGTCCTACTAAGTCTAACGATATTTTCTCAAAAGCGTATGATGCTGTTGTAATATTCAGCGGTTCTACAAATAGATTAGAGTGTTTGAATCTTTGACAGTCGTCGCAGATTTCTACAAATTTTTATTATACAGTCCCTTCCAGTTGTAATACCTCTTAATGTCTTACATGGTGGTTCTTCGGGTAGTAAGGCCGACGTATGTTGAGAGAAGATTTCGACGTTTCGCCAACACGAGTGGTTAGCATTTTCAAGAGAAAGTTTCTGGTTTTTTATGTCGCTGTCAAGTTCTTGACATTTGTGATACGTTGTCTCAATAAATACCTGTGATTTGACGTTCTTACATCTTATTGGTCCATAGCGTTAGCTGACATTATAGAATCGTTCGTACTGTTATTTTGTGGATAGGGAGCTAGTTGAGAATTTTTGGGAACTGGAAGCCAAACCTTGTTCAATTGTAGTCCTTCTTCGGTTCTGTTGAAGTTATTCTGGTGTTTCTGAATTTCAATTGCTTCCCGGAAGAGTCTTGGGTATTAGGCAGATGTTGAAGAGATGACTTGGGTTTCTTCAAATTTCACTCTATGGTTATCGTTGTTGAGAGTATGTTCTGCGACAGCGGATTTCTGTGTGTGCCCTAACCAACAGCAAGCCTTGTGCTCTTTGATCCTTGTTTTAACGGAGCGTTTCGTGGTTCCGTTATAAACGCTGCCACAGGAACATGGAATGCGATAAACCCCAGAAGAGCATAGTACGTCTCGTTTGTCCTTCGCTGATCTAAAGTGGTCTTTCAGTTTTTTTGAAGGTTTATAAACGGTTTCAATCTCATATTTTCGTAGAATACGGCCAATACGATCTGTAACTCTGGGAACATATGGTAAGAATGCTTTTCTCTTTTCGGTGTTGGTTTGACTACTACTTGGTTCACTGGATGGACAGTCATTTGATCTACTATTGATTCTTCCGTCTCTGATTTCTCTTCTATTTTTCATACACCACTCAATGTCTCTTTCTTTTTTGTACCCATTAGAAAGAAGAGCGTTTTTTAGATGTTTCAGTTCAGCTTCCAGGAATTCAGGTTCGTAAATTCTTCTAGCTCGATCAACTAATGTCTTGTATTGTGGAGATATCGATCAGTGTATGTTGGTTTTCTATATACTGTAACCAAACGAATTTTATGACCGAAAATAATAATTTAAATCAGACCTAAACCCGAATTCAAATATCTGAAATGTTTTCTCAAACCCTCGAAAACTCATGTTATTCTAGTAAATATTCTCAGAAATACATGGTTACCAAGGGTCCTCTTGAAATAGACGATGTTATTGATTATTTTTAAGTGTTTCCGTGTGTGTATTTATCTCAAAATGGGGCATTTCAGAATAATAGAGAAACAAACAGTCAAATAGTTCGCATATGTTTATGTTCTTGTGAGAGGCCAGTTGATATATTTTCAGGGACCACCCATAGTTCTCAAGGGGTGCGGACCATGCCAACTTTGAAATTAGGGTCGAAAAATAGGTTAGTCTTTCGTTTCATTCGTTCAAGTCAACATGTGGTTGCGCAGTTTTATTAGTTTACTCAAGTTATTGTAATTGTCATATTTCAACTCTGTTCAACACGATATTCAATCTGGGTACTATCGTTAATTTTCATTCTTTGAAGATATATAAAGTCGACCTCTTCCACTTGTCTCTAAAAAGTTGATTCTTCTAATCAACTCTTAGTATTTGTTGTAATTGAATTATTTCGAGTCTTTTACGTTTTATCTTGTCATATTATTACTTAGTTGTCTGGCCTCATTCACCTTCTTCCGGTTTAAATGATATTATCAGTTAAAATCAGAAGTTGCTTCATCAAATAATTTGAGAAATGTCCCAAACATCTTTTGTTGTTATTTCTTATTGTTTTGTTTAATAGATATAAGTGTTTTGAATTATAGTTTTTATTCTCAAAAGTTATCCAGTTAATCAAAAATCCTTTTGATTTGAGAGAAAATTATTTTACTCAGAGTTGAACAGAGTAAGTAAATTTGAGTGCTAAAGTGAGTTTCGCAATGAGTTCTCAATCCAGCATCTAGTATAGAAAGTCGGGATCATCTGATGAAAAAGTAAGGTGAGTTAGAAATTTTAAATGCTGTGAGGTATGATTCCTAGTTGCTAGAAAATTAGAGCCCAACGTTCCAAATTATTATTATGTTTTTTAACGACTCCGCTCGGTCGAATCAGTTGTGATAATGCTCTATTTAATTATAAAGACAGCATTTGTTACATTGGTGTCAGTAATCTGGGGTATTTTCTGGAAAGTAGATATATTTGTTAAATTGGCTTGTTAAGGTTGTCTGGAAAATAAATAGATATTTTCATTATCTAATCTCTTTTATTCATGAGAGACATCGGAAATATAGAGTAATTATATTCTTGATGAAATCAGAATTCACTTTTTCATTCTTCCTATAATATTGTCAAATATGCTTTCATTTAAATCGAAGATATTGTTGATAAATCTATTTCTATAAGTATGTTGTATTTTATTAATTCAGAAAGAGACAGAGTTTTATTATTTTAACAGAAAAACGTACCTATTTTGAATCCCATCACGTGCATTTTCAAGTAATTCGATTTCTAGTCTCAATTATCATGTAAGCTCTCAGTTAAATTAGAATAATAGCGAAAATTTGATATGATTTGATTTCAGAGAAATTAAACATTCACAGATATTATATTAGATCAGGTAATTCAAATTTCAAAGGCTCGCACAAGAAAACAACGTGAGAATTGTACCTCCACATGAAAAAAAATAACCTTTCTTTCAGCATCCAGTAGTATTTTTTTTGAAGAATTGAGGAATGAGAACGTCGAAAAATAATGTTTAATTGTCAATTATAATGCGCATTCAAATGACTCGAAACGAAGGCTCCGGCTACAGGCCGTTAAACATAATAATTTGACAAATTTGGTAAGGAAACTAAGTTGAGAAATAAACTCAAAATGATAACAGAAAAATTGAAAAAAAAATTATGAATGATAGCGAAAGTAATGATAGCAAGAAGTAGGTTCCAAAATTAGTCAAATTATTCAAATATCAAAAATTGTCACGTAATAAATAGAAATAAATTGAATAAGAAAAGGGAATACAATGAAATTTAAAACAGCATAATTCATTTTTTTTTATTGAAAATGCAGATTGAAAGTCGACTAGTCAGGAATTTGGTTCTTATAACACCGTAAATTTTGGATGGTCATTGTACAAAATACTGCATCTTTCAAACCTACCGCTGAGGGTAAAATTTTTTTTGTTTGGATAGTTATTGAAATCGTATTGCCTTTCACTACTTTCGGCCCAGAACAAGCTTGTAAATTATTGTTTTATTCGGCTCTAAAGGCTATGACATTTATTGCCGAAGGGTCAAGAGCATTCGTACGAAATTTTGATTAAATGAGGTATAATAAACAAATGAATAATTATATTTAACGTTGAGACATTTTATTAAGTTTTTGGTTTGATAATTAGAGCAAAACCTATTATACTTCCTGTGTTTTTGTTGTTTGTTTATATCTTCAATAATAGTTAAAGTCGTCAAAATATTGTTCTATGAGAGACGTGTCAGAAGTTATTTGTTCAAGATCTAGTTTTATAGAAATATTCGAATATTCAATTGTATAAAAGTCAAGAAAGAAAAAAAAACACCCAGAGGTGTGAGGAAAATGCAATATGATTCAGAAATAAGACAAAAATGGAAATTAAAGACTCCCACGAATGATGGCTGTAGTTTTCGAAAATTTCGTGTCACAAAATAACGAAAACCGTTTATGAACGGAAAATTTAATATTTTAAAAGGTCAATTGTTTATAAATAAAAAGCAGATGGCGTCAATTGTTGATATTTGTGAACAAAGAAAAGCATTAGTCAAATTATATAGATTTTCACATAATTTAAATGATGTATAGATGAATTATGATTTAGATAATTTTGGTACTATATGCTCTGATAGGAATGGCTCACATAAAAGGACGAATCGGGTTTTTAAGTATTTTTCTTGTGTTACGAATTTAATAACTCAAATAAAGTCCACTCATATTTACGATAATGGATATTTTCCAGGTAAAACTCACCTAAAATGAACTGTAGCACAAATATTTTAATTTTTGTATCACCTCAAGTCACTACTGATAATCTATTGAAGTAACTTTTGAGATCGCTCATCTAAGGCAATTTATCCGTAGTTTATTTTCACAACGCAGTTGTGACAGATTAACCATTTCTGTGGTAGTAACATACGAATAAAATCGTTGTTTTTTTCGTTTGTATTATTATTGTCAAATATCATTCAGGAAACTTGTGGTTTATAAGTTTTATTTCACATGTCTAGTGATTTGTTCTCTTGTTATTTTGCACCTATCGATGTTGGTTCTATTCCTAGGACTTCAGATTCCACTGTTTTGCTTCATTTCATAGAGTATCGTCAATACTCATTTTTAAGAATTATCTAAATGGTGCATTTCCTTCTCGTTTTCTATTGATATTGCCGTGTTCAAGTCAAGTGTGTTTTCTGCATAAAAGTTTCAGTTATTATATTATTGTCATCATTTCATCCACAAGTGACTATATTTTTCCATAAAGGGAATTGATTCTAAATTAACAGTAAGGTGAAAAGTGATATATTTGTAGCTGGTGAACGAGAAAAGTAGAACACTAGTTCGAAGAAATCCAAGGGTTAAATTTTTGAAAATGAACACAGAAATAACATATTTGAATATCATGAGATATAAAATGTGAGACCATCAGAGTTGCACTACCTGAATCCTCATTCAATATAATTTTGTAGAAAAATAAATCGCAACGATTAACAAAATTTCATAAAAAGGAAAAAAAATTGATGCCACCTGCAATGGGGTAAATAACTTATCCCAAGTAATGATAAATAAAAAAAAAAGGAAGAACATTCCTGATGTAAACTGTGTCAGTATGGATATCAATATTTCTAAACGATATTAATTATTACTTTTAGATTATTTTCAGTATTATTTCTATTCAAAGAAAATGCTATGATATTTTGTCAAAATAAATAATCAAAGTTCCACGGATACACCTATTCAATAATATGTCTACAAGTTACAGCGGGCGATGATGCTCTATAAAATCTATGAAAATTAAAGCCTTCACAAACAGAAAAAAAAAGGACAAGAAAAAAAAAAATTATAAATTCAAGTAAATGTCAGATACAAAATCTAAGTGGTTCACCAACACTTTATTCGATTCGAAGCAAGTGTAACTATTTCGAATCATAAACCTTTATGGTTTGCAGATAATAAAATAATAAATATTTTTGGAAAGTTTTATAGATATTCCATTTACACACCATGGTTTTTTTCGAGCCATTATCAATCAATAATTTGAAGGTGATGTAATTAACAAATTCAATTAGAAAATATATTCAAGCTAAATTTATGGTAAAGAACTGAAACTGCTAAAATAGTCAATATTTATGTACTTTGTTTTTGTGTTTGGTGTTAAAATTAGTTCAGGTACCAACTAGAAAAGGTTCCAGTCATTTAACTGAGAAAGGCAATAGAGTCCATAGTCGCCACCGCCGACGGCATGTGAATAAGGATGTGATGGAAACCATAATTTTTATTGGATGTTTTGTTAATATTATTTCTTAGGAATATTATCGAATTAAATATTGACTAATTTTTGTTAAAATGAAATGAGTATCCTGAAAATTGTAAAAAAAAAGTATTTGAGATATCTTCGTATCTCGTGGGACTTACCTACTTTTACAATGTTTTAAAGGAAATTGTTATGAAAATTAAAGTTGAAATCGAAAATTACAGATTCAAAATAACACATGTGTTACATGAATAATTAAATGAGGAATACGCAGAAACGATTCATTGTATTCCCAGAAAAAAAAATATATGTGTATGTATGTATATATGTGTGTATATATGTATATATATATATATATGTATATATTGAAAGTAGCCGATTTTCTAGTAATTGAAAGGTAATCGTTTTGAAAAAAAAAATTAATAAGAATGATCAAACTTTCGAGAAATTGATTAATTCAAAAGGTATTAGAATAAATCGTGGTATAGTTGATAGTATTCAGGGACGAAAAGCAATGGAATTTACGAGAAATTGAGGAAAATTTCTGCATACACAAGGATGGTATATAGTTTAGAGAAGAAGATCAGGTAACATTGGATTTACATATGGTATTTATTACAGGTGAAATTATTTAAATTTTTGTTTCGCATACTACATTACAATGATATTGACACCATTACAGGACCGTATTTCAGAATTTTTCTGCCAGAGTAACTTTTGGTTTCATTTGCACAAAGTTTTTTTTTTATTTAACCAAAATTTTATTGAATTTATGATATAATTAGGATACGAATTTTATCGTCGTACCATTTATATATTGTTTCTGAAAAGTAGGTTGAACTGGGAACGTTTCGGATTTTATCAAGAAACTTGCAACCCAGAATGTTATTCCTAGGGAAGGAAGTATAAATAAATAAAGTTCCAAACGGGGTATAAAAGTAAAGTAAATGGAGATAAAAAAAAAATGACTAAAAAAAACCAGCCGATAATTTAGCCGGAAGATTTGATCCGGAACATTGTACATAGGAAAACCAATACAGCTTTCTCTTCGTAGTAAAGGACAGAGGGACAAATGCATGTCATTCGACCAAGGCTTTAGCTAGAAAGGGAGCGGGGGAAACTGATCATAGGCACCAGCAGGGCTATGATCATATTCCGGCAGCGAAGGATATTTCCGCGCCGAGGTGATACCGACCCCGTAATAGAAAATAAGTTGTATATAGATACCGATAGAGTAAATCGAAGAGCAAGTAATGCTATAAAATTGGTCGAGGAAAAATAAAAAGTGTACCCTTTAGCACTTCGCGTCGTTTCCCCAATGCCACAGAGAAACCAGGACGGTTTCCTCTGGCATCTTGAGCCGTTTGACAAAGGATCCTGTTTTTCCCGAATCCCGAACAGAACTGAGGTGTAAACCAGGAAAGTGAAAATCGGAAAATTTTATAATTTTGATAGGGACTTTCCCAACCTCAAATTCTAGAAGGTGGATATACCAGTTTCATGTTCGCGATTTGGGTGTCTCAGGGGAAGTCGACCCCCTGGAACGGTCAGGTCAGCTAATTACTTGGTTCGAAACCCAATAGAATTTCGAGGAATGTAAATGTTGTTTAAATTCGAGTATTGTGAGAGAGAAAATTGTTTAACTTTCCTGGAATAGGCTCAGTAGGAGAAGAAAAAGTTCTGGTGGTTTTGAGGAAGAATAAAGAAGATACCAGTTGGAAAGAATTCTAGAGAGAGAATTCGAGACCATAGGCTGAGGAGAAGAAAAAGTTCTAATGGTTTTGAACAAGAATAAAAAAGAAACCAGTTGGTAAGAATTCAAGAGAAAGAATTCGAGACCATAGGCTGAGGAGAAAAAAAAAGTTGTAGTCATTTTGAAGAAAAAAATAAAGAAGAAACGTTGGTAAGAATTCGAGAGAGAGAGAATTCGAGACCATAGGAAAAAAAAAAAAGTTTTTGTGATTTTGAAGAAGCATAAAGAAGAAAACAGTTGTGGAAATTTGAGAAAATAGGCTGAAGCGAAGAAAAAGTTCAGTTACGAGGAATAATAAATCGTAAAACTCTCAGTTAAGAGTCTGAAGAGAAGAAAAAAAAAATTTAAAGATAATAAATATAATGTAGAAAAATGTGTATTGGTTAGCCGAATTAATTGAGAGTGAAATTTTGTATGTGAAAAAATAAGTGTTGAAATGAAAACAGATTGACAAATGGTGGCGAAGGATGGTGAATAATTGACACCAAATATGAAAATTGGTGAAACACGCGGGAATGGAAAGAGGATAATGATGTGAACAGGAAGAAACCTGACAATAAAAATAATGAAATCGTCATAAAATTGGCTAAGAAAACTCCATAAGCGATTATGAAAATTGGTAAAAAGTGATATACTGAGCGATTTTTATTCATTTATTTTTAAAGTCTAATAATATTTTAACTGAATTACTTAATTATTTTTCTCATAACGATTTAATAATTGGAAAGTTTCCACATTTAAAAATAAGCACGTATTCAACTATTTGACGAATGAATCTGGTAAGAGTATATTGAATGAAAGAATATCCTGTGAGATGAGAAAGGAACGAGAAAATGAGAGAAAATGAGAATCTAACATAGAGAAATGAACTAACAAGTGTGGGAGATAATAGTTGAATTCGTAAATCGAATTTCATTGTTCAGACTTCAGGAATTAATTAGCTACTAATCTTTTGAAGTCTCAGAACATATCTAAGTAAGTATCAAGTTCAGTCGTTTTGAGTATATCACCGAGAAAATATAGACGGAAAATTTTCAATATTGTCAGAGTGACACGTTGCAATAGAGATAATGAACAGATGTCACCTAGTTATCTACATACCATCGAGAAGTGAATGAATGTCAGATTCCTGAAAGTTCAGAAAGAAAGAACAGGATTGAATTAGTCAGACCATATTTTGTCAATTTGTATAAAAGCCTAACGGTAGCCAATATGCACGATTATATCAAGAGGTCAAATAAAGAAAGCCCGAAATTTACAACGGTATATTGCGGAAAATGACTAATCAGTGAAGGAAATCGGTTACTTCTAGACTAAACGAAAATAGAAATAATGCTAAAAAGTAAAGAAAAAAAAATGTAAAACGTAAATTCAAACACGAAGTGATATGCAGTACCGTATAGTTAGGAGAAGCGTAACCAAGGCAGTAGGATCGGAAACTCGCGAACAAAAGAAAACTACAGTATGATAGAAAACGTAACGGTGGAAATTAAATCAAACGGTAACGGAGCCAGAAGGGGATAAAGAGTATGGTAGCAAAGAGGGATGCGGCAGTTCCACGGAAATGAAGAACTTCGGACACGGCTGGGCAGGACCACTTCAATATCATCAGGGACCAAGAATAACCGATGGAGGAGGAATTCATGATTAGGTAACGGAGACTGGAATATGAGACTTCCAGTTTCCGAATTTCGTACTAACCACCAACGCAAATTATTGTATTCTAATTTAATTTGTATTTACAGGTATTATGGCAGCGGGACCCTGTTCTAATGGCCAGGACCCCAACGTAGATGAACCGAATTTGCTCTGAGGAAGACCAAGGATACCAAAGAAGAACCAGGACGCCACCTCCTAGAACCACAGCTGAGGCTACCACAAGACGTCGGACCAAGGATTCTAGACGAAGGACCATGGACCCAAGACGTCGGACCGAATATTCTAGGCGTACAACCGAAGATTCCAGACGAAGGACCAAGGACTTTAGACGAAGGACCCTAGGACCCACGATACAGGATGCTAGACCATTTCCAGCCGAGAGACATCGAGAATTTCTACCACCAACTTCCGAGAGATGAGCAGTCAGCGATGGGAGAGCAGGTTGCAGGATGTCAGGAGATCAAGGGAACATCACCATCCAGTTTCCACCACACTACCATTCCGAGAAGAAGATCCTGGTACCAAGCGAGGACCATGGGGCAGAGTTGTGTGTCTAGTACATGGAGCGTGTGAGATATCTGTTGCAAGAGATTACCAGTCCGAGGATAACATCTTCCTTTGGACACTTGGGAAGGAGTAACCAGTTCTCAGGGGAACAGATTCCATCTATTATTCACGATGATGGATCGGAGCTTACCTGATAGCTCTGTGAACCAAGGAACCGGAAACCAGGAAGTATTCTGAAGCCAATGGAATTGGAGTAGACAGTATCAACATCTACGGAGCTACATCGACGAGTGCGTCAGTGAACAGACTTATGACTTTGGTGTTACGACCATGGGCGTGCGGAAACCCATTACGCGCGGGATACGAACTGCATAAACACAGACTGTAGAATTGTAAGTTTGAAAAATGTAAGGAGGATCTGGAGTAACAATTTATTTCGAGAAAAAAAAAATTGTTACTATTCTTAGGGGGGAGGATTGTAACCAAACGAATTTTATGACCGGAAATAATAATTTAAATCAGACCCAAACCCGAATTCAAATATCTGAAATGTTTTCTCAAACCCTCGAAAACTCATGTTATTCTAGTAAATATTCTCAGAAATACATGGTTACCAAGGGTCCTCTTAAAATAGACGATGTTATTGATTATTTTTAAGTGTTTCCGTGTGTGTATTTATCTCAAAATGGGGCATTTCAGAATAATAGAGAAACAAACAGTCAAATAGTTCGCATATGTTTATGTTCTTGTGAGAGGCCAGTTGATATATTTTCAGGGACCACCCATAGTTCTCAAGGGGTGCGGACCATGCCAACTTTGAAATTAGGGTCGAAAAATAGGTTAGTCTTTCGTTTCATTCGTTCAAGTCAACATGTGGTTGCGCAGTTTTATTAGTTTACTCAAGTTATTGTAATTGTCATATTTCAACTCTGTTCAACACGATATTCAATCTGGGTACTATCGTTAATTTTCATTCTTTGAAGATATATAAAGTCGACCTCTTCCACTTGTCTCTAAAAAGTTGATTCTTCTAATCAACTCTTAGTATTTGTTGTAATTGAATTATTTCGAGTCTTTTACGTTTTATCTTGTCATATTATTACTTAGTTGTCTGGCCTCATTCACCTTCTTCCGGTTTAAATGATATTATCAGTTAAAATCAGAAGTTGCTTCATCAAATAATTTGAGAAATGTCCCAAACATCTTTTGTTGTTATTTCTTATTGTTTTGTTTAATAGATATAAGTGTTTTGAATTATAGTTTTTATTCTCAAAAGTTATCCAGTTAATCAAAAATCCTTTTGATTTGAGAGAAAATTATTTTACTCAGAGTTGAACAGAGTAAGTAAATTTGAGTGCTAAAGTGAGTTTCGCAATGAGTTCTCAATCCAGCATCTAGTATAGAAAGTCGGGATCATCTGATGAAAAAGTAAGGTGAGTTAGAAATTTTAAATGCTGTGAGGTATGATTCCTAGTTGCTAGAAAATTAGAGCCTAACGTTCCAAATTATTATTATGTTTTTTAACGACTCCGCTCGGTCGAATCAGTTGTGATAATGCTCTATTTAATTATAAAGACAGCATTTGTTACAATACTGTATGCCCCAAACGTCTTTCTTTTCGAGAAATGAGAACTTCTAAGAATGCCAGTTTCTTCTCATTTTCAATTTCCATGGTGAATTGAATATTCAAAGACAAAGGTAATGCAACTGTTGTCTGAGTAGTCTATTGTATACAAGTGTCGGTTTACATGTTTAGGGAAAATTTCGCTAATTGATGCACTAGATTCTAGGAGTAAATAAATTTCCTGATTTTTGTAATTGAATCTAACATAATTCAAGCCGTGTAAACCGAAAATAGAATTGTTTTTCAGACTATTGGCCTCGAAAAAATGTTTGCTCCTGTGAACTGTTTTGACTTGATGTCTCACTTTCTACACCATTTATTAAAAACATAGTTTGTCTTCTGTTATCTCCTATAGGATTTTGATTTTGTTGGAAACAATAATTTAAGGAGTTTTGAGATGAATGTCCTCCATTTATATATTTGTTATGTCTGTTATTACTATTGTATCGCCCTCTAAAATTGTTAGATATGTCTGTTAGAATTGTTTCGATACCTATTGAAGTTTTGTCCTCTAAACCTATTGATAAAATTTTGGAAATGGTGGTTTGGTTTATTTCTAATGTGGAACATAGTCGGTTGTTGATGATTGTCTTGTGTAAATTCGTCTTTCGCTCCGTTAATTGCTTCTGTCAGTGTGCAGTAATTCCGCGCTTTTATAATAGTCCTGAGTTCTGTATTTTTTTAAACCCTTTGCAAAAACGTCGATGGTTAGTTTTTCATTCTGTTTCCTGAAAATGTCTATAGTATCTGTATTGTCACCTGTCTGAGCTAAAGTAAGATCTGACATTAGTGTTTCTATTGACCTTCCATATTCATCAATACTTAAATTACCTTGCTTTATTCCTTTTTTTATTTCCTTCTTGACAGATATAAAACTGTATAGGAACAGTCAGTAAACATACATTTAAAACTTAACCTAAACTACTATTACTACTACATCTAAAATGGATGCCAAGACACCTTATCATTACATCACATTACATTAAACCTTGATAAAAAAACTCGCGTACAGAATAAAATGCATTTTCTGGTGAAAGATTATTGATAGCCTTTTTGAAACATTTTTCGTTTTCGCAATTCTTCATTGGGGTGGGAAGTGCATTAAATACTTTCAAACCCAGATGATAAGGTGAGTCAATTACAGATTTAAGCCTTGCAAAAGGGAAATGGAAATCATCCTTTTGTCGTATCATTACTCCATGGTAATTCAAGTTGGTTTGAAATTTATTTTGATTTTTATAAATATATAAAGCCATCTGTAGTATATAGAGGCTAGGTAAAGTTAATATAGAAAATTCTTTAAATAAATCTTTACATGGATAAGAGTTTGGTTTACCTGCTATTCTTCGGATTATACGCTTTTCCGAAAGGAACACATCATTTGAGTTTGTGGAGCTTCCGCAGAAACAAACTCAAACTTATATATGGACATTATTTGTTTTACATCTAAAACAGATCTAAGATTGAAAAATAAATATGCTAGAGAAAACAGCTTTGACACGAGGGTTTCACATGTTAGGTGTTGGTCTACTATGATACCTAGAAATTTTACTGATTCTGTATTATTCACATATTCATTATTAACAGTAATATTGATATCTTCACACTTACTCCTTTGGGTTCTGAACCTCATGATATGGGTTGTGTCAGTATTAAAGTATAATGAAATGAAACTAAACCAATCAAACAAATTATTCAAGTCCAAAGTACCTTCATTTTTTAGTACACTGTCACATTTACTTGATATCAACAATGACGTATCGTCAGCATATGTAACAAAATCAGCTTTTTTCGAGACCTTATCTATGTCATTAACATATAGGGAAAATAATACCGGTCCCAAACTTGAGCCCTATGGACCCATGACTACATCAGAATATTCTGATATAGTTTTTTTACGTTTTGTAAAGTTTCGTTACGTTTTGTAATTTAGCCGAAGGAGTTAGAGCTGATTGCTTTGGTAAAAAGTTAATTCTTAGATCACTTATTGAAGTTTCATAGGTGGTATAACTATTTTTCATCCTAATTTGATCTCTGTGACATATGCAAGCTTTAAGAACATAATTGATTAGGGATTGTTTACCAACCGTGTCTAAAGCCGAATCGTATAATTATTTACCTTCTATCAATTTCTACAAGCCTTCAGTTGTGCCGTTTAATTATGGCAGTAAGTTAGCTGCTGTTTTGAAATCGAATTTCTCTCCACTTATGATTAGTCCTGTAATTATACCTCTATTTATATCAGTATTGATTTCTACTTTCCTAACTGACCTAATCCTATCATCCAAAATATTTTTGACTTCAGTAGATACTTTCTCTATTCTATGTAAATATAGTTCTGCTTGAGTAATTTCATCTTTAGTTGGACTACTGCTATTAAACTTATGTACTAGTTTATTAATCAGTAAATTAACATTTTCTAACCTTTGATATCGTCTCTGCGTAGCTGATTCACTTCGTTTTTCGTAAGAGTCTTTGCGAAGGTTTTCTTCAAATTTCACCACTTTTTCTTTAGCTTCTTCGAACTCCCTCAGAATGTCTTTACTGCTCATGAGCCCTGGACAATAACTTTTCTCCTCTTCAGTTCGAATTCAGACCGTCACGAGATCTTCGGAGCTCGCTTAGCGCGATCTGGCGTTCCATTGATTTCTTCATACCATCTTGCATTTTTCTCCAGATGAAGTAGATGATGACGATCACAATGAATATCAAAATTGGGATTATCATTCCATCAGTGTATGTAAATGTGCTGGAACTTGATTGATTTGCATTATTTGATCCCGTGCCAGCAGTTTGTATCTGCAGTCTTTCTTCGTTGGTAACTTTTGATCCACACATTTTTATAAATTTCTTCTCTTCTGTTTACATCGATTGGACTGTCAGGATCGCCATGAAATGTTGGTAGCAGCAAGTAGATTTATTAAAACCGGTCATTACCAAGGAACTTCGTTTATTCGTAGAAAAGGTAACATCTTACATCGACGAGTACATAAACAGTAATGTCCCGAAATTGGTATTCGATATAAATTGGTCAGTCCATCACTTATAATCTAATTGTTTTTATATTCTGAATTGCAGATAGTTCAATGTACTGAAATGTTGCAGAAATACATAATTGGGTCGGTTTGATGCTCCGATGAGTTTAATGACACTACAATACGAATAGTTGCTGAAATAACATTATTAAAAATGACAAGAATTTGGTGAACTATTGAAAATGTAAGATAAATGATTTAAATCTTCATCACCAATCTATTCATGTTTGAATTAGGGTCGAAGGGATCGAATCGTATGTAAGCACATTCGAAAAATATCGCCAAGGCCCATATTCCTTTCGTCACATTTATGGATTTTGTCTTGAATATGAGAATCAAGCACAGGCAAAAATCCCTCACTAGTCATCGAGAACCTAAAATAATAAAATTACTAGCAAGGCGCGACATTTAGAGGTAAGCGTGATATTTATTTCTCAACAAACCGATCGCAAATATCCAAAGAAACATATATTATATACTTTCTCTAGAATGCTAATCCCGCCAATTTTCACGGCGAAAATCATGCCGCGTATCCCTGCCAAAAATGTCTCATAGAGACTGATAAGAAAATATATAAGAGAATTTATGAGGTCCAAGTTGGATAATAAAACCGCAAATCCGTATAGAGCCATATTCGATATTCATCAGTATTTAAAAGACATTACAGATACATATTTAATTTCTAATGTGTTCTTAGACATAACTGTAATCTGTTTCTATCAGCGATTAATGGGATGGATGCTACTTGTTTCTATGAGGTACTGCAGTTTGAAAATAAATTAGAACCTATGAGATTTCATTGTAGTAACTTGATTATTTAAAAAAATCATTGGTATTCTGCAAAGTCTGCCAGATTGTTCCTGGCACATTCCATATGAAGGTTGAATGAATAATCCAATGGATTTAATAATTTTATATGAACTTATGCACAAAAAAAACAAAGTCATTATCAAATTAGAAAAAATATGTAAATTACACATTCATTTCTAACAGAAACGAAAAGGAGGTAGATCGGGTAGATCTGTGCAGCCAGATTTATTACCATCTGTTCCTCGTCTGTATTATCACAACTTTCATCTTACCGTGGTTGGAATTCACTTACTCTGATCCCCCTATATGACACGTGGTCTAGGCCGCACCATCTTCCGAGTAGGGGAAGAAGCTCTCCGAGTAGCCGGTTAGAGATTCGTTCATTTCATACATTCAAACGTTGTATGAGGATGACCCCTCATACAACGATTCAGACATTCAGAACTCACGACTTGTGAAGGAATCATGCAGTTCATTCAAAAAGAAATGAAAACTGTTCATCAGCGAATACATTCGACATACGAGGGATATAATAAGTGCATAAATTAATTCTTGATTATCCGATTGTGATAAAAAAAATTGATCATTTGGAAATATATATGATTATTTGTAGGCGTAGATAAAATAACCTAGGGACATTATGATTCTTCTGATGTTTTATAAAAATCTGTAGTAATATGATAATAATCTATTCGAATATTTCAGCAATATTTTAGAAAGATTTTCCAGGAATGTTGCATTTCATTGATCTTGTGTTGATCTTTCTGAAATATTTTTGAAATATTCTGGCATGATGTAATAATAATCTATTCGAATATTGCTAAGCCTATCGCACATTTAATAAACATATGTATCGAGAGAGGAATTTATCCTCAATTATTTAAAATGGCCCTAGTTACTTTTATACACAAGAAAGGTGAGTATAACAATACAGAAAGTTATAGGCCTATTTCTATCATACCAGTTATCTCAAAAGTATTTGAAATTGTCCTAGAAAATAGATTATTAGCATATTTTGAAAAAAATAATCTATTAAATAAAGCTCAATTTGGGTACAGACAGAGGAGTTCTACCATCGATGCAATCTGCGAAATATATAAAAATATTATAGAATATTTCGAAGAGCGTGAATGGTGCTGTGCAAAATTTTATGACATGTCTAAAGCGTTTGACACGGTGGACCATGGAGTATTATTACAAAAATTTGAATATTATGGGATCAGAGGAAAAGCCTTAAATCTATTTACATCTTACCTTGCAGGCCGCCAGCAACGTGATAAATTTAACGGAGAAATATCAAAACCTGCAAAAGTCAATTATGGGGTACCTCAGAGTTCAGTCCTGGGTCCTCTATTATTTATTATATATATTAATGATATGCCTTTTAATCTAACGAATGCGTGTCCGATAATCTATGCTGATGATGCCACTTTTTTATTAACTGACACCACGTCTTACAATCTACTCTCGAATGATAATGAATCTGAAAGTTTTATAACAAACTGAGAAACAATTATCTTACTATAAATGATGATAAAACCATAACCTTAGATTTTTCAACAAAAAATAATAAACTAAATAACGAACCAATTAAGCTTCTCGGAGTGTATTTGGATTCATCTCTAAATTTCTTACCACATATTCACAAGTTATCAAAGCGCCCGTCCACGTGCATATACATGATCAGACAACTTAGCAACACAACAACAACATATTGTATGGACTGATTGTATGGGGTTCATCATGTCATCTAGAGATGATATTTAAATTACAAAAAAAAGTCGTCAGAACTATGGCACAGGCTAAATATGACGACCATTGCAAACCTTTCTTCAAAGGTCTTGGTATATTGACTCTTCGATCTTGCTAGATATATGAATGTTTGTGTTATGTAAAAAAAATGAAAGGTGAAAATAAAGTGACTAAGCCGGAGGACATACACTGCCATGATACAAGGGCCAAAACAAGTTTAAGGCTACCCAAATATAGATTAAGTAAATTACAGAACTCATATCTATATCAATCATTAAAATTTTATAACGCTTTAACTAATGAGTTTAAGACTCCTGAAACGAGTATAAACACTTTTAAAGTAAAAATTAAGAGTGTTCTTTTACAAAATGCCTTTTACACATTTGAGGAATATTTTAATTATTTCGACTCATTACGTAATCCGTCGCCTGTCTGATAATGTATATTGATGTATATTTTTATGAATTATTGTATTTCTGAATTTCGCTATGTCTTTCTCCTTTAGTTGTTTACTGACTAGTTTCATTATGTCTGTATTATGTTTTTATCTTTTCAATTTATTTATTTATTATTATTGACGTATGCAAACATTTATTGATGTATGTACTGCACGAATAAAATTCTATTCTATTCTATTCTCAGGAATATTTTGTTTAGAATATTCCATTTGGTTTCGTAATGTTAGTACTCTTGGATCTCATGAAATTTCATAGGATTCGCATAAAATTGGATACGGAATTACAAATACAGATAGGACCATCAAGTCCTAAACGACACCGAATGAGATTATAAATTCCCAGTCAATACAAACATCCTTGAGATGTCGCATTCATATTACTAAATGTTACTAAAGTGAACGCCGCTGTCACCGCCAAGGTACTCCAAATAAAATAAATGTTCACAATTCTCATCACATTTCGGTTGATGTGAGACGAATGTGCACATTAATTTGTAAATCTCTCTGACTTATCGAGCACATACTTAACCGAATCAAAAATGTCGGTGGTTTAGAATTTTGATCTTATGTCTCAAAGACGCAGAAGTAATTCGCATTAATTCAAATATCAGCTTTGTTTGTTTGCTCGTTTGGTGACGTGACGGATAGTTACCGGCGCAATGAAATGAAATGAGCTATTTGGGAAAATGGCCGCTAAGGAAGTTTTGTCTTTGTGTATAGGTGCCGGAATTGGCCATTTATTGGGTCTTCAAGTGTCTAGTGTGTTTCTGCGTTTTTATTTCAAGGTGAGTATTAACAAAGATTCATTGAAATAGATTGACTAATTTTCATTTTCTAGTGTATTCGATCGGGTAGTTACGTAAATAAATATCACATTCCTAGTAAAATGATACCAACTAATTTCTCATTTGACTCAACGCAGAAGGAGAATGAAAGCCACACTTTTGAATACACTTTACCAGGAATTTAAAGTTAATAGAATACAAAAAATGGTCAATCTTGGTTTCTGTTATTCAAATGCCTCTAAATTACTATCACAGTAATTCCAGAGGCAAATAACAATAAGTTATACACATTTGCTGTCAAAATTTCGTGTTATTGGTGTATTGTTGATAATGAAAAATCGATTTTTTGTCCATCAATCTATTGAAAATCCAGAGATTGTGAGAAAAGAAATGTAATCAGTGGCTTGAGACAAGTATGTTTCTTAGAGGAAAATATAACACAATCGACTGCCAATAAAATTCTGCAAATTTTGAATAAACTTATTTAATAATGATGATAGCCCACCAAAATATATTCGTACTCTCTTGGCCACTAGCTCGAAGTAATCTAACTTTATTTGGCGCTTTACCTGGAAAACATGTTAATTTTGGGTTGAATATTTGCTAGGAACATAACGACTCAACGAAGTACCGAACGAACTGTGTTATAACTTTCACTATAAGTAAATGGAAAAAGTCAAGTCTGTCTCCTTTTAGAATGACGTTACTCAGGTGAACTGATATACAGAACCTGTTGTTATTGGTGTACCTATATCATGGTGAATAAAAACCTAAATCAAGTAGGTAATGAATCTATGAAATTATTTAGAAATATTCCAAAACTCCATATATCACACTCGTCACACTTTTGAATATATATTCACGTTAACAGAGTTTCTCATAAACATACAGTGTCCTTCAAAGAGTTGGCATCAAATGGAACATAAACTTTTAATAATTATTCATTCTGAAATTTGACTTGGATCGATGATGAGTCGTATTATAAAAAAGATAAGATATATCAAATATCCTACTTGGACGAGGTCACGTGAATTTCGCTATTGGTCAGAAGTTCATTTCTTTCAAAATAATCGCTTAAAATAGTCTAATTTTTTAATAAAAAAATAAAGAGAAAAGTCGTTTCTATTTCAAGTTTATACATCTGTGAATTTGAACGTTATATTGCAAATTTCAGTGTTTGCCATTTTTTCAGTAATTACAAAATTTCTGATTTATTAAAATAACCTAACCTAACCTTGACAAAACTCATTTGTTGTTTTAATCACTATATGAATATCGATGAAAACATGTTTTTCTTTGAGAAAATGATGAAACCGTTTCAATTCTCTGTTTTATTTGATGCAGAAGTATCGTTGAGTATAACTGATAGAATAGTTTTTGAATCGATGCCAAACTTGTCAAAGAAAGAATCATCGAACTACTTTACATATCTAACCAAATGTAAGTACCATTTACTCAACAAATTTTAGGCGATTATTTGATAAAACGTAATCGCCTAAAATTAGTTGAGTAAGGAGTCCTAAAGTGAACGAGTTTCGCATCATTTTAAATTTAAAACGGATTTCTCATTTTCTCAAAGAAATATATGTTTTCATTGATATTTAGCGGTTATAACATAGTTGTATGATGAACCCAGTGATAAAAAAGATTTTGTCGATGTTATAATTATTTGATTGAATCATGAATTGCGTAAATACTGAAAAAATGGCAAAAACTAAAAGTTGCAATAGTACGTTCAAATTTGGAAAATTGTGTATAAAATTGGAATAGAAACAAGTTTTCTTCGATTTTTTTTTTATATTCAAACAAATAATCCCATTTTAAACGATTCTTTCGAAAGAAATGAACTTTTGACAGATAGCGAAAGTCACGTGACCCAGTCCGAGTAGGCTACTTTTCATTTTTTTGAAGCACGACTCAACGCCCAAGTCAAATTTCAAAATAAATTATTATTGAAAGTTTTTCCCACATGAGGCCAACTGTATAATTTGATATTGCAAATTTTGTAACAATGACACATTAATTCATACCAGTTCTCTCTTGTGTTTGGATTATTCCGTTTGCTCATACATTCTTCATCTTCATTCCAATAATACCATTTTTTGAAGAATATTTAGAGTAAATAATATATCCTAAATATTCAATTGAATGTATAAATTGAAAATTTAAATGTTCAATTTTATATGGTGACCTCAAATGTAGAACATCAATTTTGAGTCAATTTTAGATTTACTACAACACTAGAAAGTCTGAGGCGCCAATCATATATATATATATATATATATATATATATATATAGAAAAACTGGTAAAATTCTTGAGGATGCAGTCAAATCACTGGGTTTAGTCAAAGAAAACTCTTCGTTATATTGTCAAGCTTTCGGAAAAATTTTATTCCTTCATCGGGACAGATCTATAAAACGAAATTTTGGATGTTGTACAAAATGGTGGGTAAAAACAAATAAATTAATTACTTACAACTTGAGGTTAGAAGTAAAAGTCAACGTGCACAACAAAAAACATTAATATCTTCATAGTCACTTAGACATGGACACATCGATAAAAATTCTTATTAGTTATTTGCAACATTACAATATTTTAAAAGATTTTTCAAAATATCTTTTAAAATGTTGTAATGTTGCAAATAACTAATGAGAATTTTTATCGATGTGTCCATGTCTAAGTGATTATGAAGATATTAAGGTTTTTTGTTGTGCACTTCTAACCTCAAGTTGTAAGTACTTAATGAATTTATTTGTTTTTACCCACCATTTTGTACAACATCCAAAATTTCGTTTTATAGATCTGTCCCGATGAAGAAATAAAATTTTTCCGAAAGCTTGACAATATAACAAAGAGTTTTCTTTGACTAAGCCCAGTGATTTGACTGCATCCTCAAGAATTTTACCAGTTTTTCTTTAACTAGTCAGTCAAGACTACCTCTCCATTTATATATATATATAATATATATATATATATATATATATATATATATATATATATATATATATATATATATATATATATATATATATATATCACTCTCTGTTCAGTTCCCGTTTATATTATTCGCCCAGTTAGTGTTTGATTTTCGTAGGTAATACCACAAGTGTATCGGTGATTATCGAAATAGCAATTCCTTTGAATTTGAGAATCAAATTATGTTGCCTAAAGCAACATAATTTTATTCGAAACCGAGAAGGAATTTATGATAATCGCCGATAACACGAGTTGTATTTGTTAAGATTATTTCATGAATAAATTCGAAACCATTTTTATTTATTTAATATTCAATTTAACTAGGAACATTGATCCCGCATTTAGTTCTGAAGTTCTGCAACTAACAAAACATTTACTTGATATTTCAAACATCCCTCTATTTCAGTTACCAATGACAGAGCGCGTCATTCGTGGTTTCGTCATTGCATGTCTAGTGTACTGCTTCTCGCTCGAGGTTATGTTTTGATAACATTTTGATTTAGTGATTTGAGTAATGAACGAGTATGCAAAATTTGTCGAAAATTGTGAAGTGAATTAATAGTGTGTGCTTATTTAGTTTTGGTCAAAGATGGTGTTGTGTCATTATAGCAGCTTGCTAGTGGTAAGTTTGTGTTTTGATAATAACCAATCAGGAATCGAACTACAAAATCGGAAACACATCATATACATATCCAGTAGCCAATCAAGAGCCGAACTACAAAATCGAAAACAAGATGTTTTCATTTATTAACACAAAAATTTCAACCAATCATAACACGCTATTTTAGCATAAGTGAAATAATCGAATGACATTTCACGTCTAAATTTTCCGCGAAAACAATGGCAGGTATAGGTACGAGACCAAGTGACAAGCTGTCAGAGACGAATATAAGCCATCACAAAAACGTCCAGATTAAGAATAGTTTCTCCTATAATCCCTCAATAACCCCAAGCAAAGCAGTGCCTTCCCAGGAGAATAGACAGTTATATTCCGCTGTGAGAAGGAATAAAAGGAACTCCGGCTAAAACCGAGGTGGGTCTCATATTTTTATAAGTACCATTTCAGGTTTGCCATTGCCGTTTTTTTATGTGTTCAGTTTATGATTGAACCTCTTATCACAATAAGTACAGTCCATTTTATTTGCATCTCGCCCACTCTCAAATTTGACGTTATACTATTCGGAATTTTAAATGGAAATAAAATGTTTTCATTCTGAAATGAATTTCATTTTAATAATGTAAAATGGATTACGTAATCCAATCTCCCGTAAAAAAACCCATACAATAGGTATTTTCGCCCACAAGAATCTAACAGAAAACAACTACTGCCCCCACGACCATTAAATTATATCTGTTTAATACTTGGCAAAGTCTCTACCAAAACCAGTTTGCAATGCTTTTTTAATATACCAAGTGTGGCTCGCCCCTATAACTTTTTTGTTTAATGAGATAATGGAATTGAATTTTGAGGATCTATTCAATGCATAAAACTGCATTGTTTGACAAGTAACTCAACTTCATCCAAATTTCGGATTCACCGGATGTGACATGAACTTCTGAGTTTTAAATGGGACATCTTAATTTTTTTTGTCTCCATATGACATTCGGAATACAACCATGTATCATTTGTTACCTTCTCTGATGATAGGTTAGAAGATATTTGCCGACGAAAATACCTATTGTATAGGGTTTTTTTGCGGAAGATTGGATTACGTTATAAATTTTTCATTAATGATTTCATGATCTTCCGTGAAGTAGTGTCATTCTTTCTTTATGGATTTATTTTCATGGCATTCGTTAATTTTCAGAAATACTCCACAACCCTCAAGGAGATCGAGATGTTAACGCGAGATTGTCTTCGCCATGTTAACCATAGAACAGAAAAGGAAGCACCGTTGGCGCTTCAAGAATTTTTAGTAAAGTTTATTTCTTTTTTGGAATTTTGAGTTTATTCATTTTTCATTCATTGCTATAATTAAAGTTTTGTTAAAAGTAATATTTCGTTAATTCCTTATTCTATCTTTTTTCCATGAACCTAACAGAGATAGGTGGTCAAAACTCAGTCATACTTAGTCATACTTAGAGTCGTTCAAGTGCTCTTTTCCGAAATAACTTTTTTAAATAAAGTAACATCAACCTCAGGCATAGACCCAATCTCTTAACGTGAAAGTAAAGTACACAACCTAACATTGAACATTACCAAGAGTTCAAAAAAGAACCTGAAATAGGAATTACGTGTTGAAAAATTTGTTCTCATCAGAATATTTCAAGATGACACTGCAGTGTTTCCATAAAGTAACCCTCCTCCTGTTACCTTCTGCACGGCTCAATATTTTTTCAATTGAATCAAGAACAAATTTCGAGCCGTTCAAAAGTTAACAGGGGTGGGTTATTTTATGAACACAGTGAATGTATGGAATACGAGTCCTATGCAGTTCCTAGTGCAGTGTAGACTTACTCAGAAAGAGATTGTCTTTCAAGTATAATTGAGAATTCTTGTGACACCTTCAATTGGTATATGTGACAGAGATTCGAGTTCTCTTAGTCTTCTCATTTGATATCTTCATCAGTCGGAATGTGTTACGCAAGAAGAATCGAAAAGCACCTCGCAATGAGAGCAGGTGGATGATTTACTCAACTTCACATTGTGATTATAATGTTACCTCAATGTTGCCGCAACTCGACTCACAGGAGTGATGTGGAACATGAATGTGAGGTCCACTAACATCTCTGAGATCGATTTGTGTTTACTGGGTTGTGTATTTCCACACAAAGGTTCTCAAGATTTTTAATGAGGATGAAATATTATTCCATTTGAAATTGGAATACCTCATCGAATCGTGTTTATAGTCTCTTTGCACCACTATTGCATAAAACAAACTCTTGTACTCTGTATCCTTGTTTTCAATGTTTTCTTATTGACACTTGTGAATTCTCAGTGTTTTGAGTTGTATGAAAACTTATGGGAATCGCATTAATTTAGATAAGGAATTCCTGATCCAAACCATCACATCGTGATCCCACTTTTTCCACAAGATACCCAATAAAATTGCTGGATGCGGAATTTCTGATACCTACAGATCATCGAATACTGAATCCACTTTCTTCATACGATACCAAATAAGATTAGTAATTGTGAATTTCCACACATTTCTCATACGTTGACAAGCTTGTGAATGAGCATACAATATCGTTGTGATTGAAAGTGGAATACCTCATCAAATCTCATAGTCCCCTCAAACAACCACTGCCTGATACAAACTCGTTTGACATGTATTCGGGTATGCTTTTAAATTACACCTACTCATAAATCCTCATACATCCTTCCATAAAGTGTATGTGCCAGGGAATACGTACGTGTCGGTTACAGACTCTCCACGTAGATCCTTATAAATTCTTATAATTCGTCTATATTTCGTTATGAGATTTCATGTGATATTTTTGGCAGGGATTCCACCCGTTTCGCATACTCGTCATCAGTGTAGTTTGGGTAGATCGTTACCAAGTTTGAAAATAATTCAGAGTTTTTTGTTATGAGGCAATAAAACACATGTCATTTGAAAGAGAGAAATTTGACATCGTATTTAGGTCTTTTTAAAACCGAAAAGAACCTTTTAGAGATAGATTACTCCGAATTTTAGGCGCAAAAGAAACTTATTTGAAACAATAATGTACCATATGCTAATGTAATTATAATGACCGTGCAACAGTGCTATTTCATCAACAGGAAGATCTGTCACTCATGTCAGAGATCAGAGACGGTTTTTAGAATTTCAGATTTTCTCTTGTCGTTTTGTGCGGTATTTTGCATGTCTTGTTCCTTTAAAGACAACTTCTAATAAAGCCGTTTCTTTCTACAAATAAACAATGAACTGTTTAGTGTTGTGTAGAGGAAAAATACCTGAAATAAATTATTTCTGGTGGACAACGAAATTGTTTATGTACCTATTTGCTTTGCTCAAAATAGCTCAAATATTTTACCTTGACAAAAAAGGCATTATTTTTGGTTATTGTTCTCAAGAAGAGACCCCAGCAGAACATTTGAGTGAGAAAATTGTAATTTGTGGCAGACATTTTCCTCATGAAGATTCATGTGAAAACGGCAATAGAATAATTTGAAACCTAGTGCAGAACCAATACTGTGTCTGCCTAAGCATGCATGGCGAGTGATACAACTCTCTGCCACACCGCTTATATTATGAGTTCTGGATTCCTACAAAAAGTACTAAACATACACAGAATTGCCTCAGAGAATTAATGTCAATATGGAAGTGTTTTTTTTTATGGTAAGGAAATTGCTTCAGGCCTCACTTTTTCATGCACGCCCATGTGGAAATTGCACTAAGCAGGTAATACAACCAGAAATA
Source organism: Chrysolina oricalcia (assembly GCA_944452925.2). Classification (NCBI taxonomy): domain Eukaryota; kingdom Metazoa; phylum Arthropoda; class Insecta; order Coleoptera; family Chrysomelidae; genus Chrysolina; species Chrysolina oricalcia. The sequence goes on from OX101815.2 coordinate 51,686,441, forward strand.
GCATGTTAATCTCTTCAAATGATTTAAATTAAATGCAGTTACATATTTTGACATGAATCGTTCTAGAAAAAATACCTAGAGCTTCCAAGCATCCAATTTTATAAATCCAATTTGAGTTAAAATTATTCATGTTATTAGCTGAAATTAATTTTCATAGTTTTTTGTACTTTCAATTTATTTTCCAATCCAGTGCTTCCTTGAAATCCGTACCTACGATTTGGGGTGGTTCCGTAGGTTTTTGTTGGTTAACTACAGCTAAAAAGTGAATGTGAAACCAAAAATCAGTCGCTTCAGAGCGATAATTAATAATAACCGTTCTCTACTTTCTGATGGCCCTTGCTAAATATTTCGGATCACAAATTTGTGAAAATATGTATTCAAATCGGCTAAATACAAATAACAGGTATAAGTAAAATGAGATTCCCAACCTTATTCTCCGAGATTCAGAATTAACGTTTGATAATCTTCACAAGTGCCATAATATTTTACTAAAACCGGGCCTGTTACAAAAATCACTAATGACGCGCATGCGCATTGCGGACTAGCATGAACTCTTCACAACACTTTTGACAAGGGGATTAGCATTCTAGAGTAAGTATATAATATATATATTTCTAACTTATGCAGGTACCTGTCGATAACTTTCGAAGATTTATCTCCTGGTTGCAAGAGAACACTAGTGGTACCATAATTTTTATCGGCTTATTGCCTTCTGATTGGCTGTTGAACAACGAAATTAAGACGGTTTGAAAAAACCCACCCCAGGAGATTTTTTGGAATTAAAAACATATCGGGGAGTCGAGTCCCGGAAAGCGAGATTGTCGGTTGAGGTTTCGAAAGTACCTCAAGGATCCTATACGTCGAGTTATTTTGAATGAGCGAGTTTCTGGGTATTATTAATTTGTCGTGGTTTTTGGATTGTGTTGGATTGAAATTGTAGTAACGTTTCGAGTCACTTTGAATAAGTTTTTGGCTAAATTAAATTTTCGCGGCTTATTGTTTATCGATTAGGTATATGAAACATTTTGAGTTCATCTTACTTTTATAAGTGTCACGGTAGTTGGTGTTTGGATTACTAGAAGAGTGAGGTGAGAGTATCTGTTCGATATCAAGGTGGTATAGAAAGCACTGTTTAACCAATATCCGATTATGATCAAGGTTCCTTTTTCCCATACTAGAGTAGGTATATATAAATATTATACGGGAAGGAGTAATTAAGAGGGCCGCTTAATACTTAGATAGCTTATTTTATCGCAGGCGAATATTATCCACATTAGTAGAGTAGGTAGTATACATTACAAAAATTAAACATAGCCTATCTCTGTCACTTTCGATAGTTAGGTTCTAGAAAAATACTCCCGGTATTGTAGGATTGATTTAATTAATTGCTTGATCGTTGATCTGGATTAGTGTTGAGATTCGGAGAGAAATACTCTCGTAAATTTTATATTGTTAGTATTTATTGTTGTTCATTATTTCGACCACTTTAAATATTTAATAAAGTTAGTTTGTCGAACTCTTTGGTCTCAGTGCATCCCTTCGAACCTTTAAAAGTCCATGCATTTAAGTCGTGGCGGTGTCCACCCTCCAAGGACATACTTGGTGACAGAACCTAGACAACCGCTATAGTAAAGTAACGCTAACCAACCACCAACTTCAAATCCGTGTGGTCAGAGCGGATTCAAAATACAATTCCGACCTGGTGGCAGAAAGCTACCCTTCAATAAAAACAAACTTTCGGCGTGACGACGATAGGGGTTACAAAGTCTTTGAGGTATAGCATTGGGGGATTTGAACCAAGGGCTATCGTCGCACAACCGTCGGTAGTTACAGTCTTTCGAAGACTGCTGAGGGATGCGCGTAAGGATGCAAATAGTTGACGCAAATAACAACAATAACAACAAAAGGTAAGTACATTATTTCAAACGTATTTACTGAATTGAAGTTGTTTCTGTTGAAATAAGTATATTTGGTAAATAGAAGACTTTGTTTTACGTCTTGGAAAAAAATTCAGTATATTCCAAATGCTTATACTCACTTGATAAAGGAAGTCTTCCATCTCAGTATATTCTGTTGTACTGATATGTCCGGTTACTTCCAACACTTGAAAAAATGGAATTTAGAAGCGGATTCAAACAGAGAAATGTCTATGTTCAATCAAAATTTGCAAAATAGTTTTCAGTTTTCAGATTCTAATTTCATTACTATAAAAAGTTGTTTAAGAAAAAGTCATATTTTCTAGAACGGTAATAAATATATTATGTACTATCTGAGTAACAGATCCTTTGTGGAGTCCCTCCTTAAGGTGCTGAAAAAACAATATACAAGTTTTGTTTTACTCTAGGTATATTCAGTGTGATTATTTATCACCACTTACACAAAAGTTGGCAGTGTGCTCTCTCCAGCAAGAGAAATTGAAAACGAAAAGGAATTACAAAAATAGAACAAAAAAAAATCCTGAATAATTTGAAAAAACGCGTCGCCACTGGATATAAACTGTCCACGTGGAACCGTACAGGCTCACATTATGAAATGGCAAAAATAAATAAATATTTTTGGAAATCACATGAAACAGCACAACAGAATTATATTTTATCATGTTAAAGCAAATGTTTGAATGTTGCCCAGATACCGTCAATACACAATTTCAAGCGACGAATGGAGTTTGGATGGCGTCTATTTGGAAATTTTCTTGCATATTCTCGAACACAAGCCATTTTCATTCACTGCACCATATGTAACAATCATATCACAATATTTGCGAGATGTAAACGCTGGCATATTAAACAGTACCGATTAACGAAAGAAGTCAAATTACGATCACTATTGCAAATCAAACTAACTATGTTTTGACCGGTGATATCAATCAATCAAATAAGCTTTATTGTCTAAAATGAAAACATATTGTCGACAAAGTCAATAAAAGTTAATAGCTTTCTCAATACATATTATGTAACACTAAATGTCAATAATATTTACTTATATTTACATATAGATAAAATGAAATGCATAAATAAGAACATATAAATATCAACGTACTACAACGGTTATGACAAACGAAATTTTAAAACTAAATCCTCGCAGTTGAATCATAGAAAGACTAGAATTGATATGTGAAGTATTCATTCAAATTATAAAAGCATTTTCCCTTCAAGAGGTGCTTAGCAGTTTTTCTGAATTGTTTCGGACCCTTGATATCTGTTATTTGACTCTGTAAGTGATTGTAAATTTGTTTACTTCTATAAATTAGTGACTGTCTCGTCAGAGATGAAACAGGGAACGGATGGGCGAGTTGTTTTTCATTGTGAGTATGTCTTTCCCTGTTGACGTTCATTAACTTTTCTTTATATTTATGAAGCAAGTATACCGTTTCTAGAATGAAAATTTCATATATTGTCAAAATCTTATTGTCTGAAAAAACTGGTCTACATGATTCTCGCATTTTTATGCTGAATATAAATCTCAGAGCTCGCTTTTGAAGGACGAATACACTTTGCAATAGAGTCTGGCTGCCAGAACCCCAAAATGGAATTCCATACCGCAGATGAGACTCTACAAATGAGTAGTATGCCATTAAAGAAGCTGACCGTCCAAGTTCACGAGATATTACATTAATGGCAAAGCAACCTGAGGATAATTTTTTCTTTAAAGCTGTTATATGGTGGTCAAACTTCAGATCAGTGTCAATTTGTACACCAAGAAATTTTGTAACGGACTTACTTTTAATCAGCTGATCTCCCAATGTAATTTGTTCAACATTACATTTAAATGCGACTAAATTTGTTTTAGGAATATTCAATGTCAGCTTATTCGCGTCACACCAAATTTTGATTTTTTGAATATCTGCGGAAATAGACTGGAACAAGGTAGTATGATTTTCATTGTGCCAAAGAATTGTGGTATCGTCAGCGAACAATGTTAGGTGTCCAGAAATATCAAGGCAAGATATATCATTAATAAAAAGTAAAAATAAAATTGGGCCTAGAACAGACCCCTGTGGGACTCCACGTACAATCTTTCCATTCGCAGAAGTATTTTTACCCAATGATATTTTTTGTTCCCTATCAGTAAGATATGATCTGACCCATTCCAAAACTGTACCTCGAAAACCATAGCGGGAGAGCTTCTGCAACAGAATTTCATGACTCACGCAGTCAAAAGCCTTGGAGAGATCAAGAAACACTGCCGCAGCCGCTTCCTTTTCATTTAGACTTATGTAGACTTTTTCTAGGAAGTTGAAAATGGCGTCATTAGTGTTTTTTTCATTTTGAAAACCGAACTGTTCTTGAGCTAGTATATTATAAAAAGCCCACTATTCTACGTTTCACTAACTTTTCGATGATTTTAGAAAGTGTTGACAGCAGTGAAATCGGTCTGTAGTTACCAGGATCATCAGAGGCACCTCCTTTATGCAGAGGTATTACTACTGCGGTCTTCAAGCTAGAAGGAAATACACCTATCGCAAAAGAATTATTTATAGCCAATACTAAGGTGTTTAGAGCTTCATCTGATAATTGTGAAAACAACTTAGCTGACAAATTGTCTTCACCCGAAGAATTTTTATTTTTTATTTCATTTATTACTGACTTCAGTTCATATAAGTCTGTTTCGTGGAGGAATAGAGAACTCATTGGAGAAACTACCTTGTCTACGTTGTCAAGGGGATTTACTGCTGAAAGTATGTCTTGAGTTAATAGATTTGCAATGGAGCAGTAATATTCGTTCAACAAATTGAGATCTACATTTATTTCTGGATGGATACGTTTATTTTTGCCTCTAAGATCGTTTACTATATTCCATATTTCTTTTTGTTTGTTGTCTGCTGTATGTATTCTTTCGTTATAATACTTATCTTTAGCTAATTTGATCGTCCGTTTGTAGACACTACGATACTTATTAAAATATGCTATAAAAAACTCATTATCGCTACAAAATTTCCTGATTGTGTGTAGGCATCGTAGATTATTTGATGAGTTCTTTAATCCTTTCGTTACCCAAGGTTTAGATTTTTTTTTCTTTAGCAATCGCAATGGAAATGATTTGTTGAATATTTTAGTGACAAGTTCTCGAAATGCATTTATAGGATCATCTGCCTCATGTATTGAATTCCAATTTGTGGCCAGACAAAGAGTCCGGAATTGCGCGTAGTTTTTTTTGCTATATATCCGACGATATTCTCTTTCCTTGAGCGAGGTGATAGACATTCGTGCACCAGTGCCAGGTCTTCTCAAATGTCTGTACTTAGGACTACTTATTACGGCTCATAATTGAATCATCTGGAGTAAACGGGTTATCTCGAGAGATAAATTTGGTTGTTTCCACATACGTCCTGGGTATTCGTTCTGTAATAAGTGTACAACCAACAAAAATCAGGAACAAATAGACAACGGCCATCAGCGATTTTGCACTAGGAGATAGTAACATTGCAACACCGCAATGCTTCAGTTCTCATGACATCATCCACGGAAGCACGATTGTATTTCATGGTCCTTAAAATTCAATGATGCAGTGACGTATCCATTGCGGTCGGAGTACAAAAAAATTGGTTAAATCATCACGGATAGCTCTCAAATTCTACAGGGGCTTTCGCAGATGATAGACAAGTATCCCATTGAATTTTGTGTAAGTGGTGGTAAATCACCCTGTATATAACAGGTGTCCGCAGAAGCCACGTTCTGCCCTTATAACTTTTTTGTTTTTGAAGATAATGAATTGAAATTTGAAGGATCTGCATAAGACCTAAAACTGCGTTTTTTGACGACTAAATGAAGTTCATCCGGTCTCACTGGAAGTGACTTAAACTTTTGATTTTCAAGTGGAGCACCTAGTATATTTTTACCTATTTTGTCTCCATATGAATTTTTCAAATTTTTTATTAATGAAATGGAGAAGGGTAGAACCCGGTGAACTTTTAGGGGTAGAAAGTGATATTTCACGGTTTTTCGCGATTGACAACAAAACTCCTATAATTTTTCCACATTACCTCAGGTTTTCCCGGAAAATCAGAAAAACCTAATTTTCAGTTTTTTATTTTTTCTCGCGAAAAAAAAAAAATTTTACGAAATTTGGTGGAAATATAACTTATTATGTTTCAAGTGAGCTGTAATTTTTTTGTAGCGGAATACAGATTTTCCTTTTATTACAAATTCCGAAAAAACGACCTCATTTTCAACTGAAGAATTTCACCGATGAAGTTCGTCTTTTCAAGCTCGCCAACCACCAGTTTTTTCGTCGAAACGTCTACTTTTAGATTAAATAAAAAAGTAGCACTACTGTGGGCATTTTTTTTAGAAACCTCGAAATATATTTTTTTTATTTCTATTATAAACTCATATTTATTTATTAAAATTATTGAAATCAATAGTTTTGATATAGGTACAAATAATCAACAAGGACATAAATAAGGAGTTGATTATGATAAAAGGGCAAAAGGGGATGAACTTTTGGGGGTAAAAATGGTTTACCACGATTTGCAGCAGAAAGTAACCTCCTTCAAGAAAAATTAAAGGAAAAAGTTGTTGGCAACAAAAAGATCTGAAACTTTTGTATTCAAATAATAATAAATGACCCAATAAATGAAAATTTGTATAAATATGTCTTTTTTGGTGTCGTATGAGCATGATTATTTCGCAATTCAAAAGATGACTAGTTTTCGATGTATTTACATTTTTCAAAAAAATATCATCTATAAGTGATCATTGTATACTTTTAAATGGTCCATGTATCTTGGTTGTTCATTGATATTTAGACCGCTTAAAATTGAGAAAAAATATTTCTATGAATCATGATTTTCTCAACATTTTCAATGATTTTCGCCTTTTTTCATTATTTAACGATCATTAAACCAATAAGTTAAATAGACCATTTGAAAGTAGACATTTCAACAATTGAACTGATCACTTATAGATATTCAAAATACAAAAAATACCCAAAACAATTGTTCGTGGAATATATGGATTTTTTTCGAAAAATGTATATAAATTGAAAACTAGTAGTCTTCTGAATTGCGAAAATCATGCTCATTTGACACCAAAAAAGACACATTCCTACAAATGTTCACTCGAATTGAATCATACTCGGGAAAAAAATTAAATACTGAAAATTCGGTTTTCCTCCATTTTGACGGTTAATTTGAGGTTATGTCGGAAAATCTTGAATACAAAACAACTTTTTTTGAACTCTTTTTGTAGGAGGTTAATTTTCGCTGCAAATCGTGAGAAACCATTTTTACCTCCAACAGTTCACCTCCTTTCGCCCTTCTATCATAATCAACTCCTTATTTGTGTCCTTTTTTATTCCTTATACCTTAACATGAAATTAATATTCTCGAAAGGTTTCAAGTGTTAATTTCAATAATTTCAATGAATCAATAAGAGTTGAGAAAAAAGTTAAGAAAATTGATTTTTAAAAATCTGTATTTTAAACATTTACGCGTTTTCTGAAAAATTTCCACAGTAGTGCTACTTTTATTACATCAACGAAAAAACTAGCGGCTGGCGATCTTGAAAAGACTAACTTTATCGGTGAAACTTTTCAGTTGAAAATGAGGTCGTTTTTTCGAAATTTGTCGGAAAAAAAGGAAAAATCTGATTCTGTTACAGAAAAATTACAGCTTACTTGAAACATAATTGGTTATTTTTCCACGAAATTTCGTGAAAAAAATTAGGTTTCTAAGCGAGAAAAAAATTAATAACTAAAAAATCGGTTTATCCGATTTTCCCGAGAAATTTGAGTTTATGTGAAAAAATGTTGAATTCAAAAGTTCAAGACCTTTTTATTATCAACAACTTTGCCATTTAACTTGTTTCGATGGGAGGTCAACTTTCATTGCAATTCTCGAAAAACTGTGAAATATCGCTTTCAACCCCTAAAAGTTCACCCCGCGTTCCACCCTTCTCCATTTTTTCGACTCCAATTTATTTTTCTCGTCATTTGAACAATATTTTGCTCCTCTTCCAGTAGGTCCTATGCTGTTTATAATTGTTTTATCTCAAAAATGCAGCAGCACAGGTCAAATAACTAATTACAGCCCTAAAATTTTGTTAAAAATACAACTTCACTGTTTTCGGTCAAAATGTGTAAAATTCAATTATGAAATCGAAATTAGTGTTTTTTTTTCAAATGGCAACGGGTGGCATGTCGGGTCAGGCAAAAAAATTTTACGATTAATGTGAAACTGCACACTTATAGAGATGCTCCCGAAGTGATGTATTTGGATATTTATATTTTATATTGATATTTTATCGGTTACTGCAGATTGCATTTGCTCAAATTTTTTATCTTTTAACTGAAATTTTAAAATGTAAGCTAACGTAAAAACGTGTAAAACAGAATGTTTGTGCTATTTTTTATTGTATTTTAATGTATGTTTTTATCTGAACTATTACTGACAAACTACAAACTTTATGTTTCTCAAGACAAATTAAAATTATTATTATTATATTATTATTATTAATAACTAAATAATCGGTTTTTCCGATTCTTCCGAAAAATTTGAGTTTATGTGAAAAAATGTTGAATTCAAAAGTTTTAGTCCTTTTTATTATCATCAACTTTGACATTCAACTTTTTTCGATGGGAGGTCAACTTTCGAAGAATTCTCGAAAAACCGTGAAATATCGCTTTCAACCACTAAAAGTTCACCCCGCGTCCAACCCTTCTCCATTTTTTCGACTTCAATTTATTTTTCCCAATTTTTTTCATATGGCAACGGGTGGCTCGTCGGGTTAGGAAAAAAATATATTACGATTAATGTGAAACTGCACACTTATAGGGTTTAAAACCTTCGTGCTAGGAATCGCACGGAAAAAGGTAAGACCTCGTTAATCCTTGGCTCGCACAAGTTTCGACTTCTGAGGACTGCCGTTCCGGAGTGGAAGCTGGTTAACGAAAAAAAAAAGAAAAAACCAGTTAAAAACTGTAAAAAACTACGTTTATTATTAGAGTATTGAAAAAACATTTCATAAGAAAGGTTTAAGAATTTCAGATAACCTAAAAATCGATTTTGACACATGCCACGTGACCACTATTTTGTCGGCAAATTGGAAAAAAATACTATGAGGAGGCGAAAAGTAGGGTAAGATGGCAATAAATTTGAAAAAGTTTCTGTAAATTGAAGTTTGTACTAACATGCAGAGTTCCAACAAATAAATTGAAAAAAATTTAAATCGCAATTTTTTTGGAATATTTTCCGGTCTCTTTACAAAAGTCATAGTTTTTCTTTTCAAAGGCCTGACTGTAGTGGAGCATATGTATTTCGGTGATTACGACAAAACTCTCTCCTTTTCTTCGCACCAGATGGCACTAAAATGAAAAAATTGGTTTTTGCCAGAACCCTTTCAATCTCTTAAGATCCTTCTTTCTAAGGAATTTGTAATGTGCAGTATCAAATTATTCCAAATCGAGAGCCATTGCTTCCTAATCCGACGAGCCACCATGTTATGCAATTTGAAAAATATTACCTACAGAAATTCAAAAATGAAATTTTGCATAGCAGGTACATTTTGATCAAAAACAGTAAAGTTGTATTATTCTCAAGATTTTAGGACTGAAATTAGTGATTTGAAGATATGCATAGCTCTCTAGAATAAAAAAATAATCTCATAATCAAAATAAAATTTGGTTTGGGGAAGAAAGAAGTGAAAATATACGGGTTGTTTCATTTGAAACTCTAAAGTTTGTCACTTCTGGTGAAAACGGAAGTTGCATGAAGTTGAGTTACCTGTCAAAAAATGCGGTATTAAATCTCATACACATCCTCCAAATTGCATTCCATTTTCTTGAAAAACAAAAAAGTTATAGGGGCGAGCCACTTTCCGCGGACAACCGGTGTATAGTTATAGAATTTATCAAAAACGAGCCTGTTTTTGCAATTACTACAAAGTTGGATTCCAAATTTACAAATCAACTGGATATCGATCTCACAATCAAAACATGAATACAAACTGTTGTTTCAAAACACCACCCACGTGATCTGTGTACTTTGGTAGAACTGATTCAAAAATATCTTGTCTCTAATTGTGTATACCTTCATAACGAAATATCGTAAGACTGAAAAGAATGGTACAGACGTTACTGAACATAATGAATGCCGAATTATGTTTTTAATGTCATCTGTTCTCACTAGGATTCGAGTCACAACTGAGTAGTCATCAGATTTTGAACCTACAGTAAAGATTTGGTAACGAAACTATAAAACAATTTCAACAATTGATTTTATCTAGAAACGATAAAAGCGAAAATAAACGTTCGCCAATTTAATGACAAAGCATTGTTTTCTGTTTATACAATTAATTCATTTTATACAGTGTGAGTCTTCATAAAGTGTACATATTGAAATGAGGGAAATTCTTGATTTTATCGACGGGAAACGTATTGAAAGAGTCTCAATTAAGATGTCTAAAAATCCTGGTGTGTCTACTCATACCTGGAAAACTGTGGGACAAAACGGGAGACAATTCGCCAGCTTGATTAAGAGAAAACAAATGAATTCGTGGTCTGTTTCTCAAATATTCCGCATTTGCGTGTACCGCCACGGTCGGTTTTCTTGTTAGGGTAAATTTACAAGAACAGAAGTTTTCAAGTATTGCCGACGAATGAAATGAATAAAGAAACATAATTATTGGAATTTACTGAAAAACTTCACCAATCAGTTTAATTTGTTACATTTTCGACTTATTTATTCAATTTTTTACTGAAATGAAATTCACTACAATAATAACCACGCATTTCATTTAGAAATATTGAAGTTAAGCTTCATGAAAAGTCACCATTAGAACCTGTCAACCTTGTGCTAATAAGCGGGAATGGCGGGATTCCGTGTGTGATATATTCGTGCCATGATTTTCATTAAAATGTTTTCTAATAATACAAGATACTGTGTGATAATCTTCATAATATGGTGGTACTTACTATACTCACTTTCGGTAATGGATATAAATGAATTATTTTGTTCGTCTCTCTGGATTGCCCACAAATGATACAAAAACGGAAGGAAGGAACATGATCAAATTATTATTGTACAAACCATACAAACTACACAGGAAACGATTAGATATTCACAAATTTTATTTTATCACACATGTTTTGCCTGCACACTAGCTTCTTCACTGTCTGATTAAATAAAGTTTGTGGAGGATCGAATCGTTTTTAGTGTAGTTTGTACAATTACTATGGATCTTCATCAAGTAAATGACGAGTCAATCCGAATAATTAAATTATTATTGGATGAATGTCTAAGAAAATATACAGCAAAATGAAGAAACACATCAATAATAGTATCTAATCAATACAAGGAAATTGCACTATGAAATTTAGATTCTGTCACCATCATTCACTTTTGGATTAAAGTTTGTTGAAATTCCATAAAATTGACAACAATCATCGATCACCATATCCGTGGAATATTGACAAGACTAAAATTCTATAAGGGCGCCATCTCTGGAACCGACCAAAGAAGCAGACCACTATTCCATTTGTTTATTTGTCTTCTGAAAAATCAAAACAAAATCGAATCACTCGACACACCATAGTTTTTATACATCTTAGTCTCAATATATATATATATATATATATATATATATATATATATATATATATATATATATATATATATATATAAGTGAAAATAGAGTATATTTCGTTTTAATTCCGAGAGTTCTAACCTTTGACAGCTGTTTCGTGCTAACGCACTCATCTGAAAGGATTTATGGAGCTCTCGAAATCAAAACGAATCCACTCAAGAATTAATACCGTGAGGCAAGACAGGATATAACAGGAAGTTATTCATGACATCTACAGTCACTAGTTGAAACTTAATTTGACACGAAGCAAGGAATCCAAAAGTAGAGGTTTGTCCACAAATTGACAGGCAGCCAACAAATCGTTGTTCTGACCAACCCAAGGTTCAATCAAGTTTCTAATACTTTATGAGGAACGCAAGCAGGATCTAAGTGAAAATAGAGTATTTTTCGTTTTAATTCCGAGAGTTCTAACCTTTGACAGCTGTTTCGTGCTAACGCACTCATCAGAAAGGATTTATGGAGCTCTCGAAATCAAAACGAATCCACTCAAGAATTAATACAGTGAGGCAAGACAGAATATAACAGGAAGTTATTCATGACATCTACAGTCACTAGTTGAAACTTAATTTGACACGAACCAAGGAATCCAAAAGTAGAGGTTTGTCCACAAATTGACAGGCAGCCAACAATTCGTTGTTCTGACCAACCCAAGGTTCAATCAAGTTTCTAATATGTTATATATATATATATATATATATATATATATATATATATATATATATATATATATATATATATATATATATCCACAGATCCCCTCCATGTCAAAGCTAAGGCGGACTAACCTCCAGGGTACCGCTTCAAATTTTATTCAAAATAATTGCATATATGGGCAGAGGGGAACATACTGTATAGGTTTATCAAAAGAGGGGTAACAATTTTTGACAAAAAATTTATATATGTAAATATATATACAATTCGTCGTTTCCTCCGAGTAGCATATATGAACAATTCGTTGTTCCCTCCGAGTAGTATATGTTTACGAGAAGTTCTGACATCTTAGTTACCTCCAATACTATTACCGTTCTTTGGATCGTATGTCCATCCAGTTGAATGAACGTATTGAAATTATAGCGAAATAGCCATGCTACTTGGCAATGGAAAAACAGAAAATTTTAAATTGCAGCTTCTTTAATAAAATTTTCTGATCCCAGCAAAATTTAGATAAAATACTATTTACTACAGAGATGGGATAACCACTATGGTTGAAAATGCTTGTTTTAGTTTCTTCAGATTTTATCAATGAAATTTCTCATAACTGAGTTTTTGAGTTTCATTTCTGGATTGTTTTATGATGTTGGTGTTTCGATGGAGGGGATGAGCTGAAGTTCAGATATCTGTCAGAGCTACAAGATTTTTTGTATAAATCGGTGATTATATAATTACCTTTTCTAATTCATAAAATAGTCCACTTGCTCGTGATCACTAAACAATAACTTACTCCATTTTATATGGGATAGATTTTGGAATAAGATAAGGATCCTTTCCGGATTCACTGCAGCCGTAAAGGATTATTGGTTTTGTTAGAGATAGCACTGGTAATTTGAACTCCACAGTAATTCGCACTGGATCCACCCCTATCTACTCACAAAAGCAATACTCAAATATACCAAATTGAATTGAAAATCATTCCAGATCCGAGTGAGGCAGGAACCTGGGACCTTCAGCCCTAAAAATAAACGCTCTCACACCGCGCCGCACCCCGACTAACGGGGCAACCTATTTACCCATTAGATATTGAGAAATATGTTTTTTTGTTATGCATGTCCATATATTCAATATAGACTATCACTTTTTTATTTATGTTTTGTTATTCGCGAAGAAGAAAATCCTGAATCTTCATTTCATTTTGTTTCTTTCAAAATGATACACAAACGTACATTGTTTTTATTATAATTTGTCCTAATTTCAAATGGCAAAAAAACTTACTTTCGTATTCTGTTTTCACAAAGTTTGATTGTTGTTGAGTGATCATGAGCCAGTGGGCAAGTAAAACGCATTCCTAAGATGTTTACAATTTCAATGCCAACGTTTCGGTAAAATATTCTCCTTCTTCAGGGCTACAGTAAGAAGTGTGCGTGAATACAAACAACAAGGTATGGACATATACAACATATAAATAATCAAATTGTTAAAATGAATTGGAAACAATGTGTAGGTTTAAATAAAATATTGTAGAAGCTACAGTGGAAGTGAAATACTTAAGAATCCAAAACATATAGTAGGAAACAATCTAAAATGTGACAATTCTTTTACTTATCCAGAGTGTAAATTATGAGGAATATTGTTTTCAAATCATAAATGTCAAAAAAGGAGTATAGTTGTGAATAATAATTTCATCAGTGATAACATTGGAACAGTTCACAGCGGAATATTTGTTCGAGACCATACTAAAAGGATTGGTTAATCTAAAACGAATTCAAGTTTTGTTTTTTCTCTTTCACGTGATAAAAGACCGAGTGTATATGAAGTTTTTTCTTTTTTTTTCGAATGATGAACCTGGATTTGGTTCATCTACTAAATTTGATTTTATGTGTAATCAAAATGTTTTCATAAATACGTTTCAAATTGTTGCAGTAGGTCTTCAAGTTGACACTATCACCGTTACTTGCAACATGGGCCATTCCAAGAAATAATCTTTTGCTGAGAGAATGCTCTGACTCTAAAATTTTTGTGGAATTGAAATCGAAACAATGGTCGACCTCAAAATGATGGGAGCTCAGTGCTATTTTGTTATTTTTGTTTTTATTTTTCGGAGCACAATCGTAATGATGTTGTTTAACCATCTGTTTTAAGTACTGTTTCGTTTGTCCAATGGCCATCAAGTCACAGTTTTCACATGGTATCTGATGAGTTATGTTGGTATTTTTCCTCAATGGTGTCTATCTTTTGATTTGGAATGAATGTAATTTTTTTGAGTCTTCGTATTGTATTGTGCTATTTTTGAATTCTTCGTACTCAAACGTTTTCTTAGCCTCTCGGAAAGACCTGTTATATTGGGAATCTGGAAAAATTTGCGGGAATAAGTATTACGGGATAAGGTACTCAATGTTTTATTACTCTCAGTAGGTTTCCTACTCAAAATACTATTAACTAAAAAGATGGGATAACCATTGGTAAATACATTTTTTTTTCGTTTCTTCAGATTTTTTCGATTGAATTCCTCATGACTTAGTTTGTAAATCTCATCTCTGTATTGTTTTATGATGTTGGTCTTTTGATGAAGGGGATGAGCTGAAATGATCAATGATAAATCAGTGAAATACCTTCTCTAATTTATAAAATATCCAAAAAAGAAATAGTGTTATTATTCTCTACTTCCATTTTAAATGTCAACTCGGAAATTACGTTGTTGAATGTGTTAGGAGCGGTATCTTTTTCGGATCTTGGGATAGCTAACAAAGTATCATCTACGTATACATATAAGAATGGAATATCAAATGGAGATATTGTAAGTGCTTCTTTAATGACATGGTCCATCACCAGGTCAGCCAAAATGGGGCTAATTAGATCTCTCATTGGTGTACCTATGATGTGACTATAAATATTTCCATTGTGAGTGAAGCAACTGATTTTCAAGCAGTGTGATATTAGATTTTCAAAAGTAAATTATTTTGTCTATCGACGTAAATTGACTAATTTTTTTTCATCTTTCAATCACCATGTCAAATATCAGTTTATGTGAACTATTGGTGAATAATGATGTGATATAATGAAATTAATTTGATTTTCTTGATATCTTCAGAGATAGGGATGATATTTTTTCAAATATCATTCAAACATTTTCGACGTTTGGAGCCTAGAGAATGTATACATGGAACAATGGGTCCTAGGGGCCTTCCATTTTTATGAACCTTGAGAAGACCATAAACAGGGTAATTCAAAAGTACTTTGACGAACTTCAGGAGGTGATTTATCACAATATTCTAATATGAATATCCAAATAAATATATGTCCGGAAACGCTTCGTTTCCAAGATGGATTATTTTTATTTTTGACTTTTTTTTAATAACTTTCGGAGTACTGACCTTGATTAAACGAAAATTGGTATTGAGAGATTTTTTGAGGTGTCGAATTCGAACCTGATGTTATTATTGCTCCTACTCGTAGGAAGCGCCACATACACTCCTTTTTCTTTTTGAAAATTCATAACTTTTTTGAGCGTCCTTTAAGCACATTTTTCAGTAACAAAATCGATTTCTCTAACTTATCTACGTAAGAAAGCTACCTTTGTTGGAAGTCGCTAAAAGCAACTGTTTTCTAGATATTTGGAAAAAGTAAAGTCGATTATTTGATAATCGATGCATGTTGAAGTTATTACCATTATTTTGAATTCTTCACAAGATCGCTTAGGAAATGAATTTGACGTTTAAGTGAGTAGTTTTGGATTTTGTAGGGGGCGCCACCTATTCTATTACTTTTCACTAGTTTGAAGAGGTCATTACTTTTGGGTACGTCTCTGTATGACATCCTTAAGCGAACTGGTTATTTCTGTTTCAAGGGTGCAAAACCAGTATTTGTTTCACTTAAATTTACAAGAAATACCAACATTCTATTTCAAGAAATTTTCAATATGCAGAATGAAATAAAATGATGGATACAAAATTGTATTCAAATGCATTGTTGTAAGTATCCACCTTCTAGTCATTGAATCTCAGACCCGCTCAAAAATTATTGATGTGTTTCTTATTGTTTCACAGGCGTCTACTATTCGGTTTCTCAGATCTTCCTCGTTCGCTACTGGAGTTTTGTGAACTAGTGACGTCAAATGTCCCCAAAACTAAAAATCTAACGGGTTTAGATCTAGAGACCTTGGTACCTACGCCTGGTTATGTTTTTCTATACCCCTACCGATCCATCGATTTGGATAGACAGTGTTGAGGAATTCCCTGGCTACAACTCTGATATGGATCGGCGCCCCATCATGCATAAGCCACATGCAGAAACGAATTTCTTATGGTACATTCTGAAGTAGTCCTGGCAGTTCATTTTCTAAAAAGTCTCTGTAAGTTGCGCCATTCAGTAGGAGCGGAAGAAATAATTAAATAAGGACGTATCACGTAATTAGCAATAATTGCCGCCCCTACAGTTATAGAAAATTGATACTGATAATGTCTACCACTAACTACGAGCGGATTTTCCATAGCCCAAACATGGTTGCTATGGAAGTTTGTGATAGCATTTCGGGAGAAGTTTGCCTCGTCCGTAAGAGTAAAAATTGAGGATTTCCAGCCAATTTTCTCAAAAGCCACTGAGACACAGTTATGTATTGGGAAAGACTAGTGGCAGAAAAGCTTGTATCCTTTGAATATGGGATAAAAAATTGTCGATCGTAGATAATTCTCCAAACTGTGGACTGGATAGAATTGTTTACATAATCCATTTTTTCAAAATAAGTGTTTTAAAACGTACAGAAACTTCAACAAAACGTTCAACTATCACATAATATGTGATAACCAAAGCTACTTGCTCAAACGTCAATTTCATTTACTAAGCAATCTTGTGAAAAATGCAAAATACTTACATCAACATTCATCGATTATTAAATAATCGACTTGAAATTTTCAAGTTCAAATATCTAGAAAACGGTTCCTTACAAAGAGAGTAGCTTTTTTACGTAGACATAATAGAGGAATCATTATTTTTACTGAAGAATGTGCTAGAAGTACGGTCAAAAAAGTTATTCGACACCTCAAAAAAAACCCAATACCAATATTCGTATAATTGAGGTAAGTATCATGAAAGTTATTTGAAAAAAAAAACTAAAATAAAAAATGAAACTTGTAATACATAACATAATTTATAAAATACCATGTATAGACTGTGACTTGGTGTACATTGGACAAACTAAACAGTGCTTTGATCAAAGGTGAAAACACCGTCATTATGATAGTGCTCCGAAAAATAAAAACAAATATAACAAAACAGTAATGAGCTTCCATATTTTTGATCAACCATCGTTTCGATTTCAATTCCACAAAAATTTTGGATTCAGAGTATTCAGAGCAGTGCTGGTACAACGTTCTCCTTTGGAGCGAAGGGTCGAGGGTTCAAAGGCTCGTATGGTTATCGGTCTCGTGCATGGCATCACACGTTAAAAGGTAAGGGCTGCGTCTTCCCTAGCTCACACAAGTCTCTCAAAGACTTCCCAGGGTTGCGCGTAGGGGTGCAATCGGTTGACGGAAATAATAATTTTAACAACAACAATCTGTAAAACAGAGACAGATCTCCAAACTTTGCGGTGTTCCAGAAAAGTGAGCTAGCTTGTAGGCGCAGTCTCACCGACGAAAAATTCTAATTCGCATCTCCAAAAACTACCCGATATATGTTTTCAACAGAATCAAATTGAAATTATTGGAATTCGTCCGCCATATTGGAGATGCCATCTTGAATTTGCATGAAATGAAACTGTTCGATTGAAGGAAATATATGCATCATCTTGGAGAAACTTACCACATGTATCTGTCAGATATTGTTCAATTTTCGGTATAGTCCAAGTATTAGCCAGGGAAATAGTTGTTATTTTCACGGATATTTGCCTCATTTCACTTTTTGGAAATTGTTAGAGACAATGGTATTTTTTTCGACTTAAGGATATAATTCATTTGCATTAATATACATTTGTCAGATTTTTCACTATAAATTGATCAGCTATATTGAATTGGATTATAATTGAGTTACAAGATTTTATTGATAGACAGGAGTAGAACTCAAAAAAACCTTATGATTAACAGAATTTGTTCCTATACCACACAAATCTTTTCAGTCCTAGATGCTAATTTCGATAAATGAGTTAACTTCATCAGTAGGAATACTGAACTAATTAGTTTAGTATTCCTACTGATGAAGGTAACTTGGCTATCGGAATGCGCATCTAGGAGGGAAAATACTCATGTGGTTATGGGGAAAATACTATTTGTTCTCATTGGATGACATCACAGGCGTGCAGTTTTCCATTTTACTTTTAAATCAAACAGGTCTGAAAACTGTTGTGAATGAATTTACCAATAAGTATTCTAGATGATCATTCAAAATATGCATTCTGAATGATTTCATACCAGGTTATTGCAAAAACTTGATATATAAAAGGCCCGACGCGCGACTTTGAATGGGACCGTATGTCTGCAAAAATAATAGTAATTACTTCCTGATTGTAGAAATACGAACTCATCTGCTTTGTCAGCTAGTGCCAATTTCAACAAAGGCTTGCTTCTTGCACTCAAATTCTAGTTTCAAATACTCTATTTTCAAGTAGGAAATCTGAACTTTCTAATGCTATAGTTTATTTTTCGTTTTTAACAAAACATTGTATAGAAAAAAACGCGTAAATATGTATATTAGAATCGAAAATTGACTGTTCAGATTATAAATTTTCTCAAAAATAATTATAATTCGGGAAAAAAATTTCATTTCGGAAAATTGTTATTTAGGTGACCTCATTAACGAATAAAATATTCCAGTCATTAATTTTGTCTCGTTATGAAATATGGCTCTTGTGATGATTTTGAAATTTTTCGGAATTTAAATTTCATAGCGAAATAAATATATAGGCCTCTGCAAAAGTATTAAAATTAAACTTGTTTGACTGAAACTATTTTTAAAATGAAGGTTAAAAAATACGTGTCAAGAATCTTTAAGCATAAATTAATTCAGTGCGGAAATTTTTTCAATTATAATAATTTTTTGTGTATATCAAGAAAATGGCATTTTTTTGTTCTAATTGTTATCTCTTCGTACGAGTATTGTTGAAAATAAATTTCGATACTGTTGAACACAGAAGAACACTGAACCAATATAATGTATATAGTGGACAGGTAAGAAAAAACTCAGGTAAGAAATGCAATAGAAATGGATGCAGGTATAAAATACGTTAGGCTGCTGATGTCGCAGCTGCTCCGGTTTTCGAGAGTTTCAGTGTGTGCGCGGTCGGCTGCTCAGTAGCTCGTCTGCTCTCAGCTGTGTATTATAACGTTCATAACATCATATGATGTTATAGTAGAGACGAGTTCTGATGAATCTGATGCTGAAAACAATGACGATTATAACGATAATATACTAAATGTAGATGATTCCGTGTAATTTTTTTCTAATTTTAATAAAAAAAAACAATGAAGACTTTTCAATTTAAATTAATTATTTTATACCCAGAGAAAAATAAAAAATCTGAAAAATATATTTTCATTATTTTTTGACAATTTTTGAAAACTATAAAAAAAATTGAAAATTTTCAAACTTTTTACTTACGAATCCTCAGAATATAGTCCTTCCACATGAATAATGTACTAGATATTCGAGTGGAATGTAATAATTTTGAATTTAAATCGTAAATTTTTTCTCTTGTTTCTATTACAAGATGGCTAATGGCGTATCGATTTTTTTGCGGACAAATATAACTCTGACAAAAAAGAGCAGAATTTCTCCTTGGTAGAAAACTTTCCCTTCTAGATGGTGTTTTTTATTTTCCATTATATTTATCCCAGCCCAAAATATTCTAGGATTTTGAAAATAAAAATGTGAACTTTTTTTATATCAATCAGTATCTTTAAACTAGTTATTAAAAAAAACAGCGAGATTGCTAATTACTTGTGCCCTAAAACAAATTAGGATTTACCACGCACTAAACAGTCGATTCAATTTTCACTTTTTCACGACAAACTAAAGATGTTTTTGTTAATAAAAAAACATTGACTGGAAAGTTGAATGATTCACCAAACACAAACACTGAAGAAAACGACGAAAAAATGTTAATAACTGGAAGAAAAACCGCTACCAAAAAGTATAAAAATACACGAGCTCTTATGGTAGACGAACAGTCCTGGAGGCCAGGTGACGTCAAATTACGATGCACCCTCGCTGAAATTTGACCAATGTACGGAGATTGAGACATCCTTTGTAGTGCATAATCGTTGAGTCATTTTCACAGAGAATTGATTGTGGTGACACTGAATAGGAGTACCTACTGGAATCGTCCACTAACCTGATTCAACGATTATACACTACACACAGGATGGCCCATTTCCTATGTCCGTTCATTGGTCAAGTTTCAAAGCAGGTGCATCGTCATTTGACGTCACCTGGCCTCCAGACCTGTTCGTCTGCCATAAGAGCCCATGCATTTTTATACTTTTTCACAGCGGTTTTTCTTCCTGTTAGTAAAATTTTTCCGTCGTTTTCTTCAGTGTTTGTATTTGGTGAATCATTTGACTTTTCGGTTAATGTGTTTTCAGTGCCAAAAACATATTAGTTTGTAGTGAAAAAGTGAAAAGTGAATCGACTGTTTAGTGCGTGTTGAATATCCTACTTCGTGATAGTACCATATATTGTTTATTTATTCGACTATTTCTCGATTTATTGAAAATACTTGAGATGAATATAGCTCACTGAAATGAAATTATAATATGATGACTGGAATGCTCTTAGTTCCTCTGCGCATACCCGTAGGATGCACATGCAATCTAGCAGAGAAATACTTTATTGCTTACTTGTATGGGTGCGAGAGAGACATTCATCTGCACGTACGTTTTATTAGTTTCCCAATTTATGATTTGTACACACGCGAGTGCAGTGCAGCGCGTCTTTGTATCAGTTTTATATGTTACAATCACTGAAATGAAATTATAATATGATGACTGGAATGCTCGTCAGGCTGCGCGACTTGATTTCTCATGATAAAACCGCCATGTTTGTTTTGTGGTTCCTGGCAGTGGCGGAGGAATCGAGATTGAGTTGATTGTAACAAATAAAACTGATACAAAGACGCGCTGGACTGCACTGGCGTGTTTACAAACCATAAATTGGGAAACTAATAACACGTACGTGCAGATGAATTTCTCTCTCGCACCCATACAAGTAAGCAATAAAGTATTTATTCTCTGCTAGATTGCATGTGCCTCCTTTCATCATATTATAATTTCATTTCAGTGGTTACAATCAACTCAATCTCGATTCCTCCGCCACTGCCAGGAACTACAAAACAAACATGGCGGCCTCCATGAGAAATCCAGTCGCGCAGCCTGACGAGCATTCCAGTCATCTTATTATAATTTCATTTCAGTGATATAGCTATCGAAAAATGACATACTTCCTTGGGCAATCTTCCAATGTGTTATTACTTCATGTTTTCAATGCTTTCCTTATATGCTCATTCATATAATAATTTCACATCCACCTAACTAAAAAATAACTGATTTTATAAACATTTATTTTATTATCACAAAACTCTCCGAGTTTTTTTCGATTAAATTTGAATTTTTTTTACTTTCTAATAGATCCATACAAACAATTTGATACCTATTTTTCAAAATCACTTCCTCATATAGGTATAATACGTTGAATGTCACCCCAATTTTCAACTCATAACACATAAAACTCATTAATTTCTATTTATTAAATTGGGCCCAACTTTTGCAACATAATTTTCCACAAATATTTTCAGTAAATCGAAGTGTCTTATGTGTTCAAAACGCACTTGGCATCACTTCAATGTATGGTTTATCCACAGCAAACTAGGTCATCTAGAGTTCTAAAAACTCAATAGGGCAGAAGAAAATTAACGCACCAACCAGAAACACCCAAAAATTTAATAGGTTTGTTTTATAAATACCGAGATAAAAGGTTATAAAAACCGAAAAAGTGCATGGGCTCTTACGGCAAACCAACGACAGTGGAGGCCAGGTGACGTCACTTTTTGCTGGTGGCAAGCGGGTTGGTTGACAGATAACTGAACTGTGCCATCCTTCGTAGTGTATAATCGTTGGATATGGGGTGGGGTGGGTGAATAGGTTGGAAAACATTTGGCTGGTGGATTCTGCTTACAGTGGCCAATCGAGAAAAACGAAGGAAATGACGATTTTGACAGTTCAATTTGACAATTGAGGGAGTGATAAATAATAGCTATTTATATAACAAGTTGCAAAATGAGCGTGTTTTTTGCATCAGACGTGAACATTGGAACACGAGCGTAGCGAGTGGTCCAACACGTCGTGTGCAAAAAACCCGCTATTTTGCAATGTGTTATATACATGGCTTTTTGTAATTTCGTTGGAAGTTTGTTGTTTGAGATACCTAGTATATATCTTTAGAAATAGAATGACCAATAATATCCGGGTTGATATTCATGTTTATCAGTACTTTATTTATAATTTACCTATATTGTTGATAATCGAATAAAGAATGAATCTACTGAGTTGACTGAATTTACTGAAATTATGAGCATCCCATTCATACTTCCAAATGAACATCAAAACTGATTTCCATATTCACACTAGTGTGAATATGAACTCTCATATTCGCACTTGTGCAAATATGACCGTCATTTTGACATTCAAATTGTAAACAAAAAGTCGCCATATTGAAACGAAATTACAAAAAAATATTATTTATTAAATGAAAATGAAAATATCAGAGATGCTTCGATTACGGGATTACGACTAGTGCGAATAAATCATTCAGCGATACAAATGAATTCGTCCACAATAATTAATTGATGGATAGGTTTTATTTGTTTACTGTATATATATACAGGGTGTCCGGTAAACCTTGTACAATATTGAAACTGGTGATAGACCAGGTCATGACAGTTCAGAATATCGGAATTTCACCTGGTAAAAATCTCAATGGCTCTCAATGTCCAAGCAGTTGATCTTATGAGTCGAAGAAAGGATGAGAATCTTTCGATTGCTGGAATGAATTCAGATACTTTTTCACCTTCTGTTGTTAGAGCAACATATTCTCTTTTAACCTCTTTAAAAAATTCATCAGTTTCTTCATTCTCTTCGTTCAACGCAACATTGTTACCTTCAAACCATGTATCTTCATGACATCTGAGAAAGCTGGGTCCATTGTTCCACCGACTGAATTCTGACCATTCACAAACTATGTTATCTCTGGTTGCTTCATCTGCTACATTATCTTTGGTTGAAATCCAGTGCCATTCCGTTTCTTCTGAGATATACAAAATTTCACTAACTCGATGACTTACAAATGGCATCAATTTCCGAGGGTCTGATTTCAACCAACTGATAACTAGACGAGCTCCCAGAACTGCTGCTTGAAGTTCTAACCTTGGAATACCCAGATAACATCGATCTGCCTGAAAAGTAACGGCCGACTATGTGAAATTACGGCACTTGAAAGAAGTGCTTCAGGAGTACTTCAGAAGTGACTTTTATAGACCACTATCCAATTTATTTTTTGCAGATTGTGGCAAGATACTTGTGAAGCGCTTTCAAAACTTATTTCACAAATATACTTTTGAGAGTTCCGATCCGTTGCTGGCTAAGTGCCCCGGCCGTTCATGTCATATTTGGAGACTGCGCACTGACGTCTTCCAATGTTCTTTGTCGTGTATTCTGCAGGTGCAGGTGGCCATATTGGATAATTTGTTGTTCGGCGTGTTTCGTTCACTGCGATGCTGTGTGTAAATATTGGCGAAAGAAAATAAGATCGCAGCGCCACCTTTAGCAAGACTTTGAACTACGAATCACGGACAAAGGTTTTTGACTTTACACGTGTTTATATGGCGTTTTGACGATCTATACTCCTATTTTCAAACAATTTGTGAAAATTTGTATTCCAATCTCTTTCATGGTTATTGGTGCGGTTTATCGGGTTTATCCTTTCCACTTTTGATTTCAAAAACTGGGTAAGTACAACAATTGATCTGATTCCTAGTGTATAAATCAAATATGGTCGAAACAAAAGTTCTGCAACAAGAAAACATACTATAGTTGAAATAAGGAATTGTGACTGACTGCACATTGATGAAAACATGAGTAACGTGAAGTAAACATCTTATTTCAATGACCAATTTCTTGATATGTGGCACAAGCAACCTATTATATAAAGAAGTATATAGTTTTTCGCATTATGACGAAAATTATTATCTACCTAATTTCTGAATACAGTATGGTTTCATAAATGATTTTTATTCAGAAAAATTTACCTGCGATTGAGTAGTAAACAGAGAAAACGAAATTTTCAAAAGAATGTTTCGCATTGTGGTTTTATAACTGGAAAATACCTGTGTTGTGACATGTCGAATTTAGTTGAGTAGGTACCTAGTTTATAATAGTTGATTCTGCTTTTCAGGTTTACTGCTATTCACCAAAGTTGAGAATATTGGTGATGTCATACAAAATTTTACTCTAATGTAGAAATGAGTATGTAAATCTTGGGAAATTTTCTATAAAACAAGAACTCATTCTCAGCTGGACAACGAGAAGTTTGCCTTCATGGTAAGATATTACCATTAACATAATTGCTACCTTTTTGTACAATATTTGAATTTGTTACCAAATCATTTTTAGTATTATTCATTTCAGTGTAACTTTTTGAAGACAGTATGTGGAAAAGATTCAGTTGACACTACAGGGAGGATTTTAAACCAAATACAGGCTCGGCTGTCAGTAACAATTGGACAAGAAGAAATAATGAAAATAACTTATAATAATAAGTTATTCACTGACCAATATGATAAAACTAAATGGGTAAGAATATTTTTTCATGTTTTTGTTATAGCTTGAGTCAGGTAGTGGCGGTAGCGCCATTCTAAACTTGCATATTTAATAATTTAGCTGTATGTTTGTTCAATATGAAATTGAAATAATTTCTTAATATGATCATTTTTCCATTTTTTGTTGTGGAAATGGGTGATGACTATTTTGATTTTACTTTCAGTGAGGAGAACCGATTATCTGAAAATACCACTAAACAACAGATGGAACATACATACCACCAGATTATTTTTATGGAATGCATCAGATAGAGACGAAGGAAGGGACAGAAGAAAGAATCCTGAAAATGATTGAAATTATGACTTAGGGTTATTATTGGGAGTTGATATCAGCAGCAATTAGGATTTTTTTTTCTGATCTGCAGGACTTCAAGTAAGCAACAAATAGTAAAATTCATTGATCAATCCTGTGATTTCAAATTCAAACTATTGTTTATTTTTTTGTTATGAATGCTAATTGCAGAAGATAAAAGTTTTTGTTCTGAAAATTTCAACAAAGTAATTAGTGGAAATTAACCCAGCTATATTATAAGATGAAATGTAACTAAACATTTTTTCTGACAATTCCAATAATTTTTTTTTCATTGGGGAATTTTTGTCATGTGGTAACTTTCAGATTTATTCTGAGATTAAATATTAATAAATAAAAATGAGTTGAATTTAACCCAACTTTTTTTTCTCCTTGTGACAATACACATTCAAATACAAATTACATTTTCAATTAGAAATGCAAAATTTTTAGAATTTTTTTATTTGGTGTAGTTTGTTTTATTCTGATATTCATTCTATCCAAATGCAAAACAGAACCATTTTTAGTACAACATAGGAGCGGTTCATTGTGAAGTTCAAAAATTCATGTTTGTAAAATAATGATAATTTTTATCGATATCTAATTACACAATATGGTGTATTATTTGATACATTGCTTCATGTTTAAATAAATATGCGTTATGTTAATTTCAGTTTTTTTTTTCAATAATATTGAGTTTGAGTACCTGGATTCTAGCTATGGAAACATGTAATAAACACGTGTGATTTTTTAGACTCCTCCAGAATGAATTTTAGTAAGAATAAACATATTGGTGTAAAAAATTATATACATTTTGGCATATTCAAGCTTGATTTCATTTGAACATCATGAATTTGTCGAAATGTATATAATTTTTAACTCGAATTTTTATTTCTCCTGAAAAATTATAATTATCGAGGTTTACGAATTCAGCTATGTAAAATTAAATGCTTTAGAAGTGCAATTTGAATTACAGTCAATTGAAGAAATATTAATGTTTGAAGCATAGTTGACCGGCATCAATCGTGCACTGAAATTTGTTGACGTTGAAGCATTTTTGAGGTACTTTGAATTGCCGGTAGAATGTATCACGGGCGGCTAGCGGCCGCCTGGACACCGGGATGCCGGATAAGCATTATTTTCAAGTGCCTGACCAGAACTTGAAATGCCGGGGAACGATTGCTTTAAAAACGCCGGGCCAACCTTCAATGTTATCTGGGTAGAGACTACTTTTAATGGACTCACTCTGGATTTGGCCATGACGATGGTGGTATGTACATTTGAGGGTGATTTTATTCGAAAATAGGATATTGAAGCGTATGCTTTGGAACTCGCATTGCAAAACGTATGTAACTGCACAACACCTATATCATCACCAATATAGTATCTTGGAATCTTCAACTCAACAACTTTTCTGAACTCTTCCAACCATTTGAACCATTTCCCGATCACTGAATGTTTTAGCTCATCATCCCATCCAGAACCCATTTTCCAAATTTCTTGTAGTAAGATCCTTGCTTTGATTGTATAATTACAGAGAAATCCAAGAGGATCGAATACTGACATTATTATTTTCAACATTTCTCTCTTGGTAGATACAATTTTCTTTTCCAAAATATCCGAAAAATTTTGGTGTCAGCATTAAACAAGAAACAGTCTTCATTTGGATTCCAATGTAGTCCTAAAACACGTTTTATGGACAGTTCTCTCTCGATTTCCATGTCTTTCATTTCTCTTGTTCTTTGTTCGGTTGGAATCTGTTTCAGGACGTCCCTGGAGTTGCTTGTCCAATTTCTTATCCGAAAACCACCTCTTCTGTGAACTTCTTCAACACTAGTGATCATATATCTATGGCTTCTTCTACATTATCCGCGCTATCTAAATAATCGTCCATGTAATGCTGTTCTAAAATCACCTTCGTTGCTTCAGGAAATTCCTCCTTGAATTCTTCGGCATTTTTTCTCATAATATATTGTGCAGAAGCTGGCGAAGAAGCTGCTCCAAAAATCATAACCGTCATTTCATATTCTTCCATTTCGCCATGTTCTCCCCACCATAAAAATCTCTGAAATTGTCTTCTTCTCTGATGAAGATTCTATGAAACATGTCCTTGATGTCGCCTGTGAATGCAATTTTCTTTTGTCTAAATTTGAATAATACACCCAATAAAGAATTTAGAAAGTCAGGACCTTTCAGTAACCTATCATTTA
Source organism: Chrysolina oricalcia (assembly GCA_944452925.2). Classification (NCBI taxonomy): domain Eukaryota; kingdom Metazoa; phylum Arthropoda; class Insecta; order Coleoptera; family Chrysomelidae; genus Chrysolina; species Chrysolina oricalcia. Next base: position 51,714,035 of record OX101815.2, read on the forward strand.
AACTAATACTTTAGAAGCGGCATCAAAAACGAATCTCACTTTGCCAGGTTTCTTTGGATTCACTACTCCAAAATGAGGTAGGTACCAAGATTTTATTTCTTGTATTGTTTCAATATCCATTACCTTTCTAGCAAATCCATTTTTTCTATATTCATCCAGTTTTTTTAAATATTCTGTTGCGAATTCAGGATTCCTCGATAATTTATTTTCAATGGTTTTGAGACGACTTTGTGCTGTTTTCTTTGATTTTGGCATTATTACATCATCTTCCTTCCACAAAAGTCCTATCTCCCATCTGTCTCCGACTCTCTTGGCTGTCCATTATTTTCGTAGCTCTCAATTATTCTGCTGATATTTTCTCTTTCATCTTGACTCCTAGGTTATCAATCCTAAATGACATTTCAACTATTTCATTAAATTTTTCGTCCTGACTAACATGTAAAATAAATGCATTGTCAACACGCCCATGATGCAACATTGTGCCATGAATAACCCAACCAAGCTTTGTACGAGACAATATCGGTGAATTTTTCCCACCCTCTATAATTTCACGTGAAATAATTAAGTGAATATTATCTTGCCCGATAAGTATTTTTGGTTGAGCATTATCCATGGTGGGTATATCGACTAAAGACAAATGTTTCCATTTGTTTTTGAATTTTTCATAATTGATTGTCTGGGTTGGTAAATTTAAATTGCTAACTGTTGTTCTGATATTTGTAATTAAGAATTCTTCAGTTTCATTTTGGCCTCTGATGGTCAGGTTGATTCTCTGAGAATCACTTTTTTCATTTATGGTTGAATTTGTTCATGGGATTCTTAGAGGATCAATAGGACCTGTTGCTCCTAGGTATGAAGCTAAATTTTTGTCAATATCATAGTAATAGTGGATCCTTCATCAAATAAAGCTTAGGTTTGGATCTCATTAGTCGGCTCTTTCAAAATAATAGGAGCTATGCGCAAAAATACTCTTTTTTCTGCTTCCTTTGCATGTTTCAGTATGAAGATTTTGTGTGATAGCAACATGTTCCTTTGGAGAATCTGGATGGAGTAAATTGTGATGAAATTTATTGCATCCATCTTTATAACATGTTTTTCTTTTTCTACAAAATCTAATCTGATGATTGTTACGCATGCAACAGAAGCAAATTTTATTTTTCTTTACCCATTCCCATCTTTGGTCGGAATCCAGCAGCAGGAAGTTATTGCAAGACTCTGTTCCATGATTGTTCTTTTTGCAATACAGGCAACTCGATTTACGTACAGACCCCTCCTCAGTGGAAGCACACACATATTTCTTCTTCCTATCATTATCTGCATCCAAATTTGTTACAACACAGCTTGCGGCATTTGCTATCTCGGCAAACCAGTCAGAAAATTCTGAAATATTAAGCTTTTCAGATTTGACATTGAGGCTACTTACTCTTTTTCCCCATTCTAATTTTAGAGTTGTTGGTAATTTCGAAACGAGTTCACCCAGTAGCTGTGGATTGGAAAAATATTGTTGACAGTTGAGACTTGTCACTGTCACTGACAGATTCTGAACGGCTGTGGAAAAATATAGTAAAGTTCCTAGTTTATCATCCCGCAATTGAGGAATCTTCCTAACAGAAGCAATTAAATCATTTATGATGAATTCGGACTTGCCGTACCGTCTTTACAGCGTATCTATTATTTTATCTACTTCGCAGGTAAAGTTTACCAATGCTTGTACACTTAACTTAGCTTTTCCACGAAGACATTTCTGAAGTCTTGCGATATTTTCCTGAAGCCACATATTGTAGTTGTTTCTCTAAACGTCATGATGAACTGCAGTCATTCAGTTGATTCTCCAGAAAATATCGGTTAGTCTTTGGAAATGGATTGTCTTGCTAAAAACTTCGTCATTTTTTCCTCTACTCTGATTGCTTTTTCCTTCCTGTGTGGCAGTTTGTATTCTGTCTTCTTGCTCTCATGTCTCTCTTCTGTCCCTGTCTCACTACCCCAAATGTGCTCAGAGTAATTACCTTTGCCAGACCTAGAACTCAAAACAGAATATGGATTAGTCAAAATATGATTGTCATTAACCCAGTTTTGGACCCTGTTATCAATGATTTCATGGTTGATAATATCTCAGTAGAGTAAATATGAGAGAGCAAAAGGATTCAAGGTCAAAACCCATGAGAGAGCAAAAGGATTCAAGATCAAAACGTATGAGAGAGCAACGGGAGGTACACGTCAGCAGAAAGTGCACGTGTCAGGTATCAGATTACATTTGATAACATCCGATCAACGAAATTTGATACGGGTTCAATGACCTCTTTCAAGGTAACGTGTTGGGTATCAGATTACATGGAATTCGATGACGCAATAGTTCCGGTCAGCGAAATTCTATATGGGTTCAATGACCTATTTCAAAATGGAAGCACGTATCAGGTATCAGATTACATTTGATAACATCCGGTCAACGGAATTTGATACGGGTTCAATGACTTATTTCAATAAGTGCACGTGTCAGGCATTCCTGGAATTCGCTGACGCCATAGTTCCGGTAGGAGAAATTTGATACGGGTTGAATGACCTCTTTCAAAATGAATGCACGTGTTGGGTATCAGATTACCTGAAATTTGCTGACGTCACGTTACAGACAAGTCTCGACAAGTAGGAGGAACTTGAAACGGGTTCAACGACCTCTCTCAAGGTCATGTTTACGTTGTTGCCAAATATCGAGAATGTTGATAGTCTAATGAAGAGTTAACCAATCACTCAACCTTTGAAAGAATTCTTGTCTGCCGTTCAGCAAGTCCCAACGACTAAGTTTAAGCAAGAATTGAAACATGAAATTAAATCACCTCATCCAAGTTATCAATCGACACCCCAAAAGTTGTATCAATCGTCACCGCATTCTGGTCATCAATCGACACCCCAAAAAGTACATCAACCAACACCTCAAGGATTTTATCAACCAGCACCTCAAGAATTTCATCAACCAACACCTCAAGAATTTTATCAGATCACTCCTGATGAAGAGACAATTCAACATGATTCAACTACTCCAAAACCCGATTTCGATGGAAGTTATTTTGAGGAAAGTATGCACCCTGTACTGAATCCACAAGAACAGTATTTACAAAAGTTTGCGATTCCTTTGCCCCGTGTATATATAGAAGACAAAATTTCAGATACGAAAAATACGTTTGATAACACTTTTGGAGTATATTTTGATCCATCTACGGAAAAATTTGCTATAGGTGACTCAACTGTGGATTTTGATGGTGCCGATATTGTTATTAATAACAAGTTCAAATACAGTGGAACTGCAGGTTTATATGAATTGATGTTCAAGAAACAGCCCCTTGGTTATAGAAATAAAGATGTTGATTTGTATATCGATATAATTAGAAGAAGTAATGCACATTACCTCCGATACGATCCTGCAGGGGGTTTGTCAACATCACATGCATCAAAGTTTGATAATATAAAAAAACCACAAATCACAACACTACACTCTTTGGCTAAAGAACGTAAACTTGAAAAAACTCAAAACAATACCAGATTATCTCTTCCCAAGACCAGATCAAGAATTGCTTCAGCTCCAGGTAGATGTAAACGAGGTTTAGGACTAACTATGCTTGATTTCAACAATATACCGATTGAATATAGATATTTTGATGATTTTAATGAACTAGTTGATCGATTGAAACTCTTGGTTGCATCGCAATGTGCTGGAAACACCGGTGTGAGAAATGAAATTATAAGCATTTTCGAGGATCTTCGCGAAGCAAGAATAATAAAATAAATACTCACATGATTTAACATCATTTGGTGTTTGACCGTGACACCATGCCCATCGATAAATTTGGAAGACATTTTCTGAGAACATCTCAAACACCATATTCTAAACCAGATATACTTCCGAAACCCTCACCAATCAGCACACCTTTTTACATATGGAATCCATCATCGCATCATACTAAATGTGTTCTTCATTTGAGGGCAACCAAAGATATCAAGAAGAGTGTAAGTTTTTTTGTGTTTGAAAATGATTCAACTTCGTATGAATTTCCGGTTTCCGGAAAGATTGAAAGCATCAATTCCCTACCAGAAGATATATCTACATCACTTGGTGGAGATAATGCAGATATTGTTTCATTGAGAGGAAAGGTTTTAAATAAAGGTGATAAGATCAATTTCTTAGTCAATCAGCAGCAGCACACTCAACTGTATGTCGAAATTGTACTTCAGTGCCCCATAACTGAAAATGGATGAAATCAAAGAAGAAATTGTAGGAGAATTGCATAAAAATTCACGAAGACTATTCAAAAGAAGGCGTGTTATCATCAAAGGGTTAAATGACCTACTTCAAGCTGATTTAGTTGAAATGATTCCCTACTCCAAAACTAACAAAGGATTTAAGTACATTCTGGTAGTTATAAACGTATTTTCCAAATATGTTTGGTGTGAGCCCGTTAAAACCAAAAGTGGAGGAGATGTGACTCATGCGATGCAAAAAATATTGAGAGAAATGAAAGTTGCAACCAGGAATCTACAAACAGACATGGGAAAAGAGTTCTACAATGGAAAATTCAAGCAACTGATGGATGAGTGGAAAATTAACCATTACAGTACTTTTTCCAATTTGAAAGCTAGTATAGTTGAACGAGTAAACAGAACTTTGAAAAATAGAATGTGGAAACAATTCAGCCTACAAGGAAGCTACAAATGGTTGGGTATTCTACCACATATAGTTTCTGACTATAACAATTCCGTACACAGGACAATAGGAATGAAACCCAAAGATGTTAAAAAATGTCATGAGATGTATTTACTCAAAAACACGTATAGCCATTTCAAAACAGTGGATCCAAGGAAACGGAAATTTAAAATCAATGATCATGTAAGAATAAGTAAGTACCGAGAGGCATTTGCTAAAGGGTATACACCAAACTGGTCCAATGAAATTTTCGCTGTGTGAAAAGTCTATCAGTCGAATCCTGCTGTGTATTTTCTTAAAGATCAGAATGATGTTGACATCCAACTGAAGAACTTCAAAAAGCTAAACATCCTGATGTGTTTCTGGTTGAAAAAATTCTGAGAAAAAAATGAGACAAACTCTACATCAAATGGTTAGGTCTGAGTAATGAGTATAATTCGTGGATATCAAAAGATGATTTTGTATAACATTTCTCAAATAAAACAATATAAAATTCACAAAACAGTTTTATTTATACAATATTTATATTATAAATCAATCACAAAATCTATTATTGAATATTATTTATCTATGTGCTGAATCCAAAATGAGGACGATGATTTTAGAAGTTTCTAATATTCGCCTCTCGAATCGCATTCTATCGATTGCTGCATGATTCCAATACATTTTCCGAGAATCCTTGTAAGCAAATTTCCAAGTGTACATATAATAAGTCTTGTTATGACTTTCATCAATTGTCACCGTCTTATTCATGGTTTATCAGACAAATCAGTTCTGAAAACTTCCGGGTAAAGATGAATGAATTTCAGAGTTAGACTGATATTTTCACTATTAGTATTCACTTCTGGCTGGAGCAAATCTAAAGCATTTTGCAATACATCACCACTCAGCTTGCAGAGTCCGTTTTTCAAAACTTGGAAATATTGTCCATAATGCTGTCTTTTAAAAATATCTACCCTATATTCAATTAGAGGTAGGAGTTCCCATAGCTTGCAGACTTTTTCAAACCCCAAGTACACTGAGGAGTAATCCTTATTTATTTTGACTACTCGCCCGTTTGTAAATTGGCTGAACTCAATGGTAAACCTATCGTCTTGAACAGTATCCAGTGGATCGGATGAGTAAAAATAATTGGTAATGACTCCTTGGTGTGTCAAGAACTGCTTCCACTCATGTTCTGTGAAAATTACTCGATCTCCCTCATTTCCAATAATTTCGATACAGGGAGTGAAATTCAAATCATATGAAAGATTCACAACAACAAATTTACTTTTAGATTTGTTTAATGGGAATTTCCTTTCACTCAATACTACTTTTGATTTTTCTTTGCAAAAATATTCGCTTGACAAGTTGAATTTGAACTCGGTAATACTCATTTTGACGAGAGAACGTCTGCTGTGATATCGTTATCGGTTTATATATTATATCAACAGTAGTGGGGGCAATATTCTAGTTTAACTCTTCATTAGACTATCAACATTCTCGATATTTGGCAACAACGTAAACATGACCTTGAGAGAGGTCGTTGAACCCGTTTCAAGTTCCTCCTACTTGTCGAGACTTGTCTGTAACGTGACGTCAGCAAATTCCAGGTAATCTGATACCCAACACGTGCATTCATTTTGAAAGAGGTCATTCAACCCGTATCAAATTTCGCCTACCGGAACTATGGCGTCAGCGAATTCCAGGAATGCCTGACAGGTGCACTTATTGAAATAAGTCATTGAACCCGTATCAAATTTCGTTGACCGGATCTTATCAAATGTAATCTGATACCTGACACGTGCTTCCATTTTGAAATAGGTCATTGAACCCATATAAAATTTCGCTGACCGGAACTATCGCGTCATCGAATTCCAGGAATGCCTGACACGTGACCTTGAAAGAGGTCATTGAACCCGTATCAAATTTCGTTGATCGGATGTTATCAAATGTAATCTGATACCTGACACGTGCTTCCATTTTGAAATAGGTCATTGAACCCTTATAGAATTTCGCTGACCGGAACTATTGCGTAATCGAATTCCATGTAATCTGATACCCAACACGAGACCTTGAAAGAGGTCATTGAACCCGTATCAAATTTCATTGATCGGATGTTATCAAATGTAATCTGATACCTGACACGTGCACTTTCTGCTGACGTGTACCTCCCGTTGCTCTCTCATACGATTTGATCTTGAATCCTTTTGCTCTCTCATGGGTTTTGACCTTGAACCTTTTTGCTCTCTCATGGGTTTTGACCTTGAACCTTTTTGCTCTCTCATATTTACTCTACTGACATGGTATTGATAAATGAAACCACATTACCTAGAGGACTTTGGCCAATTGGACAAATCGACAAAATCTACACCGCTCCAGATGGAATTGTAAGAGTTGCAGATATCAGAACTACGAACGGAATACTCAAGAGGGCAATTAGAAAACTACACCGTCTTAATGTTAACTGCACTAACACGGAAGTTAGTACCGAGTGGGAGAATGTTCCGGAATCTTGAAATATATAGTTACCCTGTATAGTGACAGTTGGTCAGTTGTTATAAATAAGTTGAATTGTCATACATTTAGTCAAAAATATATCATATGAAAGTTCTCCAAAAGGCATATTTACTCAACAAGAGGTACAATTATTAAACATGCACAATAATTTAATAAAATCTTGAAATTATTGTGCATGAAATTATTAAAAATCTCAATCATGCAAAAAATATTTTGATAGTTCAATCCTTTAAAATTTATAAGTCGTGTGATATACGAGAAGATTATTTTTTGAATGAGGTAGATTCACACCAACAACAAAAATTTTTATTGAGAATGAACACCGACATTTTCTAACAATTTCTTTATTATAAGTACATTGAGAAACTTATTATTTTTATTTTGTATCCGTACAGTTGTGATGAAAATTGCAATTTGTGTAGGTCACAAATGTTTGTTCTTCATTGCTATTTATATTAGATGAGACATTGGTATTTAACGAAGACGATTGGGCAGATGAAGCTGGAACAGAGGCTGACAGATTGTTGGCAGTTATTGATATACCGGTAGTTTCAATATCATACATGTTTCTCATTTTGTTAATTATATCCAGATAATGAGTGGGATCCATTTGTAATTTTTTTTTGTATAATTTGTTTTTACGAAACTCAGCAGAGCTTGTGCGAGCAAGGGAGATCCGGGACCTACAGTTCAAATAAAAGTGGAATCCGAACCACTTCAGCTCAGTGACACACGACCGGGGATCGAACCCGGACCGTCTGGGTGGAAGCCAAACGCTCTAACACCTCGGCCACTTCGCTTTGAAGATATGGTTTAATAGAAGATGCGCTGTTATGTCCCGTGATTTTGATTAGTTGCTGTTCTTGAACTCCACTTTTAGCTAGCTTACTAACTGCTGTTGATCGGTTAGAATGGTTTGTTATTTTTGCTTTCTTGATTCAGATTGTCTGTGCTGCTTCTCGGGTCCATTTCGATATTTGATTTATTCCTATCGGGCAATTTTTGTACCAGGTAGTAGATTCGGGTCTTTTCCAAAAAGTATTCGAGGTTTAGAATAACCTATCCGATTTAATATTATTGCCTCTTTTGCTGAGAAGCTATTTAAATAATCTTACAGGGCACATTTTTGTTTCTGTAGTATTCTGAACTAACCAATTGCTGTCCGTAAGTTTTTTATCGCCTTGTGTAGTTTTATTGAATATGGGGTTGTATTCTATTCTACCTACAACATACTTCTAGACAGAAATGCTTTTCAACATTTTACCTGTAGAATTTCCTTTATGGTTGACTTCTTCTTTAAAGTTACTTATTAGACAGAAAGTCGCTTCGCCACCTATCCACGCTAATTCAACGGCTATTGTATGGTAGTCTTTTTTGCAATCCCTCGGGACTATTCTCGTCCCATAACTCAACTATTTTCAGATGTTCTCCATCACTTAAAGCAGAAGAGCTTTCCTTTCTTGTAATTGGGTTTTGTTGAAGAATTCTGCGTTTCGAATTTCTTGCATCTCTAGCAGTTTTGAAAACCATATCTTTAAATGGATCGAAACTTACATTATATTGAACGTGGTACATTTCTTGCAGTTTTTTTGCTACGATATTCCACGTTGTCTTCACCACACCTTCTTTTTATTCCGTTCCGTGTTTGATCATTTAATCAAACAAATCCCTCAAAGGAGGACATCAGTACGAGTGCCACATAAACAGCTCAAATATGCAACAATGCAAAGCTCGTTACCAAAATACACGTGTACTGAAATATGCTGCAAGAAAACAAATCCCGAAATCACAAATACTAACCGGACAATAAAGTAATCTCTTGACAGCAGATTAAATTGATACCTATCCTTTCTGTAGAGACATGTTTTTATTTATATTTCACTGAGTATTTGGATATGCTGGATTTTTATTTTTGTTGGAATGACCAACACCGGCTTATGTTATTGAGTATTGTAGAACCCAGATTGATAATATAAACATTTGGCCACTTGACATCAATATACTCAATCACTGATTGCTTTGTAGATATATGTTTAATTATTATAATTTCTTTTGTTTAATTGTGTAGATAATATATGTTTTTGTATTTTTCTCACAGTACCAGGTGGACATATCAACTAACCTTCGACTCTTTTCTAACTGGTATTTATTGAATGAAGTCACCTTTTCTATTTTAATTACATTGAAATGTCAATCTTGTGTCTTGTGTGACATGCTCACTTTCATATGCGTTGTTGGTGATTATTACTATTATTATATGCGGAGTCGATATAGTGGTATTGTTCCACAGATGCTCCATCTTCTTTACATTCTTATAATGTTATTTTTTATCTACCAGTCTCATTTACACTTCCTTGAATTTCTTATTGTTGAATAATTAATGTTATTGTTAGCTTTATTGCTAATCGTCATTAAACTTCTGGGAACTTTAATGCCTCTCCGAGTAGAGGGGGAATTTGTTACGGGTTTATTTTGCACTAGAAAACCCTTTCTGTTTTAATACAATAACATCAGAAATTCTCTGTCATCGATATACACTTTCCACTCTGCAGTGGCATTCCGTGTACCCTCGCTTCATAGCGAGAGTAGAATTCTACAAAATTTGTTAACTATCGCTTCGTTCGGTATTCCGTGTACCTTTAGAAGTCTTGCTTTCGAATCGAAAGAGATCGGGATTATTTGACATTGTTTGTGTCGTCCTGAAAACATTGAGCAGGTTTTTGGAAATTAATTTTATGTTATTATCTTAGGCTGGGGCAACTGGCAAAGATTGATTTGTTTAATTATTTGTTGTTGTTGTTTGTTGTTTGTTATTATCTTAGGATGGGGCAACTGGCAAAGATTGGTTTGTTTAATTGTTTGTTGTTGTTGTTTGTTGTTTAATTGTATGTGTGTGATAGTCTGTGAATTAGATATTTTTATAATTGACCCTTGCCTTTGTTAGTTTGGAAGTTTTGTATAGTTACAGTGAGTTTTCATAAATGAATGTAAGTTTATTGTTGTAACCTGTAAAATTTGGAAAATCTTGACACAGTGCCAAATTCGCGAAAACGCGCAAAGGGTGCGACACCTACAGTCCAAAATATATACTTCGAGGATGGGGATAACAAAGCAAGTCAACATGTGATTTGAGTAGCAAATAATTAACATTTTCTTGGTTTTCAAAACAGCATGCCGAAGTTTAATGTACCAAAATACTTCTCAAGATTCGAATAATGAGCAGCAAGTGCAAGAGGTATTACTGGGTCCCGCAGTTCAAACACTTATAAAGATAATACATCTTCCTAAAAGATCCAAAATTGTGCAAGGTGTGGCAGAACATTTTGAAAATTGAAAAACCCATTTCCAAATACATATCTGTGTGAAACAGATTATAACGGTAATTTCAGAAGATTTTATACCATTATACTGTATCTTGGCAATTTCAGTTATTTGTATCTAGTAGAGTAGAAAAGTCCAAAATAAAATAAATATTGGGAACCATAGACCATATGGGCTAGCTGTGTTGGGAGCATTAACTGGATTTATTTATGAAATACATTTTGTACCTTTCAATTACTTTTTTTTTCCTTGGTGTCTTGGTATCGACTGCTATGGTCATTAGCCACATGTTCTGGATAGGCCTTGTTACTAACTCCATGCGCCACCTTAGGAGCAGCACTGTTATTTGGGACGCAACAGTGAATCGTGCAGGACTCACCCCAGTGCAGCCACGAGATTTTAATAATTTAATTGGTCAAATTAAATTAAAAAATCTCAGCCGCAACCAAGGAGACTAAAATTTAACAAGGAGGGTTTAATAAGCTCTAGTCAATCAGAATCTTGTAGCATCAACGCGTCATAGTGACGTACTTGGGTATGAGTACAGAGTCGAACTCGAACCAAGTAACAAAACTGTCAGCAGTAACTCTCATATACCAAGAGCTAGTCCGTCACTGTCTATAGAGAACGGCGGCCATGACACGTCCTACTACGTCACATTTCGTCACAAATGTTCTTTCATCTCTTTCTACTAGTGTCTCCGTTGTCTTATGGGAATCAAACACTCCCTGTTAAATTTAAGTCTCCTTGAGCCGCAACTGGGGCTCGAACTTCGGACCTTTCGACCCAAAGTCGGACGCTTTAACCACTGCGCCACGCCCCGACATTTTTCAATTACTTACTAGCGTTATTGTGGCGAAAGGATGAACCACTCTTATGTAAATTACGAGCAACCCCAGAATTCTTCGAAAGACTTGTGCGACCTAGGAAAAAGGATGCCCTTATTTTTTTAACATGTTATTCCATACCAATAATCTCTGAATATTCAGAAATAATTATATTTATATTTTTCAAAACCACAAGAATATCACCGTTCGTGTTCTTTGGTTCTGACCATAGAAATCATATATATAATATATATATATATATATATATATATATATATATATATATATATATATATATATATATATATATATATATATATATATATATATATATATGGTTCTGACACAGTGTCCTGTGGACAAAATCATTCGTTATCTTTCTAAGCGAGAACTTCCTTGTCAATGTGGAATTCTATAATTAATAGCTACAGTCGCTTCATTTGGTATTCCGTGTGCCTATACGAAAGTCTCGCTTTCATATTGCTTTCCAATCGGAAGAGTTCGTAATTTCTATCTCGTTCTGAAAACATCGATAAAATTTTGGGAATTTTCAATTTATCATGTTTGCTTTATGAACTTTTGTAACCATCATTCAACTATTTTATAACCATAAAAAAATAAAAAATATAATGTGGATATTTTTCCTCAAAAATTTTAGTAAAAGAATTATGAACAGAGCTATGGAGTAGTTATAGAAATCTATCTCAGGAACTGGCGAAACGGCGAACCTTTGGTTCAAATATTCTGATGTTTGCCGTACATTACGTGGATTTTCCTTTTGAATCCTTTTACAAATTGATGAGAAATATTTGAACAACCAATTCCTCAAAGAGATGAGCAGCTATAATGGATAACATCAATGTTTATATTACAGAATAAGATTTTGAAGGAAGAATGATTCAGTATAATTATTAACAATATGCATTTTACGAAGACATCTCACACAATCTTACAAGATCCCGGACCTCGGCCCTGCCTATAATTTTTATAATTGGTCTTGCCACGGAAGAGAACAAGAAATCAATGTGGGCTTCAACTATCGTTGAGGAATGTTATTTTTGGTCCAACAACATTTACAAGGGTACCTCAGAGGATTGATTCAAACAATCAATTTCATAGATCTAGCCAAACATCAGTTTAGATATATAAATAAATATTTTCAACCTCAGTGACAGGGAATGAGGATACTGCAAATGGAATATTGTCATTTGTGGAGAGTACAATTTGATATTTTATATTTTTATCATAATAATGTAAAAGATATGGAATATCTCCCACAAGTGAGAAAAACTAGGTGTATGAAACAAAATGACTGCATAAATTCCATTAGCAGTAATCTAGTTTTCAGCTCCTTTCTGGATATTTTCATAATGAAATAGAGCCATTGTGGTCGTGATGGTAGAGTGTTTGCTTCTCAACCATAAGGCCATGGACTCAAATTCTAGCATGGTCCCGTAAATGGTATCACATGTTGAAAGAGTAGGGCCTTGTATTCCCTAGCTCGAAGACTTCTGACGGTGTGCTTGTAGGAGGTTGAAGGAAAGAACAAATTTTGAACAAATGCATAACATGAATCAATGAAAAACAAATCGATATTTCTACTATTGAAACAAGAAATCAAAATAACAAATTCCATTTGTAATCCCTACTCATATTTTCACTTCAGGAAAATATTCAGAGGAAAAGTTGAGATTGCCAAAATAGGTGCGTTCGATTCTCTACATTTATTGTTTTTTGCAACTTCCAATAAACTGTGAGAAAGGTTTGGCAACCATTCAAATCTCCATTATTTCAACCCCTATAATGATCCCCAGTTGGTATTTATAAAGTTCCCTCTACCAATTACTCTTACGTACCATTCCTCCACATCTAGAAGTATGATACTGGTAACAGTTGTTTGGATAATTCTTATTTAGAAGTTTGAATCATTTAAAAGGCGGGCAACCGTTTACTAAATTAAACAAAAATACAGAAATGGAACAATTTATCGAGTTACTTCAAGCACCCAAAAATTTGGTTCAATGTTTTTTTTTTAAATAGTGACGTTAGTAGACACAATCAAAGTCGGTTGTTTGAAATTCGAAATTTCCGGCGTCACCTACGTGGGGTGTGACATACCCCAAATGTTTTGAAATGTCAATATTTCTCTCATTTGTGAATCCAGGTGTTGTGGGTCGCCTATAGCTTCTTAAAACACATTGATCATTGAAATGCTTGTAACCGTTTAGTACGAATCCAACTGCGCTGTGAGTTAGACGTGTCAGAAGTGCTCTTGGGTATACCACACCCCACGTAGGCTCTCGATTTGAATTTCGAAACAAAAATGGTGAGTGCAGAGAATAATATTTTAATTCAATATATAACAATTATTATGAATTCTAGGCAGCAGGAAGCTATGAAAAAAGCAGGAGTATCTGCAAAACTTATGGAATATTGTTGAGAGTGAGTCTGAGGACGATTTTGTGGATAACGGAAGTGATTCTGATGACGATGAAGATAATGTTAGTCTCAATAGTGTTCACTCAGATAGTGAGAATTTTGTTGAAAATGAGCCGGTTACAGATGAAATTATTATGCCAGATGGAAATGATCATGCAATCTTTATGGGCAAGGATAATACTACCAAATGGTTCAAACATCATGCTTCTACAAGGGTGAGAACTAGAGCTGAAAATTTTATAAGAAAATTACCGGCGCCGAAAAAACATTCTAAAGATGCAAAAACACCATTACAGTGTTGGTCATTATTGTTTGATGAAACAATTTTAGAAAGTATAACTACTTATACCAATATAGTAATCGGTAGAAAATCGGAAAATTACAAAAATCAAACAAGCTGTGGCGAAACTAATACTACAGAATTAAAGGCTTTATTTGGCATACTGTACTTGGCAGGTGTGTATAAAAGTAGTCATCGCCATCTAAAAGATTTATGGAGATCCGATGGAGGAGGAATAGATATATTCCGAGCTGTTATGTCTTTCAATCGTTTTTCATTTTTATTAATTTGTTTACGTTTTGATAATGTGGATAACAGACAGATGAGGATACAAATTGACAAATTAGCTGCAATAAGAGCAGTATTTGAAAAATTTGTGAGTAATTGTCAACAAGCCTACTCACCAGGAGAATACCTCACTATAGATGAAAAACTTGAATCATTTCGTGGACGTTGTTCTTTTCGTCAATATATTCCAAATAAACCTGCGAAGTATGGAATCAAAATTCATGCTCTTGTAGATGCTCGCACGTTTTTTGTGGTGAACATGGAAATTTATGCAGGTCTTCAACCGGCAGGTGTGTATAATATTAGCAATGCCTCTATAGATGTAATTGATCGATTGGTATCTCCTATATCTGGAAGCAATCGAAATGTAACATTTGATAACTGGTATACTAGTTATCCTGCTTTGAGAATGTTACGAGAGAAGCATAAGTTAACAGCAGTAGGAACCCTTAGAAAGAACAAGGTAGAAATTCCTCCACAGTTCTTGAATAGAGATAAATCACGGCCGATCCGGTCTTCAATGTTTGCGTTCCAGAAGGACTATACGTTAGTTTCCTACATTCCGAAAAAGAATAAAAATGTTGTCCTTATATCGTCACTACATCATGATGACACAATAGATCCTAATAGTGAAGATAAAATGCTACCAGAAATTATTACATTTTATAACCTAACAAAAGGTGGCATGGATACCGTAGATGAGATGGCAGGAAATTACAGTGTAGCTCGGAATTGCAGAAAATGGCCACTGAGAATTTTTTTCTCCATGATGGATACTGCTGGTATCAATAGCCAACAGATTTATAAGGCAAATACACAAGATTTTAAGAAAAAACGTCGTATTTTTTTAGAAGAGTTGGGCTTGGCTTTGACAAAACCCGCATTACAAGAAAGAAAAAATAATCTTCGTATTTCACGCATTCTTCGATTGAAAATTGCCGAAATTTTGGATGAGCCTATCGAAGCTACAACAAATATAGCAGACGAGCGATATGTACGTTGCCAAATATGTCCGCGAAAACAAGATAGGAAAACTAAGAACCGCTGTGCAAATTGCAATACTGCGATATGTCTGACGCATGCAAAATTATATTGTCAAAACTGTACCATATTCGTGGATGAATAACTTTTCGAATTGACCAAAACTTCTTTAGTTTTCTGTTAATTTCCTGTCACCACTTAGTTTTAGTATACGTTTGTTGATTAAAGAGAGAGTTATGTGCCTTATTTTTTTTATTCACTTATTTTAGTAATGAGATGTTTTTTTGTTGCCTGAAATACAACAATTTGGATTTCTGTTGTTTTTTTATGAATAAAAACTATTGGAATGAAACTATTCGTTTTTCTGTTGATACGGTCACTAAAGAAACCATAAGAAATAAAAATATCGAAAAAAAAATCAAAAATAATAATGATAAAAAAATATTAAAATGGGGTATGGTATACCCCACGTATGTGTTCGGTTACAAATTTTTCACGTGGGTGACGCAGGGTTAAAATAACACTCTATCCCTTTCTAAACGAGAATTTCCTTGTCTTCTCGACACATTCTAAGCTATCGCTTCAAATAACGACAATCGTGCGAAGCGAGTGTAGCTAAAGTGCACACGGAATACCACTTTCTTCAACTGTAGCTATTAAAATGTAGAATTCTATTGTAGAAGGGCCAACATGGCGCTTCAAATGCTGTCAAATATGTATTTGTCGCCTGGAAACTGTCGCTAACTGTATACACGGAATACCTTTTACGTCAAAACGTAGCGATATGTAGAATTCTATGGCTCACGTAATCCCACCGCTGTACGCCACTGTATCAAAATGACAACTTGATCGTTGTCATGTATAGCTTGTTTGTTCCCAAGAAGACTAAAAACAAGGAGTGTTTGATTCCCATAAGACAATGGGGACACTAGTAGAAAGAGATGAAAGAACATTTGTGACGAAATGTGACGTAGTTATACATGTCATGGCCGCCGTTCTCTATAGACAGTGACGGACTAGCTCTTGGTATATGAGAGTTACTGCTGACAGTTTTGTTGCTTGATTCGAGTTCGACTCTGTACTCATACCTAAGTACGTCACTATGACGCGTTGATGATACAAGTTTCTGATTGGCTAGAGCTTATTAAACCCTCCTTGTTTTTAGTCTTCTTGGTTTGTTCCGAATGTTAGTGCTTACCTTTGCCGTACTAGCTCGAGCGGACATGAACCGGCATTAAGCTAATGACAGTTATCAGTTGTTCTATTTTGCGGTATGACAGCGTTATTTTGTAAACATAATTTTGGTTAGTCTATTGTTTTGTACTTAGAACACAAAACCGTAACATTCCTACTCTATCTCTGTCTTGTGTCATTGAGGTACCCACTTCACTTTCGAATACTTGACCTTGTTTGTGTTTGGTTCTGAGGTTGAGAGGCTGGTGTTTTCGTCTTGGTTCAGTTGGTAACACTGAATCTTAAGGTGTTCTTTTCATAGCTCCAAGTAGCTCGAGGTAGATCCTGGACTGATCCCACCGAACACTAACGAACAAGAAAGCGCCTTGTCAGATAGTGACAGGTTTGATTTTGACGTCTGAGAGGGAACACCCATTTTGTGAAACTGACAAACTTTACTCCATCAGATAGCTACTTGATCAGAAAATGAAATGAACAGATCCATACTTATCCCAACTGCACAATGTAAAACTTTACAACATCAAACCGTACTTCGTCAGACTGGACGCCGGCAGAATGAATTATATCGACTGTACTTTCCTGGGTTGTTATTTCGACAAATATGTAAATGATCAGAATGAGCTTTTCACAGAAACTTATTGTATCAGAAATGAATTTTAACAGAAAAGTAAATCTTCAAATTCGTACATCCAGCAACTCAGCAGACCCACAATTATCTATACTGTACTAACACGGACTGGACTTGTTCCGACCGATACATGAGCCGATTGAATTCGACCAGAATCGTATTTTATCAGAAAGTGAAAACAGCAGAATCATACTTTGTCAGACTGAGAATTTGGCGACTGATGGATTTTTCGTAGTGTTGCCGGTGCTTATAAATGGAAAGCAAATTGGGGAATTGTTCATTTATTCTAATTCAAGAGTAGTTGAAGCGTTAATTGGTCGAAAGTTTTTATTTTTTGAAACGATTATCTTGTTTTGAACGCTCATACACAATGGATCTGCAACAATAATAGTGTTTATGATTAATGGATATTTGAATTTGCTTGAATATTTCGAAATATGGTGGTGTTTGTTCGCTGTTCTTTTATAAGTAAAATTTTGTTTTACAAAAAGGCATTAACCTTGCAAATGGAAATTTTTAGTATCTGTATCCTGACCAAAAAATTAAATTTTCGAATTCGTAACCAAATGTACATTTTTATTTTTCTCTGCTATTGGTATATGCAATAAAGTAGTTTATCGCCATCAACTCATCTGTATAGAGATGTCTAGTGTTTTCCATTCGTCATTAAAATATATATATATCAAAATTAACATTTAATAGGTATTCATGAATCGTTGTTCTTATAAAGATATCTCAGTTTGGAGATCATAAAATTAGCTCAAGCTGATGGATGACAATAATAAAAGCTGTTAAGTAATTTCTCAATAAATACAATAGTATTGAAGAAGTAAATGAGCCGCAACTAAACTTCCGCTTATGATTCATGCCATTTAAAGATAGAGTAAGATAGGAAAAATGATCCACCAAATACAAACACTGAAGAAAACGACGGAAAAATTTTACTAACAAGAAGAAAAACCGCTGTGAAAAAGTATAAAAATATATGGGCTCTTATGGCAGACGAACAGTTCTGGAGGCCAGGTGACGTCAAATGACGATGCACCTGCTTTGAAATTTGACCAATGAACGGACATAGGAAATGGGCCATCCTGTGTAGTGTATAATCGCTGAATAAGGTTAGTGGACGATTCCAGTAGGTACTTCTATTCAGTGTCGCCACAATCAATTTTCTGTGAAAATGACTCAACGATTATGCACTACAAAGGATGCCTCAATTCCTATCTCCGTACATTGGTCAAATTTCAGAGAGGATACATCGTCATTTGACGTCACCTGGCCTCCAGAACTGTTCGTCTACCATAAGAGCACGTGTATTTTTATACTTTTTGATAGCGGTTTTTCTTCCAGTTAGTAACATTTTTTCGTCGTTTTTTTCAGTGTTTGTGTTTGGTGAATCATTTAACTTTCCAGTCAATGTTTTTTATTGCCAAAAACATATTTAGTTCGTCGAGAAAAATTGAAAATTGAATCGACTGTTTAGTGCGTGGTGAATCCTAATTTATCATAGGGCACAAGTATTTACGAGGCTTGTTTGGTAAGTCCGTGACTTTTTAAATTTCCCGCGCAGTAACTTTAAATGCAACACTGCTGCTGTCAACCACCATCTTTCAATAGACTACTGTCAAATTTTGAGCAAGCTGCGACATTTGGTTTGTGTTTGACAGCAATTAGAAGCAGACAACCTCGTGAATTTTAACAAAAATGGAAAAAAGTGAATTTCGTGTGTTGATTAAGCATTATTTTTTGCGTAAAAAAACCATAACTGAAACCAAGGAAAGACTTGATAAATACTATGGGAACTCTGCACCATCAATTTCAATGGTTAAGAAGTGGTTTACTGAGTTCCGTTGTGGTCGTACCAGCACAAGTGACGCCGTACGTTCAGGTCGCCCAAAAGAGGTCATCACGCCAGAAATCGTCGATAAAATCCATGGAATGATATTGGACGATCGGAGAATAAAAGTAAGTGAGGTAGCTGAGGCTGTAGGCATCTCAACTGAGCGAGTACATCACATTTTACATGAATATTTGGACATGAAGAAGCTATCCGCGAGATGGGTGCCGCGATTGCTCACACTCGACCACAAGCGCAACCGTGTGACCACTTCAAAGGAGTGTTTGGCAAAGTTCAATCGCAATCCGGGCGAGTTTTTACGCCGTTATATAACCGTAGACGAAACATGGATCCATCACAATACCCCAGAGACCAAGGAACAATCAAAACAGTGGGTGTCAACTGGTGAACGTGCACCAAAGAAGGCTAAGATGCGTCTGTCAGCCAACAAGGTTATGGCCACAGTTTTTTGGGATGCACGCGGTGTCATTCATATAGATTACTTGGAGAAGGGTAGAACGATCAACGGCGAATATTATTCAGAGCTTTTAGACAGATTCGATATTGATTTGAGGCAAAAACAACCACATTTAGCGAAAAAAAAAGTGCTGCTTCATCAAGACAATGCACGAGTGCATACGTGTGTAGTCACTATGGCAAAAATTCATAAATTGGGCTACGAACTACTACCCCATCCAGCATATTCTCCAGATTTAGCCCCTTGCGACTATTTTCTTTTCCCAAACCTGAAGAAATGGCTGGGTGGTAAGAGATTTGGGTCGAATGATGAGGTTATAACCGAAACAAACGCCTATTTTGAGGGCCTTGAGAAAACCTATTATTTGGAAGGAATAAAAAAACTGGAAAAACGCTGGACTAAATGTATTGATCTAAAAGGAGATTATGTTGAAAAATAAAACGCTTATTTGCCAATTTTTTTTTTCTTTATTCAAATAGTCACGGAGTTACCAAACAGCCCTCGTA
Source organism: Chrysolina oricalcia (assembly GCA_944452925.2). Taxonomy (NCBI): domain Eukaryota; kingdom Metazoa; phylum Arthropoda; class Insecta; order Coleoptera; family Chrysomelidae; genus Chrysolina; species Chrysolina oricalcia. The sequence goes on from OX101815.2 coordinate 51,734,006, forward strand.
TCAATCTCGCTTGTTTTTTTTATAAGTATTTTAAATATATTTTTATTTTCAAAATCTTAGAATATTTTGGGCTGAGATAAATATAATGGAAAATAAAAAACACCATCTAGAAGGGGAAGTTTTCTACCAAGAAGAAATTCTGCTCTTTTTTTTCAGAGTTATATTTGTCCGCAAAAAATTTGAAAATTATTACATTCCACTCGAATATCTATTACATTATTTCTGTAGAAGGACTTTATTCTAAGGTTTTCAAAAAATGTTTTAACATTTTTTTATTTTTCTCTGGGTATAAAATAATTAATTTAAATTAAAAAGTCTTCATTTGTTTTTTTTTCATTAAAATTAGAAAAAAATTACATGGAATCATCTACATTTTGTATATTATCGTTATCATCGTCATTGTTTTCAGCATCAGATTCATCAGAACTCGTCTCTGCTATAACATCATATGATGTTATGAACGTTATAATACACAGCTGAGAGCAGACGAGCTACCGAGCAGCCGACCGCGCACACACCGAAACTCCCGAAAACCAGAGCAGCTGCTACATCAGCAGCCTAACGTATTTTATACCTGCATCCGTTTCTATTGCATTTCTTACCTGAGTTGTTTCTTACCTGTCCGCTATATACATTCTATTGGTTCAGTGTTCATCTGTTTGGTATAACAGTATCGAAATTTACTTTCAACAATACGAAGAGATAACAATTAGAACAAAAATGCCATTTTCTTGATATACACAAAAAAATATTATAATTGAAAAATTTTCCGCACTGAATGGATTTATGTTTAAAGATTCTTGACATGTATTTTTTAAACTACATTTTGAAAATAGTTTCAGCCAAATAAGTTTATTTTAAATACTTTTGCACTGGCCTATATATTTATATCGCTATGAAATTTAGATTCCGTAAAATTTCAAAATCATCACAATAGCCATATTTCATAACGAGAAGAAATCAATAACTGGAAAATTTTATTCGTTAATTAGGTCACCTAAATAACAATTTTCCGAAATAAATTTATAATCTGAACAGTCAATTTTCGATTCTAATATAGATATATACGCGTTTTTTCTATACAATGTTTTATTAAAAATGAATTAAAAAGTTCAGATTTCCTTCTTGAAAATAGAATGTTTATAACTACAATTTGAGATCTCGTAAGTACGTATCAGATTATAATGTAATATGCACGGTAATAAAAAATTGGTCCTCACGCGGCTGACCAGGCATCCCGTGTATAGTATGCATAAGTTCCTAAATGATTTTTTTGCGGACAAAGTATAACTCTGACAAAAAAAGTGCAATCAATCTTTTTGGTAGAAAAAAACTTTCCCTACAAGTCAATATTTTTTATTTTTCATTATATTCATTATATTTTTTGACTTTGGAAATTGATTGACCAGTGAACTTTTTTTATATCCAATATGCTACTCATAAAAAAAAAGTTCAGCGAGATTGCTAATTACTGGACTATAATAAGTGATGACATACTTCCTTGGGCAGTTTTACAATTGTGTTACTTTCATGTCTATTTACTCCAGATCATGTCTGAAAAAACATGTGATGTAGCTTCTTGTAAGAATATTTGGGTCACATATTGTAGTGTATTTAATTTTCAAATAATTATTTTCATTCTCACAGAATCTCCTTTGAGTCAATAATTAAAATAAAAAAACTGGAGTGGGTTAATAAATAAAGGAAAATATGTATGAACACAAGTTTGTTCTATTTACTAGGAAAATCGATACTCAAAATTGCACTCAATTCTGTTTGTTCATGATAAAAATTGTTAAAAAAACTGTACCTATATGAATATTGAATTCATTCAAAACTATTTAGTTTTCATGAAATGTTCAGGATAGTCATGAAAAATATGCACCAAATATACGTTTTTACATAGATTGTTTTCAATACTTTTTATTTGCTCATTCATATATTTAATTTAACTTAACTGAAGCAACTAAATTTATCAAAATTTATTTTATTTTTATATAAAATTCAACGAGTTTTTTTTTATTAAAGTTGAAATTTCCTACTCTCAAATAGATCCATAGAAACAATTTGATACTTCTCTTCTAAAATGATTCACTCTTGAACACTAGTTGTACTGACAAAAGTTATATCATATACATCTTAATAACCGCAGTTGACTGCATTGATTATTTCTTGAAAATTCCCACTGAGCTGAGAACCTGCTGGTCAAAGTGCTTTCAAAACTTCATTATCAATTCAATCAATCACAAATTGTATGCCAGTCCCTCACACGTCTCGAATCATATCAAAAATATTAACCAAATTATGATTTCGATAATAGTACATCAAATTATGACAGGACTTCTACTAAAAACTTTCTCTGAAATTCACTCAGTTAACGTAATACAATTACAAAATCATTTTCCTTTGATTCGAGGAATCATAACTGTGTAGCTTGGCAACACTGCTACGACCAGGGTATGTATTATGTGTTGCTTGCTATTTTGTCTGATGGCGCATGGTTTTGGATCGCGCAATCTGACGGATTCACAATCCGGTATGACAAAGTACGAATTTGATAAAATTCGAATATGTTCAAATGCACTTCTGCTGTATTCATTTTCTGTCGTAATACTGTTTCGATGGAATCATTTTCTGATAATTTCCCATTTCTTTGCAGTACTAGTTTAGATTTTTACTGGTTTACATTTCTATCGTTCCTACAGAATGCAGTCTCCATTTTATCATTAAACAAATGTAATTTCTGGCAGGATACAATCGCCATATGTACAGTTGACAATTGTCCGGTCGCCAAAGTACGGTTCTTACATAATACGAATCTGTTTGTTTACGAGTTTGAGTTTTTACATTCTGACGAATTACCTGTCGGATATTTTACATTTTATGTTCGGGTTCATTATTTGATCGTGGTGAGTGACTGACCTATTTTGAAGATTTCCAATTAAAGTATGATCATCGTTGATGGATCTTGGGAAAATTCATATCTGGGTTTTGATTAAATGATAAAAGAACACAAAAAAATAGTCATTTCCTTTACTAATAAAATATATTGATTTATGTTACACACACTGTATGTGCACAGTTCGGTACACAGTAACAAAAAAAATGAATGAAATTACTGTAAATATGGTAGGTACCACCAAGATGAATTCAATTGATTGAGAGTGGTGTACTGTTTAAATAAATAAAATATTGAACCTCCAGTGAGGGCTATCCCTGTGACGTCACGATAGCCTACAATTATGAATACTGATGCCTTAGAGGCAATCTCTTATGCTAAACTTATCTGCTCGTAAATAGGTTTTCTCAGTAAGACCAGTTCACAAGTTGTAGGTTATGAATCCAGTGCCTTGGTGAGAACGTGCGCCCAGTGGGCACGGCTCAATCAATCCAAGTACCAGCACATCTGGGACGAATACCCTCAACAAAGAACACCAACAACGGGGACGAACAGCGGAGGAACGCTGAACCACAGACCCACAGCGAGACAACCACAGCTGAGCAGGAACAACGGAACAGCGGAAAGACAATCGTGTAGCAACGGAACAGTGGAACAATCACATTAGTGGAACTCCAATAAGCGATAGCAGAGTAGTAGCAATAAACCGTAGTGGAGCACTACCAGCAGCGAAGCAGTATCAGTAGCAAAGTAGTAGCCACAGCGGATCAGTAGCAGAGTGGTAGCAAGCAATAGCCGCAGCGGAGCACCCTAGAATAAACAATACCAGTCTGACTTCTGACTACACTTGTATGGGGCCACAAGTAGAGCCCAAATACAAATACTAACCTCTCTTGAGTGGGAGGGTTCTGATAACAGCTTTGATGGTCTGTTTGCTGTCTGATAGCGAGTTTCTCGTTCCAGTACACAATGATGAAATGACTTCTAACCTCAAAAATCCGCAAAGCGTAAGGAGATTTCTCAAAAATATATAGCATCAAAAATCGCAAACAATATGAGAAACTCTCCAGATATGAATTTTCCCAAGATCAATCAACGATGATCAATCAAACTTTAATTGGAAATAGGTCAGTCACTCACCACGATCAAATAATGAACCCGAACAATCGAACAATGAACATATGTCTCAGACGTCAAAGTCAAACCTGTCACTATCTGACAAGGCGCTTTCTAGTTCGTTAGTGTTCGGTGGGATCAGTCCAGGAACTACCTCGAGCTACTTGGAGCTATGAAAAGAACACCTTAAGATTCAGTGTTGCCAACTGAACCAAGACGAAAACGCCAACCTCTCAATCTCAGAACCAAACACAAACAAGGTCAAGTATTCGAAAGTGAAGTAGGTACCTCAATGACACAAGACAGAGATAGAGTAGGAATGTTACGGTTTTGTGTTCTAAGTACAAAACAATAGACTAACCAAAATAGGGCAGATGCAGTTGTCACTTGTCAGTTGTCAAACGAGTACATGGGGGGACAAACAAAGCCATTTCCCATAAGACTGTGTATCTTTTTACTTAATTTTCTGGAAAACTCGGCATTTAAAGACATTTTTATCGATAACATTGTGATTATTGGTTCATTGTCAATACTGTGAAGTAATTGTATAGTCTGTAGAGGTGTTATTAATAGGAAATTTCTAGTTTGAAGATACGTTGTCACACGATTCACATATCATAATAGGTTTCTTTGTTGGGTTTAATTAGGAAAACCATGAAGTTTTGTGCTGTTGTAGGTCATAGAAACCGATCATCGAAATCGAGACGTAACATTTTTCCGATTTTCTTCAATTCAGTCTAAAGGGAGGCAGATAGTAGTTGCAAGGAAAGAGAGACAGACAAGTTGGATTGCAGCTCTTCATAGGGATGGTTTTACAGAAAACAAAGCATATAATTATTTTCTGTATTCTACGCATTTCATTACAGGTAATACAATGACGAAAGCTTATGAACAATGTGTAGATGAATATTTTTACAGGTCAACTGTCTGATGGTCCCGAACATCCAGACTACGTTCCTTCTATAAATATGGGGTACAAATTATATCTTGCAGTATCTGTATTTAGAATTTTCGATCTTCTTTTAAATGTACCTGAACTTCCTTGATCAATCTGTTCATTTCAAATACTAGTTTAAGAAACTGTAGTAATGTCAACTTTTTCACCAGTCTGGAAAGAGAAGAAATAAGGCAACTCATAAAATATTAATGTACTTTTAATTATGTATTTTATTTACCATTTCCAAATATAGAAATACATATATATGTGTGTGTGTGTGTGTTGTTGAAATTTATATTTTTTTAGAAAATAACATTTGGTAGTACTAGATATATATTTTCCACTGTACATGTTATTAGGTTTTAAAATGTTTGTAATATATATTCTATAGATATATGATGTTACTCAATGTTAGGAATCAATAAACAAAATATTTTCATCTCATCATTTTCTGGGGCAAGTTTGTAAAACCATTTTCCCTTTGGTAACCTCTTGATTTCGATGAACCTCCGATGGAACCATTGAATTTTGCAAGATGCATTTTGGCAGTTGATCATCTTTGTTCTTTCATCTGGTGTGTTGCAGTAACACAGCTTGGTAATCTATGATTTGGAGTTTGTATCTTCCAATATCATGAAGTTTTTCGATAATACAGCAGCTAATATCTGCCTCTCTTCACATCGTATTGAAGTAAATCGGAAAAATGTTACGTCTTCATTTCAATTTGATCGGTTACTACAACCCACAACAGCACAAAACTTCATGGTTTTCCTAATTAAACCTAAAAAAGAAACCTATTATGAACTGTGAATCATGTGACAACGTATCTTTTAACTAAAAATTCGCTGTTAATAACACCTCTACAGACTTATGGTGGATTTATGCAGCAATCATAAGTCATAAGTCTTAAGTCATAAGGAAGAATATTCGTCAATGATTGGTTGGTACGTATATTCCAACCAATCATTGACGAATATTCTTCCTTATGACTTAAGACTTATGACTTATGATTGCTGCATAAATCCACCATTATGCACTTACTTCACAGGGTCCATGCAAATCATCATTAAATATCTCATCATAACATCAAAAATAGAAATCGCAAAGCATCATAAAGCTACAGGGTCATATTAGTAAAATACAGAAATCGCAATGCAAAGAAAAATACACTGTCATAAACGTATTGCAGCATAACGTAACACAACATAATGTACTTTTAGAAACAAGACCGAATCATAATAGTAATCCATCATATTCGTATTGTATCATGTCGTCACTGTAACATAACGTCATTACGTAGAATTCGTATTGGATAGAATTCGTATCCGATCATATTCGTATTGTGTAGAAATCGTATTTCAGCATAATTTGGATGCGCGCGCATCAGTCAGTTTCACGATATTTCACCGCTTGTAGTCGGTGGGCTGAGCCAAGTTTCTTCAAAGCGCGAATCGAAATAATTAGTAGTAGGTATGTATACTTGCGATCAATAATAGTATACATACTTGAAAATTAAATTGAATGGATGCGGTGATTACAGAAGAAACAAAAACCGCGAAAACAAATTGTAAGCTTTTATCACCAATACAGAATCCGCGAAAACAAATTCTAAGCTGTTCACCACTATAGATATCCTATTGGCTGAGAGTGATATTTTTGACGAAAGATATTAACTTATTTCTTTACCGTAGTGGTAGATACACGGGAAATGCTTTTTTCTACTACCCCTCACCAAAGTAGCCTTTGACGCTTTCAGATCTCAACGCAAAGTTGACGTTTTCCGAGGGTTGTCATTTTGTGACAGCTTTTACGCTCTAGAGCGAGGATATTGAAAAATCGCTAGATCTCCCTAGCTTTTGTTGAAAACAAACCCATGTTGCATAATGGAAAGTGAACACAAGAAATTCATATCAATCTAAGGTATTGCGGTGGTGTAATGGCAGAGATTTTTCGTACGAATCTGATATCAGCTTCTCGGCGAGAGTTCAAACTCTGCACTCGCTAATTTTTTTTTTATTTTTTTTACGCAAGTTTTTTTTCCTTTTGTTAGAAATGTAAACTATTGGATATTTGGATATCTTAAACATTTGGGAATACTATTGAATGTAAATTTTCTCATAGGTAATATTATGTGCCTATGTTGAATGAAGTGTCTATCATTTTTGTCTGAGGAGCTGCGTTTGTAGAAAAAATCATGTGTGTATTTCGAGCACAAAGTGTTATTGCCACTCTCCAAAGATTACCGCGCTTCGCTTCGCGTCGCGGTAACTCTCTTTGTCGAGCGGCAATCAATCACTTTGCGCTCTAAATACACGAAAAGCTATTTTCTACAACCGCTTACCAAAGAAGCCTTTGACGCTTTCAGTTGACGTTTTCCCAGAAATGTCATTTTGTGACAGCTTTGTCGCTCTAAAGCGAAATTATTCAATAAACTCTCGATCTCCTTAGCTTTTGTTAAAACGAACCTATTCTCGCATGGTGGAATGTATAGAAAATGAATTCATTGTATTTTGAGGAGCTGTGGTGTTGTCAAGGTTAGCAACTCTACCTGCTAAACTGGGTTCCATCTCGCAATTCGGTATAAAAAAATGTAAGCAAGTTAAATATTACCATTCTTTTCTTTTGTTAGAAATGTGAATCCCTATTTGATTTTTGGAAAGCTTATACATTTGGGATTACTATTGAGTGTTTATTTTCTCATAGGTAATATCCTTTGTAATATCACTAATATTATGTGCCTATGTTGAATGAAGTGTCGATCGTTTGTAGAAAAAAGTATTTATCGTATATTATTATTTTGTAGTTGACAAATGGGAGATCTCATTGAAGAATTGTATAAAAGACTTTGTTAATGTCAGTTGCTTGTAAAAACATTGATAATACTCAACCTCCATATAGGTAAGTGTGGAAGTGAATGACTCCTATTAGTGTAGACTGTGAAGTCTGATTGTTTAACTTTCCGATATTCTGTAAGCACATTTTGGAAATTCAGAATGTATTTTTCTTTTCTCCACTATAAATCGGAACACGGTTTGATCAGTAGTAGCATTGTTTATATAGAAGATAGTTAGTCAACCTTATGGGATTATAATTGGATCAAAATGGATGCGACATGTAGATGGCGATAGTTAAGCTCGCATCCAAGTCATGTCGTAACCTCAGTGATCTGGCCTCCAAGTCATGTCGTGACTTGATTGAAACAATAGGACAGCATTAAAATCAGGGTTTTTTGAAGGAACCTGCATTAAAATGACGTCAAATATTCTTGTTTGTAACTAATCACGCTAGATGACACTCGCGTTTGCGTTCAACATCAATTACACAGGCATTGACTAACTATCTTACTTCTATATAAACAATGGTAGTAGACAGGCTGTTATATACAAAAAATGTGAACCCTGTCATAAAACAGGATACCTATTGGAGTGTTTCTATGCTATTTTTACTTTAATATTAAATTGTATTCATATGATGGACTGATTACGGGCGAAACCCTTTATGATGGATGTATAAACTCATCTTAAATAAAAAATAAATTAACAACTAAGAATTAAGAAAGATGAATACACGGAAACACCATCTGGTATTTGTAAACTTTCATTAGTCAATAGACGAGGTGTCGTCACAAATGTCATTCTTGTCAAAAACTGATTCCAAACAAACCTTCGTTCGTCGAATTTAAATCAGTTTGTCCGATATTGTTTCCGTTAAAGTTTTTCAACTTCTATTGCTTGATAAATCAAAATAAAAACAGCCAAACACAAACTAAAAAGCAAAGTAGCAAATAATCAACAGAGAATTTCACCTAAAATACTTTGTTTGGAATCAGGGTTCCGTTTGGAATCAGTTTTTGACAAGGTTGACATTTGTGACGACACACTTTCCTCGTCTATTATGTTTCATACTCGTATATAAGGCACAGAACCGTCCTGTCCTGACGGAGTATTGCTCCCATATATGGAGTGCAGCCCCTAAACACACACTGAACGTTTCAGATTCGGTCCTAAAAAAACAACCATTCATTTGCGCTTATAAGCAGCTCGCCAAACTCTCTGGAACACCGCAGAACGGTTGGCCTTTCTTTATTATATGGATAATTCCTTGGACGATGCTCTTCTGAAATATCATCAATCGTTCGACGTTTCAAGACAGGGCCGTCTAGCTCAGTTCACACATCCATTTGTCGAGACATGCAGAACATCTCTGTCCAAGTGCTCGTTCTTTCAACGAACGGCACTGCCTCGGAGGTGTTCCCTGAACAACAATTCCTACTATTGTTCCATCGGCTTTCAGGATGTTATACATAACTATTGTTTAAATAGAAGATAGTCAACTTACGGGATTATAATTGGATCAAAATGGATGCCACATGTAGATGGTGATAGTGATCTCGCATCCAAGTCATGTCGTAACTTCAGTGATCTGGCCTCCAAGTCATGTCGTAACTTGATTGAAACAATGGGACAGCATTAAAATCAGGGTTTTTTGAAGAAACCTGCATCAAAATGACGTCAAATATTCATGTTTGTAACTAATCATGCTCACTGAAATATACCTTATAACTGGAATGCCAATGCAGGCATATGCGCGAAGAATTTTTGTGCCATCCATGGGGATGGAAATATCAGAATCTGCGCCGACGCAGTAGATGAAAGATGTGAAAATCATGTCTTTGATCATAACAGAGACCAGTGAATTGTTCTGTGATGAAAACATACGTCTTTGATCAATGAATTCGGCCAGGAGCGGCTTAGGCGCTATTTATAGCAGTTCATTGAGTTCAGTCCTCCATTTTATGTTTGGTTTTGCTTGTGTGAGTTTTTTCCCAGATAATGTTAAAAAAAAGAGTAGCTATAGGTTTTGAAACTCCTCGGTAGGGCATTGTGTTTTTCAATTTGTTTTTCATTATACATTATTTTTTATCGTTAAGTTCATTTTTATCCTGGGAAAATGAATGTGGTATAATTATTTTTCCACGATTTGATATTTGTGAAATCTAAGTTTCGAGCTGATCCAAATAGACGAGGAAAGTGTGTCGTCATAAATGCCATTCTTGTCAAAAACTGATTACAAAGACTTTTAGGTGACATTCTCTGTTGATGATTTGTTGCTGATGTGCTTATTAGTTTGTGTTTTGTTGTTTGGATTTTGTTTTCTCAGGCAAAAGAAGTTGAAAAACAACGGAAACAATTTCGGACAAGCTGATTTAAATTTGACAGAAGTTTGTTTGGAATCAGTTTTTGACAAGAATTACATTTGTGACGTCATCACTGTCCTCGTCTATTGTAAGCGTCAGACCGCGGTGGTTTTTCATCAATTTAATCGTATAGAAATTCCTTATATACTCTGGACCAGACCGGTCCTGTTTCGAATATTAGTACGCATGCTCCCCCTTGACTTTTTTTACTGCTGCGCGAGGTTCAAAAAGGTACACTTTTGAGAAGTTGCATTGGCATTCCAGTTATAAGGTATATTTCAGTGATCACGCTAGATAACACTAGCGTTTGCGTCCAACACCAATTACACAGGCAATTGACTAACTATCTTACTTGTATATAAACAAAATGGCATAACCACAGAAGAGAGAAGGTTACAGAAGCGTCACAGTCCGTCGGTACCTTTGATCTTGGTGATCCCAAATTGAACGACCTTGGGTAGTTTATCTGTCACTATTACATGGCTTTTGCCTCCGTTGAACCATTTAGCCAGCTTGCTTGCGGGTTCTACAACTTTTTACGTCTCATATTTAGTTCGATATTCCAAGTTGTTATTTGATGAACATTGTTTGAATCATGTTAAGTTTGACGAATTATTTTCTAGAAATGGTAAAACTCATGAAAAAATGTTTTTGGAAATAAGTTTTGATTCCGTTCTAAATAAAAATGTATAAAGTCAGATGCGGAATCATCTACAAGTTGAAAGTTGAGTTTTGGTAGTATCTTTCCTCTTCCAAGAAAACATTACAATATTATCGTTTGGAAATCATGACCAAACATTCTGTCTTCAAAATGTGCAGCACAAATCCTATATCCCTTGAGTTGAGTAGGTGTTTTTCCGAATAGATCTTCTCGGTTGCATTGAGTTAACCAACGGTTTGTCCTAAAATTCATTCCAATTTTCAGAATAAGCATGTGGAAAAAATATGCTCCTATTGTGAGCTTTCTAAAAAGTAACTTCATTAACAAAGAGGATGTATCATAATTGCAAGGATAACAATATTAAAATTTTCCTACCTTTCCATACCCTTTGGTAACCTGAAAAATGAAATTTTCTTGTCCAAAGAGCGATTGTGGCATCCACGCACGACACAAGAAAATCCACCTTTTTTGGGTTCGCTCATTGTAGATGAGTACTAGTACTAGTACAATAATCAAAAAATAAAATAACACAGTATTCACCAATTTTGAGCGAACTTTACGAAAGTACACAACTACTACACAACTGTAACGTCTGTAAATAAAACTACAAACAACTATAAACAAAACGGTTTGTCCATTTGTGCCAATAAAGCTGACCGGTGCAGGTATACTCAAAAAAGAATAGACAAATAAATTACGAGTTTTAGAGATAGATGAACAGATGTAAAATGGCTGATTTGATCAGCTCTAGTGACACAAATGAACACACCCACAGAATGGTTGACGTTGACAGAAAAACTACCAGTTGCGCATGCGCATTCAAATTTGGAACAGGGAAATATGGGGAATGACGCTTCTGTAACCTTCTCTGAGACTAAACTAACAAGGAGGGTTTAATGAGCTCTAGTTGTGATGTTTTATGAATAATGGTACTAATTATCCAATACGTTTATTATCATTTCATTCAACATTATTACACTAAGATCAGTAATGATACTAACCCGGAGATTCGGAGTGTCTTCCTCTGCTCGCTAGGTGGAGCGGCCTAGAAACTGCTTTCATCTCGTGAACCAGAATTGACTAATCAGCGGAGTGTGTATTGGTTTGGACGGGGAACAGATGGCTTCAGTGCTGTCTGTGTTGACCTGCCCTTGCACTGATGAGAGGCAACAACCTCGAAACTAGTCTGCAGGTGGTCACCCCGTCCAAATCAAAACATAATTCTGCTGGTTGGTCATAGAGGGCACTTGCAATTGCGTCCTCTGATGTTTTGAGGAAAGTTGCACAAGTAGCTGTTAGATTTAATTCAATACCCGTCGTGGTCTTAGCCAGGGGAGTAGTTGTTTTCTGACAGGTTCTTGTTTTCTGACAGGTTCTTGCCATAATAAGCCTACATAGTTAGGTGTTTATGGGAGTAAAGGGTTCATCATCGGTCGGTAACGACTGTTCGTTAGCAAACGATCTCCCAAAGATTTCTGTCTTCTTCGATTAAATCTCTCAACCCGGAGATTCGGAGTGTCTTCCTCTGCTCGCTAGGTGGAGCGGCCTAGAAACTGCTTTCATCTCGTGAACCAGAATTGACTAATCAGCGGAGTGTGTATTGGTTTGGACGGGGAACAGATGGCTTCAGTGCTGTCTGTGTTGACCTGCCCTTGCACTGATGAGAGGCAACAACCTCGAAACTAGTCTGCAGGTGGTCACCCCGTCCAAATCAAAACATAATTCTGCTGGTTGGTCATAGAGGGCACTTGCAATTGCGTCCTCTGATGTTTTGAGGAACGTTGCACAAGTAGCTGTTAGATTTAATTCAATACCCGTCGTGGTCTTAGCCAGGGGAGTAGTTGTTTTCTGACAGGTTCTTGCCATAATAAGCCTACATAGTTAGGTGTTTATGGGAGTAAAGGGTTCATCATCGGTCGGTAACGACTGTTCGTTAGCATTTTCCTTTTCCTCAAATTCTTCTCTGCCAGTTGTTGATCTATCATAATAGTGCTTGTATAACTGTCTTTTTCAATTTTCTCCCTTTCTTCATTTAGGTCGACTTCTCTTGTACGAAGAAGTTCATTTTTAATGGGAAGTTGCAAATTTTCCGCAGCTATTAACAAATCATCAAAGTATATAATTACTCCAGGAATGTCTCCAAAGTGATTATGATTAATTTTCTGAAAGTATTCTGGGGCACAATTGAGCCCAAATGGTAAGCGTTTGAATCTATACACTCCAAAAGGATATCCAAAAGCACACAATTTGCTAGAATTGTCATCAAGTTCCACCTGATAAAATCCCTCCTTAAAATCTAAAACAGTAAAGTAACATTTGTTTTTCAGTTTTGAGGTTATTTCCTCCAAAGTGGGTATTTCAAAATATTCCCTTTCCAAAGCTTCATTGAGATCTCTTGGATCTAGACAAAGTCTAAGGGTTTTATCATTTTTTTTCTATTATAACCAGGTTACTAAGCCATTCAGTTGGCTCTTCGAATTTCGAAATAATACCTCTATTGCACAAGTCATCTAATTGTTCTTTCAGTCGGTTTTTAATGGAAAGTGGAACTCGTCTGGGTGGCCTAGTAACAGGATTAGCATCTTTTTTAAGTTTCAATGTACATTTATCCTTAAACTTTCCTAAACCTGAAAAAACATCAATATTTTTCTTAATAAAATTTTCACTAGTGCCATTTAAAACCATATCAACTTTGGACAAAATGCTTAAATCTAGACAGGACTTGAGACCAAGTATTGGTGTTGATTTTTTGTCTACCACAACAAACTTTAAATTATGGTGATTGTTTCGAAATTTACAATTCAACATGACAGTACCCAAAGGTTTAATTTTATGCCCCCCATATGTCTCTAATGTTATTTTGGACTCTTTTATTTCCAAATTCCCAGCTGTTACTTGCTTTAATACACTTTTGGAGATAATATTAACTTGAGAGCCTGTGTCCACCTTGAACGCAATGTCATGTTTATCTAGAACTAACCTTTCTATCCACTCATTAGTGTCCTTTATTTCATTAACTGCGATAGTGGATACCATGAAGTCTATCTCATCTTCCTCTGGTCGATCATGCGATTCAACTACTTCTTTAACTAATTTATTTCGGCACAGCTTCTCAAAATGTCCATAACTTTGACAACGATTGCATCTTCGGCCATATGCTGGACATCTCCTTGGATGATGCTTCGTGCCACATCTGCCACACATGTAGCCTCCTTTATCTGATTTATTTTCACTGGAATTGAAATCTTTGTATGATTTCTTATAGTGCCCTGCCACTACATTCAATTCTTGATTCTGAACTTCCTTCAAATGAGCTTTTGTAAGTTCATTGGCACGACACATTTCTACTGCTTTTGTTAGAGTGAGTTTTTCGATATGTAATAATCGTTCCTGCAGATCCTTGCTTGCAATACCAAGAACAATTCTATCTCGCACCATTGAATCCGTTGAGTCTCCAAACTCACAATTCTTTACCATTCTTTTCAAGTCAGTTAAGAAATGATCGAATGGTTCACTCTCCTCTTGCTTCCTATTATAGAACAAAAATCTCTCATACACCTCATTTTTCTTTGGTACCATGTAATTCTCCAGTTCTTTCACAACAATGTCATATTGTCCTCTCTGTTGATCAGAGAGCTTCAGTGTATTGTACACTTCTAGGCCTTCTTCCCCTATCAAGTTCAATAAGAGGGCTATCTTTAATTTGTCCTCCTCTTCGCTTTTCCCACTTGCTAGTAGATAAATTTCGAAGCTTTGTTTGGAAATTGTTGGAAATTCTCTGCCACATTCCCATCGAATGACAATGGTGGAGGTGTTGATGAAATGTAGGTGCAAACTCACATCAATCAATATGAATAATATAACTTCGTACTAATTGGTTTTATTGAGGAAAATTACAGATATCATGAACTATCTAAATCTGACAGTAACTAACACATAATCAACTCAAGTAACAACCGAAGCAGCAAAAAAAACATTCGGTAAACTGATAAGGGTGAAATATATTCGAATGTTTCACTTCAACACTCCCCCTAAAACATTAAAATATTTCACTTCCTTTCATTCTTCTTCAAAAACTTGAATAACCCCTTCCAAACCATACCCAAAATGGAGCACAAATATTGTTGGACTCGTGGTATTGGTTTCGTCAAAATATCTGCTATCTGACGGTTCCCTGGGATATGTTCAATTTTCAATGATCCTTCTTGAACCTTCTCACGCACAAAATGAAATCTCACATCGATGTGTTTCGATCGTTTATGGAAGCTTGGGTTTCTTGTGAGCTTGATAGCACCTGCGTTGTCCACGAAAAGAGTAGGTTCAGTATTCAATGGAGCAATTTCGCTGAATAAACGAATAAGCCAGACTGTATCTTTGGCAGCTTCACATGCCCCAACATATTCGGCTTCCATTGTAGACAATGATACACTTTATTGTCGTTTACTTGCCCAAAGAATAGGTCCTCCGCTGTACTTGATAACAACACCACTGACTGAACGCCTTGTAATAGAATCACTTGCGTAATCTGCATCACTATAAGCCTTGAGTTCACCAACCTTTCCAGCATGATCGTAACGAATTCCCAAAGATGAAGTTCCTTTGACGTATTTCATGATACGTTTAACCATTGCCCAGTGTTTTTCTCCAGGTTTTTCGAGAAATTGTGAAACGTAATTCACTGCGAAAGTAATGTCCGGCCTTGTCGCCACAGCAAGATACATCAAACATCCAACAATTTCTCGATATGGTGCAGTTGTCAACTTTCCGTCACAATTACTAGTTTCTATCACTTGACATTTCTCAATAGGCGTTGATACTGGTAAAATATTTTCCAAATCGAATCTTCTCAATATGCTTTCTGCATAGTTCTGTTGGCTGATATAAATCGAACCATCATTATCTTTCCTGATTAAAATGTTCAAGTAAAATCCAATTGGCTCAATTGTGATCTTGAATTCTGCTTTCAATTTATTCAGAAAATGGTCGATAGATTATTTATTTGTTGCTGCAATCAATCCATCGTCCACATACAACACCAACATCAATTTTTCCTTTCTTGAGTGTCGATAAAACAAACACGGATCTGCTGTACTTTCAGACAATCCAAAATCAAGGAGAACATCAGTGAACCTTTTGTTCCAGCATCTAGGCGATTGCTTTAGGCCATACAAACTCCTTTCAAGTTTACACACTGAATTGTTACCATCTTCAAAACCTTCAGGTTGATCCATGTAGATATCTTCTTCGATGATCCCATACAAAAATGCCGTTTTGACATCGAACTGTGCGAGCTCAAGGTGTTCGTTTGCTGCTATACTCAAAATTGTTCGAATGGTATCAAATCTTTCAACAGGACTAAAAGTTTCATTATAGTCAACTCCTTGTCTTTGACTGAATCCTCGTACAACCAACCGAGCCTTGTATCGGTCTATATTACCATCAGCATTCCGTTTAACACGATAAACCCAGCGATTTGAAATAGTTTTCCGACCTTTTGGCAATTCAACTAAAGTCCAAGTTGAATTTTCCCTCAAAGACACCATTTCATCTTCCATCGCGGCTTTCCAGTGAATATGATCAGCTGATGAAATTGCATCGGTATAACTTTTGGGTTCTTCTATCTCGATAAACATTGCTTCGATAAAACGATCTGGGGGCCTGATATTTGCACGATTTCTCAAACGATGTTGAATCAATTCTGAAGGAGTTTCAATCGGTTCTTCGTCTTCTAAAATCTCCGATCGATCAGACGGCTCAGGTTCTTCCTCATCTGAGATAGAGGTTGTCTCGTTTGGAATTGAAGCTAAGGTTTTTCCACTAGTTTCTGGTTCGAAAACAACATCTTTACTACGAACAACTTCATTTTTGGATTCAATCCATATCCGAAAACCATCAATATTTTCAGAATATCCAACAAATATACCACGTTGTCCTTTAGCATCCCACTTTTGGCGCACTTCTTTGGGAGTATGTATGTAGCATTTAGAACCAAAAATATGAAGATTGTTCAAATGAATTTCCTTCTCATTGAACAGATTAAATGGAGTTTTTCCTTCAATACAACTAGGCCCAGTTTGATTTAAAACATACACAACAGTATTGACAGCTTCCACCCAAAGACATTTTAGTAGATCTTTCGATAAAAGCATTGTGCGTGCTAAATCGACGATTGTTCTATTTGAACGCTCTGCGCATCCATTCTGCTGGGGTGTGAATGGGTTGACGATATTGAATGTGACACCATTCGTTTTCATCAGGTTCCGAACTTCGTTATTATTGAATTCTCCACCGCCATCACATTGAAAAACTTTCATGGGTCGTCCAAACAGCGTTTTCAAAATGGCCATCATTTCCGAAATCTTTTCTACAGCTTCTGATTTCTTCTTCAGGAAATATACTTTTCGAAAACGAGAGAAATCACGCGTGAAGCAAACGAAGTATTTTGCACCACCTATAGAGGAACATTCCATCGGGCCTCATAAATCCGCATGAATGAGTTCACCAGGTTCCGACGAACGTTGCTTTCGCTCCTGGAAACTACTTCTGTGCTGTTTTCCTTCAACGCAGGCTCCACAGAACTGGTTATCATCAACGAAGCTTACGTTATGCGTTTTCAAAATTTTCTGACAATGACGTTTATTTTGATGTCCTAATTTTTCATGCCAAACTTGCATTGTCGTCTTTGTCGATAAATTGACTTCGTTCGAACAGCATATTTCGGATTTTTTTATTCTAATGACCATTTTGAACAGTTGGCCTGTTCTGATTCCTCTTGCTTTCAGGACGCCATTCTTGGTGAAAAGGCATTGATTCCTGGATGAACTGAATGACATGCCTTTATCAAGAGCTGAAGTAACAGAAAACAAGTTTCTTCGGGCATTTGGTACGAACAAGACGTTCTCCATGTGACACGGCGTCCACTTTCCATCGACTTCAGCATCGAATAGGACTGTACCTTTTCCAAGATCATCCATGGTTGACTTATTCCCGATATAGATTTTAACAGGAATGGTAAATTCTTCAAATGTTGAAAACCATTCTCTATGATGTGTCATATGATCTGTTGCACCAGAGTCAACAATCCACATCTCACCATCAGCTTCAGCATTCATATTTTCTGTAATAAATGCCTCGTCGGTACAGTTTTTAGAAGAAAATGAGTGGCTCTCGTTCTTCCGTTGCTTATTCGTTGGACAATTCTTACGAAAATGGCCCTTTTCGCTACACCCATAACATTTGAACTTGATTTGTTTCTTCTTGTTCTTTCCAGCAGTTGTGGTCATTTTATTGAATTTCTTGGTATCATCAACTCGAATATTCGCCTTTGCAGACATGAGAGCGACTAATTCTTCCTGTTTTTCAGTCCGTTGCTTTCGACGCTTTTCATCAGCAGTTAACACACCAATTAGCGTTTCAAATGTTTGCTGATCCTCAGATCGCACCCACCATGCTTGCTGAAGACTCTCGTATTCATCTGGCAATGTGTCCAATAGTTTGACTACCAATGATAACTTATCTGGTTTCACATTCAGCTGCTGCATACGTAAAATCAAGCCTTCAAACTTGGCTATATGCATGACCATATCATCAGTTGGATTCTTTTTGAAACTGAAGAATTCCGCTTGTACTGTATGAGCAGCTTGTTTACTTTGCTGCTCAAAAATCGCATGTAGCTTAAGCCACATATCTTCTGCTGTTTCACAGGCTACCAAAAGAGCCATAACTCTCGAATCCAATGACTTGATGATAATTTGACGAGCTGCACGATCTCCTTTGTCCCAGAACTTCAGATTCGTCTGATGATTCATGACTTCTTCGGGAAAAGCATTCTCTGCTAACAGCTTTGGTTTAACGATTTCCCCAGTGCAGACTTCGTATGCTCCTTTCGTTCCACGAAGTAGATTCTTCACCGCAAACTTCCAGATGGTCCAGTTTTCAGCACCTCTCAGTTTCTCAATTCCGTGATATTCCATGCTTTTACAACAGTTGTAAATTACAGGTTCCAAATAATGATAGGTATTGAATATCTATGATTATTATTCCGGTTTACAACAAAGCTTCTACACCACTCTTGAGGAACCACGCTCTGCTACCATGTTGATGAAATGTAGGTGCAAACACACATCAATCAATATGAATAATATAACTTCGTACTAATTGGTTTTATTGAGGAAAATCACAGATATCATGAACTATCTAAATCTGACAGTAACTAACACATAATCAACTCAAGTAACAACCGAAGCAGCAAAAAAAAACATTCGGTAAACTGATAAGGGTGAAATATATTTTAATGTTTCACTTCAACAGGAGGAAGTCTCACATCCATTTTCGAGTTTTCTCACTTATATTGTTTAGACCCACTCCGACTGCGCCATGTGATGTTTTATGAATAATGGTACTAATTATTCAATACGTTTATTATTATTTCATTCAACATTATTCACTAAGATCAGTAACGATACTAATGGAATGCCGCCTTTGGCGCCATTTTCAATAATGATGCCATGTCAAAAGAACAAGGACGACTTGACACCTTTCACTAGCATAGAACATAATGTTTCAGTTATGACACAGAACATAGAAAACATTTACATAACCATAGGATATTAGATGGAACTTGATGCATATATTATATTACACTAGTCAATCAGAATCTTGTAGCATCAACGCGTCATAGTAACGTACTTGATATGAGTACAGAGTCGAACTCGAACCAAGCAACAAAACTGTCAGCAGTAACTCTCATATACCAAGAGCTAGTCCGTCACTGTCTATAGAGATCGGCGGCCAAGGAGATCAACTAACAGGAATACATGTTATTTAATAGGAACATGTTCTTTCGAGGTCTGTGAGATCACTTCCGAAGCTCTTCCCACTGGGTCAATGGGCGGCTCTTATTTGGAAAATCCAAAGAGAGTAAATCACAGACCTCATTTTATGAGATAAATTTTGTAGAATAACATGAGCTGGCAACACCGAATTTTTGATGTTAGATCGTGTTCTATGCTTTTGTAAAACGTTAATAATAATAACAAAATAAAATGGCATTTGCTTTCAGAAGTAGAAAGTAGAAACATCGGTCGGCCCAATTGTACAGTCATGGTTTAAGCCCAGGTTCAACTGAACTAAGCTCAGAGAAGAACCGGGTTCAGAAATATTTTTTCCGTTGTACACTCCATATTTGAGCTCGGGTTTACTAAACCCGTTTAAGAAATAATATTTTATGTTGGTCTTCTACAAATTCCTCATTATTCCATTTTACAAAATGATCGATATAGTTCTTTGGCTGTCTTCTAAGTTCTAGCGTTTAGTTTATTTATTGGCAAAGTATTACACTAAAGTGCTTTTACAAGTCAGATATAAAAAAAGAAAGAGAAAGAAAAATGTAACAAATAGTATAAAAATTGGCAATAGTAAGATAAAGCTTATTAGGTAATATACTAATGGTAGCAATACATAGGGAAACAAATACATTTACATATTAAAATCACTTTCTAGATAACCTTCGATGGAATATAAGGCTTTTTTATAAGATACATTTTGACTTTGGTTTTGAAATAGTTAAAATTTAGGTTTTTGACCTCTATTGGAAGAGCATCAAAAAAATGTATGCCGTAGTAATCGGCGCCCCTTCTTGTGCGTTGCAACCTGTGGTAGCTGAGGACCAAATTATCTCTATTTCTAGTTGAGTATGAGTGAATATCACTACGTGATCTGAAGTTTACTAGGTTCAGTTTTATGTAGGTTAGACAGTGGAATATATAAAAGTACATGGAAGTGTAAGGAGTCTCAGTTCTGCAAAACTATTTCTACAACAATCTCGATATTTTAAACCTGCAATAATTCTGACACAACGTCTCTGTAATTTGAAGATTTGAACAGTATGGGGGAATGACCCCAGTTTAAGATTGCGTAGGATAAATTAGAATTAAAGTATCCATGGTAAGCCGACAGTCCCTGGATACATTTTTTGAAAGACTTCTTATTAGGAAAGTTATTTTAGACAGCTTGGAGCTTAGATGATTGATGTGAACGTTCCATGTCAACCCTGGATCCAAGTATTAGACCCCCAAAAATTTAACCGATGCCTGACTTTCCAGGTTTGATGAAGAAGTTTGCAAAGTAAAGTTCATATTATGTGTCTTGTCGGCATTTAGACTTAATTTGTTAGCCAAAAACCAATTCTCAGTCTGGTCGTCTTTATTTTGGGTTCCATCGAAGTATTGGGTTGAGTTGTGGTAACGCATTAATGTAGTGGTATCGTCTGCAAACAAGATTATAAGGAGAGTGATGATATTGGTGAAGTTAGGCAGGTCATTTATGTAGGTGAGGAACAGCAGAGGACCCAGCACAGAGCCCTGAGGAACTCCGTGCTGAATCCCTGTTTTTTAGATTCCACATTATTGAAAAAAACAAATTGCTCCCATTCCTCCAGGTAAGACTTGACAAGAGCTACACTGCTTCGATGAATATTGTAGTGAATTAGTTTTTTATAAAGGATTTCGAAAGAAATACAATCGAACGCTTTTGTCAAGTCAAAGAAGGTAGCATAAGTGTTCTGTTTATTATCAAGGCCTTCAGCTACAAACTCAGTTACTAATACTTCTACTGCTTCCACAAAATCTTCATCATCTGTTAGTTCCAGAAGAATATCATCTAGCTGTTGATCCAATTATTTTATTATTTCAGCACACAACGATGAGAACAAAAATAATTATCAATTAAAAAAGATAAAACTTTGAATCAGTTTTAGTTTACAGCTTTGAACAATCAGACATCAGTGCTACCAGTTCTCAGACTTGAAATGTTGAAGGTTGAACCATAGAGAAAATAAAATATTTGTCTATGGGTTGAACGTTTGACGCAGCAAACCTCGGTTTAAGCTACTACCACAATCCACAGCTCAAGTTAAGTTTACAATATGAAAAATGACAGCCATTGAACCAAGCTCAGCACTAAACCTGCTCTGTACAACTGAAATTGAAATTTGAACTAAGCTTAACGCTGAGCTAAGCTTAAGCCCGGACTGTACAATTGGGCCGGAATGTGACGCCAAAAATGAATGATTGCACCCAAAATCTAACTTTAAAAAAATGTAATGCAAGAAAAAGAAAATGCGCCTCTTTTATAGGAGATTTCTTTAGTTAATCTGAACGTTTTGATACATTTTTTCTCAGATGAGAATGTAAAAGCACTGTATATTAGTCGTCTCTCTCGAGGCCGCTGATAAATTTACTGATTTTCTAAATTTTCTATAGCTATTATTGAAAATGACATTTTCTCACTACAAAAATCTCTGAAAAAGTATCAAAGAATGTTTTGACATTTACTATAAACTATTGGACCTAACCTATAAATTTCGCATCATATGAAAGTCTCGCATTCGACATAAATTGTCGACTGCCTTTGACCATTCCACAATTTGTCCATCAAAAATTTGCGAATACGACATTTGAGAATAAGAATATTCAGATTTCGTTCGACAAAGAGCATATCTCGCATGCGACAAAATATGTCATGGTTTTAGAATAGAGATATCCAGAACACGTGACCACCGCCCTTTAAAAATGGCCGCTGGACCATAAAAATAACAAACCCAGGAATATCTGTGGTCATAATATGTATGGGTTTTGATTTATTTTTGGAATCTTATAATTTTATTTATAAGTTGATAATAAGATCACGTTAGATTTTTATCAGTTGTTGGTATAAGCATTTATAAATGTTTCGTATTCGAACAGATGAACCTGTCGGCTTTTTTTCTCCTTTGCATTGTGACATGTATTCTTATGATTTTGATTAGGGTATATTGAATTACGTATTTTGCAGGGAACAGTTATTTAGTGGCATTAGAAAGCTCTGGGGTCGGATCATGAACATTCGATCTGTAGCGCGTTTGA
This sequence comes from Chrysolina oricalcia, assembly GCA_944452925.2. Lineage (NCBI taxonomy): Eukaryota > Metazoa > Arthropoda > Insecta > Coleoptera > Chrysomelidae > Chrysolina > Chrysolina oricalcia. The sequence continues at coordinate 51,756,719 of OX101815.2, forward strand.
TATTCATTGGATTTAATATCATTCAAAACATCATTTTAATACGATTTGAGTCGATATCAGTGGTCTGTAAGTTAGAATGAAATTATATCTACCCTATAGACCACTGATATCGACTAAAGTTGCAATGTATTCTGAATTGTATTGGTTTTTATAATTAGTGAATCGATAAATGTCAAACTCAATGCGGATCGAGTGTTCTTAGTGATACTATCCAGCGATTTCTTTACAAAATCAGAACCACACCACAAAAAAAATTCAAAACCACTATTCAACACTTCAAAACTTAATAAAAATCAATTAAACTCGGGACAAAACGCTAAAACATTAATCAGCAGGCAGATGTTTTCACAGATATGTCTGTGTTTTGTGTGGATTTGTTTTGGTCCAGCAACCATCTTGAATTCACTTTGACAGCATCTTGGATTACTCTATTCTTCTGAGTTTGTTGTACCTCCAATCTGTCAGTTACGCACCAAACCAATAGGGTCCCTCTTTGAGGGAAATTCTATTTCACGACCGTCGAATATAGCTGCTTTCCATTTAACGAAAGGAGCTCCTCAGAGCTACCCAGAGCATATGTCCATGCGTTCCATTTAGTGGGGCTTCAAGCACCGATTGACATTCCTCTTGCCCCTCGAGCACCACCCGTTTTATTGGTGCATGAAGCACAAGTAGACAAAAGTCAAAACGCGAATACACAGTTTTTTGGCGAAGAAGTCAGTGATAAAGTAATTTACGATCTCAGGGGCTTGAAGCTCTGGTGCTTAACACTCCTAAATGGAAAACGCCTTATGACACATAGGTATGCAACCATAGTTGCATAAATGTGTACAGTACGCATGTGCGATGTAGACCGGTACCTAACAGCAGCGCTGGGCCCATAGCAATATATATTTCTATGGCTGGGCCACAGATTACATACGGGTGTATGTAATCTCTGTGGCTGGGCTCTCGACAATGAACCAGTTCACTTCTAGATGTTGTATTATTCATATGTCCCACATCCAATTAAGAGCAAACACTACCTTGGTAAAACGGGAATCGGTTTTACGCCTACAGTTTTTGTTTAAGAATTTTTCTTTCTTTAGCAAATGACTCAATGTTTTTGTGTAAATTCCGGAACTTCAGATAATTTTCAAGAAGAAAAATTGAAATGACATGACGATCGAGAAATTTATATCTGATTGGCGCTGTAATCGAGAACGGACAGGTGCTGTGTTGCCAATGTTCATCGAGTTCATTATCTTCACTCCCATTTTTGATGAGAATGCCTACAAACCTCAGCTGAAGGGGGTGAGGAGGAAATTCGACTTTTCGGTGTGACGCGCTGATGGTGGCTCTTAATATAAAACAGACACGACACGATGATAAACTCGATTTGGAATTTATAGCTTCTATTTCACGATTGAATTTCGTTTCGGAAATCGTCGGGTTTTTAATGGAATGTAATGACATTTTGATTCAATAAGATGGAATCAAGATGAAATCTACTAGTAGAAGGTAGTAAATACATAAATAAATAAATAAATTGAATCATATTATCTATAATAATATTGTGACTTATTTGTCACGACAATGATGGGATGTGCTTATATTTGTGATCCACCTTTTTTTAAATGAGATTAATTCTCATCAAGAATGCATGAGGAATTTTTTAAAAATTAATATAAAAAAGTCTGGATTATTTTTATTCAAAGTATTTATAGTTTTCATAAAAAATTTATAAAAAATTATTAATTATAACAAAAAATAAAAGTAGTCTAACATATTCAACATACAAACAATAACATGGCTTTCTCCAAATAAAATTGAATATTTTATATTCCTTCAGAATACACGCCCTTTGGCCATATTGCTGCGTTCTTCAAGAAATGATTATAACATTTCCCAATAGGCATCTTTCAATTTGACAGCGAAGCGATGACCATGGGATGTTTTTTTGCTCAATATGTAGCAAAAAGATTAAAAGAAGTTAATTCTGCAATGAATCCACTAATAAAATAAGAAACAATCATCACTTTACCAGTTATTCTGTCGAAAGACAGCATTAAAATTGAAGGAAATTTTTTAAAAAAAAAAGATAAATTGACAACTCGACTCCTCTTGAGCTATCGAGTATTCTCATCGAGTTTATACGACGTTATCGAGAAACGGAATACCAATAATCGAGTCAAAATGGCGGATCGACTCGATTCATGAACTAGAATCCCGCTGCTGGGTTGATTTAGATATTCAGAAAAATAATAATTCTACTAAAACATTTAAAATACATATATGCACTACCGCTTATGTCAAGAAAGATGAAATAAGAAACTTCCAGATTATTGAGCAATATATTGCCCGTTTCAACATTGTTCAAATAGAAGTACGATATTTAGCCAACCTTATGGGATTAATATTATATTTAAATGGAGGCGACATGTAGATAGCGTCAGTGATTTCGCCTCAAAGTCCTCTTCAGTGATCTGGCCTTCAACTCATGTCGTGCATTAAAATGACGTTAAATTTTAACGTTTGTAACTAATCACGCTAGACGACACCCGTGTTTGAGTCCAATACCTATTCCACATTGAAACTATTCTTCCAGGGTTGTGTTCCAAAACCTCACTCTCTTACCTGGAGTCTACTCTCACTGTTCCAAAATTTACTCTGATTAATTATTTTGCCATTGTCAAACGTTCAAAAACCTGTCGGAGGGTAAAAGAGTACTCTGACAGTTATTCGGTCATATTTTTCATTTTAAAACTTCAAAACAAAAGTACGTTATAACAAATTGTTTCTGTCTGCTTTTATCTAATAAAATGTATTTATCCACAACTATTAATTAATAAATCTGTTAAATATGCGATTTTTATCAAGTAATGCCATGCATTACCATATAGAATTGAATAATAATGACAGTTCGATGATATAATATTACTCAATCGTTGCGTCAAATTTGACAATTTGTAAATTTACTTGTCACTGTATGTGTAGATTTACTGTCAGTCGGTTTGTGAGTTATTTGTTTTGAACATTTTTATCTCTGGTATCATTAGAGAAATGTCTAATAGTGAATCTGATTTGGAACATATGTATTGTACACCGCCAGACATTTTAAAATTATCGGCTGGCGCTACAGAAAATCTCCTACCTAACAAGTCAAAAGGTAAATATGATGCGGTATACAAAAGTTTTATGGATTGGCAAGTGGCACAAAAAACATCGTCTTTTTCTGAAAATGTGATCCTAGTGTATTTTGTTAAACTTTCTAAAAATACAAGTCATCATCATTGTGGGCATATTATTCTATGCTGAAGAGTACATTGAATATTTACCATAATAGTATCCGCCTAGAGACTTACATGAAGTTGCAGGAATTTTTAAAACGTCAGTCTGAGGGCCATCAACCGAAAAAATCTAAAATCTTTACTAGCGAAGAAATGAGTAAATTTATAAAAGAAGCGCCAGATCATACCTATCTAATGACAAAGGTATTGTCGTATATAGTTGTGGATAAAGTATAGTATTCAACACGCGTATGATGGCAATTACCCACTCAGATGTTACAAAACTCGCCTCCGGCTCGTGTTGCAATTTCATCTTCGTGGGTAATAACCATCATTATACTCTTGTTGAATAATGTACTATTCTATTAATTTTTTAAGATTAATTAATGGTTATAGAATTCTGTTGATTTTGTATTGACGTAGATACATAATTCTCAAAGTTCGTTTTAGATTAATCGGTGATATAACTCCCTGAATCCAGCCAGCCAACCGTTTAAAAATTATACCTAATATTAATATTATTGTTTACTAAAATTTAAGAACAATTGTTGAATGAACCTAATTGATTATACAAATACCAAAAGTCCTTTATTAGTAGCAGGAAACGTTCACTACCGTCATTCTTCCCCCAAAGTGACTGCAAGCCCATAGACTATAGGATTATGCTGGAGTACGATTATGATCCTTTACGTTATGACGCGTTACGAATTCTACCAAATACGAATATGATCGCTTGACGTTTTGATGCGTTGCCGTTATGATGGAATGAGTTTGTGATGCATTGTGGTTATGCTGCAATGATATTTTAATGTTTTAGCGTTATGACGAGATACTTTGTGATAAAATACGTTATGCTGATGTATATTATGATGGATTACTTTATGATCCGGTACTTTATGCCACTGCTCATTTCTATCTTGTACTAATGTGATCAATTGCGATTTCTACCGGTTATCTATATGATGGAGTAAATTTCTTCGCTTTACGATTTCTTTTCTGTACATTATGATGCATTGGGTGTTCTCACTTCACAGTATTCACAATGAACCAATAATCACAATACTATCGGTAAAAATTTCTTTAAAAGCCTCGTTTTCCGGAAAATTAAGTAAAAAGATACACAGAGTCTTATGGGAAATGGCTTTGTTTGTCCCCCCATGTCCTGTTTGACATCTGACAAGTGACAACTGTATCTGCCCTATTATGTTTACAAAATAACGCTGTCATGCCCATAGATATATATTATATTATGATTTCTATAAAAAAGAAGCTTATTAATTTTAGTCTGTCTAAAGAATACAATGTAAATATTTCAACATAAAATGTAACATAAAGAAAAAATTAAATAAGTAAAACGAAACAAAAAAAAATCAAATGGGTGAAATAGTGCTCTCCTTCTCATAGAAGAGCAGATACGCTTTTCCGCTCACAAAGGATTTCGAAGAAACAGTGGAAACAATCGCATCGTCGTACTCGTGCCACAGGCCTGAATATGGATGTTTACATTGAGCAGTGTAGTGTCCTTCATTGGTAGTTCCGCTGTGGTTTGACAGTGCGTACAAGTTATATCGACAAGAGGGTGCATTTTCCGCTGAGTAGCTGCTCATATCTAACCCTTCTAGAGGAAAATTAACTGAGACGTTCAATTTACTGAATTCCTCTTCTTGAGAGAACCTTTTCAAATGAATTACCAAAATTTTTGGGAATTTTTGAATCGAAAGAGACTTTGTGCATTTCCTTCTTTCTTTGCACTTCGAACATGTCGGTTTCTCATCACCTTCCAAAGTTTCTTCCCTAGTGAATGAATCTAAACATTCAGAGAGGCTAATTGAGCCTGTTCTTGGTGGAATCGGTAGGGAAAGATCCCAGAAAGTATCAAAAGTGTCTGAACAGTGACCACAAAAAGAGCATTTTAACGTTGATTTTAGCTGTCCAACAAAGTTTTCCACTATCTTGGAGTTGTCCGATCTCAAGTATCTCAACCATGTTTCTCTGGCCTTTTCAAAGTTCATGCCGCAAAATGGAACTACTGATACCTGTCATTAGCTTAAGGCCGGTTCATGTCCGCTCGAACTAGTACGGCAAAGGTAAGTACCAACATTCGGAACAAGCTATACATGACAACGATCAAGTTGTCATTTTGATACAGTGGCGTACAGAGTGGAAAGTGTATATCAATGACAAAGAATTTCTGATGTTATTGTATTAAAACAGAAAGGGTTTTCTAGTGCAAAATAAACCCGTAACAATATCTTCCGCATATAAACCCCCAGTCTTTCAACATTACAGCCAATCCATCAATTCTGGTGTCTTCATTGAAAGAGTAACCTTTTGTCTTACAAAAGTCGGAAAACTGTTGTAGCCATACAGAAGCAATAATAGCAATTCATAGTGTTGACTGGTGTACTATTATGAAATGCCAATTCGAAATTTTCACACGAAATATTACTGAAACCTGAATTCATTTTTGCCTAAACTTTAAATACGAGACGTTTCAGAATCAAACGCTTCGTTAATGATGATTGTTCTATTCTTGAAATGAACCTTTGCAATTTTAAAATTTTCGACCGTTCATTCCCTTTTTCGGCCAAGTCTTGTATCTAAGCATTTACAAGGTGTTTTTCGATGGCATCAAAATTTTTTATCAATTGATGACCTCTCTCTCCTTGCATTTTATTTTTGACTGTGCTGAAGGAACAAAAAGAAATCAGGAGGATATGGATAATGAGACATTTATTTGATGTCCTGGGCTTTCGAATAATTTGTTTGGGCTGTGGGATGTCTTTATTTCTGCAGCCTCTACTACAATTAGAGAAAAGAAAGTATGCTAGAGTGATTATTTCATTCACACATTGCTACAGCAATGAAATTTCATGATTTAAGTCACATGATGTGTGTTACACGGCTATTCATGTAAACAAAGCTCTCTTTTGTGTCAAAGTTTGACCTAACTTAGTCGCTCAAAATTGAAATGTCTCGTTTTGGGTTATCTTCTATGACAGACATTAATGCATATATAAGCGATTCCATCCCAGAGAAAACCGTGAGGAGTAACGAATCGGCCTGGAGACAATTTATGTCTTTTTGTCAGCAGAAGAAATATGAAGTTTGTGCGACTACCCCAACTCTCATGATCTCCGAAATCCTCAAGATTGGTCATGGAATATGCCAGCATTCTTGTCCTCAAAAAAGGGAGGAAAGTTAAATGTTGAAACGTATTATATAATCGAGTATATAAATGATATGATGCTGTTCGTGAAATAATCTTCCTAAATATCACTCGACCATGACAAATAAATACTACTATTTTCTTAAATTCGTATTGTTGAGGCCCATTTGTCCAGGAGGGTAGATAATCCTTGTTCCTTCATTCGTGGAATCAGTCCCAGCTGGTCGGGAATTGAAGCGGCATCGATATAAACATTTTTTTCAGTCACTAATTGTGATTCTTGTTACCTTGGTTACTGGCTATGCATTTCAGGCGAACAATGGGCTGATTTTTTTTTAGCATTCAGTTTTAATTGGGTTTTCTCACGCACAACTCTTGACTACAACAACGAAAACAAAATGATTTTTATTTAATTCTCCTCCCAACCGGATTTTGAGGGTGTTTTAGATTTGGGACACCTTTGAGGAAACCCTCGATCTTTAATCTTCATCTTGAGTCAATTCTGATCATTATATCTCTCCATGTATCTCTTCATCTAAGATTTCAACTTTAAAATGAGCCTGAGATTTTGAAAATCGGTTGACGAGGACAAAAGTTATGAGTGCAGAACCAAAAAGTAAATTTTTTGTGACCCCCTGTAAATAAAAGAGATAACACGACAATTCAGGAAATGTCTCAAGGTTATGAGAATATCTTTATGCCTCTGCTGTAAAATATGAAAAAAAAAGTTTTTCTGCATTTGGGACCTTTTTGAAAATTTCGAAATTTTGCACAGTTTCAGGTAACACACTGTAGCGATTTTTTGTAAAGAACCTTATGTTTTGAAGAGGTACGAGATTATAGCAGAGGGTCTGGGCTAGCGAACAGTGTGAACAGAATTCAAATTGTGCAAAGCAGAAAAAAGTTATTCAGATTTTAACAGGGGCAAAATTTGGCGGTGCGACGAAATTAGTGTTGAGTAGTTGAGTTATAAGTAGAGGAACATGTAGCATTTTTATTAACGTACCTTAGGTTTGCCTGCATTTGAATGATCGACTGTTTCATCCATGGACAAGTTATCGTTCTGAAATAAATTTAGTCTCTCAATCTAGCTCACTTTTCAATCTAGAAGATAGCTTTGTGTTTCTACGAGTTATCATTTTCAAGGAAGATGAATTGTCAATTGGAAATGGCATGCAGGAAACATTTGTGAGTGAATAATTACACTACTTATTACCTTATCTGAATCCATATTTTCGACATCTTCATCAGAGTCATAGGTCAATAGGTTCGGTTCTGTTGAGAACCTTTCTTAATTTATAGCTTTCAATATTTCTTTGTACAGGTGGCAACAAAGAAACCATATTAAATAATTTGATGGCGTTTTCGCGCTTCTTGTCCCTCAGCGCATTTTTTAATGCAATATAACTGTTCTCTTGATTTACCTGAGCATGAATTTATATTATTGCCTATAACAGAAAAGTTAATTTAATCGCAAAAATATAGCTCTACTAATTAAATTTTTAAAGTTCATTTTTACTTGTTACTGAAGCCGATAGTACAATACTTGTTTTTATGCCTGAAATGTTCCACTGGTAAACAGTGGATAGTCGTAGGTAATATCCTAAGACCATGACTAATAGCCAACTATTATTTTCTCCCTAATTATATCGAGAATACATTGTATTTTGACAATTCAATGAGACCATATGAACATTAATAATCTGAACAACTCCCGAGAGCTTTAACTCGAGGTAGCTCGAGGGAGTTATTCTTTGATTATTAATGTTCATATGGTCGAATTGAATTGTTTCAAAATACAAGTTACTCCAGATGAATTTAAGAAAATAGTAGTCTTTATTTGTCATGGTCGGTGATATTTAGGAAGATTATTTCATGAACAGCATCAAATCATTTATATACTCGATTATATAATACGTTTCAACATTTAACTTTCCTTCCTTTTTTGAGGACAAGAATGCAGGCATATTCCATGCCCAATCTTTGAGAATTTCGGAGATCATGAGAGTTGGGGTAGTCGCACAAAATTCATATTTTTTCTGCTGACAAAAAGACATAAATTGTCTCCAGACAGACTCTTTACTCTTCACGGATTTTTCAAAACGAGACAATTTTGAGCGACTAAGTTATGTCAAACTTTGACACAAAAGAAAGCTTTGTTTACATGAATAGCCGTGTATCACACAACATGTAACTTAAATCATGAAATTTCATTGTTGTAGCAATGTGTGAATGAAATAATCACTCTAACATACTTTCTTTTCTCTAATTGTAGTAGAGGCTGCAGAAATAAAGACATACCACAGCCTAAACAAATTATTCGAAAGCCCAAGACATCAAATAAATGTCTCATTATCCATATTCTCCTGATTTCTTTTTGTTCCTTCAGCACTATCAAAAATAAAATGCGAGGAGAGAGATGTCAACACTTGATAAAAAATGGTGATGCCATCGAAAAACACCTTGTAAATGCTTGGATACAAGACTTGGCCGAAAAAGGGAAAGAAAGGTCGAAAGTTTTAAAATTTCAAAGGTTCAATTCAAGAATAGAACAGTTCTGCGATCGTCAATCGATTCAGAATGGTCGAATCAGTAGGTATATACTGTGAATTTCAACCAATCGAGAAAATAAATCACGAAAAATACAAAATCGTCAGATCCACTTGGAGTTCGCAATATACGTAAAACTGAATAATTATTTCATTCATGATGAAATAGACCAATCAGACACAACCATTTTTCGAATATATCTTGTTTAAATAAGCGATTATTTCACAAGAGCTGTCTAATCGCGATTAAATATTTGTCCTCCGTATTGGTTTTCGTTGTGTCGTTTTTCAAGAATTCTGATGATTTCTGATGATTTTCATGAGTGAAACTCCATTTTCGATAGGATTTTTAGACAAATATTTAAACACAAGGCAACGAAAATACGTCAGAATTTGAAATGTTTACATGCAAAATTCGCAGCAAAGGCTTCTTCAATGCATCGTTGGGATGCGTAACCTAAGTAATATATAAACAAACATCATCAACGAAGCGTTTGATTCTGAAACGTCTCTCGTATTTAAAGCAAAAATGAATTCAGGTTTCAGTAATATTTCGTGTGAAAATTTCGAATTGGCATTTCATAATATAGTACACCAGTCAACACTATGAATTGCTATGATTGCTTCTGTATGGCTATGATTTTACGACTTTTGTAAGACAAAAGGTAACTCTTTCAATGAAGACACCAGATTTGATGAATTGGCTGTAATGTTGAAAGACTGGGGGTTTAATATGAGGAAGAAATACGGAACGGAATAAAAAGAAGGTATTGTGAAGACAATGTGGAATAAACTGCAAGAAATGTACCACGTTCAATATAATGTAAGTTTCGATCCATTCAAAGATATGGTTTTCAAAACTGCTAGAGATGCAAGAAATTCGAAACGCAGAATTCTTCAACAAAACCCAATTACAAGAAAGGAAAGCTCTTCTGCTTTAAGTGATGAAGAACATCTGAAAATAGTTGAGTTATGGGACGAGAATAGTCCCGAGGGATTGCAAAAAAGACTACCACACAATAGCCGTTGAATTAGCGTGGAGAGGTGGCGAAGCAACTTTCTGTCTAATAAGTAACTTTAAAGAAGAAGTCGACCATAAAGGAAATTCTACAGGTAAAATGTTGAATAGAATTTCTGTCTAGAAGAATGTTTTTCTTGTTGTAGGTAGAATAGAATACAACCCCAAATTCACTAAAACTGCACAAGAGGCGATAAAAAACTTACGGACAGCAAATGGTTAGTTCAGAATACTACAGAAACAAAAATGTGCCCTGTAAGATTATTTAAATAGCTTCTCAGCAAAAGAGGCAATAATATTAAATCGGATAGGCTATTCTTAACCTCGAATACTTTTTGGAAAAGACCCGAATCTACTACCTACTAAATCTCTGCAGTGCCATAGGTTAGAGTCTGCAAATTCCACGTTGTCTTCTTTCCATGGCAATTTTATCTCGAACTGAGAATTAACATGGCGAATCGATTTCTCAGCAATTAACATGGCTCTTTCTTCTTCTCTTGTCCTTTTTCTATCAACTTTCGAAACTGCTACTCCAAAATTCTTGAGCTTCATTTAGTCTTTTACTAATTCATGTAATTTGTCATCCGATTCATCACAACAAGTAAATGATATTTCTGGCAGGTTTAATGTTTTCTCTGCAGGAGACTTGATGTTACCATGAATTGTCCAATCAATTTGAGTTTTTGATAAAATTGGTGAAAATGGATTAGGCTGGATAATTTGTCGAGAAACGATCAAACTAGCGTTATTTTGTCCGATAAGGAGACAAGGCTTTTCCATGCATGCCAAATTAGCTGCAGTTTGTTTCAAGAAAGGAAATGTATCATTCAATTCTTGTGGATCATAATTTTGTTCAGGTAAATTGAGATTTTCAATAGTTCTTATGTTTTTTAGCTGGTAAAAGACAGTGGAAAATCTCCTGAGATTTCTGTTTCAACAATTTGAGAATTATGATCAAATCGATTGATACTTCCAGTCCATTTACAGTACAATGGAAAAACTGGTCCGGACTAACCTATTTTTTTCGCTACTGCTGAATCCAGTAGAGTTGTTGTGCTACCTTCGCCCAATAAAGCTGAGATATGGAATATACCAGTTGGACCTTTGATTTGAATAGGAACAATTTTCAAAGTACTGTTATTAGACTCAGAAACATGTTCTATCATCTCAGATTGCCTTGCAGTATTTCTTTCCTGATTTTCTACATTCTTTTATGGTGAAATCGGCCACAGTTATTCACTATACATGCTCTCTTCTTTCTGCATCTTCCACTGTGTGATCTCAAACAGCAATAGCATAGATTATTTTTCTTGACTATCTTCCAGCGCTGATGTACATGTGCAGATTTGAATTGACTGCAATTTTCTATTGAATGATCTTCACCTTTGCAGCAGTTGCAGTTTTTTTATTCGTATTGAATATGGTACTATTTTGTTTTTCTGCCATTTGCTTCTCCTTGTGATAATAATTGTTGGATTGAAAACATGCGCCTCTATTTTTTGATACAAATGTGATCCTAGATACAATCTGAGACATCTCTTGTATCGAGTCAGAAAAGTCTTTCAAAGATACTTGATGACTTCTTATTTCCTTATGTAATAAGTAATTTCCCCACTGGGTAAGTAGATGTGGTGGTAATTTTGTCACCAAATTAGCTAGCAAACTTTTCTGGTTTATCATTTTCGTCATGTCTTCCTCTAAGACAGCAGCAATATTTCTAACAGAACTGCTGAAATCCACAAAAGATTCTAGGCTTTCGACGTTGGATATATCACGTATTTTCAATAACAATTCATCGACTATTAGTTCCTGACGTCCGTATTTCATTTCTAAAATGTTGATAATTACATCAGGGGTTTGAGCAGTTACTAAAAGCATCTCCACAGTCTTCCTAGCTTCACCGGTTAGATTTTTATTCAGTCTGAGGTCATTTTCTTTCGGCGAAAACAAACATGTTTCATTTGAAAGTTTATATTGTGAATAAAATATAGGCCACTTCAAGCAGAAAGACCCGTCGAACGGAATCAATTCATTACCAACGGTTTGTCTAGATAGCATGCTGTTGATGGATCTCGCTAGATCGGCAATTTGGTTTTGTGATGACTGATCCAAGGTACATGGTTGCTCTTGATCAATAATTATATTATTTGTCCACTCTTGAACATCCCGTCTTTTACGATTTTGTGAAATATCACTTCTGATGTCGTCTTGATTAGAAGTTGTTGTTGCCTCCGAACTTGAATCAGAATCCATTTGGAAAATCTCTTCATATTTATGTAGGGACTTCTCTTTGCAAACGAGGCGGTTCTCATAAATTTTGAAAACTTTCCTTTTTTGTTCTAACTCGTTTTGTTTGGCGTTTATATCTTTAGGAACTGCTTCGTCAATTTCTAATTTATTCAATTCAGCTTCTAAACACACTATTTCTTCCTGTTTCAAGAAGAGACTGTCTTGAAGTTTGGATATTTCATCTTGAATCTCGATCAATTTTGACTTCTTTCCAAATCCCTTGAAAGAACTCATATTTGAACTTCTGCTGTGACTTTCTGGACGTTCATGAGACAAATTTTCGTTAGTGTTGATCATTTTGAACTTTTTCATTATATTTTCAATGAATTTCTTTGTCAGTTCATTTGCACACGCAGTTTTTGCACACTGGATATCAAATAGTCTACAGAGTTGTTCTAAACTTTTTATGCTCAGCGATTCTTGAACCGCCTCGATATGGGTTTTCTAATCTTCTGAATTAACGTTGAAATCAAATCCAGGAAAGGCTAAAATTCTGATATGTCATAGTAACATTCATTACCTAAAAATATTTTTAGTTTTCGTTTAAATACGTTAAAGTTATTTGCCAATCTCAGACAGGAAGGCAAATGATTCAGGAATTGGATTCCTTTATACATTGGGCTTTTTTCGTACAGTGCAGTTACATGTTTGGGAGGCCTAATAAGTTTGATTTACTTATCGAGTACGTGCCATATAGGGCAAATTCAAGATCTTCCAGTGTTTTCTTCAGTCTATTCTCTAGTTTTGACTGCATATTTGGTATATGTTTCAAAACCTTTTCTGAAGACATTGTGATGGACTTGCTTGCCTAATGCTGTTCAAAAAAGACTCGCAGGACCACTTGTTGAATAATTGTACCTCTTGTAGAGTAAATATGCCTTTTGAAGAACTTTTATATGATATATTTTTGACTAATGTATGACAATTCAACTTATTTATAACAACTGACCAACTGTCACTATATTTTTCAGATTTACAGGGTAACTATTCCAAGACTCCGGAAGTGTTACCGACACATCGTGGTCTACAACATACTAGAGTTTCATTGAATTTCGCAATCAACCAAAATCCCATGTATTCCGTGCGGGGTCCTTTGGAACTGCTTTGCCTAACCTGCAGAAAAGAGGACCAACTGGAAAACTCTGGGGTTAGTACTTCAAGATAGTAACCCTTGTCAAGCAGTACATTCAAGCAGAACGAATGGGTGATTTCCAACTTCATCTGATCAGTGTCAAGGAAATGCTTCTTTTGTCCATGCTGCAGGCTACTGGTTTTATGCAAAAACTGCGCAATTATGTCTACAAGAAAGGCTGGGCCTGAAAGACAAATTGGACCCTGCTGAGTTTCAGAAGTACACCATGAATTGTCATTTCACGATGTTGAAGTGGACTCTTGGAATGACCTACCTGCAAAATATTGCTCAAGCAATGAATAAGAACAGATGAAAATGAAGACCCTGACTTAATCAACGAACCCCCTATAAAACGAGCAAAGTGCATGTATTTTTTTCCGTTTCAGTTCTTAGTTCAATTACTATCGATTTTGGTATGATTATGACTGCCCCTTGTTTTTACTTCGTTCAAGTTAATGAATCTTCAAAAACTGTATCTGCTGTGCTGGTGGGTTATTTGAAATTGAACATACCCTCCCAACAGTAGGTGTTCAAGTGAAATAGTACCTGCTTCTTGAGCATTGCGCAGTAACATTTAACCCTTCGTTACCCGCACGGTGTGCGCGGCACTCACTTTTTTTTTGAATGTGCGATAACTTACAAAATTTTCCAATAATGTACATATCCATCTAGGTAATCCTAGAAACATATTTTCCAAGTCATTCAGTCTAGTTTATGCCGTAATAAATGTATGTAGTGTCATTTGATATTTGTTTGAAGTAATAAAAGTGAGCGATTCGCTCACTTGCGGGTAACAGTGGCAGTATATTTTTGGTAATTTTTATAATAAATTGAGTTTAAAGAGGAAACATAATTGTTATAATAATTTCATAGGGCGATTTGAGTATTATTATAATGGATTCAAAAGAGGAGACCAGACACCAAAGTGTACAAAGTGCAATTTTTATCTGAATACCTTCTGTTAATATTTTCACATTTTTTTTCAGATTAACATAATGAAATGATATTTGTTTTTATTTTAGATTATAAATCATTTTATTTTACCTAAATGACGTAGGTAGTAAGTTTTTCCATATTTGCGTCATTTTATGCAATAATGTAAGATTATAGGTGAACATGAGCGCAGCGCTCACCCGCGGGCAATGGTGTCATTATTTGTAGTGCGGGTAATGCAGGGTTAAGAAATTCAAGTGGGATTGTTATAAACAACAAATTCAAGATGGGAAATAATCAGTGCATTTTTTTTAGATACAATGTGGAGTCACAATAGCCAAAAAAGCAGTATTCCGTTGTTTTGTTATGTCTACCCCCTCTCCATAGTTCGGTTGAAAGGTATTTGGAACGCTAGAGCAGTTTTCTTACAAATACAATGAAAATTTGGTATGATATTTTTCGACAGTGAATTTTTTTGAGAATTTTTGTCCATTTAGAATCGAAGATAATTGTACTCAAAGTTGCTCCCCAATAGACTTTTAAATCATCGCGCATCATATGCAATCATTGTTACAAATAACACGCTGTACAGAAGAAACGCGTCTTACAAATTTGATGGAAAACTAACATATGTCAATAAACTCGATAACAATGCTAATAACCCTATCTGCAATACTTCGTCCATATAATTATTGAAATACAAGCTCCCAATGTCGACAATGTTTTGATCAACGAGAGCATGAAAATGACCACGTCAAGAACAATGGCAACAACGCGCTGCAGCTCGTAAGGAACGCGAGAAATATATCCCCAAATAAATAGACCAGAAAATATAGAAAATTGAAACTTTAGAATTGAAGAATTGGGCAGCCTCCCTGCCCAAACTGTCTTCAGAATATAATTATATGGGAATTTTGGAGAAGATTAGACGTGGAATTGAAACAATTTTCTGAACAAAATGGTCAAAGAAAATTTGTTATTAATTTTTGGATTTTTGTAGATATTTTACCTCTATTTCTAGTTTGGCCCGATTCCATTTTCGTCGGGTTTCATGATTTTTTCTCCTGAATTTCTACACATTTGCATAAATCAAGAACGATCATCATATTACATTCCATTCTTAACTTTTTTTGCAGTCAACATCGCTGCGACTGCATTGCATCTTTTTTCAAATGTCTTTCTTCAATGAACCGTCCCTTGTATACTAAATTGGTTCGAACAATTGCATTAATAACGCCAACGTCTACTTCAACAGGCACCAAATCACGATTAATCATGCTTTTATGTTTCAGATACCAAGAAGAACCGACCAAGTATTAATTTCAATTTCAGTTAACTCAGTACACAGGGGGGCACCATGCACAGTAAATTAAAGTCATTGTTTTAAAAGTCAACTCATGTCAGCTATAAGGGAGCTTCAAGCCGAGAATTGGCTGGGCACTCCATATCAAACGGTCAGATTTTATTCTGCTGATCGCCAGTCATCAGGATGAGGAACCGCTTTAACGAGCGGGGGTGGTGGATAGGGGGGTGAGCTTTCGAGTACGTACGAGTGCTGGGGAGTTCATCCTTCCGGGCCTCAACCTTAGGGGGTGCATGGTGGGGTGGTGGGACCGAACAGACAGTACGTTTCTGAATCGAGTAGGGAAACACATCGTGCAGTTTTGTTCTTGAATTGAGTAGAGAACGCATCTCCGCAACGAAGTTCGAAATTGTTTCATAGAAACAAAAGAAGTTATATTTTATAAGTGAAAGTGCTTTCATACAAAAGATTCTCTGTTTCCATTTGGAATTTCTACAACTCTTTTGGGCAAAAGATAGAAATTGTAGCCGCACTGGGTTTCCCTCCACGAGACATTTTTGGCCAGCAATCGATTGTAGGTTCTCCCATTCTACCGAAGTACAGAAAAAGATTAAAACACCAATCTGCTGTTTTCCTGTTTGTCCCGTCCCGATGGTAGCCAAAGGCGAAGAAAATTGGTAAGACAATATTTGTCTGAACGAAATATCAGTGAAATTAGTGTCTGACTTTATAAGCAAATAGAATATACGTAATCCAGCTTACGTTTTGAAATCAATTGAATTTCTTTAGTTTTTTTTCTGACAATTTAACAAACTCGATAACTTTAAAGAACTTTACAGATTTTTTTTGTGTTGTTCAAATACATAACAATAATCATTTCTTATTTGATAGTTATCACAAATTTCTACAGCAGGCTAACTTTCTGCTGGAGTTTCATAGTTGATTGTGTGTGAACTTTTATAACATTTTATTGCTTCCCTGGCTAACGTCCACGTATACTTTTATTTCAGGCGTCGGTCTAAGCTAGCACAGTCGCAGCCATCGTTCCAACTGCTCTTTTCAGAGCGAATTAAAAGAATTCGTTTCGTGCTGGCTAGACAGACGTTAAACATTACAACAATCTTAACCAAATCGAAATTATTATAAAATAATTACAAATTTGAATTAAATACTAAGAGAATTCGTTCAGAACCTGGAGCCGGTTTTCACTGGCTACCTGTTTGGAACATGAGTATCCCTCATCAGGAAGTGTTCGACGTGAGAGTCGGGCGGAGAAATAGAGACGAAATGGATACGCGTATAGGCGGCGCTCTAGAACCCCGAGCTAGTCGGAGCGTTGAAGTCAAAACTCCGAGCGAGTTTTTCAAACTTCAAACCACGCCTTTACGTCACAGAGCAGTGTTGCCTAGCGCCTCCGATACTAGATTGGATGGTTGAAATGGTGGGGAAATTGTACATTCGGAACACCAAATTTACTTTTATCAACGACGGCCGCAAACAGAAATATTTTAGCGCATAACGTAATGTTCCAAATACCTTGAAAAAGAGGTGCGTCAAGGTGGTGATCCATATCTGGAACTTAGTTATTTCAATGTTCTGGGTATTTTGTGCCCATTTTGTGCCAATTTGTGCCGTATGTTACGAATTTTGTGCCCGTGTAGTTTTCGAGCTATTTGGAGTTCCTTATATAAGTCACCAACTTGACGATGTGACTCATACATGGAAAATTAAAAATCTTCTTCTTCCATCAAATTGTGCCCATTTTGTGCCAATTTGTGCCGTGTGCTACGAATTTTGTGCCCATGTAGTTTTCGAGATATTTAGAGTTTTATATATGAGTCACCAACTCGACACTGTGACTCATGTGGAAATTTCAAAATGTTCTATTTCCATTAAATGATGCTCATTTCGTGCCAATTTGTGCAGTATATTATAAATATTGTGACCCTGTTGTTTTCAAAACATTTAGAGTTTTTCCTGTGGGTCACGAACTTGATGCTGTGACTCATATATGGAAATATGAAATTTTAATTTTTCCAGTAAATTAGGACCATTCTGTGCCAATTTATGTCGTATGTTGTGAATTTTGTGCCTATGTAGTTTTCGAGATATTTAGAGTTTTTCCTGTTTCCAATTTAACGCTGTCACTTAAACATGGAAATACCAAAATTTTCTTTTTCCATAAAATATTGTCTATTTTGTGCCAATTTGTGTCATTTTGAATGTTCAATAGACATGAAAATACTTGTAAGATTTAAGACGAAAAAAGTGGGGAGCAGACAATAGATATTAATAAGGAGTGTAGGAAGTAGCTGTCATTGAGAAAGTTTACTCAACAGTAGATATCATTTGTGATGCAATAAAATTGTTATTGAATCAGGATGACTAATAATGAATCTATCATCTATTGCATGCGCCCCACGTTATTCGTTTTGAATCCTACAAAAATTTTCATAGCTATTCAAAATTAAAATCACAAATTTTTATACCCACCTGTATGGGGTTAGGAATCTATATGGAATTAGGCATCTGTAAGGGGTTACAAATCTTTATAGAGTGGGGTATTGTAGATGGAAAGAGTATATAATTTTCCATATTTCTGTTGAATTTTACAGTTGTACCATTCCTAGTTCTCGAGCGAAACGCCTTGAAATTTACATAAACTGTATAAAAACTTGAATTTTATTCCTTTCCAAATTTCTCCCAGAATTTTTTTTCATATTCACTATCGTAGATGGAAAGAGTATATGATTTTCCATATTTTCGTTGAATTCTACGGTGGCACCATTCTTTGTTCTCGAGATAAATGCCTTAAAAATTACAAAAACTGCATAAAAACTGGATTTTAATTACTTTTCGACTTTCCTTCTGGATTTTTTTCATTTTCACTATCTTACATGGAACGAGTATATTATTTACCATATATCTGTTGAATTCTACGATGACACCATTCCGTGTTCTCGAGATAAACGCTTTGAAAGTGACAAAAACAGTATAAAACTGGATTTTAATTACTATTTCGACTTTCTCCCAGGATTTTCTGAAATTTCACTATCGTAGATGGAAAGAGTATATAATTTTCTATGCAGGGTGTCCGGTAAACCTTGTACAATATTGAAACTGGTGATAGACCAGGTCATGACTGTTCAGAATATCGGAATTTCACCTCAGTGAAAATATCACCGTTTTCGAGATAATGGGCATTTAAAGAATTTCTGGAAAATCGCTACCTAGCCTTGGACTTTTGAGTGCCCTGTATACAAATTGAGATGAATTCAATTATATTTGCTGCTGAAGATTACTGATGAGTGATGCTTTTAGACGTATAGAACAGTTTTTCAGAAAGTGAAAAAAATTTCAAGAAATGAGGGTAAAATGACAGATTTGAGTTTCATCAATTTTTTTTTTTTTAAAGTTTGACATTATTGTCTGAAAGAAACTTAACCAATTGAAAGTGGACGTTCATTTCAAAAGAATGCTCATTTTGTCCAGACTCTACCATGGTATAAAACAAACAATAATTTTCTTTGGAGGAAGTGATTTCCATTGAATTAGGCGTGGTTTCATTCTAGGCTTCCATCAACTTTTATACTTACGCCCAAAATTTTTTTTATTTCGATTTTATCAAGATAAAATGTGAAAATGATTATTATGGTAATGAAGAATAGACTGCTTGGTAGCATTAAATAGCTAAAATTAACTTTTCATGTAATTAAGCCTAATAAAATTATCGGAATGAAATGTCGATTATCCGACATGGCACCGATTAATACAAATTCTTGTGATAAATGTCGCGATTGTCCAAAATCCAGATTTCCAACGGAGTTTCAGAGACTGACAGATATACAGGGTGTAACCAAATGAGTACAACATTTTTTAGGAGGTGAATCCTTGACGAAAATTAAGAACTTTTCTAACTCCTGTGTTGTGTCCGTAGAAGCAATAGTTTCCTAATGAAAAAATAAAATACAGCATTGTGAATGAACGGATCTTCTGTAAATAGTATTGAAAAAATCTAGTAGGTGGCTGTCACATTTTGTTTGAACAACTTGTGACTTCTGTCGTAGTTTTTTGAAATTATTCCGCATGTTTCATTCAGTGGTATTTGTTTCTTCATCATGCCGTGCACACATACTCCCTGAGAATATGCGCATATGCACTACATTTATGATGAATGTGGAGGTTGTGCTACTGCTGCAGCAGCGCTTTATGCAGAACGATATCCGATTGCACAATGCCGCTCAGAGAATCGCTGATTTGGGGGCTATAACCTATAACGCATTTGAAAAGGTTCTTCTTGAAAAGATGTCGTCTCTGCGTATTGTTATTGTGGTTTATAGTGTATATTTGATTCAAAAAAACGTTGAATTAGTATTTACTTCTTTACATCTCATTGAATGCTTCTAAGCAGTTGATTCGTTCTTACTCATAATTATTCAATCATTTCATCTCGATAGAATGAAAATAAAAGACATTACAGACAAAGTCTAATGGAGTTGATTTTAGCTCAGAATAACATCACACTCTAATATAATCGAAATTCTACTCCTTCCAAAAATAATTATCTTATGTTTTATACCATGCTAGAGTCTGCTCAAAATGGGCATTCTTTTGTAATGAATATCCACTTCCACTTGGTTATGTTTTTTTCAAACAATAATGTCAAACTGTTATTAAAAAAATTTGGTGAAACTCAAATCTGGCATTTTACCATCATTTTTCGAAAAATTGTACCGTTTTCTGAGAAACTGTTTTGTACGTCTGAAAGCATCACTCATCAGTAATCTTCAGCAGCAAAGATATTTGAATTGGTCCCAATTTGTAGGAATGGCAATCAAAAATCCAAGATGAGGTAGTGATTTTCCAGAAATTTAAAAAATGCTCATTATCCCGAAAACTGTGAGAGTTTTAATGAGGTGAAATTTCGATATTCTGAACAGTCATGACCTGGTCCATCACCAGTTTCAATATTGTACAAGGTTTACCGGAAACCCTGTATATCTGTCGAATTCTACGATGGCACCATTTCTAGTTCACGATATAAACACCTTGCAAATGACAAAAATAGTATAAAAATGGCATTTTTTATTACATTTATACTTATATCAGAAACAACAACTCATCGTAGGTTGTTAAAATTATATCCACAGATGTCAATGAAAATTTGGAGAAATGTTGAGTTTAAATAAGCTAGCTCCATATCCAATCCTACTAAATACATTAATAAATTACAGGCAATGATTCCATTATTAGCTACAGGTGGAAATACTGTGAAAACTGTACTTTGATAGTTCCAATAGGTTAACTAATAGGAAAAACAAGAAATATGTCGAAAACTAAACGAGCACGAATTTAATTATGCGGCACAAATTGGCACAAAATGTATACAATTTTGTGGATGAAATTCTGAAATTTCCTACATGAGTGACAACATCAAGTTGGTGACCAACTTGAGAAACTCTGGATATCTCGAAAACTACAAGGGTACAAAATTCATAACATACGTCAAAAATTATCACAAAATATGCACAATTTGATGGATAGCTAAAGTTTTTATATTTCAATATATGAGCCACAGTGTCAAGTTGGTGACTCACAGGAAAAACTCTGACAGCCGTATGCATAGTCAATTCCAGCGACTCGCCGGAGCTTCGCCGCTCGCTACACAAGAACTATAATGCACAGTCGAGCTCCAAAAAAGTGGTACATCGCCAGCGTTTCGCCAAAATGTGACTTATCGCGTAGTTGCCACTTTTTTGGAGCTCGACTGTGCATTATAATCCTTGTGTAGCGAACGGTGAAACTCTGGCGAGTCGCTGGCGATTGACTATGCATACGGCTGTGAATGTCTCGAAAACTACTAGGGCACAAAATTCATAACATATGGCATAAATTGGCACAAAATGGGCACAATTTGGTGGAAAGAGAAAATTCTGAAATTTTCGTATATGAGTAACAGCGTCAAGTTGAGTACTCATGTTAAAAATTCGAATATCTCGAAAACTACATGGGCAAAAAATTCGTTAAATACGGCACAAATTGGCACAAAATGGGCATAATTTGATGGAAAGAGAAAATTTTGAAATTTCCATATGAGTCACAGCGTCAAGTTGGTGATTGATGTGAAAAACTCAAAATATTGCGAAAACATCATGGGAACAAAATTCGTAACATACGGCACAAATTGGCACATAATGGGTACAGTTTGATGAAAGAAGAACATTTTTAATTTTCCATGTATGAGTCACAGCGTCAAGTTGATGACTCATATAAAGAACTCTAAATAGCTCGAAAACTACATGGGCACAAAATTCGTAACATACGGCACAAATTGGCACAAAATGGGCACAACATACCCAGAACATTGAAATACTTAAGTTCCAGATATGGATCACCAGCTTGATGCACCTTTGAAAAAGATAGACATGCATTCCGTAGGGTATTAAATATTCTATAAATTGTATTCGGATACTTATTCTCCTACAAAGGCTTTAACTGAATTAAAGCGTTCTAAATTTAGAAGTTTGACAAAATTCTCGATAATTCGATTTTTTTTATTTTTTTGAAAAGAGCATATCTATCAGTTCCAGAAACAAAATTCAGAAGATAATTGTAGTAAATTTATTCTTTACAACATTTAATGGAACTCTTTTGTAGCTAAAATGCAGCGAAACAAAGATATAAGCAAAAATCTGAAGAGAGTGCAAATTTTTTTCGGTTTTTTTCAATATATTGGCGGGAGCGGAAGGGGAAGAATTGTGCATTTTGCATTCTAAACACTTAATAATCGTCCTAGACAACATTTCGAAAATTTAGAACTACCGAACCGTTTTTAAGGTAACCCTCCTTTGTTTGTCTCTATTCTCTGGATTAAGGTGGATATCGATCAATTAGTGAATGTTGTTATTCATTAAATTAAATAACCTGCGGTAGAAGTCCATTGTATCTCAAAGTGGAGTGGTGTGGATATACGATGCAGAAAAACTCAAAGTTATCTCCACAATTTTAATCTCAACTTTAAAAGTTATTCATCAGGTGGAACAGCGACAACTATCTGTCAGCTGAGCGGTATCATTTAGAGTAGGTTCATCTTCAGCTAATTTAAATTATGGAGAAGAAAACATTGTTATATTAAATTATATGTAGAAAGAGTAAAAAAGTGTATGTGTCACCACATAAGGCTCCCGTTTTACTTCCTCCTCAATGTCAAAATTGTTTTCATTAAATTAAAGTATGTTGTCTACTATATAAACTTTTATTGGTAATATGTGGTGACACATACACTTTTTTACTATTTCTACATTTAATTTAATATAACAATATTTTCTTCAACATAATTTAAATTAGCTGAAGATGAACCTATTTAGGTTCGAAACATGTACTGCCTACTCTAAATAATACCGCTCAACTGACAGATAGTTGTCGCTGGTCCACCTGATGCATAACTTTTAAGGTTGAGATTAAAATTGTGGAGATGACTTTGAGTTTTTCTGCATCGTATATTAAATTAAATGTTATGAAATATTCACAGATCCAGGCCATTATTTTCCATAAATTATCTCATGGTATCATCAAACTCTACTGATGAGGTGAAATGTGTTAGCTAATCTCTGGTTTCGGTATGTTCTGATATGATTTCAGTATGTTAGTTCTGGATAATGTACATGGAAATAAAACATTAGACCTCAATTTGTTGTTTTTTTCGCTTGGTTCTGTGATGAATAATCATTCGTTACTTTGTCCATTCACTCAGAATCTGCCGCTTTGTCCATTTCGGACTAAGTAGTGAGTACAAATAAATGATGAGACTTACTCCTAAAGTTTATCAGCTTCATTTTTTGATAGTCTGTGGTTTTACTCTTTACTTTGTACCATGACATTCCGGTTTCCAAGACTTTTCCACACTACAGGGCAATTCAAATTCGACCCCCACCATTGAGACCTCCTAAACTACAGCAGATACGTCGAAGCTTAAATTGGGACAAAGTTGCGTATTCTGGTGCTTAACAAAATACTGTTTTGAAACTTGGAAAATTCCGAGTATTTCCGAAAATATCGGGAAAAAACTGAAAATCGGAATTTTCGTTTTTATTTTTTTCTATCGTTATTTGACAACATAGCTCAAAACTAAAAGTACATTTTCATTGATACTTTTTTTCAGCTACACGTTTTCATGTTCAGATTTACTATCTGACGTTTCGTCTTCTGGTATTCATCATCAACTTTTTTTTCTGTTATAGGTGCCATATTGTTTTTTTATACAGAAAAATTGTGATTCGCATTGTGATTTCATTGATGTATAATTTTTTATGATTTGCACTTCTGAAACCACACATATTAAAAAAAAACAACTTCATCTGAGATGGTCATGACTCCATCGAAAAATTTTGTTTAATAAACACTAGTTGTCAGAACTCATTAAATATCATATGTTTGCACAAATACTTCAGTCGAAATGTCCTCATTCTCAAATGAAGAAAAACGAGATACGTTGAAACTTTATTATAAATTTGATAGGAATAGTACGAAAACAGCACAAATTTATTTTGAATTATTATATCCGGAAAGACAACAGCCTGATAGAACATTATTCGGAATTTCGGACAAACACTTGGCTGAGTACGGTGCGTGTCAAAAACCAAGAATGAAATATGGAAGCAGAATGGAACAAAATATTAGACGTAACTTATTAGCCGAGGTAAAATAATTGTTCATTCCGTATTCGAAGAAGTATAATTATTTTTGGTACTTTTTTAGATAAATACAGATCCATCCAAATCAACACCATCTCGGCAGAAATGGATGTGCCACAGACGAGCGATTGGAGGGAATTCAAAAAAAGTGGTTTGAAATGTTATAAGATACATATTTCACAAAAATTACATCCAGGTGATCCTGAGAGATGGATTGAATTTTGTAGCTGGCTCTCGAATAGGGTAGACCCAACAAACTTCTTGAAAAACATTATTTGGACCGACGAAAGTACTTTTTCGAACTGTGGTGTTTATAATAGAAATAATGAGCACATTTGGAGTGAAAATAATCCACGACACTTCAGAGAAGTCAGACCACAAGTTCGGTTTCGTTTGAATGTGTGGGCTGGAATTTATGACGACCGAATACTTGGACCTCATTTCTTCTCTAATATTTTGAACGGAGAAACCTATCTTCGGTTCTTAAGAAACGAATTCGAAGAATATATGGATACGTTTCCCCTTGTTAATTATAACAGCTGCTGGTTTCAGCATGACGGGGCTCCTCCACATAATAAAAGAGCAGTTTGCGAATATTTACACCAAAGATTTCCTAATAGGTGGTTAGGAAAATCTGGACCAGTGAGGTGGCCGGCAAGGTCACCTGACCTTACAGTTTTGGATACTTTCTCTCTCAATATCTTCTTGGATGTAGCTTCCTTTCGGCGCTATTCTCCTGGATACTTTCTTGTGGTGCACTTTAAAGAACAGAATCTATGGAGAGCAAGAATATGACACAGTAGATGAACTTAGAGACAGTATCATCACGCAATTCAGGTCTATCAGAAGAAGGGATATTGTTAGGGCTGTTCTTAATTTGAGACGACGAGCACGGTTATGTATTCAAGAGGAAGGCCATCATTTCGAACACTTGTTGTAATACTTTTTGTGCATTTTTTATAAGCTCATGATTTCATTCTTGTTTTTTCAAACGCACCGTACTCAGCCAAGTGTTTGCCCAAAATTCCGAATAATGTTCTATCCGGCTGTTGTCTTTCCAGATATAAATCAAAATAAATTTGTGCTGTTTTCGTACTATTCCTATCAAATTTATAATAAAGTTTCAACATATCTTGTTTTTCTTAATTTGAGAATGAAGACATTTCGACTGAAGTATTTGTGCAAACTTATGATGTTTAATGAGTTCTGACAACTAGTGTTTATTAAACAAAATTTTTCGATGGAGTCATGACCATCTCAGATAAAGTTGTTTTTTTTTTAATATCTGTGGTTTCAGAAGTGCAAATCATAACAAATTATACATCAATGAAATCAGAATGAGAATCACTATTTTTCTGTATAAAAAAAACAATATGGCGCCCATAACAGAAGAAAAAAAAGTTGATGATGAATACGAGAAGACGAAACGTCGGATAGTAAATCTGAACATGAAAACGTGTAGCTGAAAAAAAGTATCAATGAAAATGTCATTTTGGTTTTGAGCTATGATGTCAAATAACGATAGAAAAAAATAAAAAACAAAAATTCCGATTTTCAGTTTTTTCCCGATATTTCCGGAAATACTCGGAATTTTCCAAGTTTCAAAACAGTATTTTGTTAAGCACCAGAATACGCAACTTTGCCCCAATTTAAGCTTCGACGCATCTCCTGTAGCTTAGGAGATCCCAATGGTGGTGGTCGAATTTGAATTGCCCTGTATACTCGAAGTATATTTTCAGCCGCCTGACTATCGGAACCAATATAGATCAATTTAGAGCCGGTTGCTCATTCGGAGATGATCGACAGTTCAAATAATTTTGGTTCAGATAATAGGTAATAATAATAGGTAATAGATAATAGATATATTCGTCGGCAAGTCTCTAACAGAAAACAACTACTGCCCCCTACGACCGTTGAATTATATCTATTAGATTATTGGCAAGGTTTTCTACAAGAACTACTTTGCAGTGCTCTTTAAATACCGTAGCTGAAATTAATGTTGGATTTAATTGAGGGAACACCCCGTACCGATTACATGGTTTTTTCCAATCATCAGTGAAGGTTTTTTCTCCCAATTAAACCGAAAAATTTGTTCAACATTTGTTGGGAATTTCCAAGATAAACACTGAAGTATGAATCGATGATATATAAAGAGCACTGCAAAGTAGTTCTTGTAGAAAACTTTGTCAATAATCTAACAGATATAATTCAACGCTCGTATAGGGCAGCAGTTGTTTTTCGTTAGAGATTTGCAGACGAATGTACCTTTTGTAATGGTCTTTCGCCAAGCAGTATCGTTATTTCATCATGAAAATTGCACTTCGGAAGAAATAGATGCTAAAGTGGCTTTTTTTCTACACACAACAAGTTTGCTTTTATGTGAACAATGTCAAATATCTATCCACTGTGATTTTGGCCTGTAGAAATAAAATAATTTGAACTGCCTGTTTGTGAATTTCATGTTATTCTGGTAGAAATAAATGTGAATATGTCATTAACTTATTGGTTTTTTATTTCATATTAAAGATTTCACGTTCAACGGTTACCATATATTCAGATCAACAAAAACTTAAATAATTTCGAAAGCATCCTTAATAATTTCAAAATAAAGTGTCCTAACATAACTTTGTTATGAGTACTATAAAAGTAAACTCAAAATAAATGACAACAAAGCTGAAAGCAGGTTCCATATTGTAAACGACTTCGTAACTTCGAAATCGATAGATGCTGAAGATGATCTATTGTCACTGAACATATTTGTTGCATATTTGATATTCTCGAAAACTGCAACTTGGTTCGTGTTGTTGCAAATGGATTCTATCGATAATAGTCCAGTGAGGCTGTTATCGCACACTAGGGAACTACCCGAGCTCATCTGTAAAATAAAATGTCATTTTACAAAACTACATAAAAATATGACACGATATAATATCACAAATCATAATAACGCTCAATCATTAAATAATACTGGAGAAAACCCCTCAAAAGCAGAGGTTGTGCGAACAAGGGAGATCCGGAACCTACAGCTCACATAAAAGTGGATCGAACCAGGGCCGCCTGTTATTTCCGTCAACCATAGGGACCCAATTTCTGAAATCGTCGGAATTGGTTCTCCCATAAAATATTTCTCTAGATTAAATTCTCACGTGAAACAATAAATCGAGAGAACAGCTAGTTTTGACCACCGTAGGAAGTTATTCCCTAGGAGCTTAGTTTTGGGACGTATGTCTTGCATGCGATCATAGGAGAATTTTGTTTGACCAATTAAAAAATAGGATTTTTGGGGACACGCATTTGAATTTGACGTTTGCAGATACGATTTTTTCTAGGTTTTGTTAAAACTTCCATGAAATTGACGTCAAAAGAAGTTTTATAAGCAGAACTGAGAATTGGTAAATTTACGAATACTTTTTACTCATTACAAAGGTGGGATAGTAATATGCCATCAAATTGAATGGCATTTCTGGGGCACATAAAACAGGGGTTTTCTGGAAAATGTGTATAGGTTGAATTATTAGGGTGTTTCTTAAGTACGTGTAGAAACATGTCCACAAGTCATTCGTTTCTGAGATATAGAGTGTCGAATTTGAACTATCATGTTTATTTTCGCGAATAAATTCGAAAATAATAATTTTAATATTCGAGTGAAGTATGGTATCTCGGAGTAATTTTCAATGATAAAATCAAATGTGATGTCAGTTTTTCGATTTCGTGGGGGTGGCGTCACCTACATGTCATTTCAGTCACTGGCAATGTTATTTTGTAGGCGTACTTTTATTATGTTTTCTAGTAGAAAAATCGAATTTTGAACATTTCGGTGTAAAAAATATATTCTTGATAGAGGTCGCTGCGAGCAACTGTTTTCGAGTTGAAGAAGACAGAAATCTTTGGGAGATCGTTTGCTAACGAACAGTCGTTACCGACCGATGATGAACCCTTTACTCCCATAAACACCTAACTATGTAGGCTTATTATGGCAAGAACCTGTCAGAAAACAACTACTTCCCTGGCTAAGACCACGACGGGTATTGAATTAAATCTAACAGCTACTTGTGCAACGTTCCTCAAAACATCAGAGGACGCAATTGCAAGTGCCCTCTATGACCAACCAGCAGAATTATGTTTTGATCTGGACGGGGTGATCACCTGCAGACTAGTTTCGAGGTTGTTGCCTCTCATCAGTGCAAGGGCAGGTCAACACAGACAGCACTGTTCCCCGTCCAAACCAATACACACTCCACTGATTAGTCAATTCTGGTTCACGAGATGAAAGCAGTTTCTAGGCCGCTCCACCTAGCGAGCAGAGGAAGACACTCCGAATCTCCGGGTTGAGAGATTTAATCGAAGAAGACAGAAATCTTTGGGAGATCGTTTGCTAACGAACAGTCGTTACCGACCGATGATGAACCCTTTACTCCCATAAACACCTAACTGTGTAGGCTTATTATGGCAAGAACCTATCAGAAAACAACTACTCCCCTGGCTAAGACCACGACGGGTATTGATGTTTTGAGGAACGTTGCACAAGTAGCTGTTAGATTTAATTCAATACCCGTCGTGGTCTTAGCCAGGGGAGTAGTTGTTTTCTGACAGGTTCTTAACATAATAAGCCTACATAGTTAGGTGTTTATGGGAGTAAAGGGTTCATCATCGGTCGGTAACGACTGTTCGTTAGCAAACGATCTCCCAAAGATTTCTGTCTTCTTCGATTAAATCTCTCAACCCGGAGATTCGGAGTGTCTTCCTCTGCTCGCTAGGTGGAGCGGCCTAGAAACTGCTTTCATCTCGTGAACCAGAATTGACTAATCAGTGGAGTGTGTATTGGTTTGGACGGGGAACAGATGGCTTCAGTGCTGTCTGTGTTGACCTGCCCTTGCACTGATGAGAGGCAACAACCTCGAAACTAGTCTGCACGTGGTCACCCCGTCCAGATCAAAACATAATTCTGCTGGTTGGTCATAGAGGGCACTTGCAATTGCGTCCTCTGATGTTTTGAGGAACGTTGCACAAGTAGCTGTTAGATTTAATTCAATACACGTCAGGGCACTTGCAATTGCGTCGTGGTCTTAGCCAGGGGAGTAGTTGTTTTCTGACAGGTTCTTGCCATAATAAGCCTACATAGTTAGGTGTTTCGAGGTTGTTGCCTCTCATCAGTGCAAGGGCAGGTCAACACAGACAGCACTGAAGCCATCTGTTCCCCGTTTGGGACAAACCGAGAAGTCCGCAGTCGCTGAGCATACATTGTCTGACGGAGAACACAAGATCCTTTTCGAAAATACCGAGAGACTAGCAACGTCGAATCATTATTCAACAAGAATGTATTTGGAAGCCATAGAAATACACAAACACCAAGATAACTTCAACAGAAAAGAAGAGAGAACATATTTACCAAAGATCTGGCACACAGCATTGAGAGGAGCCAAAACAAAGCCATGTCACCCGAATCGCGCGGAAAGTGCGCGCGAATCCGTCATTACAGAAAGTGCGCGCAAAAACATCACTATAAATAACATCGCAAACTCGAAAGCTTCAGTTTCAGTTGACACGTCTAGAAGAGTACTTCGACCACGCCACTGAAGATGACTGCCGCAGTTGCAGTTGAAACGTTTGAAGATTTAAACCAAAGGAGACCACGGCAAAACCCGGAAACCAACCAAAACATTGACGCCAGCCGTGAAAGCCTACATTCCTTAATTGGTAAGAAGTCCTCCATACAATACTCTCTTGAAGTCTGATTCAAGGAGAAGACCTTGAAACCTATTTATTCGAAGTTTCTGGACGCGATTTGAGTTCAATAATGAACAAACTCGACGAAAATACCAAATCCCTGGAAGAAAAGCTTCAAGAAAATTCGAAGAATCTGGATGATGAATTTCTAGGATATTCGAAGATTTTGGAAGAAACACTTTTAGAAGATTTGAATAGTTTGAAAGAACTTCAAGAAAATTCGAAGACTCTGGAAGAAAAGCATCAAGAAAATTCAAAGGATTTGAAAGAAGAACTTCTTGAAAACATAAGAAGCTTCTTCTTTCAAGCTTTTTGGTGTGGCGAATCGATTTGAAGTAATGATGGGAACCGTCGAAACGTATGGATATAATCAAAGATGAAATCGAGGCAGAAATTGACAAAATGAAGGAAATAGTCAGTGCTGAAATCAAAGGCAGAAATCGACAAAATAGGGAAAACAATCAGTAAGTTGAAAAAACCAAAGTACCACTGCGCTCGCCACAAAAATGTTGAGAAAAAGGCTGGACCTGATAGTCTAAGCTATCGACGTTTTCGAGAGAGCATTTCAGGTCAGCCAGTTTTTAGATTTGCTATCTCTCTCACTCATCCAGACATTATACGGGCCATCTGGCTGGCGGTAGGGGTTGCGTTCATCAGTGCGCATCATACCTGTCCTGTACAGGTAATATATTGATTTTTCAATTAACTTAAAAAAGTTTCTTTTTTGTATTAGTTTAATTGAACTTTGTGACTCATGAATCAATTATTGCCACATATTTTTATCGCTGTTTAAATTGTGCCAGACGCCAATTTTGATATATAAACAAAAAAAATTTTCAAAATATTTTAGTATGACTGAAACTTTTATATGATGATTTTTAAGTATCAACAAACCCAAAATTAATTTGCCAAACAATAATTCGGTTGTTGAACCTCCAGCCAGACCAATCTGAAAGTGGAAAATGATTGGGCATGTTAGAAGAGTAAATTCAGTCAGGCGCTTGTTGTGCAAGCGAAATAAACGACAACAGCTGTTTGCAGTGGAATCGTGTTAAAAAGTGAAGTTGGTGATGATTCTCAAAGTACGATGTGATACATTTTGTTCTCAAAATAACACCACATCACTGTTCACTTTAAATCGGTCTAGCTGGAGGTTTAACAACCAAATTATTAACGAACAGTCGTTGCCGACCGATGATGTACCCTTTACTCCCATATACACCTGCTACGTAGGCTTATTATGGCAACTACCTGTTAGATATCAACTACCCCCCTGGCTGAGACCACGACGGGTATTGAATTACCCTTGCACTGATGAGAGGCAACAATCTCGAAGCTGGTCGGCAGGTGGTCACCCTGTCCAAATCACAACATAATTCTGCGGTTGGTCACAGAGGTCACTTGCAATTGCTTCCTCTGATGCTTTGAGGAACGTTGCAACAAGTATCTGTTAGATTTAATTCAGAACCCGTCGTAATCTTAGCCAGGGGAGTAGTTGTTTTCTAACAGGTACTTGCCATAATAAGCATACGTAGTAGGTGTATATGGGAGTAAAGGGTTCATCATCGGTCGGCAACGACTGTTTGTTACTAAACGAACTCCCAAAAGAACTCTGTTTTCACAACCAAATCATTGTTTGGAAAATTAATTTTGGGTTTGTGGGTACTTGAAAAACATCATATAAAAATTTCAGTCATATTATTTTATGAATTTTTGAAAAAAAATCTAAATTAGCGTCTGGCACAGTTTAAACAACGATAAAAATATCTGGCAATAATTGATTCATGTGTCAAAGAGTTCAATTATTGAAATAATAATAAGAAAAGAAACATTTCTTAATCAATTTGAAGAACCAATATTTTACCTGTATAGGAACGATGCGCACTGATGAACGCAACCTCTACCGCCAGCCAAATGGCCCGTATGACGTCCGGGAGAGTGAGAGAGTATCATGTCTTTTCAAAGTCAGTGATGAGGTAAAGCTTTTATTGAAGTAGCAGTATTTCGAAGGGTAATTTATTTTGGATACGGACGCCAACAACGGTGGACCTGTAGCTGTCCTGTCTCAGATCCAGGAGAGACAGGAGAAGGACATAGGTTACTTCAGCAAGGCTCTCAGCAAACCGTAGTGCAATAACTGTGTCACCATGCGGGATCTGTTAGCTGTTGTGAAAGGCGTAGAGCACTTCTACAAGTACGTGTATGAGAGAAGATTCCTGTTGAGAACTGACTATGCAGCTCTCAAATGGATTCTACTGTTCAAAAATTCCTATGGACAAGTAGCACATTAGATCGAGAGGCTCTAAAAATTTCGATATCGAACATCAAGCGGGAAGTGTATATAAGAATGCAGATACCTTGTCGTGGAGACCGTGCCCATACAACTACTCACATTGCCAACGAGCAGAAAAAAACAAGCAACAATTTGTAGAAGAGGAAGATCCAGATCCCGGATTAGTCATCATCTGGAAGAAGAGTATTCGAAGACAACATGGAAAGAAATCGCAAACTATTTGCCAGCTATTCAATCTTACTGACTCGATGGGATTCCCTTACCTCAACGGAGTCCTGAAGTGCGTGTTGAAGTCAAAGGATGGGGGGGGGGGAAGAAAGACGTTAGACAGTGGTACTCAGCAAAAAAGGCAGGAAGTGCTCCAATAAATTCATAATGGGGTCACCGTATGACAACTAGGGTGGCGAATACACTTCAGAAAGTACGGCAACGGTTTTACTGTGCTAATCATCAAATCGAAGTCAAAGATTGATGCAGAAAATATGCTGAATGCGAAGGCCCCAATTCACCAGAACAACGTAGGCAGCCTATTTGAGAGAATCGCCATTGATACTGCTGGCCCGTTCCAGGAAATGTGTTGAAATCCGGAAAAGGAGAACCACATCCAAATATCCACAGTCCGATGGAATTATGAAGCAGATGAACAGGACGTTAAACTGCCACCAGTCCAAAGTATTCTCTGACCATCAGAAGGATTTGGACCAGTGCCTCCACTTGTTTCTGATGGACTATAGTTTGGCAGTGCATACGTCAACCAGTCAAACCCCTGCTAGTATTATAATGAGTCGAGAGCTGCGATTTCCCAGTGACCTAATATTTGGGACACCACCAGGATCACGAACAGAATCCGGAAGTTGGAGGGGTACCTCAGTTGATGAAAATCGACAATAAGCATTCTCAAGATGAAGAATCCTAT
This sequence comes from Chrysolina oricalcia, assembly GCA_944452925.2. Classification (NCBI taxonomy): domain Eukaryota; kingdom Metazoa; phylum Arthropoda; class Insecta; order Coleoptera; family Chrysomelidae; genus Chrysolina; species Chrysolina oricalcia. The sequence continues at coordinate 51,790,010 of OX101815.2, forward strand.
GAAAATGTCTGGAAGAGCCTCATCGAAATAGGAAATACGATGTTTCAAAGACAAACATTCTCAATTGAAAATTGAATCATTACATGACTCCTCTGGAAATGGAAAAACCCTACGATAAAATTGAAGTTACTTTTTTGTTGGGAAGTAGTCGTTTTCTGTTAGATATTACAAAAAAGTAACTTCAATTTTATCGTAAGGTTCTTCCATTTCCAGGGAGTCATGTATTGATTCAATTTTCAATTGAGAATGTTTCTCTTTAAAACATGAATCCCTTCCAAGAGAGGTTATCTTGTACGATGGAAAATAGCGACTAAATTTCAACTTTCAGTCGCAGATGATTCCACAACTGACTTTATGAACATCCTGTTCATATTTTCAATGAAATCAGGAAATACGATGTTGGACCATAATCTTGTGAATCTGGCAACCCCAAAATTGTCCAGTGGGATTGATGGGATGAATTGGAGAATTATAAGAAGTATGTTGGAGACGTTATCCAGATCCAGCGGCGTCAAGATTTTGGTGTGTGAGTCTATGTTGGAAAAATAGAATTTATATTTATCATAACATCCAGAGTCCCACAATTCCATCAGTATTGTGGGTATCGACACACTCCTAGGTTGACATGTCCTAGGAGACAAAATGTTTTCAAGAAGGTGCAATGTAACAAGCTTGGAGCCAAACCTAACGCAAAACGTTCGTCGATAGAGATTATAACCCAGCTGCATTCCAAGGACACAAGAGTTCCAATTGATTCAAAATGCGCGTGATCTCGAAACGAGTGGAAAATACCTACTAGTCTAGGTTGTTCTCATTGGCGATATGCGGATGCAGAAATAAAACGCGGCAGCGAAGAGAGCAGTTAGTAGAGTAGTCAATACTCCGTTCACTCAGCGGTGTATGGAGTTGCATACACAATTGTGATACAAATCAAGTTGTGTATATAAATCAGCCATACATCAGATTATAAAAATAAATTATCAAAGTTAAGGGTGTTTTCTTAAAGTGTAATGAAATAATGAAATTGTTTGTCCCGGAATAGATCTTCCTGTGCTTGCATTACCTAATTTTTCTCACGGGCACGGGAAATCTCCAGACTCTGATTTGCAATTCGGTTAATCACTTCCTAGTCACCCTTCTTTTGAAATTATTGATTGATGAATAATGGGACGAGTAAATCCCTAAATGTGGGATTAAATGAAAAATATTTGACTTTTGATGGAGATACTCACCTCACACAGAGTGGCATTTCCGATTTTGTTTTTGACACAGATATTTCCCATATTATTCGAATATACGTCGTCGCATTCCATCACGTCTACTTCAGATATAACTCGACCATAAGACTCCTACAATAAATGGAAAAAAAATTATTTCAATTCCTCATAAATTGTCTATCAATAGACATGCCTTCCTTTTTCTACTTTTCATCGAAAGTTTTCAGAAAACGACGAATATTTTTTAATATAATTCGGGTGAAATACAAAGTGACAGAGGAGTTATATTTTGGTATAGAATCTATATCATCATCTCTATTCCTGCTAAAAATCAGGTCAGGAGTATGCCTCGATCAAAAACTCTTCTCACATTAACCGATTCGTAGGTTTGGAGCTACAACCGGTATTTCATCAATACATATAAACAGAGACTGTTACAATATTTCAGCATTCGAAATGAATAAATATTTTAACATGTGGAATTGAGCATACTTGGCGAAAGGTCATAATTTCATCAAAGGAAAATGGATAGTTAATAATCCAGTCTTTCGCAAATTTCCTATTCTGTAGGAGTTTCGCGAGCAAGCATCCAACAAAAAATACTTTCATTACGAGTGCCGAATCACCAATGCCACCAAGCAAAGTTTTTCTACTTTGAAATGCTTCCTACAACAACTAGCAAATTTTGATTAAAACAAATGACTATCTGCAGGCTACTTTCATGGTTCTGCCGCTCATCAGTGCAGACGGAGAGCTAATAATCCTACACGTCATCCTGCAATTGATTTCCATTTTAGACCAGGATCCCACGCCTATATTCAAAAATGATTAATAATAGGCTGAATCTTCCAGGGTAGCTTCATTTTGCCGAGATAATAAACTGCGCAGGCGTCAATCATGTCGATTCGGTGAGTGCAAAAAAAGTCATTAATAACAGTTAGTTTTTCAGTTGAACCTCGAGATAATTCGATGAAGTACTCGAAAAAACTTTTGTCCTACAAAATGGATGGAAGGACTGAAGAGACTCCCAACATGTACCAATGACGTGGTCATAAGAAAGCATTAGTAACCAGCGGATTTTTTTTACCGTTGCTAGGTTAATATAATTGAATGGTCATATTGTCCTACAAATTGAATGGTAGGTGTTCCCAGTTCTACGCTCCGAAATTGTCAATTCCATGGTAAAAAAAATGTATCGGTAACTCTAGGATAATGATAACACATGAAAGGTTAGTGTATTATTCACCTAAATGATGCAGTGTCCTACAAAAAAATGGGTATGTATCGCTAGTCCTACAAAAATTATTCAAAATAACGAATTATTTTGAAATTGTGGTTTAGCTAATTTAATATAATTTTATTGGTGAAGTAATGTTACTTTCAATTTATAATTATTTGTTCAATTCAAAAATTTCATAATTTACGTGAAAAATTTATGAAAAAAGTGGAAAATTTTGTTTAGCGTTCATAATTTTTATTAACATGTTGAAAACGACAATAACAAAGTAAAAACATTGCAATAATCAATCCGACCTCCGGGGCGCTCCAATCGCGCATCATTGCGCGTGAATGTAAAGCTACCTATTGTGCGGCTAGCTTTTTTGTAGAGTATTTGTGATTCCATGGTTGGGGTAACTAGAACAGAGAGAGATGTCGACAACAAAATACATTTCATACTAGAATATATCTCTATATTAATTTTGAACTTCACCCAAATCGATCTCAGATGAATCATTTTGAATGGGACATCCCACATATTCATCAATTTTGAACCCTCAGATTTTTGACATTGTTTTGAGGAAAGGGTATTGTTGAGGAAGGATATCCAGGAGAAACAGTTTAATGTGACCAAGTCATTAACAGCCAGTTATCAGAAAATTCAGATTGATCTGTTTCATTCTTTTTCTCATTCCTCAGAACCAAATCGAACAAATGAATTATTGAGTAGTTCGTAGGATGATAGCAATGTGGAACATCGGATCAGAATATTGAATAATTCAATTTACTCACTCTATTCCAACCTGCTACGTAGCAGTCTTCCAATGAACTTGGACCATTGATCAATTTCTCAGTGGATGCTGCTTTAATCTGGACATTAGATGGAAATTCCCCGTCGACCTGTTCAAAAACGTGAAAGTTCCTACTTATGAAATGTTCCGATTAAATACATTTTTATAATATCTAAAACTGTTGGTTAGAAATTTCATTTCTCTATTTGATAAATTAGGCCTGGATTTGATACTTAAAAAATAGTTTTATCTGTTTTTAATGAAAATTTCGATTAATGTTAAGTCAAGAAAATTAAACAATAAAATCAATAACATTTCCAAATAATAAATCTTGATTTCTGTGCTAAAAAATAAATAACTTATGTCAAATAAAGGAACATTGAACATAATTATTCCTTTTTGTGAACTATAATTGCATAGAAATTAAAGATGAATAACGCTAAATAAATGTCATGGTACAGTTCTGGTCCTTATAAAAATAACTTCGTTTGTGACCCAAATGAACAGTCTTGAAGGGATTATATGGGAAAATCTTGCACCAAGTTTTCTGTTGTGTGCTAGCTCATTCAAAACAGGATAATAGTTCGTAACTACATGGATTCTGTAGTAGATTTCGTAAAAGTCACCTTGTCTTCGGGATTATTTTAGTCTCTAACAGTTCCCATCAGTCATAGGTAAGCACCAGCGTCGATCAGGGGGTTACTGTGGGACAGTCGCATGCCAGTGCACGCGAAGTTGTGCAGGAAATGGTCACTGTTTAATTTAATAGGTGTTCCTTAATTTGTCGATTCCTACGAATTCCATTGTACAGTCTCAACGATCTACATTTGTTATAAGTAAAAGTACGTTATAGTTGACCATATTCACCGAGGCGATATTAGCCGCGTTTCATTTAATCAAATATTCCCTATGGCTAAAGTCAATAGTTTTTCTTAAAAATGCGTTTTTGTCGAAAAATTACAATTTTTCTTATTTCTTCGCTATAGTTTCAAAAAACTACTTTCTTTACCACAAAATCCATTTGAAACGACTGAAAAAAAAAGTTCTGAATGTCATTAATAAATCAATTCTTTTCAAGTAGTTATTTAAATTGTCAACTGGCAAATTACGATTTATTAATGACATTCAGAACTTTTTTTTTTCAGTCGTTTCAAATGGATTTTGTGGTAAAGAAAGTCGTTTTTTGAGACTATAGCGAAGAAATAAGAAAAATGGTCATTTTTCGACAAAAACGCTTTTTTAAGAAAAACTATTGATTTTAGCCATAGGGAATATTCAATGAAATTTGTAGAGCACTTGTTGGCGCTTCTTATGAATCGAAAATATACCGGGTGTTCTATTTGAAATAAGGAAGATTTTGCACATTATTATTTACAATGTTTGGCAAGCTATTTTTCGCACCCTGTGTATCACAGGTTGATTTTTGATATATCGTTTGAGAGAGTCATCAACGTACATAAATTGACCAAGAACTCATTACAATAGGACTTGGCACAACTTCATAATTTCAAATAGTGTATGAGTGACTAGTTTTGGGAAAAAAAGCTGTCATGCTAAAAATCTCGAAAACCGTCAATATTTTCGAAAAAAAGATCCATATAAAGTACCTTTTATTTATCACGTAGAAACCGAAAAACTGATTAAGAATAATGGTTGCCATTTAAAAAAACAAAGTTGGGACACGCCCAGAAAAAACTGAACACCCTCTGTGGGTGCCATCATTTTAAATTTGTAGAACACAGGAAATAGTATCATTTTGCTATTTGAATATTCCATCTATCTATTACCATAATGGAGATATGGAAGACCGCGCCCTTGCTGCAGGACCCTGTATAAATAAAAGTCGTTGTACAACCTATACGTATTTGAACATTTCCATCTATAACTTTACTCACGTCCATAACACTCATATTCATTTTAACTAGAGGCTGTTCACTACCAAAATTGTTTTAATGTGTGTAAATTAAGTTTTGAGCTTCAAAATACAACCAAACTGAAATGTACAGAAATTAAAATCCACAATATGTTTCAAACTACTTTCAATGTCAATACTGTCAATTTCTGCTACGTAGGAATTTTAATTTTTCAACCAATTATCTACTTTTGCTACCCTCAAATTTGATCGTTGCGAAAGTAGAGAAAGTAGATATATTTGGTGTCAAAAAAACAGATGTGTCAAATTCTATTTCTACGAGAAGAGCATTTCTGCCTACAATAAACCGCACCAATTGTCATGCGAAAATACCAACTATCCATTGTCACCAACGGTTAAAAATATAATCTATCTTTAAGAAAACCGCGAAAATCAAGAATCTTCTATTTGGTGCATATTTCATATTTCATGTGCGCATATTGTGAGTTTCAGAAAAATTTCACTGAATAGAAAATCCAGGATAAATGGGTAGTAGACTGGTGACTATAATTTTTGTGAAAAATTAAAGTAACAGGCAAGGACCTTGTGGGAAATGTTGTTGAGGTTCCAACTTTGGGGGAAAAAAATATTGAAACACAAAATGGTGAAATGGGGATGCAGTTTAGGGGTTGCAAACTGTTTTTTGCGATTTGCGGCGAAACGTGACATTTTAGCGGGAAATGTTTGATAGCAAAGTTGTAGATACAAAAAATTAAAAACTTTTAACATAAACTGAAATTAACAGTCAAAATGGCGAAAAACCGATTTTTCAGTATTTAATTTTTTTCTCGCACGAAATGATTTAATTTACATAAAAAATTGTTAGCGTTTGTCTTTTTTGGATTCGACTCCATGATTTTTTCGCAATTCAGAAGACAACTAGTTTTCGAAATCTGTAAATTTTTCGGAAAAATACCCTTATCTTCCACGAACAATTGTTCTGGTGTTTTAATAAGTGATCATTTTACTTGCTGAAATGTCTTCTTTCAAATGGTCTGCCTATGTGACTTGGTGGTTTATTGATCGTTATTCATCAGAAGTGATAATAACGGTTCAAGATTAGACCCTTGTGAGACACCCGAAGTCGCTACAAAGCAGGAGTATTTTATACCATCATTTCCAACTCCAACTGAATATGGGAAGATATGCCAAAATTTTACAGTTCCTTTAGCAGCTGTTGATGTGATACTCGATCAAACGCCTTGCTGAAGTCTGTGTAGATGACATCAACTTGATGTTTATCAAGTACATCAGAAACAAATTGAGTAAAAACACAGAGATTAGTTGCAGTACTACGTGCCTTGATACAGCCATGTTGAAAATTGGACAGTGAAGAACGAGCATGTTTATAAATCATGTCTGATAGTATAATTTCCAGTATTTTGTAAAAAACTGATACTAAAAAAAATAAAAATTGTTATTTCCGTCAACTGATTGCCCCCTACGCGCAACCCTCGGAAGTCTTCGAGAGACTTGTGTGAGCTAGGGAAGACGCAGCCCTCACCTTTTAACATGTGATGCCATGCACGAGACCGATGCTTTTGACAACTTCCATATTTTCGGGAAATGGCGATTTTTTATGATGGAGTTGTATACCGGGTAAGAGCCACAGAAAAAGTTAAATGGAGACAAAGTTGCGTATTATGGAGTTCATTACTATGATGTTGAAAATCTGAGCTGAACTTTCAGAGATTTACAGGAAAAAACGAGAAAGGACTTCGCACTTTTTATAGGTAAAATGGTTCTCGGTGAAATTGTCTGAATTTTTAGTATATTGTATTATTCGATGTACTGATTGAAAGTGCAGAATCGCAAAATTCGTTGATGGATATATTTTGAAATACATTCAAGTTAAAAATCAGTAATTATTTTCTTATTTATTATTTTCTCGGGATTTGAAAGTGCCAACTGCATTTTTTCATTCTTATCATCAACATACCTTCATATTACTAAATATCATTCAGATGGTGCAAATTATATCATTATGTAAAGAGTGAAAAATAAAAACATTTTAGTAATGTCTGAAAATTCGATGTAATAATGAAATATTGATAAAATTATTTTGGTATGCAATTTACTATTCTTATTCCATCATTAATCACAATTTAAACATTTCGTACAGGGTGATTTGAAAAATTGGTGAAAAATATGGTCGGTTCTTATGTACATATCCTGTACATTCAAGTGAATTATCTTCCTCCGAAGATAGCTGATAACGTATAAACATGATTTCGTTGGAATATATAGGGGGATCATGAAAATTTTCGATGATGAAAATGACAAAGTATCATCGTTTCAGAAATCACCCTGTAATTCACGGTTAACTCGGTGAAATTCCGTTATTATTATTAAATATATTCATCATTCTCTCCTCAAAACTGTCCCAAAAATTCAGTTTCCTACTATGACTAGTTTCATAGTTATTAATTATTGAGAAACTTATTACCATTGTCATAACGAGTTAAACGAACTTGTTCACGCATACATTCTATTAGTGGACAACATTTTTCTCGCAAGTCGAAATTAGTATAATTCCGACTTCACAACTCGGAATTAGCCTAATTCCGACTCCACAAATCAGAATTAGCCTAATTCTGACTTTGCAACTAGGAATTAGTATAATTCTGACTTTGACTCGGAATTAGTATAATTCTGACTTTACAACTCGGAATTATCCTAATTCCGACTTCACAACTCGAAATTAGCCTATTTCTAGTCTGTGCTTCCGCTTGACCCATCTGAGATTACCCTTTTGCTTTCCTCGTGAAACAGTGTGTATTTGTCCAGTCTTTCTGCCCCTGATGCAATGCATGTGACATCAAGGAGATACCTGTCACATTTCTTGATCTTAGCCGGCTAGTGCCATGCCTTTTCAGTACGCTTTGGTTTTTCAAGTGACACGTTGTGTTTTGCTGTCAGTGAAATAAACTGGTGAATTTGGACTGAAAAATTGTTAGAATAACGATCCAAGGTAAGAAATATGTTGGTGTAATGTATTTATATTAGGTATTAGCATGAATTACTCAAAGCAAGTAAATTAGAATAGTTATTTAGAATAACTGTCAGAGTGATGACAGAAGATGTCAATCGAAGAATGAATAAACGAGCCGACTGCTCGATGTTCTAGCTGACGGCTTGATGGAGGAGCCGACGGCTCGATGGAGGAGCCGACGGCTCGGAGACGAAATCTTAATGTCCCTTGTGGCACGACCATGTCTGCCATCATTTCATCAGAATAGTTCTATGCTTTTTGAGTCAAAATGAAACGCTGCAATTGCTTCCATATCTAGAGGTGTAATTTGCTGATAAGTGGTATTCTTTTCAGATGGCACCACCACCACAAGTAATAAAGTTGGGAGAACTTATACAAGAAGAAGAAAATTCTACTCTAGGGAGAATTATGAAGCTAGCTTCTGACTATCTACCACAGGGTTGGAAAGAGTGGCAAATGTTGTTAACGTATGTTACGGAGGAATTTAAATTGGGTCATGAACAAATTAAGATTTGACTTACCAACAGTGGGTATAGCTAAAGCTTTCAATCCAGAGGCAAACTCTTTATCCGAAAAGGCTTTTCGGGCTCACAAAGAAGAAATGTTGCGATGGCCCTTCTGCAGGAGCCCAATTTTCAGTCCTCCGGACCTATCGAGAAAAATAAGAGGTTCTGTACTGCAATATGAACTAGTTCTACAAGCGATACTCCCTTTGAAACCTTTAATGATATCGAGAAGAAGCATCTTTGCTGGCTAGGGAAACTTCAGAAGATGGAATGGAAGAAGTGGATGAAGATAACGAAGATCATCATATTGAAAGAGAAACCATAAAATCTCACAAAAGGAGATATGATCCGAACACTCTAGCGGAACCTTCATCATCGAAAAAATCAAGAATAGACGAGTTAAAGATCAATCAAGAATAGAGTCATTGTTGGAAAGGATTATAGAACAGAAAGAAACAAATAGATATGGAAGAAATGAAAATGTTTCAGAAGGAGAGAGTTGTGCTTCATCTGTATGGAGCTCTCCGATTTCACCAGAATGGAATGCTCCTCAGTTTGCATGGGAACAAGAAAATATTTTGTCTTTTGAACCACAAACGAAAGAGCAAGATCCATCTATTCCTGACCCGTTGCCAGATATTAGGGAACAAGGAATAAAATGTCAAAGATTAGGCGAATCATCGTGGGACAAAATCAGGTATTTAGAGGTTCAAAAGAGCTTACATGCGGGTGGTGTCTTCAGTCAATTGCAAGTGAACCACCAATTTTCTCATTTGGCTCCTGGAGGAAGTACATCAGACATTTTGGCGAAAATGGATTCTACTTTTCGAATTTTATTACACGGAATGCTTGTTCAGATAAAGGCTTTTCAGGAAGCTATTCAAGAAGTTGTAGTTAAACATCCTGCTTTAGCAGAGGAGATGAAACATAAGTTCATAGATCCGAACTCAAAGTTCAGATTGACATCTGATGATCTTTTGCATTATATTTGCGGAAAACGAGCAGAAATTATTGAGTCTCGTCGAAACTTATATAAACCGCTCAATTATGTCACTGCTAAAATGCTACAAAATATTCCCCCATCTGAGACACATTTATTTGATGAAAAACTGACGGGAGAACTTCTTCAACATGACAATAATTATCGTGCTGTTTTCAAACACAAAAAGTCATTTGGTTCGATTAACAGCTATAAATTTCGTATGAATACAAGCTCAGGTAAGCATCAAAATCAAGTCAGGAAGACAAAAGCTTCTTTCAAACCAAGATTTAAGGATGATACGAACAAAGACTATAAAAGAGAGAGAAAGGCTAAAAAAAATAAGGACAAGCAGTTAAAAAATCGTCGTTTTTGACAATCAACAAATGCGAATATTTCAAGGGGGTCAATTGATAAACTATGTAGATCAGTGGATACAACTAGGTGCTCCACGAACTCTGGTGAAAGTTTTGGAAGGGTATTCAATACCATTCAAACAAAAGCCTCCCCTTGTCCTGTTCGATCAAAAAATCATGTCCCAATTCAATTAAAAAATATCGCTTCAATCGGACAAAGAATTAGACAAAATGATGAAACAAAATATTATAAAAGAGACGGAGGTGAGGTCAGGATTTCTCTCAACAATGTTCCCAATACCAAAACCAGGCGGAACTTGTCGAGTAATATTAAATCTGAAAATATTGAATGAGTTCTTGGCTATAAAGAAGTTCCACTTGGTGAGTCATTACAAGGTTCCAAATTTCTTGCAGAAAAACGATTACCTGATAAAACTCGATCTATCACAGGCATATTTCCATGTGCCGATAAAAAGATCTCATCAGAGGTTTCTAGCATTCGCTTACAAAGGTAAGGTGTACAATATGACATGCCTCCCTTTCGGATTGGCAACTGCTACTCGATTGTTTGCGAGTCTTACAAACTGGGTTTCCAGTTATCTAAGAAGCCGAGAAATAAGAATATTGGTATATCTAGACGATTTTCTCCTTGCAAATCAAAACCCACAGTTACTACAGAACCAAGGAGAGGAGACAGTGATATTACTACAATATCTAGGATGGAAAATAGACTTCGAAAAATCTCAACTCATTCCAAAAGATCAGCTGGAATTCCTAGGAGTGATCTGGAATCCAGTCAAAAATGTGAAATTCATTTCAGAAAGAAATAAGTTCAATGCAGAACATTTTGACAAAAGCAACATGGAACTGGGACAGTGCGAAATCATTATTGGGGGAGCTGAATTTTGTAGCCTTCGTAGTCCCTATGGGACGTTTACATTGTCGGAGAATACAGAGAGAGAGTCATTTACTACCAGAAGTATTACCTCAAAAGTTATACAAAGTGAGAGAACGAATTATACAAGATCTCAAATGGTGGCAACTTTAGATTTATTACAGAACCCCAATATTCCGTCAGAATCCACAAATGTTCATAACAACAGACGCCTCGGATATTGGATGGGGAGGTCATCTGAACAATATTCATCAGAAAGGCCAGTGAAAAACATGTCAGAAAAAATGGCATATAAACAGAAAAGAAATGTTTGCGGTCCAGATGACATTACAGAAAAATCTCAGCATATTAGAGAACAAAAATGTAATAGTTCAATCAGACAACAAGACCGTAGTATCATACATCAACAAAGAAGGAGGGACGAAATCGTTAGTTTTACTGCAGCAAACCGAAGAATTGTTGAAGACGGGCCATCAGAACAATATGAGTCTGGAAGCCAGATATATTCCAGGAATTTACAATTCATTGGCAGAGAGTCTTTCTCGAGACAATGATTGGCACCTTTCAGAGGAAGTCACAACAAAGATTTTCAGAATGTGTGGGATTCCGCAAATAGATTTATTTGCGACCAGCCAGTCAGCAGTTGTTTCGGTGTTTGTAGCCCAATCGACCCTAGAAGAAAAGGCATTATTTGTGGATGCTTTCAGTCAAGAATGGAATTACAGCCTGGCGTGGGTTTTTCCATCACCACTGCTGATACCCCGAGTATTACAACATTTGAACAGGGCCAGAGGAGTATACATAGTCATAGCTCCCAGATGGCTGCACGTTTTTTGGAGACCAGATCTCAAATTACGATCGATCAATACCCCATATCGCATTCGCAATTTACGAATGAACCTGATAGACTTGCGTTCCGGCGGACCACCACCACAGGTGAACCAGCTTTGTTTGGAAGCTTGGAGAATTCGGGGTGGATTAATCTAATAGGTGATTGGGGTATAGAAGACAGACAGTTATTGCAATCTGCTTGGCGAGAATCTACTTTGAAATCTTACAGAGCACCATGGAAAAGATGGATTAATTGGGCGAAAGAAAGAAATATGTCTGTACATGATCCAAATCCCCAAGATGTTGCAGTGTATTTGAGTTATTTACATATATGTGAGTCTCTGTCATATAGTACAATACTAGTTCACAAATCTGTAATAGCAACTTTTGCTAATCCACTGAAAAGTCAACATTTGAGCTCTCATCCAGTTGTAAAACAAATTTTGAAAGCCATTAGTCTCCAAAGATCTATAAGAAAGAAATTTACTTGGGATATAGACATAGTAGTAGAGTGGTTATCAAATCGTTCTCCTAGTGTGAAGAGTTTTTTTCAGGTACCTGGGCATGTTGCCACTTTGTTATTATTATATTCGGGGAGAAGATTTCATGACTTGACATTGTTAGATCTGAGTGAAGATAATTTTCTTTGTGAAAATGATTATATTATCTTCTGGCCACTGTTTGGCTCTAAAACTGATAGAGATAATTACCAACAATCTGGATGGAAAATCAGTAAACACAATAATAGGAATTTAGATGTAATCTTTTGGATAAATAAATTAATTGAACTCGCTAAAATTGGGAAAGGTTCTATAAACTTATCTATTCATCACAACTGGAGGCAAGGTGAAATCCGCTTCTAGGTCTGTGATAGCAGGGTGGATTAAGTTTATTCTCAAAAGGGCCGGTATTGAATCCCCAGCAGGTAGCTGTAGATCAGCGATAGCATCCTCACGATTTTCTAGGGATACACCAGTAGACCTTATACTGAAACAGGCAAACTGGAAAAATAGCAAGACCTTTTTCAGACATTATTGTAAGAAAATATATAAAAGTAATTCCAAGGTTAGAAACACGAATTATAATTGTTGTGATTATTTCGAGGCAATTGACAGATGAATAGTTTTGTGTACTTCTATTGTTGACAAATATATTTCTGTCCCTATATGTTGAAGAGGGAAAATTACTTGATATATTTTTGGTGACTGTAGTTAATGTCATATGGTTTTGTATGTTGATACGAGTTATTATTTGTTATTCACTTGAATAAATCATGGATTATGTATTTTGGGTTGCTTAATGAGTTACTGTTATAATAAATATTATTATTTCTATCATTACCTAATATATAATTATATATTACATCTTCACAGTACGCTTTTATATTAGCCGGCAGAATGAAGACCTTGCCGACTTCATTTTCAAAGGTAGTGAAAAGGCATGGCACTAGCCGGCTAAGATCAAGAAATGTGACAGGTATCTCCTTGATGTCACATGCATTGCCTCAGGGGCAGAAAGACTGGACAAATACACACTGTTTTACGAGGAAAGCAAAAGGGTAATCTCAGATGGGTCAAGCTTCAGCAAGACTCGAAATAATAGTTTTTATCCCTTCGGGGGAAAAACTTTTCTAATTCTGATTTCGCAACTCGGAATTAGTATAATTCCGACTTCACAACTCGGAATTAGTATAATCATTACGATTCCACGAGTTGGCTGCAGTTATGTGAAAATGTAAACTTGAACCGTCCAGCGAGAACTTTGAAGATTTAATACAGCTGATGGTTGGCCCTAAGATCTATCAAATAATATAGCAATTTTAGATATGCTATGTGGTTGAATGCTTGGCGGTACCACTAAGATTTTTGGAAATTGTAGATTTAAATCATAGCTTGATGTACCAATTCACCCGACATACTGCATATTTATTTTCGTACATCTTCCACAACACCTAGGAGTTCGCAAAGATATACTGGAGGGGTTCCTGTTTTTCTTTGTTTTTCAATTAAGTACACACAGCACCGAAAATGTTGCCAGCAATGACAACAAAGCAGAAAACCTTTGATGTTTACCGCCTTCCAACAGGACCGCGAAAAGTTACACAACACATTTTGTTGATAAAAAGTTTCAGATTTGTTGTTAAATTGTTAAAACATGCTTTGTTTCTGTTTTGTTGGTTTGATGTGGACACTGCATAAGGGTTGAAAACGTGTTTTTTCCTTATTTTTTGGAAACGGGAACGCGAAAAGTTTGTTGCAACCAGAAACACAACAGACTCGTTTTTTTGAAGAAAATTTTCAGATTTGTTGAAAAACATTGAGTTGATGTTTTGTTTGTGTTTTTTTAGGTTGATGTGGACACGGCATAAGAGTTGAAAATGTTGATTTCATTGAAAATATGAACAGGATGTTCATGAAGTCAGTTGTGGAATCATCTACAACTGAAAGTTGGAATTTAGTCTCTATTTTCCATCGTACAAGATAACCTCTCTTGAAAGGGATTCATGTTTTAAAGAGAAACATTCTCGATTGAAAATTGAATCAATACATGACTCCTCTGGAAATGGAAAAACCCTACGATAAAATTGAAGTTACTTTTTTGTAATATCCAACAGAAAACAACTACTTCCCCGGCTAAAGCCACGCTGGACATTGAACTACATCTGATAGATATTGAGAAAGACCCTATATAACTTGAGAGAAAAATCTGAAAGTGAAAATTTGCATTTTCATTCAGATAGTTGATTATTTATTAAATGTCCAGTTTCCATTGGAGATTCTTATCTATGAATGAGATAAGGGAGAATGTTATTCAGAAGTATCACTCACAGAAAATCGGTCATTACAATGATGCGTGAATTTCATCTCTTTCGCTAGGCCTACAATACATTTTGGTCGATAAAAATCTATTTCACTCTTCTAAGATCATCAGGGAGGTCGGAAGAATTGGAAAACATACTCTTCAGAAGCAATTCCACACTATAATGAGGAATTGTACGATGGAAAATAGCGACTAAATTCCAACTTTCAGTCGTAGATGATTCCACAACTAACTTTATGAACATCCTGTTCATATTTTCAATGAAATCAACATGCCATACCCATGTCAGGTTTTATGTCAGAAATGTATTTTCAAAGTTTCACCGCACCATCAATAGTCCAACAATTCCTCATTACAGTTTGAAATTGCTTCTGAAGAGTATGTTTTCCAATTCTTACGACCTCCCTGGTGATCTTAGAATAGTGAAATAGATTTTTGTCGACCAAAATGTATTGGAGGCCTAGCGAAAGAGATGCCATTTACGTCAATGGAATGAGCGATTTTCTGTGAGTGATACTTCCGAATAACATTCTCCCTTATCTCATTCATAGATAAGAATCTCCAATGGAAACTGGACATTTAATAAATAACCAACTATCTGAATGAAAATGCAAATTTTCACTTTCAGATTTTTCTCTCAAGTTATATAGGGTCTTTCTCAATATCTATCAGATGTAGTTCATTGTCCAGCGTGGCTTTAGCCGGGGAAGTAGTTGTTTTCTGTTAGATATTACAAAAAAGTAACTTCAATTTTATCGTAGTGTTTTTCCATTTACAGAGGAGTCATTTATTGATTCAATTTTCAATCGAGAATGTTCCTCTTTAAAAGTTGAAAACGTGTTTAAGTCCTTTTTTTAATGGAAACGGGAACGCGAAAAGTTTGTTGCATCCAAAAACACAACACGTTTTGTTGAAGAAAAGTTTCAGATTTGTTGTTAAATTGTTGAAAAACATTAAGATGATGTTTTGTTTCTGTTTTATTTTGGTTTGATGTGGATCCAGCATGTTTTTTTCTTTTTTTTTAATGGAAACGCATCAATTTATAAAAGAAAAATCTGTCAGATTAGCAAGATGAAATAATGTAATGATGAATAATAAACGTGTTGCTAAGTAGAAAAGTTGCTAAGCATAAAACTAGTACTTTTCTTACGATTTTCTCTAAATAAAGTATACTATTTTCCATTAAAAATGCTTAACAAGTGCGGAAAGTTATACTTTCCCGCGAGCTCCTGCCGAGGTGGCGTGCGGGAAAGATACGTTCTAATAATATTGAGTAATAACTATATACACAAATGCACATGAATTGACGAGTTTTAGACATTAGGGATCAATGTTTAAACTTTCACTGTAATTTCAATGGAATCGCAATGATTACACTAATTCCGAGTTCTAAAGTCGGAATTATACTAATTCCGAGTTGTGAAGTCGGAATTATGATAATTCCGAGTTGTAAAGTCGAAATTATACTAATTCCGAGTTGCGAAGTCAGAATTATACTAATTCCGAGTTGTAAAGTCGGAATTAGTATAATTCCGAGTTGTGAAGTCGGAATTATACTAATTCCGAGTTGTGAAGTCGGAATTATACTAATTCCGAGTTCTAAAGTCGGAATTATACTAATTCCGAGTTGTGAAGTCGGAATTATGATAATTCCGAGTTGTAAAGTCGAAATTATACTAATTCCGAGTTGCGAAGTCAGAATTATACTAATTCCGAGTTGTAAAGTCGGAATTAGTATAATTCCGAGTTGTGAAGTCGGAATTATACTAATTCCGAGTTGTGAAGTCGGAATTATACTAATTCCGAGTTGTGAAGTCAGAATTATACTAATTCCGAGTTGTAAAGTCGGAATTAGTATAATTCCGAGTTGTGAAGTCGGAATTATACTAATTCCGAATTGTGAAGTCAGAATTATACTAATTCCGAGTTGTAAAATCGGAATTAGTATAATTCCGAGTTGTGAAGTCGGAATTATACTAATTCCGAGTTGTGAAGTCGGAATTATACTAATTCCGAGTTCTAAAGTCGGAATTATACTAATTCCGAGTTGTGAAGTCGGAATTATGATAATTCCGAGTTGTAAAGTCGAAATTATACTAATTCCGAGTTGCGAAGTCAGAATTATACTAATTCCGAGTTGTAAAGTCGGAATTAGTATAATTCCGAGTTGTAAAGTCGGAATTATACTAATTCCGAGTTGTGAAGTCGGAATTATACTAATTCCGAGTTGTGAAGTCAGAATTATACTAATTCCGAGTTGTAAAGTCGGAATTAGTATAATTCCGAGTTGTGAAGTCGGAATTATACTAATTCCGAGTTGTGAAGTCAGAATTATACTAATTCCGAGTTGTAAAGTCGGAATTATAATAATTCCGAGTTGTGAAGTCGGATTTATACTAATTCCGAGTTGTGAAGTGGAATTATACTAATTCCGAGTTGTGAAGTCAGAATTATACTAATTCCGAGTTGTAAAGTCGGAATTAGTATAATTCCGAGTTGTGAAGTCGGAATTATACTAATTCCGAGTTGTGAAGTCAGAATTATACTAATTCCGAGTTGTAAAGTCGGAATTAGTATAATTCCGAGTTGTGAAGTCGGAATTATACTAATTCCGAGTTGTGAAGTCAGAATTATGCTAATTCCGAGTTGTAAAGTCGAAATTAGTATAATTCCGAGTTGTGAAGTCGGAATTATAATTTTTTATTTTATGTGGCCCTTCTATGCTTTCGTAGAAACGTGAGAATGTGAAGATCAAAATAAATGTAAAAGAGGGTCAAGATTAGAGATAACAATCACATCTGATATATGAATTTGATAATGTAAGGTACAGATAGTTAAGTGAATTTTGTTGGTTTACTTTGTAGGAATAAAAAACGAACTATCTGGGAAAAGTGAAAATAATTAATAGAACGCTTATACTTCTAATTGAAGAATTTGAATCTCGGCAGCGACGGTTTTTTCCATTGCATATTCCACTCGGATAGATATTTGCTCTCTATCAATAGAAACATATAGACATCCGTCAACGACAGAATCAAAATGTACCCGATAGCCGAAAGGGTTTTCTTGTTGTATGAGGACCGTAGCGTTGCAACGGCGGAGGTGGATTCAGTTGTTCCTTGTCACCTTCAGTGATAAGTGATTTCCCGTACCGGGGCTTCATACACGATTGGGCGGTTCAAACTATCCATGCATTAGGATTTTATCTGGCTCATGCCTGAGTTGCAAATTGTAACTGATGTGTCGTATATTCAGTCAGTTCCTAAATGGTAGATGGAATTGAATGGACCGTCATTGGTCATCACCCTGCATATAATGTTACATTTATTTTGATCTCCACATTCTCATGTTTCACTATTAGTGAAAAATCTTGGCCACTAGTAGAATGTACGCGTGAACAAGTTCTTTCAACTCGTCATGCAAATGGTGATACGTTTTTCGATTAATAACTATGAAACTGAAAATAGTAGGAAACTGAATTTTTGGGACAGTGTTGAGGAGAGAATGATGAATATATTTAATAATAATAAAGGAATTTCACCGAGTTAACCGTGAATTACAGGGTGATTTCTGAAACGATGATACTTTGTCATTTTCATCATCGAAAATTTTCATGATCACCCTATATATCCCAACGAAATCATGTTTATACGTTATAGCTATCTTCGGAGGATGATAATTTGAATATACAGGATATGTACGAAAGAATCGGCCATATTTTTCACCAATTTTTCAAATCACCCTGTTCGAAATGTATGAATTGTTATTAATGATGGAATAAGAATAGTATATTGCGTGCCAAAATAATTTCATCAATATTTCATTATTACATTGAAGTTTCAGACATTACTAAAATGTTTTTATTTTTCACTCTGTACATGATATAATCTGCACCATCTGAATGATATTTAGTAATATGAAGGTATGTTGATGATAAAAATGAAAAAAAAAATGGAGTTGGCACTTTCAAATCCCGATAAAATAATTAAACAAAAATTACTGATTTTTAACTTGAACGCTCTCTATTTTAAAATCTATCCATCAACGAATTTTGTGATTCTGCACGTTCAATCGGTACATCGAATTCTACAATATACTAAAACTTCAGACAATTTCACCGAGAACCATTTTACGTATAAAAAGTGCGGGGTCCTTTAACCCTCCCTGTAACTCATACCGTTTCTGAGATCCCCATGCATCTACTCGAATTTCACTCACCCGGTATAATCTCTAGCGGCACCGAAATGCAATTTATTAATGATTCAACAGTTTTGGCTGGACATACATTGGACGCCGAAAATACGCACAATGTACATCAACTGGACATTTTCTTAGTTTAATTGTAAGTCCGAAGTGTTGACCTGGTCCTTTGAACCATTGAATGTACATTGGATGTCTGGAACTTCCATATTCAACCTCCATTGTATATCCATTGTTCGTACATGTGCTGTGTGGGATACTGAATAATTTCGAGAACGTCAAAATACCCTTGCTATAAGTCAGCTATTAATTTACCTCATATCCTACTTTTAGGATTATTGAAAAGATGCTCATTTCGACGTTTACGAAAGTTTTCTTATTATTTTGTCACTCTTCGCTTCTCGAACTGTGTCTATAACCTTTGATGTATAGAGTCCTAATAATAATTCACAAACCTCAATTAGTGCCAAATCATATTCCAACGTCCCTTTATTGAATAATGGATGCAGTGTAACTTTTCTCACGTTGAATCTGAGGGTGGGAATATCCGAAAGATTATTTCTTCCTCCTTGCACTGAAATTATGATTGGAGGTAGTACTCCACCCCAGTTGTAGAACAAGCAATGAGCAACAGTGAGTATTTCTGTCGTTGTGACGATGGATCCTCCACAAAGGAACTCGTCATTGTAAGACAAGTGAAGGGATACCTGAAAATAAAAATCAGTTGGTCAGAATAACAGGACACAGAACATATTTCTCTAATCATCTGATTAAGATAAAAAAAATATGTATAATTTTCAGATGCTATTATTAACTTCAGTCAATACTTGAAGACTAATTATTTTCATTAATTAAGGGAAAATATGGCTTGTAACAAAATCCATTTTGAAAGTTTTTTTCTACGTTCATGCAAAAAAGAAAACTTTATTGAACTGTATTTAGTGAAAAAACTGGTTATTTATTGCACTGAGTGCATTAAAGTCTTTTTCTACGACAGTGCGTAAAATAAGCTTTTACGCACTGCTCGGAAGTCTTTATTTGATAATACAACGACAATTCATGTCAAACATTCAAATTAATGATATAATTGCTACAATCTGGCAATATAATAACTGTCGAAGAAAAAACTTTGTATGAAACACTTTCGTAAAGGGCTTTTTTGAGCTCGCGTGTTTGTTGAACTCGGCTGCGCCTCATTCAACAAACTTCACGCTCATACAAAAAAGTCCTACTTTACGAACTTGTATCATAAATAGCTATTATTTCACCCATCTGTCATTCTGCTACAGCGTTCTGTCAAACATAAATGTCAAATCGACGCAATATTTAGCCCATTTTCTACTTATTACGTTTTAAATAGTTGCATATTTTGAATTATTGTCAATCATATTTATTACATAATGTGCCGTGGTAGACGGCTGGCAGTGAATTCGCCTCGCATGCGTGGGGTCGTGGGTTCGATCCACCGATTCACCGGTCTCGTGCATGGCATCACACGTTAAAGGGTAAGGGTAGCTCACACAAGTCTCTCGAAGACTTTCGAGGGTTGCGCGTAGGGGTACAATCGGTTGACGAAAATAACAATTTTAACAACAATAACAATTACTAGAAAATGCAATTTAATAAAAATAAAGTTTGTTTCTTTGAATATTATTATATTACCTTAAGCAGCTAGATTTGAACAAAGAATGTCTTCCTTACACTTTACTTTAGTACTACCTAAATGAAACATTTTTGGTATCTGCACAAACGTAGAAAAAAAAAAGTTATGCAACTCGTGCAAAAATTGTTTCATAAATAACTATTATTTAACTTGCTCTGTGTGTGTGTATTTGTTAGATGGGTATAAATTTTGAAAGCTGAATTAGAACCACTTCCTCTTATCCTATGGAATTGAAATTTTACATGTTGGTTCAGTTCCGATGACAATACATTTATATCGAATAAATTGTCCCCCCTGCCCTCCGAAAGCTAGATAGACAACGCGTATGGTCTCGGAAGTTTTCTTGACGGATTTGTACGTCAACAATTACTGCGAAAAAATATCAGGTGGGGGGCTCGCCTCCCTCCTTTTCTCAAGAAAAAGTTGGAAAACCTGTGAAATCAAAATCGGAAAAATCCGTAAAAATATCTGAACGTCGAATATTATGGTTTAAAAAAATTTCACTTCCCCTGTCTCTCCTGAAAAGCTAGATAGAAAACGCGAAGGAATTTGGAAAATGTAGCAACAGTTTCGCGGACATGAAAAATAATGTTGAAAAAAATCTATCGGGGGCTTGCCCCCCTTTGCTGTCACGAAAACAATTAGGAAAATTCGTGAAATAGAAATCGAAAATTCCGTAAAAATAATGAAAATTATCTGACCATTGAATAATACGGTTTCAAAAAAATTTACCCCTCTTCCCCTCTCGAAAGCTAGATAGAAAACGCGTAGAAATTCGGAAAAATTTCCAACGGTAAATTAACAGGCAAGCAAGAAACATATCCACAGAAAACTGAAAAAGAAATAAGTAAATAAATAAACTTAAAAACAACTTTTAGAGCTTTTATCTGAATGCACTAAAAAGAAGAAAATAAATTTCAAAGTTAATTAAACCCATCATTTTGTTACATTATAAAATTTTAAATGATATAAAAACTTGTCACTAGACTAAATCTTGAGGTAATTTTAAATTTAATTTACAATAAGAAATACATATATACTTCTCGCGACAAGCTTTCTTATCATTTAACATTTAATAATTTAACAAAAATTTATTTTCTTCTTTTTAGTGCATTTAAATAAAAGCTTTTCTCTAAAAATGTTTTTGAAGTTTATTCATTTCATCCTATCTCTAAATAAATGTGTGAGAAAATAGTTAATAATTATAAAAAACGGATAATAGGAACCGTATATATACAGGGTGGGTCACGGTCGATGGTACCTTAGACGTTTACGAAGAACGAGGAACAGGATCATTCTGAAAATTTGGTTTCTCAGGTAGTTGCTCTTGGTCTATCGATCTAAAATATTTTCAGCAATGCAGCGTTGCCGCTTATACCAGAAAGTAGCAGCATCTTTGTTATTTCAAATGGGTCACCCTGTATATTACCGCATTTTTCAACTTGTCATTCCTTTCTGATTATTTCTGCCTCACACTCCTCTATACCTATCTCTAACGGTTTTTGAGATATTGGTTATTTTCCATATTTTTTATCCAAAACATGTTTATTTCTGCGATATTTGGATTCTTAGGAAGTTGCAATTTTGTGTTTAGTTCATCAAGATCATGTATACAGGGTCGTTCAAAATTCATGATCTTACTGCTAGATACGAAAAGGGTTGAAAGTGCATTTTTTCAAATGGAACATCCTGTATATTATGAAATATCCTGAAAGATGACTAAATTCCCTTCGAATTGATATATCATGTTCCTATACCTAAATAGCCAGAATTCCGAGATAATAGCAATTTTCACTTGTAATCTCCCAAGTGCTTGAATTATTGCCGGAAAATTTTCTTTGAAAATTCATGTACGAGATAAATTTACAGCAATTAATTCAAGCACGAGGAGGATTCGGTAAGAAAAATTTCACAGCGAAAAATGAAAATCATCCAACAGTTCATAAGAAATAACTATTGTTTATTCTTCATGGAAAATCT
Organism: Chrysolina oricalcia; assembly: GCA_944452925.2. Taxonomy (NCBI): domain Eukaryota; kingdom Metazoa; phylum Arthropoda; class Insecta; order Coleoptera; family Chrysomelidae; genus Chrysolina; species Chrysolina oricalcia. The sequence goes on from OX101815.2 coordinate 51,812,370, forward strand.
GAGGGAATTATAGCAAGAACGTGCAGAAAATTGCAATGAAACGTACCCTGATTTACAACCAATGAACAAAAGGAAATTTGTACGATTACAACATAATTTCATTACATTTTCCATGAAGAATAAACAATTTCATCAGAACTTCGTTTGAATAGTTATTTCCCTCCATTTCAATTATTTTTGAGTCACTTTCGTTAAGAAACACAACGGTATTATAAATGATGCACTAATTGTCAAATTTTCATAATGTCATGTACCATCATGACATTTAATAGCCACCTTAGATGAATATGAGAAAAATAAATAGATTTTTTTTGAAAATTTCACACCTCACTTTTGTAGCCAATCAAAAAATTCGTTCTTGTTTAGATACCATGGCAACCCTAAAAATTTCCGGAAATTTTTATCCTCCTGGGTACCCTGGGCGAAATTAATAAGTGGACATTTTTCTGTCAAACATTTGACATGTGACAAGTTGATATTTTGCTTTAATGTACAATTGGAGGTCTAGTTTTCATATGAAAGGAGATAATTATGTATTTACTAGATATTTGGAATGTGTCTGAAAATATTTTCTCCACGATTATTGCAGAAATTGTCAATTCTGAAATCATATTTTAGAGGAAGTTCAATACACCATTTGTCACAAGTTTTTATCACAAGTCCCGTAGCTCAGCGGTAGCGTTGCGGCCTATGAGTCGCTAAGTCGATGGTTCAATTCCACGATAAGAACATAACTTTTTAAATTTTTTTTTGTTCCATTAAACACATTTATTGATGAACATTTTGTTAAGTATTTTACATATCAATATTTCAGTGGTTATAAATAGTTCCGGTGAAACCATCGTTAGTTATTTCTTATGAATTGTTGGATGATTTTCATTTCTCGGTGTGAAATTTTCTTACCGAATCCCCCTCGTGCTTGAATTAATTGCCGTAAATTGATCTCGTACATTAACTCGAAAAATTTCCGGCAATAATTCAAGCACTTGGGAGATTACAAGTGAAAATTGCCATTATCTCGGAATCCTGGCTATTTAGGTATAGGAACATGATATATCAATTCGAAGGGAATTTAGTCATCTTTCAGAATATTTCATAATATACAGGATGTTTCATTTAAAAAAACGCACTTTCAACCCTTTTCGTATCTAGCAGTAAGATCATAAATTTTGAACAAACTTCTCTATACAGAATCAATGTACATGATCTTGATGAACTAAACACAAAATTGCAACTTCCTAAGAATCCAAATACCGCAGAAATAAACATTCAATTCGAGCTATGTTTTGGATAAAAAATATGGAAAATAACCAATATCTCAAAAACCGTTAGAGAGCAGTATAGGGGAGTATGAGGCAGAAATAATCAGAAAGGAATGACATGTTCAAAAATGCAGTAATATACAGGGTGACCCATTTGAAATAACAAAGATGCTGCTACTTTCTGGTATAAGCGGCAACGCTGCATTGCTGAAAATATTTCAGATCGATAGACCAAGAGCAACTACTTGAAAAACCAAATTTTCAGAATCCCGTTCTTCGTAAACGTCTAAGGTACCATCGACCGTGAACCACCCTGTATATATATATATATATATATATATATATATATATATATATATATATATATATATATATATATGTGTATTTGTTAACGACACATTGAAACCATGGGCGTGGTTAGGGAGTGGTCAACTAGTACTGGTGTGAATACTGGATATATGCTACATTTATGCAGTCTCCCATAAAGAGATGGCGTTGTGTTGATCATTGATGGAATATTCGGAATACTAGTGGTTGAAAATTTAATAAAATGCGGGGTTACTAAACGTCGAATAACTTAACTTGTTACTGTAAATACCTATCCTATGAAAGCATAAGCTATGGAAATGAAAACTACCTATATTATGTTTGTTCAGTGAAATTTCTTTAATAGAGTATTGGAAACTGTTTATAGTAGCGAGGAAAAATCATCACCTATATTGAATAGTCGAACTCACTATATTGTATATATTCCTAAATATTGACATTGGTTGTGGTTTAACACAAAAAGGAGTTGATTTTTATGAGAAAATATACAAACATACCATCAACTATTCATTGAATTCATATGGAGGATCATTATTGATTTTCTGTCTATGAAACGGTTTTTTATGTCTGCTAGAAACATGTGGGATATGAAATGTAATCAGCTAATTCTGTATTCTCATCTGTCTTTGTCGAAATGTATACCTGACTAGCAGTGATTCATTGATTATACATTAACTCCAAACAAAAACTTTTATTTTCGCCATTAGCAACAAATAAATGTTCTGACCTTAATATACGGTCAGAAGTCAAATTGTATGCAGGAACTCTGATCTTAATTTACTCCCCTCATGTGACCTGTTGATACCAAATACCCAGGGAAAGTTCAAGTTCTTATTGTTCTCAATGTGTAGTTTGAATAGTAAATGAATCTTTACTGAACTTTTTGGAACTACTGAAGCTGCTCTACAGTTCACACTTACAATTAAAAGGCTTGTTTTGGTTTGGTTGTTTTGGTCCTAGAACGGTCCAAAGCAGTAGCACAGTTGAGGTCTGATAAGTTTTGAGTAAGTAAACCTCCTAGACTTGAATGTGCGACTGCTCAGAACTGGTTCAGAATCGGTAATGAAAGGAACCAGAACATACCTGAAATAACGGACAGTTCTTGTATAATAACTTCACGGAATGAATCTCGTGGTACTAGTCTTTTTGCACCATTTCAAACAAAAACAATTTCTTTTAAATACCAGATTTTGAGAAATCCCACAATATGTTAGGAATTATCTAAAGTTGATGAGGCCCCCTGATTCAAATTGGTAATTATTCGGTTCACAGGAGGAATGAAACTTTGAATCAGCCAGAGCGATTTGAACCCTAGTAGTCCAACTAAAAGTTTTTGTTAAAAAATGTCATATTATTCTAGCAAACATTAAAAGAAAGTATATTAGCGATTTATTTTTTATAAAAAAGCTGACTACACAATTGGATTCACGACAATTTCAAATGGTGTATGTTGAAAGTACATTAAAATGACTTCATCAAAAAAAAAGTTATAACTAAGGGAATAAAATTGCCGTTTTATCAACCCACCACTTCAATTCCAGAACTCAAATTCTGACTACCTACACAACTGAATACAGAAAGTCTAAATATCAATTAATATCATTGAGAAGAATTTTACTGGAATCTATTTATCAAAAAGTTAATTATAGCATAATTCCATTAAAAGCTATAATTTTAACTTTTATTCTCTTAAACCTAATATTTTTCAAATGTTATCGCTTATACATTTTTTATTGATCAACAGATTTTCAAAAAAATTTGATTAGTGATATTTCAAGACTTCATTCAGTGGTGTAGTCAGAAATTTGATAGCTATCAAATTATGAAATTGAAGTGGTGGGTTGATTAAATGGCAATAGGTTTCATGGAAAGGCTTCCACTTGAAATAGGTCACACTGCATGTAAGCGCGATTCTTCTGGGGGTATATTTTGCTTATTTTCTTTACGAAACGTACTTTCGATATCACTATGTAGTCAGTCCTGACTTGACGAGTCGATGTGTTTCATAATCAGGCGATACTGAATCCCCATGAATTTTCTTTACTAACGGTTCAGTTGGTCTCAATGAGTCAAATGGATACTAACCGAAAGTTCAATTAACCTTTTTATGTGACCAGCTGATACTGAAATATTCAAGGTCAACGTACTCATTGGTCGCAATGAGTAGATTGGATACCGATCGATGAACCTTCTGCAGTTACTCGACTGATCACAACATTTCATACCTACAATTGTACAATTATTTCAATATAATGATAAAAATAATAGTCTTCATTATGACATAGCGGTTGAATATTTCCAGCAACTAAGACATCAGAAAAGAATGCAAAGAATATATACAGAGTTGACCAGAGTTGAGTAGCTCCAAATGTAGAATAACGTGAGCTTCTGTCATGATACTAGATCACCTAACCTTATCCATTGTATCACTTGGTTCCACGGCAACAACTGAGGTCAAACCTATTAAACTCACCGAATCCTATTTCTCGGCAATATGAAACCGAAAAGAACACGGGAAGAAAAGAAGTATGAGAAAAAAAAGTTGTAGGATAGATAATAAAAATATTTCCTAATAAACACTCGTAGACTGTACCAAAAAGAATAGCATAACGTGTGCTGGTAGAGGATGGCTATTATTATTATTTACCAAAGTGCTTCGGGTCAACTTACCGATTTTTGGTGGAACATTTCAAGCAAGCATTACCGGGTCTTGAACCAACATCTAATGCTTACTGAAATTTATGCGGCCGACACCTAGACCGCTCGGGTAATTGGCTACGCATCCGAGAGTAATTCACAGTTACAAACAACCATTTAGTGAAAGTATGTATGGGCGAACCCTGTTTTTACCCAACAATGTATTCAGTGTGTCATGGGTAATGTATTCAGTGTGTCATGGGTAATGAGTTCAAAAAATTTGCTGTATTATGAGAAAAAAATGTTTATGATATTCTCAATTATTTTACCTAGCAATGTTATTTGTTTTTCACTTCCAATATTGATAAAATATATTTGGGATCGAAAAAACGCCGTTTTATTATTATAATTTTAATATTTCGATGAAATTTGCCATACATCGTGAGCACCGAAACGTTGAATACCCACGTTCAGATCATACTAGTGATATAAGTTTTTCTCCAGATAAATATGTCATGCCAGAAAAAATATTGTACTAATTATTCAATTTTTCTCATTCCAAATCTGAAATGTGTCAGGTTTCGTATAACCTACAGCCAATGCGCTATTCCAAATAAAACGCAAATTTTTCATAATTACACACCTATTATTAAACGTCAAAAATGACGGATTCCAAATAAAATTAGAGTGAATTGACGTAGAAAACAGTTTGAGAGACAAGTCAAATTCTTCATATTATTTTTTTGGAATTTACGACAACCTAAATATTTTTTAAATTCGCAAACCTTCAAAACTCCTTTTGATAATGTTGTTTGACTATGGCAACTTCTTCTTTTTATTTTGAATGTCAAAATGATGACACATTAGCACTAGTGTCCATAAAATAACAGGAGGTGTCGAACATTTCTCTTCACTAACTGCATTATTCACTATGAAATAAGATGTTACCGCTACAATTCGATTTTTTTTCGACAATGGCAACATAACCTCAATTAAATAATGAAACTAATTTACAATTCACAAAAAGCCTTCTATATAATATTGTAACGAGCTGGAGCCGCCCCTGAACAGCTGATCATGGCATTTTTCTCTGCGGTGACGCCAAGAAAGTCACATGAGTCATCCCGTCAAGAAACGTGGCGGAGACGCCTAAATTGTTCTGCATTCTCTCTCTCTCTCTTTCTCTCTCTTGTCCCTTCTGGACAATCGCGTCGCCTTCAATATAGAAGTTAATCCAGTCAATTTAAAAACAGTGTCAGTGAGAATTTGGGACAGTCACTCAGAGTTGGAGTTAGGCAATCCATGCTAGCTTCAGATGTAGTTTTTTGAAATGACAATTGGAAATGTAATGAAGACAGCTACTAGTGAAGACTGCTCAATGTACACTTTATGCACTCAAATCACCGACTCCAAGCCATAAAGATCACCATGTAGTTTGCTAGACACTTCGAACCTACTTTTCATTAAAAAAAAAACTTTCACAAACTAATTCGGTTGAATATATTGGTATCAGAATTGGCGATGAAACGAAAAAATAGTGTCGCTCCAAATATGCTATTATGTACTCACCCGAGCCCAATCAGCCAAAGGGCGTATTCTAATCGGATTAATTGTGACGTGAAACGGCAATGCTATTGGTTGCTCGGGATTCTCAGGAGAGTACGTCACAACAATTTGCAATGGCGCGAGATAAAAGCTATAGGAATATTGTTCGCTTTGAATATTTTCTTTTAAGATTGAAGAAATTAACGAAAAATAAGAAAAATGCCAACATAGTTTCCACAAGTTGCATTTCAATATTGTATGACATCATGTTTATCATTGCCATTGGGAGGGGGGGCAATGTTTTTATTAGTGGATTGAAATTGCCGCAATCCAATGACTTTTCATCGTCCAAATACCATTTTTTCCTTTTTTTTATTTTTGTTATAGACAATTCGAGTAAATTTTATCAAAGTGTCTAACATTAATTGAAAAAACTGATGACAGCCGTATGCATAGTCAATCGCCAGCGACTCGCCAGAGTTTCGCCGTTCGCTACACAAGCATTATAATGCACAGTCGAGCTCCAAAAAAATGACAACTACGCGATAAGTCACATTTTGGCGAAACGCTGGCGATGTACCACTTTTTTGGAGCTCGACTGTGCATTATAGTTCTTGTTTAGCGAGCGGCGAAACTCTGGCGAGTCGCTAGAATTGACTATGCATACGGCTATGACATTTTAGTCGCTGTTTGAAGCATACATATTGCACAGCAAACGGGACAAAACTGATTGTTCATCGGTAACAAAATTACTTCTCACTGACTGGCCGTAGCTCTTGTGTAGGGGCTCATTTCAAATATGTGTATTCTTCAACAAAAATGATGCACAACAGATTTTTCAATGTTCAAAGAAAACATTTTTCTTGTAATTCAATCCATTGTGTGAGTATGACGGTTCTGGTCCCAATGAGTCGATTATATTTCTGAACTTGGCACCAAAAACATGTAAGAGATGGGTACAAGTGAAAATTGGCACCCATTGAGTATGTTATGCACTCGAATTTTCGACTTCATGCTATATTGTGGCATCAAAGCATGTATTTTGAAGAAAGCCAATACTTTCCGATAAAAATATTTTTATCCAATCTGAAACTAACTCGATTGGTAACTATCAGAATATGGTTGCATTTCACATCATCTCTATCATTATCATCGAAGAGGGCTTTCCCACACGATGTTTTTAGTAGTGGAGTGAAATTGCTACAATTTAATTAACTTCCATTTTTTTATTATGAGCAAATCGAATACAATCAAAGGATGAAGCACTGAATTCAAAAACTGACATTTTATTGTGTGAAGCATACATATTGCTGCACAGCACAAGTACTAGAAAATTGATTGTTCATTTGTAATAAAATTACTTGTTTCTGATTTTCCACAGCTCTTTTTTGATGGCTCATTACAGATAGATTTGTTTTTCAACAAAAGTGACATACAACGGTCTTTCTAATAGCGGTAAGAACCAATTTCACCTATATAATGTGTTGCGAGAGCCACACTTGTTACGTCGCTGGTCACAGAGACACGGATGAGAACGGACGGTTGACAGGAGGTTAGAAAAACGTCAAGAAACTAATTATTATTTTGGAATTTAAAAAGTTGATGATTTTTGGTAGTTCTTTGTAGAACAAACATGGCGCAGTCGTGAAAAGAACTGAAATTTAGGTAAAAATGTGACACAGAAGTCAGCCCACATTGTTCAACTGGATATACAGAAGACAGCAATCCAGTAGATACTTCGAAGGATTGTATTCAATTCAACGGAAATAATGAGTGACAAGATAAGTGTACGGGAGCCAAAGACGTTTTCGTTCGTCCCAGCGGATTGGGATTCTTGGAAGAAGAGGTTTGAAAGGTACAGATCTGTAAGTAATCTTAAAAAAGCACCAGAGAATGAGCAAGTTGATATGCTGATCTATTGCATGGGTGGTAAAAGTGAGCAGATTTTTTAATCATTCAAGCTGAGTGACGTTGATAGTTTGAACTATGACAAAGTTCCTGAAAAATTTGATGGGTATTTCAACCCAAAAGAAAAATGTTATTTACGAACGAGCAAAGTTTTTGAGGAGGAAACAACAACCTATGGAAAGTATTGAAGATTTTTCTACAGATTTACAAACTTTATCTAAAACCTGCGATTGGGAGACTTTGGATGATGAAATGCTCTTGATGGTCATCATCATAGGGATGAAGGATCAGGTTTTGAGTGATCATCTCCAATTAGAATCTGATCTTGAATTGGAGACTGTAGTTAGCATGATACGCAAGTCAGAAAGCTGAGCTCAATGCTACTACCACCATCACATATATTGAAGAGGTCAGACGTGGTAACACGGGGACTAAACCGAAACCAACCCCTATGTATCAAACTCCTAACAATTCTAACCCTCAAACCAATCGAAAAACTGAAATTGCTAGACAGGCATGTGGATGGTGTGGGTATGTACCGTCGCACAGAAGAGGTATCTGCCCTGCCCGTGACAAAAAGTGTGATGAATGCCATGGAAGCGGCCATTTTGCTCGGATGTGCCCCCACAAACAAGTCAACGAGCTAGAGGTTGACTATGAATATCCCGTTGACATCCAAGATGAAGGCTGTTTACACGAGGAAGAGAATACACCTCAAGATGGATGCTCTCATGAACCCGACCCAAATCTCTTCATTGGATGTGTAAATATACATAGTGTGGAATCCGATTGCCCTTGGACGATAAACCTAGGATTCAATGACGAGGATACCATCGCTTTCAAGATCGATACTGGGGCAGATGTGTCTGTCTTGCCGTCAGACATAAAATTGAGGAAAAAAATAAAAGTGAACCCCACCGAGAAAATTTTAAGGGGACCCGATGGGTCCATTCTGCCTATTAAAGGAACTGTTTCGGCTTTACTCTCATTCAAGGATAGAAGCTGCACAAAGGTCTTCTACGTTTCGAATAATTCAGGGAACCCACTTCTTGGCAAGCCTGCTATTGAGAAATTGGGAGTGCTGGCAAGAATAAATGCTGTTTCCGTAGCTTCAACTTATGACTGGTATGCCAAACACCCAGCACTGTTTCAAGGACTTGGTTCGCTTCCTGGGAATTACAAAATCGAACTAATGGAAAATGCAAAACCCTTTGCAATTTACACCCCTCGGAAAGTTCCACTTCCCCATTGGGAGAAAACCAAAGCGGAACTCCAGCGGATGGTGCAACTTGGGGTGATTTTGCCAGTAGAACATGCAACTGAATGGTGCGTTCCCATTGTTGTGGTACCAAGAAAAGGGATCCGGAGATATTCGCATTTGTGTGGACCTATCCAAACTCAATGAAAATGTAAAACGCTACTTTTATCCGATTCACGCAGTTGACACCAACTAAGCCCGCATTTGCGGAGCTACTGTTTTCTCGAAACTTGATATGAATCATGGTGTCTGGCAGTTGAATTTGAGTATTGAATCTCAGGACCTCACTACTTTCCTTACTCCATTCGGGCGATTCAAGTTTGTCAAATTACCATTCGGCATCCGATCCGCACCAGAACTATTTCAGAAAAAAGTAAATGACGCTCTCCAAGGACAAGGCAACGCGGCAATGCACATGGACGATGTTGTCCTGTGGGGCAAGACCCAAAATGAACATGACGAAAGACTTGAAGTTTTAGTTCGCCTAGAAAGAGCAGGTTTCACACTCAATAAAAAGAAAACTGCTTTCTCTAAAAAATCCGTAGGGTTTTTGGGTCACGTTTTGTCTGCAGAAGGGATCAAAATTGACAAAGCCAAAGTCAAAGCTATCACCGAAATGTCACCTCCTAAAGATATTACCGAGGTCCAAAGGTTTTTGGGTATGGTGAACTTCGTGGGCAAATATATTCCTAACAAGAGTGACATCATGAAACCCATTAGTGAAACTTTGAGCTCGAAAAATATATGGTATTGGGGCGAACCGCAGCAGGTAGCATTTGAGAAAATCAAAAACCTACTCACGTCCCCTCCTACACTGGCTTATTATGACCAACAACGCAGTACAATGATTTCTGCGGATTCTTCTTCCTATGGACTGGGTGGAGTCCTGTTGCAGAAATCTGATGACGAGATCTGGAGACCGATTGCCTTCATTTCTCGGACGCTCACCGATGCCGAACGTAATTATTCCAATATTGAGCGGGAAGCACTAGCAATCGAATGGAGCTGTGACAAATTGAAGGAGTTCATCATTGGCAAGTTTATTACTATTAAAACCGACCATAAACCCCTTCTAAGCATTTTGAAAACCAAGGACTTGAATGACTTGACTCCCCGTCTTCAGAGGATTTGGTTACGCTCACTGCGTTACTCGTACCAACTCGTTTATACGCCAGGGAAGCGTCTGTTAACAGCGGTCTGTCGTTCAAGATCACCAGTGCCAGTTATTGAGAAATATGACCTTGAAGACGAAATTGAGGCATATATTAACAAAGTTGTTGCAGGCGTCGACGTTGCTGATCGAATTATTCACAGAATAGCTACGGAACAAATATCTGATCCATCTTTACAACTGCTTCGTCGTTACTGCATTGAAGGCTGGCCCAATCACTGAAAAGTCCCAAAAGAACTCATTCAATTCTATGCATATCGCGACGAGATATCAATTGTGGACAACATTTTGGTAAAGGGTTCACAAATAATTATACATCTAACCCTTTACCCAGAGATGTTGGAGCGTGTCCATGTTGGACATCTAGGCATTGTCCTACTTCCACCTCAACATCACGAACCATTGATTGCGAGTGTGTTCCCATCCAGGCCGTGGGAAAAAGCTGGTATTGACCTTTTCAAGCTGAAAGACACTTGGTTTGTGACAATTGTCGACTGTTATTCGCGATACTTTGAAATTGCTACTCTTAAATCTCTGACTACTGTTGAAATTATTGATAAGGGTAAATCAATCTTTAGTCGCCATGGAATTCCTTATGAGCTGAGATCTGACAGTGGCACTCAATTCACTTCCCGTTCGTGCACAGTTGAAAATAGTGAGTTTAAGAGATTTGCTCAAGAGTATAACTTTCGTCTTACCACTAGCAGTCCCCACCATCACCAATGCAATGGCTCTGCAGAGGCAGCAGTCAAAGTGGCCAAAGCAATCCTAAACAAAAATACTGAAGATCCTTATATGGCACTATTGTGCTATCGGAATACACCAATCGCAAATGGCTTCAGTCCAGCCCAACTTCTGTTCGGTCGAAAATTACGAGACAATCTTCCGACTCTTCCACATTTATTGGACCAAAAGCCAGACTTTTCCAATCTAAAGAAGAAGGAAGAAGTATACCGTGAAAGGTACAAGAAAAACTACGATGACAAACATGCTGTCAGGGACCTTCAGCCATTTTCTGTGGACGACAGTGTCTGGATCCGCGACCTTATGCGTTCTGGTACTGTTGTGGAGCTTGCAGAAGAACCTAGATCTTATTGGGTGGAGACTGGTGGGGGAAGTATTGTTCGTCGGAATCAATTTCACTTGTCGCCTTATCATTTGACCACAACTGCATTTGGGCGTTTATTTCCAACACCAACCGAAAACCAAACTGTGCATGTTGATGCTCCTGAAACTAAACAACCAATCAGCCCCCAACCACAACTCAGAGCTGCAAACATTACATCTCAGACTCAGAATCCTGCTGTATACCAAACCAGGTGCGGAAGACTTGTCATCAAGCCGACGCGCTTCAACACTTAAGGAGAGAGATGTTGCGAGAGCCACACTTGTTACGTCGCTGGTCACAGAGACACGGATAAGAACGGACGGTTGACAGGAGGTTAAAAAAACGTCAAGAAACTAATTATTATTCTGGAATTTAAAAAGTTGATTTTTGGTAGTTCTTTGTAGAAGTTATAATAAAGATCGTACAAAACATAAAGTAATCCATGATGTCAGTCTGACGTTTGTGGACCGAACGAGTCGATAATATATCGAAACATGGCCCCAATAAACATGTTGGAAACGGGTACGTGACAGTTTGCTCTCAATGTGCATGTGATCTGCTATAATTCAACCCAAGGTGTAAGTGTGACGGTTGTGGACCCAATGAGTCAATCATGGCTCCAGAAACCATGTTAAATGCCAGTAGACATATAGTCTTGTCTGAAAAAACGAAACAGTTTCGGTTGTTTATAATTGAAAATAAATTCGAAACATTTTGTTTGTTAGAATCATTTGCGTCAGATCTGTACTGAAGTGTGTGTGGGTATCTTTTTTATAGACTTTTCAGATCGTTTTATGAAATCCGAAACCATATTCTATATTATAAGAGCCTAATAATCCAACATATACTATAATATCTAGATGAAAACAACAAAGGTTCAATTATTTGGGTGAATCCAATACAACTTTCTCCATGTACAGAATGAAAAATACAAAATTGAGATTCAAAATCATGAAAGAAATAAATAAATAAACTATAATAAGTGCTCCGTATGTGACCGTAAGTTTTCATTAACTTTCATTTATTGAATATTTTGAATGATTGTTGATGTATCTCCATACACGATGTCTTCAACGTATTTCAATATTAAACAACCACTTCAACAAGTTCAGGGTAACAGCAGGCCATTGACACAATTTCTTTCAGATACACCCATAATCAAAATCATATCTCTCACTATTAGAGAGTTCAGAACTTCTGTTTGTTTCTTATTTTTAGCATAAAAAAATTCAGAAGATTTCCAATAAAATTTAAGAGTTATAGTAGCTCAATATGTCCAACAGGCGTAAACTACATACCCTTTGCAAATCCTATAGGCTATTGAAATACGAGCAGCCTAACTATCTTCATGACAGAATCATATTCAGGAGAGATATACATTATATAAATACTCAACCAACTCTTTTGATCACATTCGGAGGGCGCGCTGGCCTCATCATTACCCAATAACCACTCTCCAATCAATGGGGTAAGCAGCTATTGGGCTCGGGAATCGTGTACCCTGAGCAGACGTGATGAACCAAGGATGTCAGCCTTCTGCATTCTCTCGGCTGTGATTTCTGATATCTTACGACATGTCGGTATAGTTTTTATGTTCAGATTATTATTATAATTACTATTATTATTACTACTATTAATATATCTACAAGTTCATCTCCTTTGAAAACCATTTTACTGCGATAAATGTACTTTCAATTAATAGTAGCTACACTAATAGACTGTTGGCCAATGACATTACAAGTTTCGATTATCTACGAAGCTATACCCTTCAAGGGATATGAAGTTTAGTTAGATTATCGAAAAAAAGTGGTTTGAAGGAGATCGGTACCCGGTTGCCCCCTTACCGACAGTTCCCTCAGATTATTAACGAAGGAATGCCCTTTGGTTAAACCCTTTATATTGACACGTCATTCAATGTTATAACATTTGCAAACAATTTGGGTGGGCGAATTCAGCCGTATTCGAAGGAAAAGTGATGTCATTGACGTCAGGGAGGGGGGCGACCGGGTACCGATCCAATGATCCACTTTTTTCCCGATAATCCAACTCAATCTTCCTGTCCCTTGAAGGGCATACCTTCGTAGATAATCGACCCCTCTAGTGTCATGGGCCAACGGTATATAAGCAAACCAAAATAATTTTCAAGCAAAACACTCATTTCCAAAAAAGTTATACAATATCGAGATACGAAAACACGAAATGAACTCTCAGACAATCTCATGCTATTTTTATTAAGCAAGTGAATGTGTGATGGTGGAAATGAGCTATTTACTGCAAATTTTCAAAATACAATATATAGAAATCGGCTGGAAATAGCCATAGGGATGTACATACAAAAAAATATTCATGCCCAAATCCTACATCATATAGTCAAAAAATATACGAGCTGTTAAATTTGAAAAACATGGTAAAATTCAATTCAAAGAGTTCAGAATTGGAAACATCTGTCTATCAAATACCTTTCGATATAATTATTTCCTCTCAAATTTCAAAATTCCACCACAGTGATTTGTTTGGGATGCATCCACACATAACGGTCAAGTTTTTCTGAGATAGACAATCATATTATTGGATGGGTGGATGGAGGTACCTAAAAATATCCCATTTAAAAAAGTACTCGACCCCGTAGATTTTTTTCTTTTCACTCTTTATATTCGGCTATAATTTCTGGTTATGAACTCTGTTGTCTAATTTTTGAATTATCTTCGTAGCTATCATGGCACTCGAGTAGTCGAACTGTGATTATAGAAATACAATAAACACCAGAACGTCAAACACGCTGTCCGAGAATGAGCTAATTAACCCCCATAGGGAATGATCACCAACCTTTGCGTTTGCGAATTAATGCTTTTTCTGGTCACGTTGTTGTCAAGTTTCTTTTTTTCATGTCTTCCTAATAGAGTTCGGAGTGTCATCTATGGTTGGGGCAGATAATTGTGGGAAATCCAGTAAACTTGGTAACTCCGACCCAAAATCCTATCGCGACGTATCAAGCGAAGAAAGAGAATAGTATCGGCTTTTGGCATTGTTAGGTTTCAGCAGTTGTTGATAACTAGTCTGTTTTCGTGTTTTGTAATTGCTTTGCTTGCCATTTGTGCGCTGTTTTCTGTGGTTTCCATAGTTGTTTCTGAAATCTCTGTAGTTTGGTTGTGAAGTTTCACTTTGAATATACTTGTTCTTCAATTTGAGTGTTGAACAATCCGAAGTGCTAGGACAAATACTATAGAAAAAATGAAGTGCATGGTTCTCTTCTGTTTAAATAAAGGAAAAATTCCAAAACTTACCTTTTTGTATATGTCCATTATAAAAAAATATGACACTGGTAAAACGACATGTTGATTTTATCATTTCATTACTCACTTCTTTGAGTACTCTGACAGAAAATGTGGTTAAACATCATATTGGGATTTGTCGTTGAATACATAAAAAAAATATCAAATGTAGAGTGTTTGTCTACTATTGAAGACATTACAGAATCTTCTGCACATGCAGAAATTCTTTGAATTATTGAATAGAAAATATGGAGGTGGTCTCATTAGGCCGTTACAAACTGTCATAGATATAAGTATTTTCTTTGAGAGAAATATCCGGCAGGTTCTTTCAATTACCGGTGATTTTTTGCCAATTGAAACAAATTTTTGATAAACCTCCCTATGAGGTGAGTCACAAAATGAAAACGATAAAAGCAATAACAAGAATTTATAAACGAATTAGATTTTTTAATATTGCAATGTCTCAAACTGAGAAAATTGAAGGTGAACTGAAGAGAAAAACACTTACAAAATTGATTTTATTTTCCCATCAACAGATTTTGAAAGAAAATTCCACAATTTTCGTTTGATTGAAATAAGTATGTAACAATACAAAATAAAATATGTTGAGGATTATTATAATCCTTTTTTCTCCAATCCTACCATTTCTCCTCATCAAAAATAGAGTGAAACAAATATGCTGTAACATTTGACAATTTGAATTTTTGACTTTTTATAATTATTTCTCTCAACATTCGATAATCTACTTCTTATTACAAAAAATATCATTTGAATTTAATGCGATTCAACAATATTTGCAATGATAAACGAGAACCGCTAACCGAATGCAAAAATGTAGTTTTTCACCAGAGAAACTATATTTCACAGATATTTTCTGAATTTTATATTTCCAAGCAAGGACTTGTCTGTTTTTCAACAAAAATGATGTACATACTTCTTCGCATTTATAACTAATTAATCAATTGATCAATTAACTTGTAGAAGTAGATTCTTTCATCACATATTATTCAAAATCACCACATACATTGGGTTCTTAATTGATTTAACGCACATCATCCATAACATATGCATTCGTAATCACTCAAACGCAAAGGTCACTATACCCAAATTACTCAAAAATTCATGAAAACCACCATCAATTTTCAGAATTTCGAAAATAAAAAATATGCCTACCCTGAGAGAGTGTTTCCTCACTGACTGATATGGGTTTCGAGTATAACGGGCTCAACGATTTAGGCGTAAGGACGATGGACTCATAATTTGATTTTTTTTTCTGATTCACAGGCTCTGAGTGGAATATAATCAATTCCTATCATAACATCAAATTTCAATTTTTTGACGATCACAAGAATTTATCCCTCCTTGGTCGCGAGAAAGCACAAAATAGAAGACCTAGGGTTTTTATTAGACATACACTCAATATTTTCATTTTCAAGAAGTCAATTATTGTTTTTCTGTATACATCATTAAAGGAACACTAGATTAGAGATATTACCGACGACTTCATACCAGATTCAGGAAGTCAAACATCCTAAGACCGTCTCTGGCGACACTTTACATGTCCCGCTCAATAATTGGAGTTACTGCGCAAAATCATAGGTTGGTGAATCTGCCGTATGCGAAACCACGTTCTTCTCAACTAATTGGCGGTCAGTGTTTATTAAATTTATATGACTCTGACGCACTGTTGCCGAGGACTGTCAAAATTGTAAAGTATAAATCATGATGATGAATAATACTTCTTTCGGGAATTAATTTTTGTTCAATTAATATCTGCACACAAACTTGGGTTGTCAAAGAGGTTATTTCAAAGCCAATGTTTCAATTATTGGTCTCAATGAGTCGGATGGATACCAATCGAAAGTTCAATGAACCTTTCAATATGATCAGCTGATACCGGCGATTCAATACTAACGTTTCCATTGGTTTCAATGCGTAGATTGGAGGATTCGATGAACCTTCTGAAGATCCTCAAGTATTTAAATATTATACTTATAATTGCAACTATGTTATTACTTTGATATTATTAATGGTGAGTTGGGGCAAGTGCACCCCCAAAATTGATTAGTGACACTTCGAAACATCGTACTTGTTGAATTTGATAGGAAAACCAGTCAACAAATTTTCTGAGTAGTCATTGAAATGTTTAGCTTCAATGATGCGAATATCGAGGTAGTTTATCAAAATCTGAAATTTTTGTGATTTTTTCAATTTTATTGGGTTTGAAAACGCACCTTGCCCCATCATTTGGGGGCAAGTGCGTTCTCAGATGTGATAGAGGTGTGTGATCGTATAATGAAATATTCCTTGGTAAGAGTATCTTATTGCAAATTTCTTTTTTCCCCTCGATTTCACAGAGCTGTAATATCACCACCCAATCAGAAGTAATGAACTTTTCTCTCCGAAGAAACGAATTGGTCATTTTATCAGAAAAACTTTATTTCATAGAAACAATAACGAATAGGTTCTAGAATGAACAATTGATTGGTTTATTGAATATTGAACATATTGAAAGAAATCTCGGAGCGTATTTCACCTCTGCGACCAATCTTCGGTGGGGTAGAAGTGAAACTATATCACTTTCCAAAACTACCGACGAATCTTCACCTGTAGGGAATGTGAATATGGACTTTTCCTTCAGAAAAGTATTTTTCCTTGTATATTTCATAATAATAACTGAAGTTAAACTGGATTCGTCTAAATTCCAAATCTGACTCGGTTTATCTTTCAATCCTAAGTCATCCCAGTTTTTTTTCAGTAGCATGAAGTATTCTTGTATAATGAAGGGGTCTATGGATTTCTTCCAAGCCACTTCTACACTTTGAGGCTTCTTTATGGAAAGCCTATGTCTCTTTCTGAAATTGATAAACCAGTCTGAATCTAGCCTACCATTTCTGAATTATAGGTTTTTATTTTATTTTCCAACACAAATCTCTCAACTAGGTCCAGTACTTCTGTACGAAATAGGCCAAAACCCCACTTCTTCATACAGCAGAGGCCATCTGCTAATTGCTTTTCCAGTTCTATTGGAATGTCGGGTTTTCTACCAAAACTTGAACTTTTGTCCCCCCTTATTCCTTTGACATGGTCCTTCAATGTAGTCACTGGGATATCATGAAGTTCACTGGCTCTCTTGAATGTTAATACTCCTGCTTTCATATCATTTTCGGCTCGTTGTAGAGTCTCTTGTTTGTATTTTTTCGCGCGATCACTCTTTCTCTTATAATTTCGAAATCTTCCTATAATAAATAACATTTGTAAGTATTTTTATTCTATCACCAAATTTCTTACGAAATAAGGGGGCAAGTGTTCCTTCAGAACGCACTTGCCCCAGTCTTAGGGAACACACCTGCCCCCCGAGGCTTTTTTTGTGGGGGCAAGAGCGACCCCCACGCTAACAAAAAATTTAAGAGAAATCTCAAAATACCAAAATTCGGTGATGGTTTGATTATATAAAAGAGGAACATTAAACATGCAAACTTCTAAATAACGCAAAAATACACAACAAAGGAATTAAATGAAAATATACTTACGTAATCGTCTTACTAGCGGAATAACACTGCTTGTCTGAACACGACTAACGTACGCAACAGAGGCAATCATGCGCCATATTTTCTCTCGCGCACTGTTACCATGAGTTGTACCACCGTATAAAATCCGGAAAAATCCGAAAATTATTGTATTTGAAGTTTTCGCAGAGCCAAGGACGCTCTTCCCCCAAAGTCGCACTTACCCCAACTTACTTATCATCTTATTATACAATGCCCTCAACAATTTTTAAAAATCGAAGAAAGGATGCACACAATTGAAGTACTGAAACATTCAATACACTACATTCTAATCACAATAGTAATTTGAGTTTTTTTTATAGATAATTTCGAAAAAAAAAATATTCATTTGATTTTCTACTTTCCAAATTTGATATTTTTCAGGTTTTGGGTAATCTAGAGCCAATGTGTCTTTTCGAAATAAAACGTCTTTTTTCCATAATTCCAAATTCTTTATTCGGCTTCAATATTCCTTTTCAATTCGATGGGTTCTAGCCTATAGAAAACCGTTCGTTAGAAAGTAAATTGTCTACTCTTTCTTATTTTGGGTTCTCCGGCATTATCTGGATAGGCAAATTTCTTGAGAACAGGCCTTAAAAGATTCAGTTCTTCTTCCAGACATTGGTTCGAATTGCAAACTATTTATTTTGTGCTCAATTGTAAAGACATTTCACAATTCCCTCCTCTATACTGATGTGGGTGATAACAAGTTATAGTGCAGATATATGTTCGTTGAAAGTAGAAACATAATGAATGCAAATTCTCAGAATTATTTTTTTGGTGGAAAATTTGAAAACATGTTTCCTACTTTCTTCAATCTTGTCAGATTTCACTTTAAAAAATATTTTGTCATAGATATTTCATATATTTAAGAGTGTCTTTACCTTCAATCAATTTCATACTTTTTTCCATTGTTTATCCTTTTTTTTCAGTGTTAATGATGGGAGATATTCTTTCAATTCCTTTTCCAAAATACACCTATCACTAGTTGTTATTTACTTCAACTCCTTCCAATTTCCAAACGATTCAGAGTGTATGAAGAAGGGCCAATGAATAGAGTGATTTGAAGTTTAAGTTCTCGTATCTGTACTTATTTTTTATGTATTACTATATCACCATTCTAAAACCAATTCGGTGGATTCAAAAATGTTTTCACAACAGCATTCTGATACCAATCTAACATTATGTGAATGTATTACTAAATAAAAAGGTATATTGTAACTATTCGTCCATGGTCTTAATGTAACAGAAGTGATCAGTGTGAAAGCAGCCACGACAGTGCCGGTTTAAGGCTTCATCGGGCCCTAGGCGGCCTTCAGGATTTTGCTCCTCCCCACTTGACCCAATATTGGGAAGAGAAAAAAAAAACGTCTGTACATGGGTACGAATTCCGGGGCCCCCCTAAGCCATGGGCCATAGGCGGCTGCCTAGTCCGCCTAATGATTAAGTCGGCACTGAGCAACGAGTTTCAGCCACGAATTTCTTGCAGTGATATAGCGCTTATTGGACCGTCAGTGGTCCGGAAAATACGTTAAAATTTCATGCCCAGCCATAAATTTACTACACTATACGAGTATTATGAAGGTTCGCACAAATGAGTTTGTTTTGACAATTGCATACGACTTTTGGTCACTAGACATATTTTGAGAGATCTGAACATTTAGTTATGTATGAAAAAATATCACTTTAACTATAGTCGTTTTCTAAATTCTTTGAAGTGCATATGAAGAAGGATTTTTTAAGATCATGTGCTGATGAACGTAATCAATGAGAACTATACCACCACCAATAACCATGATACAAATTTTTAAAATAAAACCTATAACTTTGTCAAAGTTTTCGTGGATGGGTAATATTTTGCATAAATCTATACTTACTACCGAAGGTATCTCAGAAGATCTATTTGTCAAAATATTTTGTCAGGCAGGTTTACCCCCGCCATCAATAATAATAATTTTCAAAATAGATTAATAAGTTCATAAAAGCTTTCGAAGGTGGGTATTTTGTTTCACTGGCCTATTCGTCAAAACATTTTGTCGGGCAGGATTTTAACCCCCACCACCATCACTATTAATTTACAAAAAAGGGTATAACTTTGTCAAAGTTTTCGTGGATGGGTATTTTTGCAGAAGTCGGTGAAACTAAAGGTGATCTATAATATCTAGTTGTCAAAATATCTTGTCCGGCAAGATTTCTACTCCCACCACCAATAATAATGATTTTCAAAAAAGTTCATATATCCGACAAAGTTTTCGTTGATGGGGGAATTTTTGCATGAATATGGTGATTTTTTTGCATTACTGTATACTACAGAAGGTGCTCTAGAAGACTTATGTGTCAAAATATTTTGTCGGCCAGGATTTTACCCCCACAGTCAATAATTATAATTTTCAGAATAAATTCATACGATCGTCAAAGTTTTCGTATGAAGAGATCTTTTTGCATAAATATATGCTACCAAAGGTGCTCCACTGGGCCTTTTTGTCAAAATATGTTGTCAAGCAATATTTTTAACACCATTACGCATCAGGCTCTAAAATACGGCAAAAATTGGCACCAGACAGACGGAGTCACAAATATCTACCCAGTAAGTGTCTTGAGTGGATTCCAAGAAGTTGTCTCCTTGTCCTTTATAATATAATAATAATATAATAATTTATTGCAAAAAATACACATATAAACAATGTTTAGTTTTCAAAATTTCATTAAAAGGTATACCTATAATGTTCCTTTGCAACAAGCGAAAACCCAAAGAAACCATAGACGGTTGTATATGGGTATTAAAATATTACAATATAATTGTTAGTGTTTGATGGAACAGTACCTAAACATGTAATTATTGTTAACATAAACATCAGTAGTTTGTTTATCCACATGAAGTATCACCTATCATAGTTTTGCTATACATAAATAACAATGGTTTCACGAATCATTGAGTCCAATGAGGTCTTCTGATAAATTTTTATTACCACCTGTGCAATGATCATTCAGTCCAAGAGGGTTAAAATTTGCGTTCTGTTATGTATTCACAGTTTTTTTCTGGGCTTTATTGTCAGTTTGCTAAGAGACGTGCATGTGTGTGCATTGAAGTGAAATTTCATAAATTAGATTAGAGGAATACAATCGAATTCAATGTTTCTTTTTTGTCAGGTAAGTGCCAGAATAATAACAGAATAAACTTTATTTCTAACTGGCACTTAACCGCTCATATTTTTTTCTTACACAATAAAAAGTACCTTATTTCAAGTAACGTCTGTAGTGTCATTTCATTCGTTTTCTTTGATTTTCTATTGAAATATCAAATAATCCAAATAATATTTAGAACAGTATTTCGGTTCGTTTTCTTTGATTTAGTTCAGATACTCAAAGAACTGATTTGCCGAACCACTTATTTTCAATTTCAACGTTTTTCATTCAACAGAAGCATAACTTAATTCTGGTTATCAGTATCATAGAGAATCTGATTCAATGAGCTATGGAAGTAAACAATACTAGATATTATTAAAACGAAATCAGAACACTATTTTGAATTCCATTCGGAACTCCTTGTTGGTACTATTTAAATAGATCAGAATAATACATGGAAATGTATAATGTCTTTTGAGTGCCTACTGACCAGCTCAGAAATTCCTGAAGTTGATCTTCCAATTATGCAGATTTACTTGGGAATACACATTCTAGTTTTAATAAAAGCCTGATGTACTTTCTCTCCTTCACTAAATATGATTAACAAAAGTTGCACTGAATTTTTTCATTTTGTGTTAATAGTTTTCACAGTTTTTTTATAAAATAAGCTGGAAATATGCACACTACTTCAAGCAGTCAAGGCGGTACATCAACTTAGGTTAAATAACTGAGGGTTTAGCTATTACTTTCTTAATAACTAAAAGCTATAAGTGATATTTTCTAACATGTGATAAAATTAATTTTATTATGGCTGTGACATAAGCCGAGAGTGTATCAAGGGAGAGAAGTTACTATGACAAAAAACAACAAAACGGCGACTATTTCAAAAAGTGACCATAACATTACTCAGCTATCTTAATGAAAATGCAAATTTTCACTTTCAGACTTTTCCTCTCAATTTATTTAGGGTCTTTTCACGATATCAATGTTCAGCGTGGCTATAGACAGGAAAGTAGTTGTTTTCTGTTAGATATCCCATTGGTACTATATTGTGAGCATATTGGCGAAATATTTGCAATGCAATATTGGCCAGAAAAAAAATGTGAACATTCGGCGATATTGGTCCAATATTACTTGAATAATATTGACGAAATATTCTCGAAGCAATATTGGCTTCAAAATATTTGGCGATATTGGTACAATATTCTGACAATATTGACAAAACAACTACCCTTGAATATGACTACTCATTCATGAAATTAGGTTTTCTAGTAGATTTTTTAATGAAAAAAAAATCCAATCGGATGAAAAATATATAGGTTTCTTGGGAAGGCTTACACTTGAAATGGGTCACACTGTATGTAAGCGCGATTCTTTTGGGGGTGGTATATTTTGCTTATTTTCTTTATGAAACGGACTTTTGATATATCTGAGTTGACGAGTTGATAATTAGACCAAGCTATAGAGGTTTTTTCCCACACAAAATAAAAGACGCAAATGGCCTATACTAATTTTTATAAGATAGTTCCTTGATGAAAACCCCAGTTTTCACCCCAGCAAAATCGCTTTGTGGAATTTTTTAAACAAGAAATAGTGAAAAAAATTACAACATTTTTAGTTTTTTGGAAATATTTTGAAGATTAATTATTCAAGGAATCGTTTTACAGTTAATGGAACTTTTGCAGAGATTCATAAAACCTGTGGAATGGATTTTCATACGACTGTATCGGTGCATTTTCCACTGAGAAAATCCGGGAAAATCTCGAAAAAGAGACCATTTTTCTAAAATTTATGATTTTTATAAATCTGAAGCTGGACAAACAATATTGCAGAAACTGATAGATAATAATATGTGGTTCAACTGTACGCAATATTTTGGATTGACGTGGCCGTTACTTGATGGAAATTCATAGTATATGACGCCAAGGTAAACACTATTGAATTTCCACAGATTTATTGTCTACGCGAATGTACGCAATATGTTTTCTGTCCGATGTAAAGTTTTTTCACAATCGCGTTATAAACAATTCAAGGGCACACCTTGCAAGATGCGCCGATTTAAGGGAAATCGTCGTATTCAAACTCTGTAAACGGCACCTGGGAGTAGAGATCAATATCTAAAATTTTAGATTTTTACCTGAGAGGTGGGAAATGTAACGAAAATGTCACTGAAAGTTGATCAAAACGCTTCAAAGTGTTGGGGCGAAAACCGGAGTTTTTATTTACCAACCATTCTATAAAAAGTAGGCCTACCTACTTTTTGCGTCTTTTATTTTGTGTGAAAAGAGCCTCTTACTTTTATCTATAGCTTGGCCGAAATGGTATCAAATGTGTTGAATAATCAGGTGATACTGAATTCCCTTGAATTTTCTTCGCCAACGTTTCAGTTGGTCTCAATGAGTCGAATTGATACCAACCAGAAGTTCAATGAACATTCTGATGTGACCGGCTGATACTAAAATATTCAAGGTCAACGTACTCATTGGTCTCAATATGTAGATTGGATACCAATTGATGAACCTTGTGGAGTGACTAGTTCACAACATTTGGTACCTACAGTTGTACAATTATTTCAATATAATGATAAAAATGATAATTTTCATTATGACATATCGGTTAAATTACCAGAAAAAAAGCAAAAGATATATACAGACCTAAATACATTTATTGACCGAAATGACAGAGTTTAGTAGCTCAAAATGTAGAACAACTTCTGTTATAATACTGGATCACCTAACCTAATCCATTGTATCACTTGGTTCCACTATGCATCCAGTGGGGTCAACCGTAATAAACTCATATAATGATATTTAACTCGACAATATGAAACTGAGAAGAACTCAGAATGGAAGAAAATAATTAAAAAAAAGAAGTTTCAGGATAATCAATGAAAATATTCTCTCAAAAACGCTCGTAGACTGTACCAAAAAGCATAGCATATCGTGTGCGGGTAAAGGATGGCTATTATTATTATTGGCCTAAATACTTCGGAACGACTTACCGGACCAACGTTCTAGACTGCTCGAGTACTCGGCTACCCATCCGAGAGTAATTTGCAGTTACAAACAACCATTTAGTAACAGTATGTATGGTCGCACCCTGTATCTACCCAATTACGTATTTAGTGTTTCCATTTGTAATGAGTAGAAAAATTCAGCTGATTACAAGAAAAAATTTTTTTTTGAGATTCTAAATTACTTTAGCAATGTTGTTTTGGTTTTTACGTCGAACATTTAAAAAACAGATTTGTGTACGGACAGTTTGCTCTCAATGTGCACGTTATGCACTCAAATTGTCGAATCATCTGCTATAATTCAACCCACGGTGTAAGTGTGACGGTTGTGGACCCAATGAGTCGATTATACAGTGAGGCTTTTTTAGTCCCCACCCGGTTAACTTTTGAACGGCTTGATGTAAAAACATGAAACAAAAACCATTCTGAATGATATCACCGATACTACATTCTATAGATGGCGCAGGGGGCACATCAATTAAAAAATTCCGAATGGCATTGGGAGTCAAATTTCACATCGTTGAAAAGAGAATTTAATTCTCTTCTCAGCCATATAATTTTTTTTTAATATTCGTTGATACATATTTTCACAATTTCGATCTTTTTGCATTTCGAAATTTTCAAGTTGATGTGCCCCAGCGCCATCTCTCGAGTAATTGCAATGTATCATCTCGATATTTCGAGTGAATACGATAAAAAAAATCTGAACAGAATCCGGAAAAATTAAGATGGTTGAGAGGAGAAATAAATTATTTTTTCAACGATGTGTCACTTGATTCCCCATGCCGTTTAATTTTGATGTCCCCTCCCTGTCTCCCTTTTCAGGTAATCTTTAGAAAGCTACAAGTATTACCCCTAATTTCACTTTATATATTGGAAATTGCCTGTTACATTTACAAACGCAAAAACGCTTTACACTGTCGTAATGATATTCACAGTCCACAGTCATTCCACCAGGAATCAGCATTTGCTGAATATTCCTCTAAATAAATTAAATCTAGCGCAAAATGGACCTCTAAGCATCGGAATTCGAATTTTCAATAAAATTCCTCAAAAGATTAGAGATGAACCTACCTATTTCAGATTGAAGAAGTCGCTTAAAAAAGCACTAATGGAGGGTGTATTCTATACTTTGGAAGAATTTTTTAATATATAAATTATTGTTAGTGTTTTCTGTGTGAAATTGTTTTTGTCATTTTAATATTTAAATTGTAGTGTACTATGTATGTACTTGTAATTATTCTTTTAATATTTGACTTTTCAATCTGTAATTTTGTATTGTCTCTATACTCCACATTCTTGACATGTTCTATACCACTTGTGGTCTTTGGATGAATAAATTTGATTTGATTTGATTTGATTTGAATCACTTTTTTATTCATTTCAAAAAGTAGTGTTGGTGATACCAATCACAATGGTTTTCGATTCATATCTGTAAGTCGAACCGTTCAGAAGTAAACAAGGGGGTGGGGGGATAAAAAAAGACTCACTGTACATCCAAACATGGTCCCAGTAAACATATTGGAAACGGGTACGTGACAGTTTAATCTACTTTGCTCTCAATGTGCAAGTTATGCACTCAAATTGTAGACTATAGGAAGGAATGATCTCTTATAATTCAACCCACGGTGTAAGTGTGACGGTTGTGGACCCAATGAGTCTATATCATATATCCAAGCATGGCTTCAAATACCATGTTGAATGCGAGTAGTCATATAGTTGTACCTCATTCTGAAAAACGAAAGAAACGGTTGTTTGTAATTGAAAAAAAATGAAAAACATTGAGTTTGTTAGATTTCTTTGGATCAGATCTATAGATACTGAGATGTGGGTAGATAAATAACAACACAAGTTCAATTTTTCAGGTGACTCCCAGTACCACATCTTCCATGTTCAAAATGAAAAATACAAAATTGAGATACGAAATCAAGAAAAATCTAAACATACTGTAATAAGTGCTACATATGTCTCCGTCGTCAAAATTAGTTTTCTCCTTCTTGTAGCATTGCCGCTGCTATACTTCTAAAAGCATTTACTATCCGTTCCTTTATATTTGAATGATTATGATGTATCTCTATACACGATTTCTTCAACGTATCTTTATAGTAAACATCCACCTTCTCATATAGTTTCATCAAAAATATTGTTGATGGTAGAAAAAAATAACGTTAACAGTTGGAAAATTTATGGAAACACTCCGTTTTGTCCAATACTAACTGCACCTCTCTCTGGCCGTATTGGTATTTTTTTTTTATTTGTCTATTTTTGTATATCATTCGTAACGAAACAATTTCAAATTGTCTCTTCACCTACCGTGATACTGATTGCCAGTTTCAATAATAATCAAATATAATGGCTACGAGGAGTTATAGTAGGCGCCATCTAGTTGTGGGAAGATTAATTATTTCTGGTCCGAATGTTTAGTTCGGCAACAAACCACGAAGACACGCCCACCGACCAATCAGAATCGACATGTGGACTCAATGTGTACGGACCATGACTATTCCTCAGCGGTGTCATTGGGGCTATGGCCCGAATGTGTCGACTTTGGCCCCAATGGACCAATTGCTTGCTAAATTGTGGCCTGAATGAGTACTTTAGCAGTACATATATATATATATATATATATATATATATATATATATATATATATATATATATATATATATATATATATATATATATATATATATATATATATATATATATATATTAGTATATATTATAGTAGAAAAGTTATTGGGTATAACCCTCAAAATGTTCTTAAGCTCGAAACACGTGTCTACGGTTGCAGAACATTTTGAGGGTTATACCCAATAACTTTTCTACTTATATTTTCATATATTGCCCCTCGCTAAATCCATCCTTATTTATATATATATATATATACATGTTAATAGAAATATAAGTGTCATTAGTAAATAATACTGTTGGTTAACAATCAAAGATAATTTTAAAAACTGTATAAGGAATCCATAAACCCTTTGTAGTAAAAATATCTTGCTGTTCATTCAAAATGAACCATATCTTCAAAAGTTATTTCCTTGTGCGTGCTAGGGAAGACGCAGCCCTTACCTTTCAATGTGTGATGCTAGAGATGCGAACGCTCTACCAGCACGACCAGCGCTGCCCATGAATGGCATCACTCGTTAAAAGTTATGGATACGTCTTTCCTAGCTCGCACAAGTATTTTGAAGACTTCTGAGAGTTGAGAGTAAGTGTGCAACGGTTGACGGAAACAACAACAGTAACAACAAAATTATTTCAAACATGTTTACTGAATTGAGATTATTTGTTGAAATAAGTATATTTGGTGTATGGAAGACTTTGCTTTACGTTCAGGAAAATTTTTCAGTAAATTCCAAATGCTTCTACTCACTTGATAAAGGAACTCTTCCACCTCAGTAAGTCCTGTTGTATTGTTTACATCTCCGGTTACTTCCAACACTTGAAAAAATGTAATACAGTGCAAGTAGAGTGAATAAAAAAAAACGCACAGTTCCGGTATTTCAGAAGCGGTTTCAAACAGAGAAATGTCTTTGTTTATTCAAAATTTGCCAAACAATTTTCAGTTTTCAGATTCTAATTTCATTACTAAAAAAAGGTGTTCAAGAAAAAATCATATTTTCTAGAACGGTAATAAATGTTTTATCTACTATTTACGTTACAGATCCATTCTTTGTAGAGTCCCTCTTTATGGTGCTGACAAAACAATATAAGTTTCATTTAACTCTAGGAATATACAGGGTGATTCACCACCACTTACACAAAATTTGCCAGTGGGCTCTCTTCACCAAAAGAAATTGAAAACCAGAAGAAATTAGCGAAATACATCAATAAAAATACCTGATTAATCAGTAAAAACGCGCCGCCACTGGATATAAATTGCCCACGTGGATCCATGCGGGATCTCATTACAAAACGGCAAAAATAAATAATTATTTTTGAAAATCACATAAAACAGCACAAAAAAATTATATTTTATCATGTTAAAGCAAATGTTTGAATGTTGCTCCGTTACCGTCAATACACAATTCAAAGCGATGAATGGAGTTTGGATGGCGTCTATTTGAAACACAATCACTGGCATTTTCATTCACTGCACCATATGTAACGATCATATCACAATATTCGATAGAAGTAAACGCTGGCATATTGAACAGTACCGATTTACGGAAGACGTCAAAATACGATCACTATTGCAAATCAAACTAACGATGTTTTGACGTGCACCAAGTCTTCTCAAATTTCTGTACTCAGGAGTACTTATTACGGTTCATAATTGAATTATCTGTAGTAAACGGGTTATGTCGAGGTATTATTTTGGGTGTTTCCACATATACCGTGGGTATTTGTTCTGTAATAAGTGTAGAACCAACACTAATGTGGAACAAGTAGACAACGACTATCAGTGATTTCGCACTCTGAGATAGTAACATTGAAACACTGCAATGCTTCAGTTCTCATGACATCATTCACAGAGGGACGATTATATTTCATGGTTCATGGTGCAGTGGCGTATCCATTGCGGTCGACGTACAAAAAAATTGGTTAAATCATCATGGATAGCTCTCAAATTTTACAGGTGCCTTTGCATATGATAAACCAGTACCCCAATAAATGTGTAAGTGGTGATAAATCACCCTGTATATACCGGGTGTCCGCGGAAGGTGGCTCGTCCTCATAACTTTTTTGTTTTTGAAGATAATGGAATGAAATTTGGAGCATCGGCATGAGACATAAAACTGCGTTT
The DNA here is from genome assembly GCA_944452925.2 of Chrysolina oricalcia. NCBI lineage: Eukaryota > Metazoa > Arthropoda > Insecta > Coleoptera > Chrysomelidae > Chrysolina > Chrysolina oricalcia. The sequence continues at coordinate 51,841,298 of OX101815.2, forward strand.
TTGACGAATAAATAAAATTCATGCAATTTCCGGTTCCACTGGAAGTGACTTAAAGTTTTGATTTTTAAGTGGGAGAACTTGTATATTTCCACCTATTTTGTCTCCATATGACATTCTGAATAGAACCATATTTTTATTTTAAATTTTTTATTTTGTTTCAATATAGAGTGCTGCCAGTGTTGATGTACGACAAAAAATACAAAAGCGGAAAAAAATATTAACAGCATGATACCTACTAGAAGAGAAGCTGAATATTGTTCGAATGACGGAAAAAATTAATTGAAGTCGAAAAAATGGATAAGGGTGGAACGGGGTGAACTATCAGGGGTTAAAAGTGATTTTTCACGATTTTTCGCGATTGGCAACGAAAGTTAAACTTCTATCGAGAAAGCTGTTTCAAACATTTTTCCACATTACCCCAAGTTTTTCCAGAAAATCGAAAAAACCAATTTTTCAGTTTTTCTCGCGCAAAAATTAGTTTTTTTCACGAAATTTGGTGGATATTATGTTTCAAGTGAGCTGTAATTTTTTTGTAGTGGAATACAGATTTTTCTCTTTTTACAAATTCCGAAAAAACGTCCTCATTTTCAACTGAAAAATTTCACCGATGACGTTCGTCTTTTCAAGCTCGCCAGCCACCAGTCTTTTCGTTGAAACGTCTAGTTTTAAATCAAATAAAATAGTAGCACTACTGAGGAATTTTTTTCTAGAAAATGCGAAAAAATTGAAGAACAGATTTTCAAAAATCAATTTTTTTCAATTTTTATTCTGAACTCATATTTATTTATTAATGTTATTGAAATTAACAGTTGAAACCTTTCGAGAATATTAATTTCATGTTACATTAATTGGTACAAATAATAAACAAAGACATAAATAAGGATTTGATTATGATAGGCGAAGGAGGTGAACTTTTGGAGGTAAAATGGTTTCTCACGATTTGCAGCAGTAAGTAACCTCCTACAAAAAAAAATTAAAGAAATAAGTTGTTGGCAACAGAAAGAACTAAAACTTTTGTATTCAAGTAATAATGAATGACTCAATTACATGAAAATTCATATGAATATGTGTTTTTTGACTTTCTTCATTATTTAACGATCACTAAACCACTAATTTACATAGACCATTTGAAAGTAGACATTTCAACAATTGACCTTCAAAATACAAAAACTATTGTCTTTTCGAAATATTTACATAAATCTAAAAAATAGGAAAAATCTGATTCTGCTACAGAAAAATTGCAGCTTACTTGAAACATAATAGGTTATTTTTCCACCAAATTTCGTGAAAAAAGTAGGTTTTTTAAGCGTGAAAAATATTAATAACTAAAAAGTTGGTTTTTCCGATTCTTCCGAAAAATTTGAGTTTATGTGAAAAAATGTTGAATTCAAAAGTTTTAGACCTTTTTATTATCATCAACTTTGACATTCAACTTTTTTCGATGGGAGGTCAACTTTCGCTGCAATTCTCGAAAAACCGTGAAATATCGCTTTCAACCACTAAAAGTTCATCCCGCGTTCAACCCTTCTCCATTTTTTCGACTCCAATTTATTTTTCACAATTTTTTTCAAATGGCAACGGGTGGCTCGTCGGGTTAGGCAAAAAATATATTAGGATTAATGTGAAACTGCACACTTATAGGGTTTAAAACCTTCGTGCTAGGAATTAAACGTAAAAAGTTAAGACCTCGTTAATCCTTGGCTCGCACAAGTTTCAACCTTTGGAGGGCTGGCGTTCCGAAGTGGAAGACAGCTGGTTAACGGAAAAAAATAAAAAAATCCGTTAAAAACTTTAAAAAACTACGTTTATTATTAGATTATTGGAAAAACATTTCTTAGGAAAGGTTTGTAGATATCAGATAACCTAAAAATCGATTTTGACACATGCCACGTGACCAGTAGTATGGCGGCAAATTGGAAACCAATACCATGAAGAGGCCAAAAGTGGGGTAAGATGGCAATATATCGAAAAAAGTTTTTTGAAAAAGTTGCTTTAAATTCAAGTTTGTACTAACATGCAGAGTTTCAATAAATAAATTGAAAAAAATTTAAATCGCAATTTTTTTGGAATATTTTCCGATCTCTTTACAAAAGTCAAAGTTTTTTCTGAATGGCCTGACTGTAGTGGAACATTCATATTTCGGTGATTATGACAAAACTCTCCCATTTTCTTCGCACCAGATGGCACTAAAATGAAAAAATTGGCTTTTTCCAGAACCCTTTCAATCTTTAAGATCGTTCATTCTAAGGAATTTGTAATGTGCAGTATCAAATTATTCCTAACCAAATGCCATTTCTTCCTTATCCGACGAGCCATCATGTTATGCAATTTGAAAAACATTACCTATAGAAATTAAAAAATTAAGTTTTGCACAGCAGGTACATTTTGATCAAAAACAGTTAAGTTGTATTATTCTCAAGATTTTAGTACTGAAATTAGTGATTTGAAGACATGCATAGCACTCTAGAATAAAAAAATAATCTCAAGATTAAAATAAAATTTGGTTTGGGTAGTAAAGAAGTGCAAATATACGGGGTGTTTCATTTTAAAATCTAAATTTTATGTCACTTCTGGTGAAAGCGGAAGTTGCATGAAGCTGAGTTACCTGTCAAAAAATGCAGTTCAAATCTCATACACATCCTCCAAATTGCATTCCATTATCTACAAAAACAAAAAGTTATAGGGGCACTTTCCGCGGACAACCGGTATGGTTGTAGAATTCACCAAATCGAGCCTGTTAACTTGAAATTAATACAAAGTTGGACTCCAAATTTACAAATCAGCTGAATATCGATCTCACAGTCATAACATAAGTGTACAAACTGTTGTTTCAAAACTCCACCCACGTGATCTGAGTACTTTGGTAGAACTGATTCAAAAATATCTTGTCTCTAATTGTGTATACCTTTATAACAAAATATCGTAAGAATGAAAAGAGTGGTACAGACGTTACTGAACATAATAAATGCCGAATTATGTTTCCAATGTCATCTGTTCTCACTAAGAGTCGAGTCACAACTGGGTCGTCATCAGCTTTTGTACCTACAGTAAATAAAAGATTTAGTAACGAAACTATAAAACAATTCCAACCCACGATTTTATCTAGAAAGGTTAAACAATTTGTTATCTAATTGAACATATTAGTCTCATATAGATAATAGCGAAAATAAACGTTCGCCAATTTTATGACAAATCATTGTTTTGTGTTTATAAAATTTATTCATTTTATAGAACTCAATTTACTCAGTAATATTTATTTAGTACGTACATTTTCTCTCGATTCTTCGGCTTAGCCTTTTTCACTCATGGAAAGATTTCCTCCATAAGGAGCAACTTAGTGTATCCCCCAAGGCAGGTACTCAAGCCTCCATCTCCTCAATGCGTTCATCAATGGTAGGAATTATTGATGTTTTTTCCTTCCTTTCGAATGCTGGTCCTGTCACCAGCTGCAACTCAGCCTCTTGGGCTTTTTGTGCATTCCAATTGGTTTCACAGCACCCACTCCGTAACTTTAGTCCTATGTACCAGTCTGTGCAGGTTCTTCTTCGGGAGTTAGCCTGAGTTTTACGAATGTGCCTGTCTCTTGCAGTTTAATGCCTCGCATTCTGACAGTACGTGTTTGGCTGTTTCTGTCCCTTTACCACATTGTCTGCAGGAAAGTTCTCCGTTGTAAAGCCCCATTTTGTGCAGGTTTTTTCTCATTGGGCTGTGACCAGTGAGAAGGCCCGTTATCGTTCTAACTTGATTCCTGCTCAGCTTGAGTAGTTCTTAAGTTTTGTTTTTTGACGGTTCTTCAATGTATGTTTTCCCGTGGAGCATGAGAGAGGTTTCGTTCCACCTCTCCCTTTGTTTTCGTTTGATTCAGTCCCGAATGCATCCTCGAATGTCGGATTTAGTAATCCCGAGTGCGGGCCAATATATAGAGTTGATAAACCATTTCTGGCTAGTTCATCAGCTTTTTCATTGCCCTCGATGCCACAGTGTCCTGGAACCCACAAGTTGTTTTGTTGTGTTCTGAGAGGACATTGGGTTCTTCTCGGCATTCCCATACCTGGCCGTCTGAGCATATTTTGATCCGTGCATTGCGCATTTCCCTCATGTTGATTTCTCTTGCGTATTGCAAGATAACGTACATCTCTGCCTGGAATACGGAGGTGTTTGTTCCTAGTGAGACGCTTAAATGGGAGTTTGTCCCCTCACTATATACTCCAGCACCAGTTCCTTCCCTGGTTTTGGATCCGTCCGTGTACCAGATCCCCTCTCCAGGTTTGCCCCTGATGTTGGCATCTGACCATTCCCTTCGATCTTGTATGATAACCTCGAAATTAGAAGTATCTAGGATGTGGTCCGTTGGTTCCATTCCAAGAATGTTTCCTCCCACTATATCCTTTATCTTGTTGTGATCCGATCTATTGCTCGATTTTTGTTGCCTTAGAAGTCCCATTCTTGCCTCTCCCATAATTGTTATATCAATCGGTGGGAGGTCCAACAGTGCTTCTATGACTAATGTTAGTGTTGTTTTCATAGCTCCCGTTATGCTACCTTGCTCAACTCAGCCGCGGCTATTTTTTGTGTTGTCTTTGTCCACCATACTAAAGATGCATATGTGATCATGGGTTTCACCACAATACATTATTTTGGTATATAGCCCCCATGTTTTTCCGTGTACCCGTCTGACTATCATTAACGTTGCCTCGGCTTTCTTCTTTACTTTTGCCAGCTGCTGGTTCCAGGTGAGGTTCGAGTCTAAAATCACCCCGAGATATTTGGCTTCCCCCGACAGCTGTATGAGTGTACCTTGGATGGTGAGAGGTCCTAAGCTCTCTAACTTCCTTCTTCAGGTAAACGCTACAATGGTTGATTTGGAGAGACTAATGGTTAGGCCCTCCTTATCTATCCATGTACTAACCAGATTTAGGGCCATTTGCATTCTTTCCCTAACCGTGTTGTTGAACTTACCTTGGACCGTAATGACTATGTCATCTGCATACCCAAGTGTTTTGTGTCCACTCCTCTCGAGTGTAATTAGCATGCAGGTCCTCCACCACCAGGTTCCACAGCAGTGGAGACAGGGCTCCCCCTTGCGGGACAGCCTTGGCCGCTAGTGTTTCTCCCACTGAAGAGGAGTAGATGATTCTTCTCCTTAACATGCAGTCTATCCACTTGCAGCAGGTCTCATCGATGCCTTTTCGTCTCTACGCCCTTGAGATTGTTTAGACATGTGTTCTTGAATGCTCCCTCGATGTCTAGGAATGCACTCAGCAAGACCTCTTTGTTTCACAGTGCAGTTTCCACCTTCTCTACGAGTTGGTGTAGTGCTGTCTCTGTAGATTTGCCTGTTGTATAGGCATATAGGTCCTTGTGTGGAAGTAGGTTTACCAATACCGTCTCCCTGATGTGCCTGATGTCCATCAATTTTTCCTGAGTCTTAAGTATAAATGACATAAGACTTATTGGCCTCAGTGCCTCCGTTCCTTTCTGTGCCGTTCTTCCAGGTTTAGGGATGAAGAGAACTGTGATTGCTCTCCATGTTTTTGGTATGTATCCCAGTGCAAGACTGGCCCTTAGTACCGTGCATAGTTTGTGTGCTAGTAGGTTTATACCTTGTTCTCGGTGAGAGAGTTCTTGTATTCCCTCCATTCGCCTGAGAGTTTTGCTTTGTTAAAGAGTTTTCTGACCAATTTCCTTTTCTCAGCGAGTTCGTTGTTCCACCAGGGCACGTTCCTGGTGTTTATCTTGCTAATAGGTGGACAGTTATCGTCAAATGCTGAGGTGATTGCGTCCTGCAGTTGTCCCGCCACCAGCTCAAGTTCATTGGTGTTGTGTATCTTTGTTTTAATCCCCTTCAACCCATTCTCTAGATCTGCTCTATAGCCGTCCCAGTTTGTTCTGCAGGGATAACGATATGTTTCTGTTTCGGTCTCATTTCCCGTTAGTTCGAATCGGATATGTCTGTGGTCTGAGCAACTTACCTCATCATATACACGTGCCAACTTTTGATGATGGTGCTCATGTACCTCGTTCCCATTGTTATGTCGATAACATCTTTCCTATTAGATGTTACGAAATTCGGTGTATTGCCTACATTTAGCGAAAATAAACGTTCGCCAATTTTATGACAAAGCATTGTTTTGTGTTTATAAAATTTATTCATTTTATAGAACTCAATTTACTCAGTAATATTTATTCAGCACGTACATTTTCTTTCGATTCATTGGCTTAGCCTCTTTCACTCATAAAAAGATTCCCTCCATAAAGAGCAACTAGTGGCAACTTAGCCAAGGCAGGCACTAAAGCCTCCATCTCCTCAATGCGTTCATCAATGGTAGATATTATTGATGTCAATATATATGAATCTGGAATAAGGACAGCTTTATTAAAATATTAGTGGACGTTTAAAGGCTAGAATTGAGTTCCTTCATTTTCAGTACTCATGTACAAGTACGTCACTATGACGCGTTGATGCTACAAGATTCTGATTGGCAAGAGCTTAATAAACCCTCCTGTTAGTTTACTCTCTTCTGAATTGGCCTAGGGGATAGATATTTAGTGAATAACTATAAAAGAAGGGATTTCTACTTCCGGCAGCGGTTGAGATCAGATGATTAGGTATTTATTATATTGTGTTGTAGAATTGTCCTAATACCGTAATTATATAGGCAACGCCATTTTCACGAACAAAATTCAATTCTACTTACTCAAAATGCATGCGCCACGAAGATAAAGAGAAATAAGGTCGATTCATAAACTTTCCGTTCCGTTCGCCGTTACCGTTGCCGTCTGCGTTCGCCGTTCCGTTACCAGTTCAGTACATTCAAATGCATAACACCATTCATAAACTCCGTTGACCGATGCCGTATACCGCTCGCATGAGTTTATGAATGATCTTATGCATTTCAATGTGCTGAACTGGTAACGGAACGGCGAACGCAAACGGTAACGGCGAACGGAACGGAAAGTTTATGAATCGACCTTATAAACATTTTTTTAAATTATTTTTCATGTATATTTTTTGTTCAAAAATGTTTGTTTCAATATGGCTGCTATAATTCTAACATTAGTCGTGCACAGATATACTCTCTATTCTCAGGGATTGTTTTGGGGGTTGGCTGAATGATACACAGGACCAGGAGTTCCAACAAAGCTTCATTCTGGAGGGTTGATAAAGCGTTTTTCTCGATATATTTTCTACAACTAAATAAAATGTTTTAACACCCACTTGTAGATGAACAACTGAATGATAGGACCCTTCAGGGACTTGGAACAGAAAACTGGTACATTTTCTCATGAAATAATTAATGCTTACCTAAATAAAATGACCAGACATCAAGCGCAAACGTGTTGTCCGCCACTCGATAGAAACCAACAAGGCTCAAAATTATCAGTGTATGAAATTTCAAGAAAAAAGATAATGATGTAAATCTGACGTTACTTTGGCAGTATCGTCCATCAACTAATTTCCTCAGCGATTGAACAGCTCAAAACTTTCGATAGTGAATAAAAAGTTGTTATAAAAAGTGTCCTGTTTTTATATCTCCCACTGAAACTATCTTACCAAGTGCGCGGGTTTGAATTTGATATTAATGCAACCAACGATACAGACTCGACATCAAAAGTTGTCTAACTATAAAGGAACTAAATTCTCGTTAACAGCCAATGCTGCCGATTTGAGAGTAATTACTCCATTTGTAAGCAATTTGAATGGTTCGGAGTATTCGTGGAGTAACGACGAATTGTAAGCATTTTCCACTAAGGACTAAGGAGACACTAAAGGAGCATTCATACCCTTACGAATATTTGCAATTTGCCTTTATGCACTTACATCACACTATACACAATGAATGATATTAATCACCATAGTGCCAAGAACTTTGTAGGAAATAAATATGTTTTCGCAGAAAATCCACAAATAAGAACACATGCTTTTATGGAAAATAGTTTTTTGTCCCCAATCGGCTGTTTGACAAGTGACAGCTTACGTCACTGACAGTGCCCTATTCTGGGGAGTAAAACCCCAAGGAGACTAAACGTTATTTGACTAGGAGAGTCTAATCCCCGTAAGACAATGGGGACACTGATAGAAAGAGATGAAAGAACATTTGTGACGAAATATGGCGTAGTTGGACATGTCATGGCTGCCATTCTCCATAGACAGTGACAGACTAGCTCTTGGTATATGAGAGTTACATGTGACAGTTTTGTTTCTTAGTTTACTCTCTTTGGTAAAACCCCGCATTTTGACCAAGATCAAGAGCTCGAAATAACTTATGTTAAGCACATTTCTCAGGTATCTAAAATCAGGAAGGGTGGCAAATACTACAAAAAGTTCTTATTGGATATAACAATTTGTCCCGTCTGAATGATTGGTCATCTATTCAGGGGCTTGTACAAATGCCGTCAAAATATCTGAAAATATTTGCCAACCTAAAATCCAATATTTGAGAATAGAAAAGAATGTATTCGTCACTACCTAACAATTTTATTACAGAAGGGACTCCAAACCTTTCAGAGAAATTTAGGATTTAATTATTGCTGATTTGAATAACCTTATAATAGTTTGGAATGATGGGAATATCCAAGAATTGATGTGTACCTACTAAGGATTACGATTCCAAGAACGATTTGTTTACGATATTGAATTATACAATAAATTTGGACACATTACGAATTCGCACAGAAATGTGTGTATACCAGTATCTAACAAATATTTTTCTTACCGTATCAATTTAGCAGGGCTCAATAGTTTGAATTAAAAATAAATATTTGTTATTCAATTTGATTGTGCTTTTTACAAGCTTTAATTTAGTGTCGCCTGTCTCGGTGTCTGTGTGTGTCTCAAATATAAAAAAGAATGAAAGACAAGCTTTCATACAAATGCACTAAAAAGGATAAAATTATTAATTATCATTGTTTGACCTAGAGGTTATTCTGCGAGTAACAGATTCAAAAGCTCGCCACGGCTACGAAATATGTGATCTTGCATGGCAAGCTTCTGAATTTGTTACTCATAGAACAATGAACCAATTTTTTGGTCCTTTCTAGTGCATTTGTATAAAATCCCGTGTTTAAAAAATAAAATTATAATTTTTTAGGCATATTGCTTTTGTTGTTAGGATTTCAACAGGACAACAGAATTGTAAAACAAAAAACAAAGAAATATAATTCCATAGCACTTTATTGAAACAGCAGATTATTGGTTGCGCCATATTAGTTATTTATGTATCAAGGGCGTAAGTAGGTGTTAATGGCCTGCGGCGTAGATGATGGCCCGATGGCGTTAGCCGAGGGCCATCACACGCCGAAGGCCTTAAACGCATTTTACGCACGTGATACATACAAAATTTTATGCACTAGCGGTTTTATAGCGCGAATCACAAATACTGACTTGAATTGCAATGGTCTACGCACGTTTCATACGTTATGCATACAATAATTAAGGGTAACATAATATGAGGAATGTGAAACTATAGTAGCTGAGTGCTATATTGGAGAATCTATTTCAAATAAATAGAAAAAATTGCCAACGATTATGAACAAATGTTAGAAAGAGTGTTGCTCTATTGAACTGAAATGATTCTAATTCGTGTTAGGAATTGCATGAAATGATGTGTGAGTACAGACAATTTGAGAATTTTGTCTACTTTACGGCCCGCCGGGCCATAATGCGCCCACGGGCGGTAAAGTGCCACTTTACGCCCGGTGAACCGGGCGGTAAAGTGTACTTTACCGCCCGCTAGTGCATAAAATTAATTTATTTCTAATATTTTTTTGGTCTTTGAAATTTCTGTTGATATACTTTAAAGTATATATATATATATATGGATGTGTAAAAGGAAGTGTATTTGCTATATTAAAAAGATTAAGGCATACTAATGGCGAAAGAAAATAAGATCGCAGCGCCACCTATAGCAAGACTTTGAACTACGAATCACGGACAAAGGTTTTGACTTTACACGTGTTTATATAGCGTTTTGACGATCTGTACTCCTATTTTCAAACAATTTGTGAAAATTTGTGATTTCTATAACTAAAAAGTGATTGTGTTTCTATTGAAAGACTCTAAAGAACGTTTCAGTCAGGTGATTCAAAGGTATTTCATCTCCGATTAGTTTTGAATGCTTCTGCAATTCAAGGTTGGATGGCATTTTGATGATCTGTTCTCCTATTTTCAAACAATTTGTGAAAATTTGTGATTTCTTTAACTGAAAAGTTATTGTGTTTCTATTAAAAGACTTGAACGATAGTTTCAGTGTAGTTTACAAATATTTTATGTGTTTTTTGAAGTCGTGATTTGTGAGTTATTGATCTGATTCATTCTGTTAAGGATATTTCCATACTCGATTTCTGTTTCTGTTCGTATTTTTCTGGTTTATACCGTTGATAGACTGCCAAATATGGGAAAATACAATCCTAGTTGTTCAGTCCCAGGATGCAGGACATATGGCAAGAAGGAAAATGTGGGATATCACAAATTTCCCCCAAAAATAAAAGCAAAGTTAAAAAATCACCAATTGGTTCGACCAGATTGAAGAAATTGACCAAAGGAAAGCATGGATTTTGAAACTGAAAATTGGCAAGCTAAATAATATCGAAGTATATGCATGTTTGACAAACAGACTGATGAATGAATCAGATCAATAATTGATCGCAAATCATGACCTCCAAAAACAAGTAAATATTTGTAAACTACACTGAAACTATCGTTCAAGTCTTTTAATAGAAACACAATAACTTTTCAGTTAAAGAAATCACAAATTTTCACAAATTGTTTGAAAATAGTAGAAGATCATCAAAACGCCATACAACCTTGAATTGCAGAAGAATTCAAAACTAATCGGAGATGAAATACCTTTGAATCACCTTACTGAAACGTTCTTTAGAGTCTTTCAATAGAAACAATCACTTTTCAGTTAAAGAAATCACAAATTTTCACAAATTGTTTGAAAATAGGAGTACAGATCGTCAAAACGCCATATAAACACGTGTAAAGTCAAAAAGCTTTGTCCGTGATTCGTAGTTCAAAGTCTTGATATAGGTGGCGCTGCGATCTTATTTTCTTTCGCCAAATGGTTTAAAAATGAATGTATCCAGTTTTTGTTGAAAAATGCTTTCAATGTCACTGATGAAAGTGATAAAACTATCATTTGGATTATTATTCAAATTACCAAATAAACTTCCTTTCGAATTCTCATAGGCCTTAAAATAAATATATAAAGACGCCCAGTAAACACAGGATATCCTATGGATATCCATTTCATGTCCATAATTGGTCCTTGTGGACATGGACGTTAAATGGATATTCATTGGATGTCCATTTCTGCTAGTACAATGGATATCCGTTTGGGGACAATCAATGGACATCCATTTCTTATCCAAATTGACTGAAAATCCAGATTAAAAAAGGGATGTCCTTTGGACGTCCATTGTACATCCTTCGCCCTGACCAAGTGCGCATATGTTGATACCAATGTCCCTGTCTCAGTTGGCAACTACCGAAATCGGTAATGCAGACAATGACAAATATGAACATGCAAATGAGAATGACGCTTGACGCTAGTTGCAAGAGGAAGATACAAACAGACAATTTTTAATTGTTTGGGATTAAATTCGTGTCGTATAGTGCTCGGAGCCTTCGGAGGTGCTTTATTTATTACAGTGTTCACGTTCACTTGGTTGACTATTCAATACTCATTTTGACTCACAGTATTCATATTAGGTAAAGTCTCGCTGAAGTAACAGTAACTGATTGCAAATTCCTGGGGGATTGAGAGGCTTTGAAACTGATTGTCGTTTGAATCCAAGGTGAAGGGTGTTTGAGTAAAGATAAGGTGCAAAATAAAACTGGAGGAATAAAACTTTCACGAAATATTACAGAAGAGTAAAATAGGAATTCAGTGCTACCCCATCCATTCGAAGTGGTGATTGACTGTCCTGTTGTTGTTGTCCATTGCACAAAAATGGATGTTCAACTCATAAAATTCTGAAAACATATTTTTGTATCAAATACTCTACTCATTATTGATTGTTTTTCAGGCAATGCAACATATCTTGCACAAATTCCTGATGGACTTTAGAAACTGAATTCAGTTAAATTTTGACCCCAGGAATACGCCCTAGAAATATTTGTATCGAATTCAATATATCCAGTTAATGTCCATAAAATATCCCGTTTATATCCATAACATATCCAGTTCATGTCCATTTCATACCATTACAGGTCCATCAGAGGTCCAATGCAGACCCATTAGAGGTCCATAAGAAGTCCAATTTAGGTCCATCAGAAGTCCATGCTATATTTATCATGTCCAGTGAATGTCCATTTTGGTGCAATGTATATCCATCCTTAGTACACACTGGACATCCAATGGACGTCCAATTTTGTGGCATATGGATATCCAGTGGATATCCATAGGATATCCTTCTGGACATGAACGGACGTCCAATGGATATTCGTTATGTCCATTGTGGAAATCCTTTGGACGTCCATTGTATATCCGTGTGTTATCTGGGCGAATCGTCTAAACTTTTCCTTTAATTCGCATAATGAAGGCAAATCTCACAACTATGTTTTTTGAGAGCTTGTTTTAACATATAGCCGCACACGGCACACAAAATTTTGTTGTAACAAGTCGTGCTGTAGATAGTCTGCGTCGATGTGTTGACTTACTAATTCACATGATGGTGAATGAGTTATTATGTTGGATGAAATGTATTTAAGTTTCAATAGTATTGAATCAGGATCTGCCTCACAATTTTCGGTTCCAGATTGATACAATTTCAGATATAACAATTTTTTGAAAGATCTCTGAAAAAAAAAACGAATAAAAGATCTATTATGAAACGATATTCAGATCATAATTTCCGATATATTGACGGCATGCCCAAAATATTGATAAACTCACGTTTTCTATCTCTATCTATTTACGGTGTATTATTTTAGTAGCCTAAAATTACTAATCGGCATTTGATTATCTCAATTTTTTTTTCAAACACATTGGGATATTTCATGTTTTGTTATGTTAATGTATGTAGTTTAAGAGCCAGCTTAAATCTGACAACACATATTTTACGGTACCTGAAATTTTGTCCAGCGAGACAGCTGTACCCACTAAACAAGCAATGGGTACTATAGCTAAGCCCGGTCGCGGTAAGTTTAGAGTCCCTCAGGAGGAGTAGGTATGAAAATTAGATAAATTCTACGGTAGCTGCCATCTTAATGTCATAATATACCTCCACTAAGACTGAAAAATAACAATGGCTGCCAATTTCAGAGGTTGTAACGTCACGGCAGCCACTTTTCAAAATTCGAAAAAAAAAATTAAAGTATTTTACGACATCACAAATTTATTTATGTTATTTATGAAACTATTTTGAGCTTATATTAAACGTTGCTGCAATTTTCTCCGGTTGTAAATATCCGGCTGACAGCGAAACCTTGCCAGCAGCCCGTGCATATACATTTATGCATAGTTCTAATTTGTACATCCGTAGAATCTATCTAACATTGAAATTACTCTAGTAAATGTAAAAAATCTTATAATTATACAAATAAACAAACACATTTTGGGGACATTGCAAATATGTAGGTATTGGGGCCAGGTAGCCTAGTGGTTAAAGTGAAATTGTTTCAATTACCTTTGCCTGCCAAAGTTTGAGGTACCGTAAAATATGTGTTGTCAGATTTAAGCCGGCTCTTAAACATTAATTCATAGATATTCTTATGCCATTTTCAGAAGGAAATCATACCGGTTTTATTTTAAACATATTTGAGATATATTCTTGAGATAGATTAAAGGTATATATCTCGGTTTCCATATGAAGAAAAATAGAGATGCAATACATATCACAATCATATAAAGCATAGCGCCATAATACTTTACCTGGAGAAATGATCAAGTTTTGTGAAACATTTATCTTTGGAACAGACTGTGCTCCTAACTCATACACAGGTGTGTATGAGTGATGTGATAAATGAGAAGCTCCTCGGGAAGATCCTTCAAGTGCTAGAAACAACGTTGGAACTACATTGGATTCAAACTACAGCAGTAGGTACGTGTTTATCCGTGAACATTTTCGCCTCAAAATGATCCTGGCAGAGTACATAGCCCTTATATAATATATCCAACTTCCCTAATAGTTCTTCTCGACCACAACTTATAACCCATGTTCTTGCCCTGAAAATAAAAATTATTCAAAATATTACTATAGAATCCCATGACCATTTTACTATAGAATACCAGAATGTTTTGTTTTTGTTTGTAATTAACTTCTTATTTTAGCGTATTTCCTGTACAAACGCTTTCCTGGAGCAATACGAAAACAGTACAAATACTTCTACAATCGTTTAATTGTTGCTTACCTCGAAACATCAGAGGGAAATCTAAAGAAACTCTTCTTGCAGTTGTAACTTTTGTTTTTGCATAATTTAGCAGCACATGTTGCTCCCATCTTGAAATCACTCTATATAGTATTTCAAATGACTGTAATACACTAGGAATACCAAAGATCGGAAAAGAATTGCAACTTGTAACATACAAAGTAAAAACACCGGCAGATAACACTCGACGCAACTACGGCACTGGAGCGATTAAATATGCAGATAATAAATCCAAACACACACCACTGTTTTGATAGGTTTTACAGCGACGCACAGTGGGCCAGAATTTCGTAAAACATTGAAAAATATCCAACAAACCAATTTTATTAAATTTTATCGTGTAATCATTTAAAAATAAGAAAAGTGAGTTAATTTCACTTATATACAGCTCAAAGTACCCAGCATAACGATATAAATAAAACCACAATTAAATTATTCATCATTTCTACGGGCAAAATTGTAAAACTTATTGAAGATCTTGCATTTGAAATTTAAGGTATAGGAAAACATGAGAAAATATCCCAAGTTTAATTTTGATAGCTATATTTCAAAAAGTAATAAACCTTTCAAATAAAGAACAATTTTGTTAAAACATACAGAGTGACCAATTTGAAAGCGGGCCACCTCTCTAAAACTGTTATTTATTATCCGATTCACAAGTTTCTTTTTCCAATAGATAGAGCATCAATAATTCTAGTTAGGTATCATAAATTCAAAATAAAAATAAATATTTCAAGGCCTACTTCGAATTTTTTTTCATGGTCAAAAAACATACTAGCGATTTTTTCAATTGGTTTATGTAAAAATTACGGGAATGCGTCCATCTTTATTAAAAAAAAAACTTCTGAATCGGATAATAATTAACAGTTTTAGAGCTTCAAAGTGGGTCATTCTGTACATATATACATTTATATTTTTCCCTAAACATGTTATCGTTATCGACACAAACATCCAAATTCTGCTCTTTTCGTAGCTGATTGGTGCACGATTGAAATAGCAGAGTTATGCGAAACATTTATTAAAACTGTTTTAATTTAATGGCAAACTACAGAAAACACAATAACAAATTCAAAAAATACAATGGCTTTCAACATTTCAAAACATTTGTTTTTGTTTTGATTTCAACATTAGAAACATTACAAAAAATAAAAACATTTGATTAAACAACTACGGAAAACATATAATTTTACTTATTCCGAGTCACTATCGGAGCTTGCATCGCTGTCAAAACAACCGTTGACTGCAGCTGGCTGCAATAGGTTCAGTGCCTCTGGGCAAAATTTTCTTTTTTTAATTGAAATTATTTTTCTTAAGCTAGTGATTTTTGGATCAGAGGAAACGAGCATGTTATTAAAGACATCAATATTTGAGGCAACTCTATTGAACTTTCTGGAGTGATGTTCCCTATATCTCCTGTATTCCTTGTTGCGTGCCTCTTGGGCTTCTTCGGACAACTGTCCTATTGGCACGGGTGCTGATTGTACAATGACTGAACCATGTATTAGCATTTTGTGAATGCCTGCTGGCATTTTATACCAGGGATATTTTGTTACCAAATATTCAGCAGTTTCCATTGCATATGTATCAAATTCATTCTTCTTCACATTAAATCCACTAGCAATGACTTGTAAGATGACAAAAAATCTGTATATTAACGCTTGGTCAAGTCCTGTAATTTCGGCCGAAATATCATAATTTCGGAAAAAATGTCTCGCGCAGTTTCCATCATTTGAAGTACCACTGCCCTGTTTTGGTTGGTCAACGATGATTCCCAGGCGAGATTTAAATTCGTTTTGAATTTTACGTTTTTGTTTTTTAATGATAAGCTTATCTCCACCACGTGCCTGCCACTTTTTAAGTGATAAACGATACGCAATTTTTAGGAGGCATTCAAACGATCTTATCCAGATGTGGAGGGATGTGATCCCGAATTTCAGATATTCATCTTTTATAGGTTTTTTAAAGACCTTTTTAATGTCGTTCATTTCATTTGGGGAAGCCCCACATAAATAGCATACTTGTGACGAAGTACCAGTTAAATAATTTATCATTTTTGTGTCGATCATTGTCATGTAAAGTTCATGTTTTATATCAAAATGGTTTTCATTTATCAGGAACTTCGTTGGAATTAAGTTGTCAATTTCGGCTTGCATAACGGCAGATTCGATATTTGATACTTCAATATTTTCTTTCACAAATTGAATTTTACAAGGTCGGCAGTATCTGGTAGATGAAGGTGAAGGATTATTCCAAATTAAAATCTTTTCTTTTTTTTTATTATGAGTGTATAGCTGCAGTGGAACCAAACATGTCATAAGTAAATTCGTATCTGAATAATTACCTTCAAACGCCTGCTTATATTCCTTTTGTCCAGAACTACCATCCATACCCCATTTGGAAATCATGAATAATTCACGTTGTATTAGGCCTTCAAAAGCATCCAATTCTAGAGTTGAAAGCAATCTACGAGTCGTATGGTCAAGTAATGACTGAAGTTCCACGGAAGCAGAATGTTCAGTGGCTGTAATGTTGTTGGGATAGCACAACTTTTTGGCCTCTCTAATTTGATTATATGGAGGATAGAGATTGGAGTTATTTTCCTTTGCTACATTCCTCAACTCTTGGTACTGCCTTTTAGATAATCTAGCATCCACTATTAAAGCCAAGCATCTTTCACTGCCCAATTGACTTCTACTGTACTCAGATTCGTTTACAATATTATTTTCGTATATAATGTTGCGTATACATTTGGAGGTCGTTTTTCTTCCATTGGATTTTAGATTCATCTGAGCTGCAAACAGAAGTTCGTAACTATCTGAATTTCTTAAATGTTTAGTTCCTCGAAATTTTTCGCTGTAGGTGAGTTGGCCAAATTCTAATTTGCACCATCTGCTTTTTTGGCAGACATGCAATTAAAAAGTAGAGAGTTTTTCAACCAGTTCTCATTTTTTCTCAAAAAAACATGCTTAGTCCTATTTACTGCGATCCATCTTCTACGGAACTGAATAGCGTAATTCTTAGCTAAATCTTGAATTGTTTTTTGATTTTGCTGGCTACACTTTTGGCATACCACAGTTAACAGAGTTTCTTTTATTTCATTTCGTTTCATCCCACCATCAAATAATGTTGATGTGAATCCTGTGGACTCTTCGCTCTAAAATAAAAAATTAATATTCTTTTATTAAAAACTCTACACTTTTTTGCTTGATGCAGTTTAGGAACAGTTCTCATCATGTATCATTTGAAATTACTCTACCAAGTTATACCAAAGCAACGACTGAACGGGAAAAAAAACTACTTTTAAATATGACATTTCGAAAATATACTGTCAAAACTGTTAATTTCGTACCTACTAACATTCTACTAATTACCTTTTCATTCATTGCCGATAAGTATACGATATTTTGCATGAAATTGTAATGGAAAATTTCATTAATGTTACTGTGTATATCCACACGCGTGTGCTTATAATACCTTCCCCACACAGAAAATGTTGCTTTTTCTCCTGTATAGGCACCATTAGGCATCAGGTTTTTTTTCAATAATGAAGCCTTAGAATTGTTAATTTTAATTACATCAACAAAAACGTGTAGCTCAGTGTAGCTCTGGAGATATCTCTCGTGAAATATCGAAGTTATATTTCATTTTTGCTTTTACACGCATTCACTAAATGAATAAATTTTTTAGTAACTTCGCAAAAAAAACTACATAATTTATATGGAATAAAACCTTAAGCTTACCTGAATCTAGTCCATCCATTGCGTATGTCAAATACTTAATCCACCTCGAATTGTACCGTCTCAAACTTGAGCCATTTGTTTGAACAAAATAAAGCGGGCAATAATTTAATTTACCGACATTTGTCAAACCAGCATGTCACCATGAAAGCTGACAGAAATAAATAATTATATTGTTTTTACAAGGTTTATGGCCTACTTGACTGTTTTCAGCATGAGGAGAATTAGTGAGCTTTTATTATTCAAAACTGACTTTTTCAATGTTTAGGGGATACCTGGCCCACTGTGCGACGGTGGGAGGAGCGCGAACATCTGCGCGAACTACCCCCTCCATAGGGAGTTTTATAGCTTTAAATGCCACCACGATAGAACAGTTTTATAGCTGTGTATTTACCTAAGCTGTGTGTATTCATCAGTGTTGTTAATCGGCGGATTAAAGTCCGATTTTCGGACTTTTTTTCGTTCAGCGGACTTTTTTCGGACCAGGAATTAATTCGGACTTTTTGGATATTACATATTTGCAGCACCATCAACTAACAAGTTTTGATTGGCAATAATCAACAGTCAAAATTAACACGGAACGGGGAACACGCCATGCAGGAGATACTTTTCATTTTTGAATGGCGGACTTTTTCGTGGGCCACAGCTTAGTAAGCTATGTGTACTTATCTAAGCTGTGGGCCACAGGTTAGATAAATCTAAGCTGTGCCTTCGCAACAGCTTAAGCTGTGCCTTCGCATTTAATCGCATTGGTATTGGTGCAACTGTCAACACTCAACAGTGTCACCTATGTTACTGTCATTAAAACATGAAACATACACTTAGCAGAAATGAGACATTTATTACGAAACAATAAATGCAGAACCAATTCAATTTGATTCCATTTCAATAATGAATGATACTAAAAGGTATTTGTATCAGTATTTGATATCTTGTCGACAAAATGGAAATCTCAGCTATATAAAAGTTTCAGTTGTATACATTACTTATACAGATTCGTCGACGATACTTGAAAACCTCTGTGCTTGTAAATTTACCCTAACGGGAAAACCGACCGTGGCGGTACACGCATATGCGGAATATTTGGGAAACAGGTCACGATTTCATTTGTTTTCTCTTAATCAATTAGGCCAATTGTCTTTCGTTGTATCCCACAGTTTTGCAGGCATAGGTGCGTTTCAATATTACGTCCGACAGATATCGCCCGACGAAACAACTATGACGTCATACATCGTCCGTTACCGGACGACAGACGTTAAATTGAAACGCACCTCCATGAGTCGACACACCAGGGTTTTTAGACATCTTACTTGGAGTCTTGGACGATAACCATCCAAACTGATTTCATGCATTTTAAACTCCGAGCAATAAAAGACTTAGAGATGCCATTTCTATAATCACAACACACATATGTTATGAAAGCTCCATAACACTATCATTTTTTACAGATTGTGGGTGAGGGGTAAAACTCCGAGTTCGGTGGGGAAGATTTGTTAATTGTTATGATATTCGGACGTAAGCGTAGAACCAGTGGCGTGCTAATTCATTTTCTCATGTTTCATTTTTAATTAAAAATATGTATAATTAGACACGGGTCGATGCAGAGAAATTTGTTCTAACATGCATTGGTATCCGATAGGGGACCACATACCTGGTTAGAAAGCACGTGTGTTATCAAGATGTCAATCCTGACGTCTGATGCTTGGCGGAAGTGCTGTAGGTTTCCCTAAGTTAAAAAGTGAATGCGCTACCAATAATTTCTAATTAAGGCGGCAAATAATAGCCGCCATGTACCATCACAGGATATGCCTTTAAGTACACTCTACGAGTGTTGTCAGTTGAGAGTAACATATTTTATTACGATGAATAGGTACAAAAATAAGTGACAATTGTAAATGACATGAGAATTGTTAAAACGCCATGTGTACAACCATGACATACACTATTTTTTCTACGATCTTTTAAAAATTGACTTTTATTCGTTAATTGTGAACGCAGAAAGATAGTAATTATTGCTATGTGGCAATAGAAACTAAATTGCTTCAAAGCAATGAACACTTACTTTTGATGATACAATCAAAAATACTGTATTGTGCGAAGAATTAGATTATTGCTGATAATGCATAGAATAAGGTCATAAATAATAAAAAAAGTAAAACGTCAAAATATCCAAATCTTTGAATCACATTATTAAACTATACTATACACTTCATATACGATATACATGAATTACAATACACATAAGAGTTTACGCATAAACCGTAATACACATAAGAGATACATTCAAATTTATGATGAAAGTTTATCATAGAAATACGCATCCAAAGTGTAGTAAGCTATAGTAGCTCTCTAACTCTTCTTGTGATGTTTTTTTTTCTGAATTCAGGTTATTGATATTCTGAGGCAGATGATTGAAATTTTTTAGAGTTGTCAAAAAGTTATTTCTTAACTTGTGAGGAGTTAGGCTTGGGATCGATCGATATTACAAGTCTGTCGGCAGAAAATCGATAATTTCTTATGTAGTTATTATTTAACTTCTTGCATCTCCAAAAGAATTGAAGAAATTCAATGAGGGATCTCCCGAAATTTGGAAGGAGTATGGGCTCCCTCAATAGATTAAAAATACTACTGAACCAATTGATTAGATTTCAAACCTGCGATGATTCACAGTGTTCCATTCACAGTAAAGAAGTTTACGTCCAGGTCCGGTTTTACCAGAAGCGATACGTCACTGACAATATTCTAGATCGATTATTCATATTGATATGTGTGATATTCCTGGTATATAAAATATTTTATTCGAATGGGAATATCGACAACTTCTGATGAACGGATTACCTACGGGATAATCCCTGTATGTCAACAAAACATTCCAATACCCATTAGATATAGCTAGTGGCTTATGATTTGAATTTGGTTAATGAAGAGTTGAGTTTGCTTACTTACTTTCCTAGTTATTGATTGGTGATCGTTCAGTCGGTTTACATAGTAAAATTGTTTTTTTTACAGGTATTTCAACAAATAGTATATTTTTGTCTCAAAATCGGGATGAAAATTAGCAAATTCAATGAAAATCAAATTATTAATACCAATGAAAAGGTCAACTATGCCCATGGTTTGATTTGACAAGACGACAAATAAGTCGTAAACGGACGTAAACAAACATGATCGCCAAGTTAAGAGTGAATATAATACGGAAGTCCAACCTGATCACCGAGTGCAAACGAATATTTCCGACAATGCACTTTTTTAACATGATTCGGGCTGAGATGTTTGTAAACAACTTCGGGTATGTTGCTTTCGAAAAAGAGACAGAAAAGCCCTCTCTATATCTTTTATTACTCGGAGATTTTAAATGGGTGAGATGTGTTTCAAAGGCGTTTTCCAAGTTTTAATATGCTCTTTTTATGAAAAATTCAAAGGAACTCATGTGAATCAGGATTATAAGATCTTGGAGAATGTCCATGATCAAAAGTAATTGGAAATGAAACCAAATAAATTAATAAGGGGATTTGTAATCCAATTACCTATAAGTACCTGAAATTGTACCTAACCATATTAGGAATAATTAAGTACGTTTTAATTATATCTTTGAAATTGTATAAGTGTGAGATTTCACATAATTGACCTTTTTGTTATTAGTTTAGTACATAGACCTTCTTCTATGAGTTCTGTAGTTTAGGGCCATGTTGGATGCGACCCTATGGTTGCCAACTGCGTAAAATTAAATGCCCTTAAATTTTATAGGGGATTTTAGTTACAACTGGAAAAGGGTACCGACAATGATAAATGACATTTCCTAATAATAAAAGAACTTATCTTTCTTTCCACTTTGCTTTTGCATTTTGGTGTGATAAAAATAAAAGGCTCTATTCGAATAAAATAAAAGACGCAAACGGCCTATACTACTTTTCATACGATAGTTCGTAAATGAAAACCCCGGTTTTCGCCCCAGCATAATCGCTTTGTGGAATTTTGAAACAAGAAACAGTGAAAAAAATTACAACTTTTTTGGAAATATCTCGAAGATTATTTAAAATCGTTTTACAGTCAACGAAACATTTGTAGAGATTAATAAAACCTACCAAATGATTTTTTATACGCCCACATCGGTGCATTTTTCACTGAGAAAATCTGGGAAAACCTTGAAAAAGAGACCATTTTTCAAAAATTCATAATTTGCATACATATCTGAAGGTAGACAAACAATATTGAACTTCTATCTAAGGCGCCCTATTCCCAATACGATAAGCAATGATCTAGATGTCAAATCATCTGAAAATGTGAAGTTTTTGGGGTCTTATATAGATAGTCAGCTCACCTGGGATGACCACATAGACAGTGTCTGTAAAAACTTAATAAATCATAAAATGAAGAAGTAAGTAAGCAAAGTAACATTCATTCAATATTTCAGTAACCTTTCATGGTAATGTGTAATGTTACATCAGAGTTTTCTGCTACCTTACTGCAAAGGTTCAGCATCTACTGAAACGGACGTTCAGCAATATTACAAATGGTATATGCCATTATTAATTATCCCAGCAAGGTTTCTGCAACATTGCATATAATATACAGGAAAATTGCAAATGTGATATTGAAAATGACGTCTTATGACAATGTTGCAGCAACTACTGAAATGGATTGATGGATGTAATCTTTCATAATTAGTAATTGCAGCAAGGTTATCGCAACATAGAATATAAATTAGTGGAAAATAACATATTCAATATTTTTATATAGCAGCAACTTACCACCAATCTTGTCTATTACTTTCCATAACATAACAGTAAGATTTCATAAATTACGTTCCAGTAGGTTTGTTCGCTACTGAAGAATTTTTGTATTTTCACTACTTGCTACTAATATTGATAGAAAATGAATACAATCTTCATGGGAGACAGATCATTCAGTATTGATGTGTCCTCTATGGAAATCAGACTCATCATTTTCTAGTTTTTAGAAACAAGCAGTGACAACCCAAAATATCTTCTGAAATGATACCTATCAATTTGAATGTCCATTTAAATCTTGGAGATCAAAAAGACAAAAATTTGATATTGAAACCTTTAATTAAAATATCACAAAAAAACAAATAAGTACTCATATTGAAATGTAATATTTAAAAAAAAAATCAGTTTGGCCTTATCAGGTACCAGAAACAAAATAATCATTGAATTGAATGTGTAGCTTAAATCTCGACATCTCGATCTACTACCTAACCCTACAAGTAACGTGTTTTTGCGAATTGTAGAAATGCATCATGTCTGATGTATGGAGATGAATTTCTCACTACATCTGGAACAAAAATATTATAAATAAATATATAATCAGTCAACTCAACAATTATGGTCTTATTTCAATATAGAATGTACAATTGAACTTGTCCTTGATTATGACACTATTGTGCTTACATATTTGCTTTATATTCAAATTGAACTGACTCGAATTTTAAAATTTGTTTAGATTTCAATTCTTTGATTCTGAAATTGTCTTTTTTGTTGAACCAATTGCAAAACATGGCACAATGATTTGTGAAAAAACGTTCAAGACTTGTTCCAACACAAAACTTTTCATTCAAGCCACCGCAATATATTGAAAAACCTGCATCTAAAATCGAGATGTAAAAGTATTCCACATCATTTACAAATGTAAAAGTACCTTTCAAATTGACACTACTACAAGATTTATTCGCAATATAAGGAGAAAAAACATTTCCCTAATAAACGCAGAATGAGCACACCAGACCATCCTAACCTAATATAATATTTGATGTGTCGCCTTACCTTACATGAAGATGCCTTAAAATTATTAGCATTATCCATTATCTGCTTCAACACTCAGTGAACTCTTAATCAAAAAACAAAATTGCAGAAGAATGTGTACTTTACTTAGGTCACAGATTAGAAAACATACAGGTGGGAAGGTTATGGTGGATTTATGCAGCAATCATAAGTCATAAGTCTTTAGTCATAAGGAAGAATATTCGTCAATGATTGGTTGGTCCGTATATTTCAACCAATCATTGACGAATATTCTTCCTTATGACTAAAGACTTATGACTTATGATTGCTGCATAAATCCACCATTAGACAAGACAAACGAAATTAGAGAGAGATGGAATTGCACACCAATTTAAAGCCCAAGAAGTTTAAAGCCCACTTTGAAGGCTGTCACTGCTGTCAGATTAATAAGGTTAGGTTTATTCGATTTTCGAGAGATTTCTGGTTTCTAGACATCTTAGATTTTTGGATTTTGTTGCAATTTAATTTGAAGCAGTAGAGCTGACAATAGTGACAATGCATAAACAAGAAAGAAGCGGATTTCATTGCATGTACAAAAACTGCGGATGACGTTCATCTTCTGATACCACAGAAATATTAAAATTTCATAGGGTTCCTAAAGATGTAAGATGTAAAGTCACATACCTCATAAAATGAGGTCTGTGTGTAAAGTATTCATTCTATTAGTAGGTGGTATCTATTCTATAAATTAATGAAATTGATCAAATAGTTGAGCTTTAGCAAGAAAATGTATAGAAGAATTGATTACTGCAATGTGATGAAAACATGTCAGTTTTTCATATTAAATAATGGTAATGTTATATTTCAGGTGCAACCTTCATGTACAAGCTTGTGTACGAAAAGAACGTCTGGGTGATATATCTATAGGCAATTTCTATGGGAAGTTTAGAGTTTGTAGCCTGCATTTTGAAAATTGTATGTACAGTAATCTTTCTGAAACGTCACGTTTACTTCCTTATGCAGTGCCTATCGATTGTGAAGCAATTCAAGTACAATGTGGTTACCTACTTAGTTTCTTTTATTCCATTGAAAACTATTTCAATATAAATTGCAGAAACATTGTTTTGGTATTGTAATTACATGCTAAACTTTTTTACAGCTCATACTGATGTTGCAAGCACTTCGAGAGAGCTTGATACAAATTTTGAAAGTCCTATACCGTCCAAGAAGATAAAAGTATTGCAGGTTATCACAATTCCTTCCATCTGTGATACTGGCACACTTTCAACAGTAGAATGCCTTGATGTGCAGCAACCATTTATGGTACCAGTTGAAACACAAAGAACTAAAGTTTCCAGCCATACCCCCAGAATGAGGAAACTCAAGCTAAAAAATGAAAGCTCTTCAATCTGAAAATAAGAATTTGAAAAAAGAATTAGTCCAAGTTGTCGAGCCATGTGAAGAAAACTTTCTTCAACTTGGGGATAAGTATTTGAATCCTGAGATGGCTCGATTTATTAGGGCACAAGTAAATTTAAACAAAACTAATAAATTTGGCAGGCGATATACAGATGAATTCAAACGATTCGCCCATTATTTATTTTTTGGGCCCTTGTTATAAATATTTACAGAATATATTTTTGATGCCTTCTACAGGATCCCTTCTGTTATTTGTAAAAAAATTAAGTTTTCTGCTGGGTACAACGAAGTTTTATTTAGAGATATTAAAACTAAATGTAAAACAAATGCATTCACAGGGTATCTTTTATACTGTATGCATCGATGAAATGTCCATCAAGACAAATTTGAAAAATTTATAACAAATAGTCGTGCCAATCAAATATGTAATATTTATAAAAGTCTCAAAATTCAACTACCCCTGCGGAAACTTTCCCTATATTTATCTCATAAAATTATTTTTTCCACTATGAATATTATGTAATGAAAAATAGCAATGCTAGGTTTAGAACTGTGCCTAAAAAAATACAAAGTTTACTTTTTTAATGAATTTGCAATAGGAACCCAGGTATAAAATTGTGATTGATTTTGAAATAATAAAGAAATTATTTTTGCCAATATTTTTTTTGTTACCTCATAAAACTGGTCCACCAAATTGTAGAAAACTGCTTTTTTCCAGATTTAGTTTTTGTAAATCATTTGATGATATCTGAAGACTGCACGCTTTGATGGGTACCAATCAAAGTTTTTATTTTTTGGATGATTCCTATGAAATCAAATAGCTAAATTTTGAAGATATACAAATGCATTCACTCGAAAAAAAAATGCAATTCTTTCCTTACTTTATTGTTTCACAAAATTTTGACTGATTAATACAATCTTCGTATTAACAGTTTACTTTGATAAAACTAATTTTAAAAATAATTTTACTAGTTCTGTTTAAACAGAAGAGAAACTTTAACTGAAATGAAGCTCCAAACAATTTCTCAATACAAATCTACCACTGCACTGCTTATTGTAGACATCTTTACGCTGGCACATGGTACTCTTACATTGATTCTCTACTGAAACCATTATCATCTGAATCCCTTATTGTGAGTGGAGACTATATGTTCTCTCCTACGAGCTAGAGTGCGCGAAGTTTCATCTTTGCAGGGTTAAATATTTTTATTTTATTCTTTCTTCTACATATTTACATTTAAACATTATTGTATTTCAGTTTGAATCAAGAAATTATTTGGAAATTAATTATCTATCCTGAAAAAAATTTACTCATGAAATTTTCCAGTTGTATAAAAGTGTTAACCAAATGTTGGAACACACTGCATTTTAGATTAGCAATATTAGCACAACATTTAAATCATTTTAAGCTAACTAATATTAATTTCTGCAAAAAATAATAAAATATCTGTCAGTGTCTCTCCATAGATTCTCTCATTCTTGACACTAATGACAATTGACAAATCAAATGTATACGTTCCATGCAATGGCAATACTGTGCCCGGGATGTTCGTTATAGATCTGGCAACATTGGTGCACACCAATTTAAAGGGCCAAGGTCATAGAGTCGGCAATCGAAACATCAAAAGAAATGGGCGGAGCTTCCTATCTGTATGTTTTCATCTGTGCTTAGGTACCTAGGTTAAGAACGAATGAAAATGTCCAAAACGAAACTAACGCAAACTGCAAAGGCACTACACACAACAATATAATTTACAATATCAAAATGGCGCGAGGCGCGTGCTTGTCTGGGATCTGGGTTACTGAGTCGCCCCGTTAAGTGGCATCTCATCAAGACCGGGAAATTCAAAACTGGTTGGATTCCTGATAAATGAAATATTATTTCAAGTTTCTTTATACTTACCATTTAAAATTGTCCCAGCGTATCATTTTGTATATTTCTGCGATGATGCAATCGAAAATTGAAAGTGTATTGTGTTTTCTAAATACTGTCAATATTGTTTGTAGTTAGCTTATGTATGGTTGTAAATATCATGGAATTTCAAACTCAGTGCAACATTGCGATTTGAACTTGTTCGATAGTTCCAAATGTAACTTGCACTCAAATTGTTGGTAGATAGTTTCTGTATTGTTGCATTTACAATGAACTTTCACGGATCATGTAACATTGCACTTGAAACTCAATCAAAAGCTTGCTTTATAACTTACAAACAACTTGTCTGTAGTTTCTTCTGTTATGTTAAAAACTTAAATATAGCATTGAGCTTTATGTAATATAATATTTTCATTTTACGATGGCAAGCCATACATAATATTGTGGCAATATTTTGTAACATTACATGCTTAATTGCTGACCATATATTATGCATTGACTTACACATATCACAAAACATTTTGTGCTGGGGTAGAGCCACAAATTTTAAGAAAGTTTTTGTGATGCAAAAGAACATAATAAGACTGATTTTTAAAATAGGGTATATGGATAGTTGTAAACCAACTATGATTAAGAATGAACTCCTAAGTGCTCCCTGTATATATATATATCCTCAAGTGTCTGATGTACGCAAGACAAAACCTTAAATATCTACCCACTCTCTCAACTACACATCAACACAACACACGCAACAGCAAAACTTTGATGGTACCTACACATCGAACACTGGCATATGAGAGATCACCACTTTATAATGCAATCAAGTTATACAATAAGCTCCCACTAAAAATCAAGCAAATTCCTGACAAACTCAAATTCAAATCAGCTGTGAAAAATCTTCTTGTAACTAATTGTTTCTACAGCATATCAGAATATTTGGGTGTTACCCAGTTATGTGTCTAATAGGTTTTAAGTGTGTTTTTCTGTTTGGAAATGTGTAATTTTATGAGTTGAAATTTCTATGTATATTTTTAACAAGTTTATGTCATTTGTATAGTATTGATATTATTATAATACTCGCTTTTTTATTATAACTTTTTTATGACTTGTCATATTATGTACTACTTGATAGTAGGTTTTAACAATGTTTTTCTGTTTGTGAATGTTTAATTTTATCTGTTGATTTATTCTGTTTGTTCTAACCAATTTTGTATATGTAATTTTATTTTATTATTTTCCTAATTATTTATTTAATACATATTATGACGTGCCATATGTACTACCTCTGTACCTTAAATGGTCAATAAATTTCTATTCTATTCTATTGAGGAAAATGATATAGATAATAAAAAGTGATTTAACTGTGCTCAAGATGGTTTCTGGCTGGTTCGTAATTTTTGCACAATGGCGTTATAAATAATTTAAGTGCAAATCTTTCTAACTGCGCCGATTTAAGGGAAATCATCTATTAAAAATTCTGTAAGCGGCATATGGAAGTAAAAATCTATATCTACAATTTGTTTATTTTGGATTTTCACATGAGAGGTGGGAAATGTGTTGAAAATGTCACTGGAAGTTACTCTAAATGCTTCAAAGTGCACCTGAAGTCGCCCGAACTCAACTCGTATTAACTTCAGTGCGACATCGGGTGACATCGGACGCACTTTGAAGCGTTTTGATCAACTTTCAGTGACATTTTCAACATATTTCCCACCTCCCAGGTCCAAAATACGCAAATTGTATATATTGATCTTTACTTCCAGATACCGTTTACAGAATTTGAATACGACCATTTCCCTTGATATTGGCGCATCTTGCAAGATAATAACAATAAAGATATTTATTAGGCAAATACAATATATACATTAGGATCAAAATGTTGATTATAGAAGTATCACCAGACGATAAGTGTAAGAACACTTGTTTCGCATATATAATAAAATAACTTAACACTAACAATATTGTAAAAATATAAAAAATATAAAACAGCATACAATATCATTAAAAGAATTTTAAAAAATGTTAATAACGATGTTAAAGTTATTAGTGAACTTTCAAAACAAATTTTATTTATAATAATAAGATTTTTAGGATGAAGTATATTCTGCGGAACTCCATATTAATAGTGATCTAGAAACTATTTTTGATATTTCTTCCGCCCACAAATTAAAACTTAATTCTAAGAAATCTGCTGTGATGCTATTCGGGCCAAAGAAAGACAGAGTAAATGCTATCAACTTAGTACAAATCCGCATTGAAAATTACATCTTACCTCTTGTCTCTGATATAAAAAATCTAGGTTTGTGGTTCGACACTGAGTTACGCTTCACTAGGCATGTGAAGAGAATTGAATCAGATGGTTATGATTCAATTCTCTTATAACGTTCTCAGACAATTGTTTCCGAATCGGGATTTACTCACCACGATGCGCCTGCAACGTATTCAAAATAGCTGCTTACGCTTTTTCTTTGGGGTGCGTAAATTTGATCATATATCCGCTGTAATGAAGGAATCAGGCTGGCTGAAACTAGAGAAGTTTAGAACATTACACTTGTTGATCAATACGCATAAAGTTTTAAACACCAGGAAGCCTGACTATCTATTGAACATACTCAAAACGTTTTCGAATATAAATAGATTCGCCACACGTAACAGGTTATTAGTTCTAGTCATTCCCAAGCACAAGTCTTCAATTTTTACACGCGTTTCTCATATAATGCCCCGAAACTTTACAACTCACTTTCCAGTGAATATAGGTCGTTCACAATCAAAAACTTCAAAAAAAGGTTGAAAGCATTTTTAGTTGCTTAGTTTTTTTTTATACTGACTATGGCTTACTCTTTATGACTCGCCATTATAATTCTGAAGATGTAACAGGTTTTTGTATTTTGTATACAAACTTTGTGTTCACGAAATTAGTAGATTAAGATTATTGATTGTTTCTTTCTCATTTGATTTGTTTATTATAAATGTGCTGTCAAGGTTGAGTTTAAAAACAGCGCAGGCTGACACTCCGCCTATTCACTATGATTTTTTTCTCACAATTTTTGTCATTATTTTGTTATATTAATAATATTCACAGACATGAAACAAGACAACTACAAACATAAGATCAAATCTAGCCTTAAATAATCCAGTTAATAGTAGTAAGTCAATAAGTATAGAAACATACAACTCTATTCCCATGAATATAAGGAATATTGATAACTACAAACAATACAACAGACAACTTAAAGCACACACCCTAGAAAAACAATGATTTATCTAACATTCTATACCTACCACAAACCCACATTAAACGAAAAGTACTCTGATACCAGCATTTCGCTGAACAAGAGTCTCAATAGCACCTTATATCAAGTATGTACTATACAAGTTATGTAAACTGAATATTACTGTGATTTCTTTCATTACCCACTAAGGCACTTATTCTGTGATATTGTAAATTTTAACTATAGCTAATTTATAATAATTAGTAAAACTCAAAAAATTGTAATTTTGGAATTTTTATAAATATATTCATTGAATAACAGCTACTTACTACTACTAAATAAAATTGAATTGCCAAAAGCTACTATAAATCCACACTAATTATAACTATACTTCGTTATCAGCGTACTATAGCTGATTAGGAGTCTTTTGTATTTTTTAGAAAAACTATGTATTATGTATTTATATCTGGAAAATATCCAATTTAGTCTGTATGCTTAGACCTAGTCTTAATGTGTTTTTGTTTTATATATCCATTGAACAATTGGTTATGTTTATACATATATTGATATATTTTAATAAATAAATGCTATTATTTTCTTTTCTTAAAAAAAATACGTTTTTAATTATATATATATATACTCCCTTTTTTAGATGTGCCCTTAAATTGTTTATAAACGCGATTATACAAAAACTACACATCGGACAGAAAACATCTTGCGGGCACTTGAACCACATATTATCAACTATCAGTTTCCGCAATATTGTTTGTTCAGCTTCAAAGGACCCCGCACACCTCATATGGGAAAATGGCTCTCCGTCAAATTTCTTGAATTTTTGATATGTTGTAGAATTGATCATTCCGATGAAATGTTTCAACGGGCGCAACACGATCCTATGACTAGTTTTCGAGATACAGGGTGTTGAATATGAGAAACATTCACTTTTCATCACTCTGTATCTGCCAAGTTACGATTTAATTCGGATTTATCTTTTGTGGGATCATCATCACATCCGTGTATGATGAATTCATGAGAAATTCATTTCCAAATCTTTTCGTAGTACAGGGCGATTTCACTTGAAAACAATGCTATTTTGAGACTTTCATAATTTAGTTGTTTTATAAAGAGAAAATGCGAGAAAAGGTAGAATTATCACATAATATTATAAATTCATTTCATCTAGCATCACAGTTGATACAATTCATACAAGGTGATTCACAAATATGGAAACAAAACGAATTTTGGTTTTTGGGACACCTTGTAGTAATAAACCAACCTAAAATGACAAAATTCACTTGAAGAATGTTAAATGATATGTTCCATCGTATACAGAGTCGAATGATATCAATTTGAAAAATTAGTTATACTTTAATAAATAAAAACCTTGATTTTTTAAATCACCCTTTATCTCATAAGGGAGTCCGAAAAGAATTCAATATTTTTTCATGGGAGAACTCGAAATACTTTCATCCATATTGTACAAAATTTTCAGCGGAATCCCATGACGGGTTTTTCATATACAAGGCGAAAAATGTATGAAAAAAGCTACGATCTGTACATTTTCCCATTGCTATATTTTCAGTCCAGTTTTCGGCGGGTTTGCTGTAATTCTTCCTCGTCCGGCCACTTTTACTCGAAATAAAAATATTTCAATAAAATAGTGATCAGTTATTATACCGTACAATAGCGTACCGCATCCCTCGAAAAAAAGCCATAACTCGAATTATTATCTGCACAAGCATCGTCTAGTAGGCGATTCAATGGAAAAGTTATTTTTTCATGCTTAGTGTTTCTCAGAAGTTATATTATACTTATTACATCTGCAGAAGTTCGTTTTTTCGAATTTTCACTCTATAAAACAATAAAATATTGAAAGTCTCAAAATAGCATTATTATCAAAGGAAATCGCCCTTTACTACAAAAAGATTTGGACATGAATATCTCATGAATTTGTCACATAACGAAAATACCACATAGGATAAATCAGAAAAAAATCATAATTTGTATGTAATTATTTCTATCGGCTTATATAGATATATATTAAATCAAATTCTCGGCATATTTTTACACCAAATTAACGTTTTATGTTTCAATTATGTTCTTGTATCTTCGAATCGTATATATGTTTGTATATAGTATATACCCCCTTTCAGAGAACGTTTCTCTTTCTTTTTCTTGTATTTGAAACATCATCTGAATCATCTTCGAATACCTACTTATTAATATATTCCTCTTATTTCGTAGTAGGCATGGAGAACAATTCAAAGAGGATAAAATCAACAAAATTCTTATGTCAATAGTCGTTTTCTTGTTGTCATAAAGCCCGAGAACTCTTTTTGGGTTATTGGACTAATTGAAGTTTCTTTTTTACTGTTCAAGTTTATGTGATTTTCAGTGTTTGTTGAACTTTGCTGAACAATATGGCCTTCGCAAATAGAGTGAGTTGTTATGTTTGTGACCGAAATGTTATTCCTAGACTCTCAATGCGTTTGAATAGAGGAGATAATATTGATGTTTTGCAAATTGCAACATATCGAAGACAAACTGCGGGAAATCCACCTATTGATATTCAGAATGATACAAAAATATGTTTCAATTGTAATAACACAGTAATGAATGACATTATTGCTATGGAAAATAACCCGAATTGCCTTCGTCTCAATGTGGTGTCCCGCGTATCAAGTCGTGCGTGCATTATTTGTAATGCTCGTCAAAATATTCAAAGACTTTCTTTAGAATGTAGAGTGGATATTTTTGTTGCTTCTGACATCTATGTCCCAGATTTCTTGAGAATTTGTGGTCACCATCTTGATCATCAAGGTTTCCTTCCAAATTACTTGCATGGAGGTTTGAATTTTGTGAATAAACCATACATAATTTCCAATCTTCAACATTTTCTTCAAAGAATGAGGACATTTGCTAATAGAAACAGGCCACTCCGTAACTGGGAAGATATCAATTGTTTCACTGAAGACGAATTTAAGTATCTGACATCAATCTCAAAAAATCATTTTCGACAATTACTAGAATTTTGTGATATTGTTGAACAAGAGAAGAAATGTCGAAAGAAAACATTTGCTGACATTTTTGATCAAAATGAAACATGGAGTTTCAGATGAGTTTTTGAAAATATTGTTCAGTTATCCTTCTCGACAAACAGCAAGCTTCATTATTTCTAATGTGAGATTATCTCTTTTACAAAGGTTCGTACCGAACAATATTGGATTTAATTCAATAACAAGAGAAAATTATATTAACAGTCATGTATCCCCTTATACGAATCAACTGTACAATCCCACACCAGATATTCCCAAAGCAATAGTTTATATAGATTGTACCTACAATAAAATAGAAAAGAGCAGTAACTTCCGGGTATTGAGGCAATCATACTGTTTCCACAAGAATTAACACTTGGTCAAACCAGAGATCATAGTTGCCCCCGATGGATATATCTTAGCAATCAACGGGCCGTACTTCGCAGATGCTAGGAATAATGATGCAAGTGTTCTAAATCACGAATTACAAGTTGATTTGAATGGAATGAAAACATGGTTTCAAGAAGGAGATATTGTGATAGTCGATAGAGGCTACAGAGATTCAATCAATAGTCTACAAGAACTTGGCTTGCATTACTATATGCCACCATTTCTACCGCCGAATCAAAGGCAATTAACGACAAATGAAGCCAATCAGGCACGTTTAATAACCACTACTAGATGGATTGTTGCAGCTAGAAATGGACATTTTAAGTCAATTTTCAAATTTTTTCGTCAACCCATAACAGCAATACATGCTGCGAAGCTACATGACTATTACCTGATTGTTGGCGCTCTTATAAATAAATTCCATCCATTGATAAATATGCCTGGAACGTTGGATACGGCCACACAAATGTTGGTTGATTCCGATGATGTCAACATTGTTCAGGCACGAGTTGAAGCTGAAAACCTCCGAACTAGGAATGGTCGATGGATTCGTTTAAATCAATATCATATACAATCGTTTCCTCGCCTTGATATTGAATATTTAAAATTACTTACTGGAACATATCATTTACACTTGGCTGCGTCATATATCCAAGATACAACTCGTAGAGATGGTGAAGTAGACAACATTTTAGAAGTCGATGAGTTACATGGGGAACCCAATTTCCTAAGATTCAGAATATTTTCTCGGTTCAGGAATGCTGCTAAACACATGCTTTGGGTTGTTTTCACTGAAAGAGGTGACGAAAATCTAGAAGATCCTGCTCTCCCCATTACGGGGTATTATTGTACTTGTAAGTCCGGTGCTAGGACTTTAGGAACTTGTGCGCATGTTGCTAGCGTGATATGGTTTTTGGGGTACGCTAGATATCAAGAAAACATACATTTTCCATCCAATCGTCTTTTAGATTCCATAGGACATGCTGCAAATAGAATGCTTCCAGAGGACATGGATATCGGTCCAGAAATAGTTTAATTTTATTGGTTATTGGTAAGAATCTCCTTCTAATTCGTATTTGATAATGTTTTTTGATTAGGGAAAAATTCAGTTATCCATCATGTATTTTCCTTGTTGTATTGTCATGCACATGCTCGTGCCAACCCAATATCCGAAAGATATATCACATCCCGTTGAACTTCTATCAATTTATGTATAGATTATATATATATATATATATATATATATATATATATATATATATATATATATATATATATAGAAGTAAATAGAGTGATTTATGTTTTGATTCCGAGAGCCACCATCATCTGTCGACAGCTGTTTCGTGGTTTCCCACTCATCAGGACAGCTTTATGGTTGCTCTCGATTCCATGGTTCGTGCCAAATTAAGTTTCAACTAGTGACTGTAGATGTCACAAGTTACTTCCTGTTTTATATATATATATATTCACTGTTTATAGAACTCATTAAATTAAACAGCTGTTTCAGATTACTTATTACTAAGGTATCAACTGATAACACTAGTATCCTACGACATACCTCCATAATGACATGTGCCTGAGATTTATCCACTTGAAATGTTCCTTATATCGTTACATTCAAACTATTTAGCAGACATCTTGAACCTCCTGCATTATCTATGACGGGCATCTTTAAGACAGGCATACATTATGCAATGCAAGTTTGGTGCTATGCAAGAAATTCTTGCATAGCTATTGCATATCTCTTGCCGCGCACATTACATTATGCTGTTTCAGTGCAATTCTGATTTGTTTTGACATTTTGACATCACTGAAATTAATGAACATGTCTTGTTTCGTCCCTTTTTCCAGATGATGACCAAAATCACGTAATTAAGATGCCTGGTTACACGTAATCAATAGAGATACACTCTGCTCAACATATCAGTCACAACACAATGAAAATAGCTAGAAGATAATAATACTGTTTTTGAAGTTCACGTTGGTGACGCTGTTACCACTAGAAAAATTACTAGAATTGCATAAAACTTGCATGAAAAATAGAGCAGATGCTATTTTCAAAACTTGCATGGAAATTACACGCGCGCAAGCGCGTTAATGTAGTTTGGACTTGCATGGCACTTGCATTGCACGGAAATCGCATAATGTATGCCTGTCTTTATTATTGGGAATTCAAAATTAGATGCCAGCGCCAAAGTGGCAAAAAATGGAACCTCTTTCGCGTATTTATGTCGAAAGAACATAACCTCGTTGTCCTTTGTGCTATTGTTGTAGAAATGCTCAAAATGTCAAAATCATAGTTTCAACCTCATTTTCACGTAAGTATAGATTCAAAACCCGACACCAGAGGGGGTATCCCTTATCTTGAATTCCCAATAGCCATGGGATACATATTATGTGTGCCATCTGGCAAGGCCGTACAAGTTGTTATGAGTTGAAATAATGTTGTTTAGAGTGGTCATTTATTAGCGTAAAATAGTGAAATATATGGACTTTTTCAGAAATTGTTCGCCTTGTATATGAAAAACCCGTCATGGGATTCCGCTGAAAATTTTGTACGATATGAATGAAAGTATTTCGAGTTCTCCCGTGAAAAAATATCGCTATCTTTTCGGACTCCCTTATGAGATATAGGGTGATTTAAAAAATCAAGGTTTTTATTTATTAAAGTATAACTAATTTTTTAAATTGATATCATTCGACTCTGTATACGATGAAACATATCATTTAACATTCTTCAAGTGAATTTTGTCATTTTAGGTTGGTTTATTACTACAAGGTGTCCCAAAAACCAAAATTCGTTTTGTTTCCATATTTGTGAATCACCTTGTATGAATTGTATCAACTGTGATGCTAGATGAAATGAATTTATAATATTATGTGATAATTCTACCTTTTCTCGCATTTTCTCTTTATAAAACAACTAAATTATGAAAGTCTCAAAATAGCATTGTTTTCAAGTGAAATCGCCCTGTACTACGAAAAGATTTGGAAATGAATTTCTCATGAATTCATCATACACGGATGCGATGATGATCCCACAAAAGATAAATCCGAACTAAATCATAACTTGGGAGATACAGAGTGATGAAAAGTGAATGTTTCTCATATTCAACACCCTGTATCTCGAAAACTAGTCATAGGATCGTGTTGCGCCCGTTGAAACATTTCATCGGAATGATCAATTCTACAACATATCAAAAATTCAAGAAATTTGACGGAGAGCCATTTTCCCATATAAGGTGTGCGGGGTCCTTTATAAAAATTATAAATTTTTGAAAAGTGGTCTCTTTTTCGAGGTTTTCCCGGATTTTCTCAGTGAAAAATGCACCGATCCGGTCGTATGAAAATCCATTTTGTAGGTTTTATAAATCACTACAAAAGTTCCATTGACTGTAAAACGATTCCTTGCGTAATTATTGAGATATTTCTAAAAAACAAAAAAGTTGTAATTTTTTTCACTATTTCTTCATTAAAAAATTCCACAAAGCGATTTTGCTGGGGCAAAAACCGGGGTTTTCATTTACGAACTATCTTATAAAAATTAGTATAGGCCATTTTTATTTTGTGGGGAAAAAAACCTCTATAGCTTGATACATTATTTTCAGAAAATGTTAAAAGTTGATACATTTTGATTTTCCAACTTACTGGACATCTTCGAAATTGAACTTTGAGATTCCATCAGTAGATGGACGGACATTTAAATCAACATCAATAGCTCGAAGTTCTTCTGAGATTAGAAAACCCACATCTATAATCCGGTGTCGATGAACATCATCTAAATTTGGATATGTTGTAAAGTCCATTATTCTTAAATTTCAACATAACAGCAGAAACGGAATAAACAGATCACAAACAGTTATAACACAGCAGAAACAGTAAAAACACGGCAGAAATAGAAAAAACTCCGAAAAACGTTCCTTATTTACCAAAGCCAACAGAAAAGTGCGGTTCTTTCTTCTTTTTTTGAGTTTATTGTACCACGAAGCTGTCAATTACGCACTAAACCAATTGGTTAGGTGCATAACTGACAGCTTGGATGACACTTCCGCAAAACAAAAGACTTAGTCAAGTTTATGGAGGAAGTCTATCGCACAGCAAGTATACCAACGGAGAAGTATAGCTTATGTATATATTTATTTATTTGTTTAATTTCGGTTATACCAATTTGAAAGGATCACAAATCCAGTAGCGTAGTCAAAGGACCCCGCAAACTCCTTATGGAATTTGGGTCCCGGTGGATTTCTTTGAATTTTTGGTATGATGTAGTCCATGTAATTCTCAACCAATGTTACCATTGCGCCAACCCAAAAAAATTAACAGTTTTGCTGCTAGGGGGCTTTGAAATCACCCCTTGCGCAGATTAGACCATTTATTTTTGAACCCGGTATCAATATTTTCACGTTTCATTATTGCTAATGTTGCACAATATTGTGCAGTTTTATAAAAAAAATTCTTACCCCCTCCCCCTTTCCTCCCAACTCCCATTACGAAACGCAAAAAAAATATTTCTCGAGTGCCTTCAAATGTATCGTCGAATGTTTAAATATGCCTAAATAAGGGAAATAAGTTTTTTATGATTATCCCCCACCCCCGAAATGACAAAAAACGAAAAAATTCGGTGGATTTTTCTGAATTTTTGATATGATGCAGTTCCAGTTATTTTGAATAGAAATAAATTGGGTGACAAACCCCAAAAATGAATAGTTTTGATGCTAGGGGGCATTGAAATCATACCTTGCTCGGAATAGACTATTCATTATTATAGGCGGAAATAATTGCTCTACGTATTTTAGTTTAGATTATGCTAATCAATTGTGCAATTTTTTTTAAATTGAAAATCCAAAACCATCCCCTTACCCCCTACCCCTATTTTAAAACACGAAAAAAATTAATTCCCGGCTACTTTTGTAAATGCTTTATCATAATAAATGTTTTAATCAGCTCAAATTGAGGGAATCGTATAGTTGTTTAATTTCACCTTTCCCTCCCTTCAGAAAAATATTGGTGGAGTTCGCTGACTTCTTGGTAGGGCGTAGTTCATGTTATTTGAATATCAATTAATTGGGCGAACATCTTCAAAATAAATAAAAATTAGACATCCACAATTTGAGTTTGAGGTGGTGCCTGAATTAATTTTTTTCGTGTTTTGAAATAGGGGTTGGGGGTAATTGGTAGGTTTTAGATTATCAATTTGTAAAAATTTACACAATTGTTCGGCATAAAATAAAACAAAAATACGTGGAGACATTGTTTCCGCCTATAATAATGAATAGTCTATTCTGAGCAAGGTATGATTTCAACGCCCCCTAGCATCAAAACTATTCATTTTTGGGGTTTGTCACCCGATTTATTTCTATTCAAAGTAAATTGAACTGCATCATATCAAAAATTCAGAAAAATCCACCGAAATTTTTTCGTTTTTTGTCATTTCGGGGATGGGGGGATAATCATAAAAAACTGTTATTTCCCTTATTTAGGCATATTTAAACATTCTATGATACTTTTTAAGGCACTCGAGAAATATTTTTTTGCGATTCGTAATAGGAGTTGGGGGAAAAAGGATAGGGGTAAGAATTTTTTTATAAAACAGCACAATATTGTACAATATTAGCATCAATGAAACAAGTGAAAATATTGTTACCGGGTTCAAAAATAAATAGTCTAATCTGCGCAATGGGTGATTTCAACGCCCCCTAGCAGCAAAACTGTTCATTTTTTTGGGTTGGCGCAATGGTAACATTGGTTGAGAATTACGTGGACTACATCATACCAAAAATTCAAAAAAATCTACCGGGACCCAAATTCCATAAGGAGTTTGCGGGGTCCTTCAATTTTGGAAAGTGGCTAACAAGTTTTTTTGGATTATTGGCTTTGAAAAGAAGGCGTTGATATTTCTAATTTTATTTCAAATCGAAGTAGGCGTTGATATTTCTAATTTTGTTTCAAATCGAAGAATGCCTGATATTTCTAATTTTATTTCAAGTTAGGTACGGCGGTATAATAAAGCTATTGGAAAATAAGTCGGATAGCAAATAAAAAAGTTAAAGTGATGTCCCTTATTTGAATGGGCCAATCTGTATATTACCACTAGTCAATAATCGCCCGACTTCCTGCAGTAATAGCCAGTTGCACAATGACGCTGGACATTCTGGACACTAAATTTAGGAGAAAATTAAACTACTCTATTCTGTACACTGTGGACAATCTAGGTTTGCAAAACTCAAGTTTCAACTGATATTTTTCTGGCACCAAATGAAAGACTAAATGGAAAAAATCAAATTTAATTTACAACTTCCTTAAAATACAATCATATATTTCATGCTCACGCATCAATAGAATATACAGAGCGTTTGGTTTCCAAACAAATAAATACGTTTATACATATTATTTCGAGATTTACTTCTCCCATTTTCTTCATAAGTGTGAATGTTATCAAACAGATGACACGTTATGAATATTCAAATATACAACCACAATTTGATGAAATCAACTCGATATAATAAAGCCTGAGTACAAAAGTACATCCACATCTAACAATTGGAAATTAGCACTCTTAAATTAATGTATGAAATATTTTGTAGAAATCACGTTAAAATAATTTCAATGTGTACTGTAAAGTTTCGAATAAAACTGGATGTGTTTGAATTCAGCACGAATAGAACATTGACAGCTTGTTACCAAAAAAATCAATAAAAGCAACAATTACTAACTGGGTTATAAATAATTCGTGATAAGTTTTCTCTTCTTGTATAGTAATAGCAACAGGTAATTTCTAGGAACTATACAAATTTAAGTCCAAAACTGTCTTAATAAAGATAACAAATATACCTCGCAGAAACAAAATTATTTCAATTACAATTATTTTTCTCAAATACCTCAATAGGGTACAATACGGCGCCGGCGTGATAAAAAATCACCAATCACAAAAAACAGTTGGAATAAGTTAAATTCAAACCTTGTTGAAGAAATTGCAATATCCACAATTAAGTTCAGAGTTATGTATCAAACGCGATTTATATTAATATATACATATATACACATTATCACAGTATTACTCAAAATTCATAATAAATCATAATCATTTGTGTCCAGAATACAAAAAATATAAGCTGCAAACAACTTCATCATAATCACATCACTAGCTATCAATATTTGATTAATTCGATGAAAGTTACTCAAATTCTTCACTGTTTTCTTATGAGAAATTATTACCCCGATTTTGTTAGGAATAACATTTCAACAAACTTCTTTCAAGTTCTTTTGAAAAATTATATCTTCATTGTTACTCGAGGAGTGACGATCAAATCTTGAAGAAATTATATCACAGTTTTCATCCACAGAAACCACCAAATCATCATCAGAGTTGGATTCGTTCTCATCACTTCCTGTCTCGACTGAGTTACGATGCTCTGATACCTGAGTGATATCAATGAGTATGTCATCTTCAGTAATAGTCACAACTTCATCATTTTCATTCGTTTTGTTTTCCCCCGTTTCATTACAGCGATTCTTGATTTCCTCTAAGGATCTTGCATCATTCTGGATCAACATGTTGTCGAGTTCGTTACTTTCATCCAAATCTATTATCAT
This sequence comes from Chrysolina oricalcia, assembly GCA_944452925.2. Taxonomy (NCBI): domain Eukaryota; kingdom Metazoa; phylum Arthropoda; class Insecta; order Coleoptera; family Chrysomelidae; genus Chrysolina; species Chrysolina oricalcia. The sequence continues at coordinate 51,882,675 of OX101815.2, forward strand.
CATCTCGTTTGAATAGAGAGGATCATTCTCGGCTGTGTTAACAGATGTATGGTTGCTTTGTACGTTATCATCTGAATCTACCAGAATGTCATCTTCAGTAATGAGTACAACTTCATTTTCATTGGAATATCGATCTTGCTCATCCATTTTGTTCTCTACCCTGCATACCCTACGTTCATTAAAAAGCTCCTGTGTTTTCTCCAACGTTCCTTCATTCTGAATCATCGTACTGTCAACGTCACCGTCGTTAATTTGATCCAAATCTATTATTATCGTCTCAGCTGAATTAAGAGTATCGATACTGCTGCAGCTTTCAATGACTTGGAAATCAACATCCTTACTTGGAACTTTTGTCGAACCACCTTGGCCGAGTTTCCTGACTTGAACTTCTTCTTGTTGTAACTTCAACTTCTTTATTTTATTATTTTGAATAATGACTTTGGTACCAGATACTAGTCCGCGATTAGCTAAAGAAGCTTTATCAGATTCTAATGACTTATCAGAAACCAATACAAATTTTCCAGTAGCAGATTTCACAAGCTTGACCCCTGATAAATACTGAGCAGTTGGTACATTTGGATGGATGACAATGCTCTTGCTTCCTTTAGTGGTTGCAGGTGAAGAAGCTACCGGGCGCTTGGCCAATAATGATGTATTATTGTTGTCAATCGGTACTTTGAGCATACGTTTCAGAACTGATTTCTGTTTTACTATGGTCGGACTTGATTTAGTCGGTGAGGAACTTGTTATCTGCGAAAAAATTATTTCTGAAATCAAAATCGACTCAAATTTTAGTTTCACATAATAGACAGGCCGGTAGTAACAAAATTTTATCAGAGTTTTTTAACAGAGAAAACTCGACCAAGTAAATTATTTACTTGTAGTCAATTGTGGGTAGTAAATTTTCACCTACTGTGAGAATATGAGATGCTCATAGTAAGCGAACCAATGTTTCTGAAAGTGTGTTCCGACCGTAACTCTTCAGAATACTCAGCGAATCGAAATATTTTCCTTGTTCGATATTTATAAGTGCACACTGAACTCATTGTAGGTATACCGATACCTACCACTACTGAATCGTTTATCAGAAACAACTTCACTTGGTCTCAGCCATCTCATTAATAACGTCAATCGATCAAGTCGATTGGGGTAGTAATCAATTCACTTATGCTTAGTAAACTTTTTTGTTCGGTTATTTCCGCGACACTCTTCGGGTGTGGAAACGGTCGTATTGAAGCGATCCTCACGACAGTCACGGCGGCATTTCGCCATTTCGCCATTTCAATCGTTTCTTCCACATCTAGCGTCTTGGATATAGGTGTGATTGTTGTCGGCGTCATGTTTCTGAATGATATATGTTTCTGAATGATATATGTTTATATGATGAAATCCTAGTCATTAGAGTATTAATTATGAATTATTTTCCATGGAGTAGTCTATGTGGTCATTTTCAAAAACTTTTATTGTTATTGGATAAAAATTGTAAGTATGTGACAATTATACTTTAAACTGTTCAAAATCATGAAATAATCTAATAGGTATGTCTATGACTATTGTCACAAGGTAAGAGAAAATCTGGAAATTTTAATAATCGGTCTCAAGGACTTTTGTCAAAGATGGAAAGAAATCATACTTACTTGACAATAACAGTCATTCGATTATTTCATATTTTGAATTGATTTGAAGTATATCTGAGGCAATTTTCATCTAATTTCAGTACAAATACTCTAAAGTAACCATATAGGCTACTCAGAGAAAACAGTTCAAGTAAATAATACACCAGTGACGCAATTGATACTTTACTGGGTATGGAAAATAACACCAATGATAGGTCCATAACAAAGTAAACGCAGGAAAATTAAAGATATGGTTTACTTGAGGTTACTGATCATCATATACTAATGATAATGCACCTATATTCTACCCATAAGTGAACAATTTAATTGGCATTAGTAAAGTGGCCAATAGATGGTTTTAATCTGAAATATATCAAAATGAGTTGGTAGTGGTGTTCATTTCCACATTATTTTAGTGGTTATCAACTTGTTTATTTGCCCCATATAGTATTCAAGTTTTTACTTATGAATATTCAAGTTTCAATAATGATTAGTGATTTTTTTCTCTGTAAATGTATACTTTTTTAAAGTTTCATTATTATAGGTTTTTGAATGTCCTCAAATATCTAAGACTGCTCGCATGCAGCGGAGCCACCAATCAAATTTCAATTTACATTTAAACTTGATATCTTCGAACGACTTTTTAAAGCGATTTTTCTTGCAATTTAAACTGATAAAACCTCAAAATAGTCATGCAATACCTTATATACATGGTGAATGGAATGTTTTTCATTTGAAAGCCCTGTTTCCGAAGAAATTAGAGAAAATTGAAATGTTTCAGAAGCAATAACGCTCTCAAGGTTGGGACTAATTCTCCATTATTTGAAAGCTGATACAATTCAAATGGAGAAATATTTTATATGATTTCTGTGAAATGTGGGGTTTCTACAAAATATGGGATATTTTCTAATCAAGCGAGCGAAAACCTAGGAATGGGATATTTAGTATACAACCAAAAAATTTATGATGAAGGTATTATACTTCTCAAAATTCTACAAGTTAGTCCGAGATAGCAAATATCTACGTTTTGTGGTCATTTCTTCAATGGACTAATTTTGAAATGTATTTGAATAATTTTGACACAAAAAATATGAATTAATATAAATAAACTTTTTCAACACAATCTTTCATTGAATTGCACTGAAAAGGAAAAATTAAATTTCTTCAGGGGTGCACATTATTCTGTGACTGACAAATTCAAAAACATGAAAAATGCGATATAAGGTGGTATAGGTGGTTTGAAGTGTTTGAACTAACGCACCAGAAATTAATGAATCTTCATATTACGATATGAATTAATTCGTGTTTTTTTCTTTTAGTTGTATTCCCTGTATGCCTATTTCCTCTACCTGTTTTACTGTTATTTTCTAATCCCTTAAACTGAATTTTGTTCAGTTCACCCATTATTAGTAAAAAAAGTGGAAATGCCACCTAATCTCATTCACAAACTCAAACTAACAACGAATAAAAATATCCAAGTAACCAAGCCAAAGCCAAGCGTATTGCCACATAAATTACATCTTTTCTTTTTCATGCAAAAAACAAGCAATAAAGTAATTCAACTTCCATTCAACACATTATTTCTCGTTGTCTGGTGTTCTGTTAGTTTTTCAAGTCGAATTAAGTATTTGACACAATACTTTTGATTACAAATAATAATCGCAATGCGAAAAGATTTTTGATCTACTTTCTATCGGGTTTTATCTTCTTGTGAATGAGTTTTTTTTTATTCTGGACGATCTTCTGCAAATATTCCCATTTTATATCCGTTTTTTAGTGCCAGCGGTATCTGCGCATCCAATATTTGTTTTATTTCATGGCGTAGAATGCCCTGTATCGGGCCAAAGTTAGCTATACGATATAACTGAGTGATAAATTTAAATATGAATGTATTTTTCGCACTAGCATATCATCACAATACGAGTATGGAAATTATTAATTCATAACCATTTGCTGTTTTTGATGAATGATGGTGTCTTTCAGATACTCTCACAATTATCGCGTCCATACATTTCTCACTATTATAGTAAGAATTGACACAACCGTACACCTCATAATAAAATGTCTGTTGATATCTGCTTTTCAGGTGTTGGTGGTTTCAGTTGGAGTTGGCTCGGAAATTCACTTGACTGAAAGTACACCAAAAATATTTTAAGTGTGGATATTGTTTTGAATAAAAAAATTAAATAGAAAAATTAAATCATAATTTTGTTTTATTAAATTTCAGCTAATCCACACATCCTCATATAAGAATTTTATGCAAATTGCTAAATCGTGATATTTTACAATAATTTATCGAAATACAAAATAGCATACATTAAATAATTGTTCCAGAGATAGCCGAAATTTTTGAAAACATTTAAACTGTTGTTTGAATGGTACTACAAGCCAGAACTGTACGCAAATAAATATATCGTCAATGAGCCATATGAAATTTATATTCAGTCCTGTTTTAAGAGATGAATAATTGTTCAGAGTTAATACAAAAAAAATGGAATTCAACAAAACAATTGCAACGCCTATGCACGCCGCGATCTTTTGCAAATATACTTTACGTGATCCATATAAAACTGAAAATGAGCCTGTAAAAATGCATACGTTAAATAATAATAATGAAGTAATATTATTCAAGGCGGAGTTCAGTCAGTGACTGCTCTTACACTCAAAGTAAATAATTGTTCAAAGATGGCCAAATTTTTTGCAACATTCGAATTATTATTTGAATGGTACTACAAGCCAGAACTGTGTGCAAATAATATATTGTCAATGTGCCGTATGAACTTTATGTTCAATCATGAGCACGCCGGGAGTTTATGCAAATATTCTTTTTGTGATCCATATAACACCAAAAATGAACCTGTGAGAAAGCACACGTTAAATAACCGTTCTTTAATATCTTCTTTTTTTTTCACATGTTCAGTTTATAATTTCAGGGCTTTCGAAGAGAATGCAATTCATTTTTCGAAGGTTTATCAGTTCAAATTATAAGAAAAACCGCTTTGCACACATTAAAAATCAATTTCAAATATAAAATGATATTTGATTGGTGACTCCGCTGCATATTTGGTGAGGACATTTGAAAACCTATAATAATCAAAACTTTTAAAACGCATACATCGAAAAAAACGATGCAAAAAATGTGTCATTACCGGCCAGTCTATAACATGTATGGACCATATTATACGTTAACATCGATAATATTGAAGGTACTGCAGTTGGAATACTTATATATACATAACATCTAGAAAATAATTTCAAAAATCGCAAACCTGACAATTTTTTTAATTATAAAAAAAACGTATAAGTGAAAAGTACTAATTACATACTGATTGTGTCAAGTAAACTACTGCTTATTTGGTGATTTCTAACATATTCAATTTTTTTTAATTTTTTTTTTTTTTTTCATTGAACATTGTCAAATCCCATAAGAGCCTAGAGTTACTAGGGGTTTCGAAGGTATTTTCAGAACCCTCAATATGAAGGTATAGTTTACAAAACTTGGGTACTCCTAAATATGAGACAAAAGTCTATTTATGAAATTAGACGTATTTGGGTCAGACTCAAAATATCATGAAAGTACGGTTGAAAGAGCATATTGCTCATACTCGAAATTCAAGACCAGAAAAATCAAATGTGCAACATGCTTTGGACCACCGATATGATGACACAAGTGAAAAATCAATTAGACAGGTTCATGACCATAGACTTCTTGATGAATTCGAGAGTCTGGAAATTATCAAGTTTAAAAACATTATTATTGCTGATAAGAGTCCTAATCCATTCAGCCCTTTTATGACATCAATTCCAAAACAAGTAGGATAAAATTGATTCATAGCAGGTAAATTCCAAAGATTAGGTAAACAATAAGAGTGGGGGGCAATCTGATAATGAGTGCGATTGACCACTCAGATAAGTGGTTCAGCATGTAAATTTGAAAAATTAGTTAGACAATTACATTAGATATTTGATGTGCACTTAACCTTTGAGATAAGCAGTATAAATAGCAGTAAGGTAGACTAAGTAGTTTAGTAAGCTTTTAGCTTCTGAAGATGCTAATTTTGTTAGCGAAACGCGCGTAGAGTATGATTTTGTCATAGATTTGGTGTTTGGGTAGTTTTTATTCCTTGAAATGTATACACAACAAAGGTTCCAAATATTCATTTATACACGCGATATATTATGAAAACGGTATACCGATCTAAATATTGGAAACTTTTGCAATCAATTTTTATTGTATTGTTTAAAGTTTATCTACTTACCGAATAGTCCGTCTTTGATTCGTTTGCGCCCATCACTGACTGATTTTTGGCCTGAAACGAAATTCAATAACGTGGATTTCTGAACTTAAAATAAATAAATGGTGAACAAATTCAAAATGATAGTATGGTATGATACAAGGGTACAAGTGAGTCTTTAAAGCACGCGCAACAAGTTTAAGGGCACGTTGCAAGTGCTTTATAGACATTTTCACACGTGTATCATCCTCCATTTTCAATTATCGTGACTTAAATATCATTGCTGGAAATGCATTTTAGATCATGATAATGTCCCTTCTATTTTATTACATCTAATCAAGTAGGTGATGGACATCTGATGTCACGTATTGTTGACACGAAGGCTTATTTGACATGTCATATAATAAATCTATCATCTTCAAACGAGCTCTGTCGACTATTGAAATTCCTTTGGGACTCAGTCGGGACGATGGAAAGCGACCCATCGGAATGTCTCTCATTCCATGGAGTCAGGCACACCACCAGTCTGGGATTTCACCTATGTAGATACTGTTGCAGCTTCTTAGAGCAAATCAACATCAAGAGTAGCTGGTGGAGCTGCTGAATCAGCAGAGAAATCAAAACTGAGAAAATACCGCAATCTGAAGGATCAATTCGTTTTTTATTCCGTGGCCTTCGAAACTTCTGGTGTTTTTGGAAGCTATGCCACTGAATTCATAAAAACCATTAGACAGAAACTTAGCAAGAAAACAAATGATCCTAGGTCTGGATCGTTTTTAAACAACGTATAAGTGCCATTCCTATCTCTCAGTGCCTACATTACATGACATACATTACAATACATTTTGTTTGTTGCACAGGGGTTTCATGTACCAGTTACATGAAATCAACTTATCTTCAGCGTTTCCAATAAAGTTGGTCCCTTTTGTTCCTTTTTTTTTGTCTTCAATTATATCATGTATCAAAATATGAATATGTACATATTCATTTGGGAAATAAAGACCTATTATCAGTATCATTATTTTTAGTTTTTATTATTGTTATTAATTGTTGTCTCACTTATTGGTTTAGGCTTTGATAATCTGTTGCATGAAGATTCTTCAGCATTTTCTCATGAATTTCAGTTATCATTTGTCGGGTTCCGAAACCGTTGTACATTGGAATTTATCTACATACTCGATGTTGAATTGTTACTGCACCCTTACGAGTTTACACGTCATTTTGTATCAACGCAGTGTTGACCTCAGGCTTCAAAGAAATTGTGAAACGCGTTTTCTATTCTGAGTGATCTGACTATAGCTTCACCAACGGTATAAAATTTGATTACAAAAAGCGTCGTATGGAGTTCTTCTTGCAAATCCTCAGGTGCTCCAGGGTAAGACAGGTAGTTTTCCCCACATATATGAAATATGTACTTTAATTATGCCCAGTAAAGACGCCTCTGGTGTTGGTCTTTGAATCTTCGTTCAAGTGCCGTTACAGGTCTCATAATTATTTGGATGAATAGTAGGGGTCAGTGTTGAAAGCCAGTGTGAAACTACAGATGCAGCAGCAGATGTCTGGCAATCGTATGTCGGGGATTTCACATTTCTGCAGAAATCTTTGAGTCCTTACTTTATTGTCTTCCATTCGCAAAACCTTTTTTTTTATTCGATTATGTATCTTCAAACCTAGCTGTGGGAAGAAATTTCACATCCAGCCCCTTTTCTTCCCCTGACCAAGGAAGATAGAACACTAGCCACGAACGCATAGAAAAAAGGCAAAAATTTTGACATATTTGCTGCAAATTCTACTCTGGATTTGTTGGACCAACATCACTCTCGTTGACAGTCATATGCCTGAGATTACCTTTCACAAATGAACTATCCGACTCATTTTGCTGAGTCTAAACACCAACAAAGCTAGATGATCTGAAGGAATTCCGCCAATCGTTTTTAAGAAATGTGCCCCAAAACTAACACCAGTTCTTTGCAAGTCTTTCAACCTCTCTTATAATATGGCGGTATTTCCGTCTAACTGAAAAGCTGCGAGAGTGCCAGTCTCCAAAAAGAGAAAAAGACTACCCAGCAACTACAGACCTATCGTATAGCTATCTATCATCTTGATAGTCACGGAAAAAGCCATCATCATCGAGATCATGAGATATCTAGAACGCCCAGGAATAGTGAACGATCGGCAATATGGTTTCCTTCATCAGAGATCAAATGCTGACCTGCTTGCTTACGTCTCACATATAAGGCAGCTATCTATCTATTGATCGTGTTTGGCACCAGGGACTCCTCGTCATGCTTCCATCTTATTGCTTGTCCCCCATCAGTTGTGTTCCTAGCTATCTAACTTTCACTCACACATATATCTCCACATGTTGGTTGATAGAGTTTCATCCGATACTCTACTCATAAATGCTGGTGTTCTGCAGGGATCCATTCTAGCACCAACACTCTATATTCTTCACATCAATGATTTGTTGGGAGCTACCTCATGCCCAGTGCATAGCTTTGCTGGTGATGGTATAGTACCCTTCATAACGCTTCCTCTTCCACAATTCTGACATCAGCCCATGGAACCAGAAGAGAACAGGGAAGGAACGTGAACGATTTGAATACGGACTTAGCAAAAATCCTAAAACGGAAATCCAACGACTTGGTAGAAATCAATGCGAATAAAACCAAAGCATGTCTTTTTAGTAGAGAGGCCAGAGGCCAAGACAATTATGACAGGAGTATCCATACCAATAAACTCCTCCATTTCGATGCTGGGTATTACCATCAACAGTACCCTTTCATGGCAAAACCATTGCCAAAAATGCCTCTCAAAAACTTTGTTTTCTGTTTCGAGTTATGATCTATTTCACTTCCCGTCAATTATGATAATATATAAGACAAAGATCCGATACACAATATTCGTACAGTATGAAGTACATTCGTTGCAAATGGATCGTCTTCTAATCTTCATGTTTATTATGTGTTGTATTTGAATGGATGTCGAATGTAAGAACAGCTCATATTGACACTTCGCCATTTCATCACTGATGTATTCTAATTTTGAAGGTTTTATTTATTTATACACTTTTTTGGTTCATAAATACGTACTATTATCATCATTTATCAATTTTGAAATTAGAATATAGAAATTTGAGTAACAGACATAATTTGAAAAATAAGAAATATAGAGAAATATATTGGAGACGAGATTATATAAGGCCCTTGCAAATATAAAAGCTCCAAGGTATAAAAATAACCGCACTTACCTCCATAACACTGACTAGACATTGCTGCGAATCTAGAACCTGTGAACAAAAAATTAATTAAAATTAAGATAATTCCAGTATTTTGAAGAGTTTCGTATTATTACACTCATGCAGGTTTCTCATAAAACTATTATAATAATATATGCACGAGCAATTTTATGTATATGTGAAAAAAAACGTTTTCAAAAATTTTTTGTATTATAAAGACCCTTTTACATTATACCGTGCGGTTTTTTATAATCCCCTTCTCTGTTAACTTTTGAACGTTTCGACGTACAAACACGGGACAAACACCGTTTTGAGTGGTATCACTGATACTACTTTTTCAAATAAAAGACTTTCTGATTTTTCGATAGAGACCCGGGGGCCACATCAATGTCGTGTGAGTTTACTTAAAGTTAAAGTTGAGAAATGGTTACACTTGGAAAATTAAAATTTAGCAGGTAAACTAAGAAAGGATTGGAGTACTAATTGGATATATTGAGATTGAGTTCATTTCGAGAATCGAGATTTTTTGGTCGGCAATTGAAGAAAATTGGCCGATACTTGCTTCTGTTTTATCTCATAGGAAAGACTCATAAAAATAGTGCAACTTTTAATTGAAAACGAATCTCTTCGGTAGTTTTCGGATAGAAAGCGCCATTCGTTGTACATTTCATTCACTTCAGGGCCTGAGATACTTTCATGTTATGAATGAAATATGAATTTTATTTTGATAACATCGGTAGTACTACAGTATTTCTAATCCCAATTGGAACGGCAATACAAATAAAAGCACTACGAGGAGTCTTCATATGCACTGCCCGGCAAATGGGAAAATATACTACCAATGTTTTTACTTTGAAAGCGTTCCTGGTGCAATCATAAAAAAGTTCTGTCGTATGGTAGTCACCCAGATTATTAAAGGCGCTATCAAATATATTTGAGAAATATATACTCGACTAGCTGGACACCTGTTATCTGAAGCCGAATGATTTCGCCAGTTCACTATAGTGTCGTTCGTTAAGACGTACGCTGATTACTCTACTTGCTTGAAGTTGATCTTTCAAAAGAGAAAGACAAATGAAGTACAGGTGTCAGAGAGAGATGAGCAATGTGAAAGTGATCTTGATCAACTAGAGCAGTGTTCAATGAACAAGCCTAATATTCCTTAATCAGTGCCGTGAGTTGGTGAGGTCAGGTGAATTATTCATTGAAAATTATTTTATCAATGACCTTCTGGAGACCTTTCGAAACCAATAATAATATTACGTGTGAAAAATCTGTGTCAATCGACAGAAATCCGTAATTTGAAAATGAGGATTTGGATGTTCAAGATCAGCGAAAAATTTTGAATCTTCATGAATGGTTGAAGAAGGAAAACTGCCACACTTCACAAAATGAAATTGTGAAAAGAATGTGCGAGTCAACGAAACTAACTCGTTCAACAGTTCTTAATAAAAAAATCGCATACGTTGATTGGGCAAAAAAAGATGTGATTCGGAAAACAATTTATGGTATATATCAAAAAAATTAAACCATCCCGATTACAACTACAAATGTTTTAGACACTCTACGAGGTGTTTTATTTTGATGTGGTTTCAAAAATTAAAAACTGAACAATCGGATGGTTATAATGGAATCGACACACATTGTTCAACACCGACAAAAATATTTAGGCGAAAGAAAAGCTACCGAGAATGCAGCAAATGTATAATCTACCTCGAAACATGATGTTATCAAATATGGGTGGGGAGAAGAAACCAAGTATGGTGCTTTGAACACACCATGTTCAAAGTGGAAACGTGTTATAATTTTGCATGCTGGGAATGAAAGTGGTTTCATGCCGAACGCTTTGTGTCTGTCAAAAATAAAAATAAATCGTCTGCTATTACCTGACTGATATGACTGCGGATTTATTCGAAACCTGGTTCAGTGAGCAGCTTCTCCCAAATATTTCTCCAAACTCTGTTATTGTAATGGATAACGCTTCATATCATTCTCTGTTATTGAAAAAATATCAAACAATAACACAAAGCAGATAATTTCAGGCGAAATCATAACAAGGAAATACCCGAAAATATTCGAACGAAAAAGCTATTACTGGCGGTCATAAAACAACGTAATTTCAAACAAGGAGTATGTTATTGATTCGATGTGTGAGACACGAGGTCATATTCTCTCACGTTTGCAAGTCGTTACGAATTCAATTCATTGAAAATAAATTAATTTCATAAAAATCGGTTCATTATCAACGTCTTATATGTAGGTATTTTTCAAATAAACCAACACATCAGTCGTGATCAAAATGCATACGAATCTACATAAATCCAACTGCACCAAGAATTCAAAACTAATCGATATATGCCTGGTTGACAATGTGAGATGTTCAAAACATTCACCAGAAGAATATCAAAATACGGGCACTGGAATAATATATTCGTTTTCTGTGGTAAAAGAGAATGTCTCTATTTCATATCATTTCAAGACAACCCATGTTTCCAAGTGCTCCAATACAACTACGAATCTCTAGAATAATTTTATTTCACCGTTGCTGGACCTGACAGTAATGAATAGAGCAACGTTGTATTGTATTTTCAAAAAATGTCTTTTCGGAATAAATATTTAACGAATCATTTCTTCAATCTCCAAACCAAATGATAATTGATAGTCCAAGACAGCTATGTCATAGAACGCGTAACTTTATCGGCAACAGCGCCCACCGGTCAGTTGTCTCATAATAGAAATTAGTTATGACTATAATTTCTTATTTGCACGGTGGGAGACTTTGATAAATATTCAATAAAATGCATGGTGGCTCCTCTATCGGATTAATTTTCCAAACCATATTTATCGGCGACCTTAAAAATTTCAAATGGCAACCATTTAAACCATCAACATTTTTTCGATTTTCCTCAATACGTATTTTCACAATTTCAATCTGTTTGCCTTTCGAAATTTTCAAGTTGATGTGCCCCACAGTTCCATCGTTTAATTGCAATGTTTATTCTGTCAAAAAGTAGTATTAGTCATCCATTCAAAATATTTTCTGTCCCATTACGCTTATACTTGATATTTTGAGTGCATATTGTTATAAAAATATGTAAACGGAATCCAAATAAATTTAGACGGTTGAAAAGAGAACTGAATTCTCTTTCCAACGATGTTTCACTTGACCCCCATGCCATTTGAAAATTTTAAATTGATGTGCCTCTTCGCACCCTCTTCCAAGCAATGACAATGTCTTTTATTTTTTAAAACGGTTTTTGTTCCATATTTGAACTTTGAACCGTTTAAAAATTAACAGGGAGGGAGGACTATAAAAAGCTGCACTGTATTATTGATAATTGAAAAGGATCACCCAATTAGAACATCTTTTTCAATTGACATCGAATTCAACATACCTTCAGCATATCTGAGTTTGACTGATCATGTGTACCATCACTGGACAAATTGAGATTCTGAAAAACATAAAATATCATTATTGTTTCACACTTTTCGATCTGAGGAAGGCTCATCACTATAGACTGCAAGTTTGAAGATCCAAGGACCAACTCTTACAGTACACTAGATTGTATATGGTAATGGTAATGGATGGGGGACGCAAGCATCAGCGACTAGGCCCCAGTGGGCCCTTTTCGAAATCCCCGGCATCTTCACTCATTCCATGGCGGATACCTGGCGGATACCTGGCGGATACCTTCTTACGATAGTCGAAATGTCCTTCCATTGCAATGAGAGCAATTACTTCTTCTTGATAGTGGCAGTTCCAAAGACGATTTGTCTCAGCCTGCCATAAATACCACATTCGCACACAAGAAGTGGAAGGAGTCCTCCCCACCACATTCCGCGAATAGGGGGTCTATTTCAACTCTGACAAGAGCCAGGTGCCTCCTGAGGCCGCAGGGGCCGGTTGGAACTCCTACCAAGAGTCGTAGTTCTTTGCGGCTTACCTCAGTAATTTGGCCGTCCTTGCTCTGTCGGGCCCCGATATCATCTGATTTGACTGACTGCAGCCGTCTATCCCTTTCCACTCTTTTCCTAATGTATCAACTGCCCACTCATTCAGCACCGTTGTAACTTACTTCCTTGTTATATCGAGTGCATGTTCGGGCCCGTAGTAGGGTTGGCCAGCTCCTTGCTTGGCTAGCTGGTCCGCCTGTTCGTTGCCTTCAATCCCTGCATGGCCTGGGACCCACATCAGCATAATTTCCTTTTCAGTTGCAAGACTCTCCAGGGGATCTCTGCACTCCTGATCCGGTTTTGATCTGGTTCTGGTTGCCTTCAGAAATCTGATGGCGGCCTAACTGTCCGAGCAGACATGTTTTCCAAGTAAGCTCCTGCTCCGGCTTGTCCTTCCTCCAGTTTGGACCCGTCTGTAAAACAAACCAAGCTTTCTGGGGGAAAGATCACACTTTCCTCTTCTCACTCTCTTCTGTCTGGGATCTCTGGCGAGATCATCCTTTTCCACCTAATTTTATCCTCTACTTGTATCACTTGATAGCGGATAGTGGGATTTCTTTCTCCGCCACCACAGCGATTTCGGTGTGCCCTGTGTACCCCTCTCCACGCTAGCTCCCTGAGTCCCGCATTTTCAGATAGGACGCCATCGCTTCCTTCTTTATACAAGTTGGAAGCGACGGCAGACCCAGCTAGGGGGTCGTCCTCATCGCGGCGTTTATTCGCCTACAAGCTAGTCTTTGAATTTTTCTCGAGTCCAGAAGCACCCCAAGTTATTTTACGTCTCTAGCCAGCTCTAGGGATTTTCCACCCATTACTAGTGATCTGAACCCATCTACCTTTCTTCTCTTGGTGAAGAGAATCATCTATGTTTTAGTCGGACTGACTGCGAGGCCAACTTCCTCGTACCACCTTTCTATTTTCCTGCACGCCAACTTCATCCGGTCACAGACCACGTCATGCCTGGGCGTAGAAACCGTTGGCGGCTAGTCTCTTAAGGAGTTCGTCCATGACCAGATACCAGAGGTGAGGGGAGAAACAGCTACCTTGCGGGCAGCCGCCCTTCACCTCGATGTCAGTCTGGCTCTCTCCTAGAGACATCGTCACTTTCCTCCGTTCGATGGCCGTTGCTACCCAGCTGATCAGCGTAGGAGTTCTTCTAATCTGCAGTGCATTGCAGATGACGTCTGTTCTTGCCTTATCGAAGGCACCCTCCACGTCGAAGAAGACTCCGAGAGCCCATCTCATGAAATGGAATGCCTTTTCTACTTTGTGCACTACCGCATGAAGAGCAGTTTCTGTGGACCTTCAGCCGCGGTATGCATGTTGATTATCCTCGAAGGGATGCCTACTCAGTACTACTTCCACCAGATACCTATCCACAATCTTTTCCAGAGCCTTCAGTAGGAAAGATATGAGGCTAAAGGGTCTGAAGGCCTTTGCTTGAGTGTAGTCCCTTCTCCCTGATTTTGGGATAAAAATTACCCTAGCTGTCTTCCAGGTCCTTGATATATATCCCAATGCCAAGCTGGCCCTGAAGACGTCCCCTATCCAGGGAAATATGTCTTTCAGCGATTTCTGTAGCAATGCTGAAAATATGCCGTCCAGGCCTGCCACGTTGAATGGTTTGAACTCATTCACTTCCCCACCGAATGACTTTCTCTGTGACTACCTCTTCAAGAGAGGTCCGTCCACCCTGTGGATGGGCGTTTCTCTTCGATCTCGGTTGTCGCCCGCCTGTTCAGGAAAGTGAACCTCCAGCAGGTGCTCAAGAGCTTCCTGTCTGGATATCGTCCAAGTTCCGTCCTGCCTTTTGAGCGATCCAATTGTGCCCTTCGTCTCAATGCTCAGTATCTTGGCCAGTCTGGCGGACTCTGGGAGGGAGTCAATTTCCCCGCAGTATGTTCGCCAACTGTCCCGTTTACTTCGCCGTAATTATCGTTTGAAGTTCTTTCTCGCTTCCTGAAAGCCATCCCAATCGTCATCCCACCCCGATCAGAACGCCTTGCGATGTTCTCGCTTGGCAGCCGTTTTCAGGTGGTTTTCAGATTGTACACGCCATACGGAGCATCATAAGCACTTCGACCTTTTAGATATTTTGTGCATGACATGTTCTGCAGTTTCAGCGAAGTTCTCGTAGTATCTGCAACTATCACTCGCTGATTTGCCCATTTTTTTAGGTGATTCCTAAAGGTCAGTGTCCAGTGAGAAGATCCTACCAGTTTCGAGTCTTTCTTGTCCAACTCAAGAAGCTCTTTAGCGATAGACTCACTAGCCTTTTCGCTTGTCTTTGTCCTGACACTTAGTTCCAGAGAGATTTCGTTTCATCGATTTCCCAGGGTCGAAATTCTTCTTTCAAGTAGGCTCTGATGGAGAGTCCACAGAAGGGTTCTGAGCAGGGAAATTGCGTGTTTGCCCCTTCTTTAGCCTGGCAGTCTACTTTATCGTTGCCTCTTATACCCCTGTGACCTACCACCAATATCAAAGTGACCTGGTTTTTTTCTGCTAGCAGTCTCACCGATTGTTTGCAGACCCAAGTCAGCTTAGACTCACGAGTGTGTGACTTCCGAGCTTTTAGTGCTGCTTGGCTATCTGACAGGATATAGACTTTTTCCCTCCGGGTGCTCCTTTCCAGTCACTCCTGGGAACATATCTCTTCAGCATGTACTTCTGCTTGAAAGATGGTTGGGGTGTTACTAAGGGGTTTTGAAAGCCTGAAACTTGCCCTATAACGCCTACTCCAGTCCTTTTATCTATCTTGGATCCGTAAGTGTATCACACTGATGCATCCCTTCCCAGTTGAGATCCGTTCTCTGTGCAAATTTGGTGGTTGCTTATGACCACCTCAAACTGCATTTCGAAGTCGTACCTAACCGGCAGTCGATTTAGACATGGCTTCTAGGGAAATGTGTTCCAAAATCTTCAGATGTCCGATCAGATTTCCTACTTTCAAGTTTACTGTCTAGCTCTGCCTGAAGACACTGAATGCTGAATCTTTTATTACACATAGGTGCAATAGAGGAAGGTTTAGCAATGATTCTAATGCTTCAGTAGGCCACGTATATATCGCCAGTGATTCACAAACAAGCTAGCCACTACACTTTCTGCAGCTCGACTTGTCAAGTCAAGTATCTTCGGCCACCATAACACTTAATTATACCATGAGTTCGATGATCGTTTTGGTTTCAGACCCCATGTCTTACCAAAGACTCTGCGGCATGTTCAGCTTGCCGTTATAGCCCTGGAAAGAGCATTATTGATTGGTCGATAATATCGCCCAGATAACCTCTTTGGAAAATGTCAGCTCGGAGTTGGGGCTTTGAGTTCGAATTTTGCCCCCTAGTGAATGGAACCTCCGAGCAATGAAAGACATAGAGATGCTATTTCTATAATCACAACACAATTTGTTATGAAAGCTTCATAACACTATCCTTTGTTACGGATTATGGGTGAGGGGTAGAACTCCGAGTTCGGAGGGGGAGATTTGTTATTGTATGATATTCGGACGTAAGCGTAGAACCAATGGCGTGCTAATACATTTTCTCATGTTTCATTTTTAATTGAAAATATGTATAATTAAACACGATCGGTGCAGAGAAATTTGTCCTCACATGTATCAGTATCGATAGACAACCATATGCCTGGTTAGAAAGCATCTGTGTTGTCAAGATGTCAATCCTGACGTCTAATGCTTGGCGGAAGTTCTGTAGGTTTTCCTACGTTAAAAAATGAATGCGCTATCAATAATTTCTCTAAGTCACCCCGGAGCGCCACGGCAAATAATAGCCGCCATGTACCCTCACAGGCTATGCCTTTGAGTACACTCTACGAGTGTCGTCAGTAGAGAGTAACATATTTTATTACGATGAATAGGTACAAAAATAAGTGACAAATGTAAATGACATGAGAATTGGTAAAACGCCATGTGTACTACCTTGGCATACACTATTTTTCCAACGATCTTCTGAAAATTGACTTCAATTCGTCAATTGTGAATGCAGAAAGGTAGTGATTATTGCTGACAAAGCATAGAATAAGGTCATACATACTGAAAAAATAAATGAAAGTGCTGAAGAAAAAAAAGTCAAAATATTCAAATCTTTGAATCACATAAGTAAACTATTATACACTTATACCATCATATCCATCCATTATGATACACATGAGAATTCACGCATAATGTATAATACACATAAGGATTACATTCAAATTTATGATGAAAGTGTATCATTGAAATACGCATCCAAAGTGTAGTAAGCTAGTAGCTTTTTAACTCTTTTTCTGATGCTTTTTTTCTAAATTCAGCTCATTGATATCCTGAGGCAGATGATTGAAATTTTTTTAGAGTTGTCAAAAAGTTATTTCTTAACTTGTGTGGAGTTAGGCGATCGATATTACAAGTCTGTCTGTAGAAAATCGATAATTTCTTATGAAGTTATTATTTAACTTCTCGCATCTTTCAAGAAGATTGAAGAAATTCAATGAGGTATCTCCCGAAGTTAGGAAAGAATATGGGCTCCCTCAAGAGATTAAAAATACTACTCAACCCATTGATTAGATTTCAAACCTGCGATGATACACAGTGTTACATTAACAGTAAAGAAGTTCATGTCCACGTCCGGTTTACCCGGAAGCGATACGTCACTGACAACATTCCAGATCGATTATTCATATTGACATATGTGATATACCGTGTATATAAAATTTTATTCAAATGGGAACATCGACAACTTCTGATGAACGGATTACTACGTGATAATCCCTGTATGTCAACAAAACATTCCAATTTGATATAGCTAGTGGCTTGTGATTTGAATTTGGTTAATGAAAAGAGTGGAGTTTGCTTACTTACTTACTCACTTTTAAGTATACCTACATTGTAACAAGTTTTTTCCTAATTATTGACAGGTAATCGTTTAGTCGACAAATAGTGTATTTTGTCTGAAAATCGTGATAAAAATGAGCAAATTCAATAAAAATCAACTTATTTAATACCAATAAAAGGTCAAATATGGTTTATGCCATGATTAACATGCTGCGACGCCCATGGTTGGATTTGACAAGACGACAAATAAGTCGTAAACGGACGTAAACAAACATAATCGCCATGTTAAGAGTGAATATAATACGGAATTCCGACCTAATCACCGAGTGCAAACGGATATATCCGACAATGCCCTTTTTAGCATGATTTGGGCTGAGATGTTTGTAAACAACGTCGGGTATGTTGCTTCCAAGAAAGAGACAGAAAAGCCCTCTCTATATCTTTTATCGCTCGGAGAATGGAACTAGCTCTGTTTTGCTAGGATTGACCACTAGTTCCTTCTTTGGGCTTTTGATTGTGTTTAGGCTGCTTGCATGCAGAACTACACCTTGTATATAATCTTTTTCTGTTGTTATTCTGACTGCGTCCCCAAAGACTCCCCCAACGATTCTGCTTTTCAGTATTGGCTGTATCTATCTGATCAGTGAGGCGTTTATATTGATATCCTCTAGTGATATAGTAATAGAGGCATGTGTGGTGTTATTAAAAGCACACCCTCTATGTCAATGAAGGCACAAAGAGCTATTTCTTTTGCCACGTATATCATTTCAATGCTTTCTACCAGACATTATAGAGCATTAATCGTTTACCTGTTTGATATGCAAACTGTTTCTTGTAGAGTGGCGTTAACTCAAGGAGTTACATACAATACATACAATATGTTACTTTTAGGAGAAAGGAGGTGAGACTGATTGGGCGGTAATACTTTGGTTCGTCTATGGGGCGGTTTTTGGTATAAACGCCACCACAGCCTCTCTACAAGCTTGCGGAATGTAAGCGTAGATGAAGCTGGCCTTGAATAGACTTTTCAAGAAGGGCTCTATTATTTCAAAGTCATGTTGCCGTAAGCGGGAAATTATCCATTATTTCCTGGCGACGTAAATGGTTTGAAGCTGATAGCCTGTTAGATTCTTTGAATTGTGCAAATACACTAGGCTATGGATTTTACAAATATCATTGAAATGTAAATGCATGTCTCATCTCTCAGTACTTAAATCGTAATACCTTTATAAACTACTCAACACTACTCAACACTAATTTCGTCGCACCCAAATATTTTGGCACTGTTAACATCTGAATAACTTTGTCTGCTTCGAACAATTTGAATTCTGTTCACATTGTTCGCTAGCCCAGTTCTCCAGCTATAATCTCGTACTTCTTCAGAACATAAAGTTCTTCACATAAAATCGTTACCTGAAACTGTGCAAAATATCGGAATTTTCAAAACGATCCCAAATGGAGAAAAACTTTTTGTTTTCAAATTTGACAGCAGAGGCATGAAGACGATCTCATTACCTTGAGACGTTTCTCAAATTCTTCTTATCTGTGTTATTTACATGGTTATCTCAAAAAATTAACTTTTTGGTTTTGCAGTCATAACTTCTTTCCTCGTCAACGGATTTTCAAAATCTCAGGATCATTTTGAAGCTGAAACTTTAGATAAAGAGATGAATATCATAAGTGACTCAAGATAAACATTAAAGATCAAGGGTTTCTTCAAAGGTGACCCAAATCTGAAACACCCTCGAAATCCCAGTTTGGATGCGAATTAAATGAAAACCAACTTGTTTTCGAAAGGATCATTCATTCTGGATACGTCCAGATCTATTTTGCTTTTAGTAGTCAAGAATTGTGCGTGAGAAAACCCAACTGAAACGGCATATTTTTTAAAAGAAAAGAGATGACTGACAATATTGATCGTGTAAGTATGCAAGAACAAGAAAACAAGTTTCATTGAATTTTTATTGAACAACAACAAAGAGAAAGGGTAACTTGGATAACATTAGAATTAAATATATTTATAAAATTCAGTATTTAGTGGGTCCTCCCATTTTGGCAATAACTTGATCCTTTCCGGCATGCTGTTTATCAGACTATCACTAAATTCATGGAGAATAGCTGTCCATTCTTGAGAATAGCTGTCCATTCTTGCTGTACCGCATTCACCAAGTCATCCAAATTTTCCATTCGCCCTTCCCTTTCTTTCAATTTTACACGACTCCAGACATGCTCCATCGGATTCATATCCGGAAAGAATGGCAGCCAGTCCATTCGCTCAATACCGTGATTCATCAAAAACTCGTTGACACTGTGTGCCTTATGCGGTCTCGCATTGTCATCAACGAGAAGAAAGTTGTCGCCGATATTTGCGGCGTAAGGGACCACGATATCCCTCACACACAAATCTCTCTACCTCTCACCGTTCATACTCTATCCTTTCAGAATCACCAATTCACTCCTCCCATTCATCGATATTCCACCCCACACAGTCACTCCTCCAAAAGCCACCCTTGCCTCCATACTCCCTTCCCTCCATACTCCCTTCCAAAAACCTTTCATTCCTCCCTCTCCAAACCAAACACGCCCATTCTTTTGAAACAAGTTGAACCTACTCTCAGCCGTAAACATACACCTATTCCACTCTGCTACTCCCCAGTTTTGATGTCCTTCCCCCCACAGTCGCCTTGCTGCTCGATGAACAGGTTTCAGTAAGGGGCAGGCAGCTCGTCTCCTTGCGTGTAATCCAAGATCGTGGATCCGCGGTCGGATTCTCTGACTTGAAACCTGAATCTTCCAATAAGGCGGTCTTGAGCGGGAGTTGTTCTTCTTGTTCCCCTTCTTGGTCCCCGAAGTCGGTACTGAATATCCACAACATTAGCTCGGAGGAGGGCCCTTTGCATGGATATGCCTGTTTCAAGCAGATTGCAAATTTGTAGGGTAGATAATCCTTTTTTCCGTCATTCCTGGAATCAGTTCCAGCTGGTCGGGAGTTAGATGCGGCATCGATATAAGCAAATTTGTTTTTTTCAAAGAATTAAAATTGATGTCTAACCTGGCCTGTCAGTCACTAATTGTTACCTTGGTTACTAGTAGAGTAAATATGAGAGAGCAAAAGGATTCAAGATCAAAACCTATGAGAGAGCAAAAGGATTCAAGGTCAAAACCCATGAGAGAGCAAAAGGATTCAAGATCAAAACGTATGAGAGAGCAACGGGAGGTACACGTCAGTAGAAAGTGCACGTGTCAGGTATCAGATTACATTTGATAACATCCGGTCAACGAAATTTGATACGGGTTCAATGACTTATTTCAATAAGTGCACGTGTCAGGCATTCCTGGAATTCGCTGACGCCATAGTTCCGGTAGGCGAAATTTGATACGGGTTCAATGACCTATTTCAATAAGTGCACGTGTTCGGTATCAGATTACCTGGAATTCGATGACGCAATAGTTCCGGTAGGCGAAGAGATGGGTTCAAGACCTATTTCAACAAGTGCACGTGTTGGGTATCAGATTACCTGGAATTTGATGACGTCATAGCTCCGGTGAACAAAATTTTATACGGGTTCAATGACCTATTTCAATAAGTGCACGTGTTAGGTATCAAATTACCTGGAATTTCCTGACGCCACGTTACAGACAAGTCTCGACAAGTAAGAGAAATCTGAGATGGGTTCAATGACCTATTTCAATGAGTGCACGTGTCAGAAATCAGATTACCTGGAATTTGTTGACGTCACATTACAGACAAGTCCCGACAAGTAGAGAAATTTGAAACGGGTTCATTGACCTCTTTCAAGGTCATGAAGTGCAAGTTCATGATGTGCACGGGTCAGATTTCAAACTACTTGGGATTTGCTGACGCAACAGTTCTGGTTACAGTGCACGTGTCAGGTATCAGATTACCTGAAATTTTCTGACGCCACGTTTCCGGTTATAGTCAAGTTTCGACAAGTAGAAGAAATCCAAAATGGGTCCAATAACCTCTTTCCATATCATGAAGTGCACGTGTCAGACATCAGAGTACCTGGGATTCGCTGACACCATGGTTTCGGTTACAGAGAGGTCAGCAAAATTCAATACGGGTTGAATGACCTATTTCAAGGTTGATGAATAGTCGTGTCAGATATCAAATTACCTGGAATTTGCTGACGTCACGTTACAGACAAGTCTCGACAAGTACGAGGAACTTGAAACGGGTTCAATTCGTGAGTTCACGTGTTCGAGTGTCAGTGGGTTCGTGTATTTGTTTGTGATCATGTTTTCTTGTGTTCAAACCTCAGATACACATAGAGCGCCACAGACAGCTGTTTGATCGCGTGTTCTTATGTTTGTTTGTGTGGCTGTTTGTTCGTTTGTTCGCTTGTTCTTGTGTTCTTGTTTCTACGTGTGTTCAACTGTCTGTGTGTTCGTGCTTGTTCGTGTGTTCGCGTCTTCAGATGTTCGAGTGTTCGTATTTGTTTGTTCGTATGTTCGCGTGTTCAGGTATTCGTGTGTTCTACTGTCCGTGTGTCCGTGTTTGTTCGTGTGTTTTCCTGTTCGCATGTTGGTGTGTGCGTGTGTATGTGTTTGTTCGCGAGTTAGCATGTTCATAAGTTTTGTGTGTGTAGGTGTTTGATCGTATGTTGATGTGTTCTTGTGTTCGACTGTCTGTATGTTCGTGTTTGTTCGTGTGTTCGTATTTTTTCGTGAGTTCGCGTGTTCGAGTGTATGTGAGTTCGTGTATTTGTTAGTGACCATGTGTTTATGTATTCAAACCTCAGATACACATACAGCTGTTTGTTCGCGTGTTCGTATGTTTGTGTGTATTTGTTTGTTCGTTTGTTCGCGTGTTCTTGTGTCCTTGTGTCCTTGTTTCTTCGTGTGTTCAACTGTCTGTGTGTTCGTGCTTGTTCTTGTTTTCTCGTGATCGAGTGTTAGTGTGTTCGAGTGTCTGTGACTTCGTGTATTTGTTGGTGTTCATGTGTTTCTGTGTTCTAGTCGCAGATGGTCATAGAGCGCCACAGGCAGCCTCAAATAACCAGGGATAACCTCAGATCCCCACAGCTAGCCACTGCTACAACTGAAAGCCACAGTTAGCGATGAATAGCCACAACTCAGTTCTGCTGGCCACTGCTACCCACAGAAAGCCACAGATAACCAATGATAACCTCAGATCTTCACAGCTAGCCACTACTAACCACAGAAAGCCACAGATAGTCACGGATAGCCACATATGACGATGAATAGCCACAACTCATTTCTTCACAGATAACAACCCGTATTGACTTTTTCTGACCTTTCTGCTACCAGAACTATGGCGTCAACGAATTTCAGGTAATATGATATGCGACACGTGCATTCATCAACCTTCAAATAGAACATTGAACCCATTTAGGATTTCCCCGTCTAGATGAATTTGTAACCGGAAATGTGTGAAACATAATATCGTCCTACTACTCCAGTAAGTATTCTTTTAAGTCAAATCAACATTGTCTTCAGCCTTTTGGAGTAATTCATCTCGTTGGTGAAGTATTTCCCACAAACTTGCTTACTCAAGCATAGTACGAGCCTTGTTTAATTGAAACCGATGAATCTCCCACCCATGAAATCTCGCTTCGGGCTCATTTCCACTCATAAGCAATGACATTCAGTTCACTTGAAAATATTCCAAGTCAACTTGATAATATACTCCAGCTTTTTGAAGTTATTCATCTGGTAAAATCTCACTCAAAAACTTTCCTTCTAACACATTGCACGGACATTATTATGGCAATCAAATTGAAAAATGCTAAAGTCTTCGTCTAAGTTGTCGTTCCTCGAGGCACAAAAACTGAAATCACTTATTATAATGGAAAATGCACAAACTCCTGGTCATAGAGGCTTACCACATTGAAATGATTTACGATATAAACAAAAATGACCAGAGAATTGGTCCTTGAAGCACACCACATTGTAATAAAAAAATGCCCAGAGAACTGGTCCTTGAGGCTACCTCATTGAAATTATTCATTATATATAAAAAATACCCCAAGAACTGGTCCTTGAGGTGTACCACAACGAAACTTGAAAAATGGTGGAAGCACGAAAACTTAAATGATTTGTACAATAAAAATGCCTATAAAACTGGTCCTTGAGGCTTACTACATTAAAATAATTTATTATATATATAAAATGCCCAACGAACTGATCCTTGAGGTATAGCACATGGTAATTTGGAAAATGGTGAAAACTTTGTCTATGTGATTGTTCCTTGAGGCACAAAAACTGAAATAACTTGTAATAGAAAAATGTCTGGAGAACTGGTCCTTGAAGTACATTACATTAGAATAGCTTGTAATAGAAAAATGCCCAGAGAACTGGTCCTTGAGACTTACCTCATCGAAATAATTTATCATAGATAAAAAACGCTCCAAGAACTGGTCCTTGAGGTATACCACAACAAAGTTTGAAAAATGGTGGTCTATGTGATTGTTCTTTGAGGCACGAAAACTGAAATAAATTGTAAAAGGAAAATGCCTAAGAAACTGGACCTTGAGGCTTACCACATTAAAATAATTTATTACAAATATATATATATATATATATAACAATAACAAAAACAACATTCTATAAAATGCCCAACGAACAGGTCCTTGAGGAATAGCACATTGTAATTTGGAAAATGTTAGAGTCTCTGTCTATGTGATTGTTCCTTGAGGCACAAAAACTGAAATAACTTGTAATAGAAAAATATCCAGAGAACTGGACCTTGAAGTACATTACATTAGAATAGCTTGTAATAGAAAAATGCCCAGAGAACTGGCCCTTGAGGATTACCTCATCGAAATAATTTATTATATATAAAAAATGCTCCAAGAACTGGTCCTTGCGGTGTACCACAACGAAATTTGAAAAATGGTGGAAGAATTGTCTATGTGATTTTTCTTTGAGGCACGAAAACTGAAATAATTTGTAAAAGAAAAATGCCTAGAAAACTGGTCCTTGTGGCTTACCAAATTAAAATTATTTATTAAATATATGAAATGCCCAACAAACTGGTCCTTGACGAATAGCACATTGTCATTTGGAAAATATTAAAGTCTCTGTCTATGTGATTGTTCCTCGAGGCACAAAAACTGAAATAACTTGTAATAGAAAAATGCCCAGAGAACTGGTCCTTAAAGTACACTACATTGGAATAACTTGTAATATAAAAATGCCCAGAGAACTGGTCCTTGAGGCTTACCACATCGAAATAATTTATTATATATAAAAATGTCCCAAGAACTGGTCCTTGGGGTGTACCACAATGAAATTTGAGAATTGGTGAAAGCGTTATCTATGCTATTGCTCTTTGAGGCACAAAAACTGAAATAATTTGTTGAAGAAAAATGCCTAGAAAACTGGTCCTTGAGGTAAAGCACATTGAAATTTGAACAATGTGTAATTCTCTATGTGATTGTTCCCTGAGGCACAAAAACTGAAATAACTTGAAATAGAAAAATGTTCAGAGAACTGACCCTTGAAGCACACTACACTGGAATAACTTGTGATAGCAAAATGCCCAGTGACCTGGTCCTTGAGGCTTACCTCATTGAAATAATTCATTATGTTTAAAAACTGCCCCAAGAACTGGTCCTTGAGGTGTACCATAATGAAAGTTGAAAAATGGCGAAAGCGGTGTCTATGTGATTGTTCTTTGAGGTACAGAAACTGAAATAATTTGTTAAAGAAAAATGCCTAGAAAATTGGTACTTGAGGCTTACCACATTAAAATGATAAAATCCTTGTTTCGCAGCTATTGAGCTTGACACAGATATGCGAAAGGTTGGAATGACTAATCAGCTAGATGTAAATGAAACTACTGAGAGTGGAATATTTCACAATATTTCAAGCATTGGAGTTGATAGGAATAACAGGTGAAGGAATGGAATTGTCACACAGGAGAGAAAATAATGCTAAACATTTTTGATAGAGATATTGTTACATGAATGCGCACACGTTCGGTAATGGTAAGGTCAACGCATGGGTACTGAAGGATGGTAAGACAGAGCTGGTAGTGTCGATTTCGATTAATCTACCGAGCGTGGAATGATTGACAATAATAAGCCTGAAAACTAAATACTTAAATGGTTTATATTAGAGATTTCCTTCGAATAATATTTTCATTTTCACATCTCTGAACCGTAAGTGAATATTTTTGTGCTTTCATACACTATCAGATATCTCACCAGTACCTAGACAATTGGGCAGATCTCAATTCAACTACTTGAATCGGATTGAATGGTAATACCCCAATAATCTTTCGTCCTTCTTACGACACCAGAAGTTCTGCAGGGACCACATCTATGCAGGTTCATTTTGTGAGAGTATATTGTGACTTTGAAGGCATTTCACACTTACTTCAAAGATGTAACGGTTGAGTAATTCGTGTTCGAAAAAACACCAAACATTTCGAAATTATTAATTTGAATTTCCAAAAGAAAAATTGGTGAACGCTGGTTTGATTTTACCTGGAGAAAATGATACAGTCCTATGTCGCATTTGAAAAAATTGAAAGATTTCAGTGTGCCCCGTTTTGCAGATTTTTACAAGATAAAAATATATTTATGAAAAGAATTACATTACCGATACTCCTGTGTCTGATTGATTTGGAAACTCGAATAAAAATGTTTTACTAAATGGCCTATCAATCTACTTAAAAAACTCAAATATTGTTTGAAGCAGTATTATTTTAAAGAGAAATAGAATTTTTTTTGTGTTTTCATCATAATCTTAAAAGAAGACAATGGCTACCTGAAGATGATGGAATTTTCGATAGCAAGTGTGTATTATTTTTATTGTCAAAGCCCTGAAACATCTAAGGCTATGGCAACTGATGAGGCCCTATGACGGCCTTGGCAAATAGCTGGGACCACAAACAGGATTTTTATACTTCTTCGTTAAAAAACAGTACTTGTGGATGATTAAATCTTCTCATGAACTAATGTTTCCTTCGAAATTACCCTCTAAACTATGTAGAAGACCACGTGCCAAGAAAGCTATTCGTAGAAAATGTTATATTTTGGATAATTTTAGATAATTTGAACATTGGTTCAACCATAGTCTTTTAGCGGTAAGGAATGTAATGTTATGGCTATCTACCACAAGGTATTGAAACTGATTCCATCTTCTTGAAACTGTAGAAAATTTCCTTCATTCTTTCCAGATGTGGATACTAAGTTCCTGTAAAATTGCATCTCAATCAGTTGAGTTGTTTTTCCGTAAATGAGTAACAAATGACTCGCAGTGACAACTATTATTATTATTTATCAAAGCACCGATTATTGGTTGAGTGGAAGAATAGCTCAGCAAAACTCCGCCAGGAGAAAAAAGACCATTTATTATTATTATTATGCTAGCAAATTAACTATATCAATTATAGGTGAACCCGTCAAATTCCACTGTCTTCTCAGTTGCAGCGCCTCTGGATTCACACAGATACATTATTCTTGCTCGTAATGCTTTATTCTTTTTTGGAGCAAGGCATTTGTTCAGCCCACGTAAAGTCTGGATTCTGGATTACCACTGAGTTTTGTTTACGAACTGAACCACCAAATTTCCAAAAACTTGTTTCAACCATTTGTCAAAACACCAATACATTTTCAATTTTTGCATTTTTAGTTCCCACTGATTTTCTGGTAGTAAGTGGTTTTTCTCAATCAATATAAAATATGTTTTTCATATAGCTAGGCAGAACTCGATTAAACCATCGCTATCCTATGTGTATTTTCAATAATTAAGTCTCGGTATACGTCTGAATATGTCCTGCCCTTCATTTCTCCAAAAATAAAAATAGGAGGGTCCTATTTTTATTTTTTTAATTTGCTCTTCACCCTGTATCTTGTGCCCACTTCAATATCTTAGATTTGCTATTCGCTCTGTATAAATATATGTAATTAGTCTGTATATTTTATTTTAACTACAACCCCATTACACATTACATTTACCATTTCACTGTGAATCAACTTCGATGTTTAATTCACCCGGTATAGGTATTTCTAATTAGCAGCAATTCATTTGATCCCAGTTCACCCAGTATATTTTTTATAAGCGGTCTGTTTTATTATCCTACCCCAATCTTAGATGTCAGAAAAAGTCATAAGAAATAAGTGGGTAGGTACTGACAAACTTCCCTAAATATTAAAAAACATTTTACATTTTACTTTCTCAGTAAAGCAATGAGCACGTCATAGCCATTAAAATAATCAGGCTGAAGAAAATGCCATTTTCATACCCGAAACATACCAGAAACTATTCGATTTCGATTTGTGAAAACTCGATTTCCAAAAGGCGTTTGAATTTCGGATGATTTCACACTGTACCTACTTTCTGATATATTTTACCAAAAATTATAATTTTATAAGCGAGAATTTCTAATGTTAATGAACTGAATAAACCGTACACCTCCAGACATTATGTCGCCACGTTAGATTCAGTTTCATTTCCGATCGCTCTGTCATGTATTTTTGCATCATTATTATTTGTGAAAACTGATAATCCAGAATTGCATTTTTTTACATCACATCAATCACAATCACATAGACCACCATTTTTCAAACTTTGTTGTGGTATACCTCAAGGACCAGTTCTTGGAGCGTTTTTTATCTATGATAAATTATTTCGATGAGGTAAGTCTCAAGGACCAGTTCTCTGGGCATTTTTCTATTACAAGCTATTCTAATGTAATGTACTTCAAGGACCAGTTCTCCGGACATTTTTCTATTACAAGTTATTTCAGTTTTTGTGCCTCAAGGAACAATCACATAGACAGAGTTTTCAACATTTTCCAAATTACCATGTGCTATACCTCAAGGATCAGTTCGTTAGGCATTTTATATATATAATAAATTATTTTAATGTAGTAAGCCTCAAGGACCAGTTTTATAGGCATTTTTATTGTACAAATCATTTAAGTTTTCGTGCTTCCACCATTTTTCAAGTTTCGTTGTGGTACACCTCAAGGACCAGTTCTTGGGGTATTTTTTATATATAATGAATAATTTCAATGAGGTTAGCCTCAAGGACCAGTTCTCTGGGCATTTTTTTATTACAATGTGGTGTGCTTCAAGGACCAATTCTCTGGCCATTTTTGTTTATATCGTAAATCATTTCAATGTGGTAAGCCTCTATGACCAGGAGTTTGTGCATTTTCCATTATAATAAGTGATTTCAGTTTTTGTGCCTCGAGGAACGACAACTTAGACGAAGACTTTAGCATTTTTCAATTTGATTGCCATAATAAGGTCCGTGCAATGTGTTAGAAGGAAAGTTTTTGAGTGAGATTTTACCAGATGAATAACTTCAAAAAGCTGGAGTATATTATCAAGTTGACTTGGAATATTTTCAAGTGAACTGAATGTCATTGCTTATGAGTGGAAATGAGCCCGAAGCGAGATTTCATGGGTGGGAGATTCATCGGTTTCAATTAAACAAGGCTCGTACTATGCTTGAGTAAGCAAGTTTGTGGGAAATACTTCACCAACGAGATGAATTACTCCAAAAGGCTGAAGACAATGTCGATTTGACTTAAAAGAATACTTACTGGAGTAGTAGGACGATATTATGTTTCACACATTTCCGGTTACAAATTCATCTAGACGGGGAAATCCTAAATGGGTTCAATGTTCTATTTGAAGGTTGATGAATGCACGTGTCGCATATCATATTACCTGAAATTCGTTGACGCCATAGTTCTGGTAGCAGAAAGGTCAGAAAAAGTCAATACGGGTTGTTATCTGTGAAGAAATGAGTTGTGGCTATTCATCGTCATATGTGGCTATCCGTGACTATCTGTGGCTTTCTGTGGTTAGTAGTGGCTAGCTGTGAAGATCTGAGGTTATCATTGGTTATCTGTGGCTTTCTGTGGGTAGCAGTGGCCAGCAGAACTGAGTTGTAGCTATTCATCGCTAACTGTGGCTTTCAGTTGTAGCAGTGGCTAGCTGTGGGGATCTGAGGTTATCCGTGGTTATTTGAGGCTGCCTGTGGCGCTCTATGACCATCTGCGACTAGAACACAGAAACACATGAACACCAACAAATACACGAAGTCACAGACACTCGAACACACTAACACTCGATCACGAGAAAACAAGAACAAGCACGAACACACAGACAGTTGAACACACGAAGAAACAAGGACACAAGGACACAAGAACACGCGAACAAACGAACAAACAAATACACACAAACATACGAACACGCGAACAAACAGCCGTATGTGTATCTGAGGTTTGAACACATAAACACATGGTCACTAACAAATACACGAACTCACATACACTCGAACACGCGAACTCACGAAAAAATACGAACACACGAACAAACACGAACATACAGACAGTCGAACACAAGAACACATCAACATACGATCAAACACCTACACACACAAAACTTATGAACATGCTAACTCGCGAACAAACACATACACACGCACACACCAACATGCGAACAGGAAAACACACGAACAAACACGGACACACGGACAGTAGAACACACGAATACCTGAACACGCGAACATACGAACAAACAAATACGAACACTCGAACACCTGAAGACGCGAACACACGAACAAGCACGAACACACGAACAAGCACGAACACACAGACAGTTGAACACACGTAGAAACAAGAACACAAGAACAAGCGAACAAACGAACAAACAGCCACACAAACAAACATAAGAACACGCGATCAAACAGCTGTCTGTGGCGCTCTATGTGTATCTGAGGTTTGAACACAAGAACACATGATCACAAACAAATACACGAACCCACTGACACTCGAACACGTGAACTCACGAATTGAACCCGTTTCAAGTTCCTCGTACTTGTCGAGACTTCTCTGTAACGTGACGTCAGCAAATTCCAGGTAATTTGATATCTGACACGACTATTCATCAACCTTGAAATAGGTCATTCAACCCGTATTGAATTTTGCTGACCTCTCTGTAACCGAAACCATGGCGTCAGCAAATCCCAAGTAGTTTGAAATCTGACCCGTGCACATCATGAACTTGCACTTCATGACCTTGAACGAGGTCAATGAACCCGTTTCAAATTTCTCTACTTGTCGGGACTTGTCTGTAATGTGACGTCAACAAATTCCAGGTAATCTGATATCTGACACGTGCACTCATTGAAATAGGTCATTGAACCCATCTCAGATTTCTCTTACTTGTCGAGACTTGTCTGTAACGTGGCGTCAGGAAATTCCAGGTAATTTGATACCTAACACGTGCACTTATTGAAATAGGTCATTGAACCCGTATAAAATTTTGTTCACCGGAGCTATGACGTCATCAAATTCCAGGTAATCTGATACCCAACAAGTGCACTTATTGAAATAGGTCTTGAACCCATCTCTTCGCCTACCGGAACTATTGCGTCATCGAATTCCAGGTAATCTGATACCGAACACGTGCACTTATTGAAATAGGTCATTGAACCCGTATCAAATTTCGCCTACCGGAACTATGGCGTCAGCGAATTCCAGGAATGCCTGACACGTGCACTTATTGAAATAAGTCATTGAACCCGTATCAAATTTCGTTGACCGGATGTTATCAAATGTAATCTGATACCTGACACGTGCACTTTCTGCTGACGTGTACCTCCCGTTGCTCTCTCATACGTTTTGATCTTGAATCCTTTTGCTCTCTCATGGGTTTTGACCTTGAATCCTTTTGCTCTCTCATAGGTTTTGATCTTGAATCCTTTTGCTCTCTCATATTTACTCTACTGTTACTGGCCATGCATTTCAGTCGAACAATGGGCTGATTTCTTTTTTTTTTCAAAAACATGCCGTTTAAATTGGGTTTTCTCACGCACAATTCTTGACTACAACAACGAAAACAAGTTGATTTTCATTTAATACTCCTCCCAACTGGATTTTGAGGGTGTTTCAGATTTGGGTCACCTTTAAGAAAACCCTTGATCTTTAATCTTTACCTTGAGTCAATTCTGATCTTTATATCTCTTCATCTAAAATTTCTGCTTCAGAATGAGCCTGAGATTTTGAAAATCGGTTGACGAGGAAAAAAGTTATGAGTGCAAAACCAAAAAGTTAATTTTTTGGGATCACCCTGTAAATAAAAGAGCTAACTAGAAAATTCAGGAAATATCTCAAGGTAATGAGATCATCTTTATGCCTCTGCAGTCAAATTTGAAAAAAAAGTTTTTCTCCACGATCATCACAGAATTTGCCAATTCTGAAATCAAATTTGATTACAGAATGCTGGAATTCTCTCTCTTGAGATTGAAGAAATATTCTGCAACACATCTGCCCCCATGCAATTTAAATGTATTTACATTCTCTCTCTTGTGATAGAATAATATTCTCACACTGGTTAGCAATAATAACATTAGCCTTGACGCAGTTGATTGTCATCGTAGTAGCAAAATTTGAGTAAGTGTCAAAATTATTGCTGTCATGTTTCCTATCTTTGATCGTGGAGAAAATATTGTCTGCTACTGGGTTAGAATGAAAATTCGTGATGCTCGTGGTTCCTCAAGCTCGCCTTCGGCTCGCGCTCGGAACTTTCCACTCGCATCGAATTTTCATTCTAACCTTGTTACAGAATATACTATTCTGCATTTGGGGTCCTTTTGATAATTCCGAAATTTTGCACAGTTTCAGGTAACACACTGTAGCGATTTTGTGTGAAGAACCTTATGTTTTGAAGAGGTACGAGATTATAGCTGAGGGACTGGGCTAGCGAACATTGTGAACAGAATTCAAATTGTGCAAAGCAGAAAAAAGTTATTCAGATTTTAACAGGGGCAAAATTTTGCGGTGCGACGAAATTAGTATTGAGTAGTTGAGTTAAAGTAGAGGAACATGTAGCATTTTTATAAACGTACCTTCGGATTGCCTGCGTCTGAGTGATCGACTGTTATATCCATGGACAAGTTATCGTTCTGAAATAAATTTAGTCTCTCAATCCAGCTCACTTTTTAATCTAGAAGATAGCTTTGTGTTTCTACGAGTTATTATTTTTAAGGAAGATGAATTATTGTAAATTGGAAATGGCATGCAGGAAACATTTGTGAGTGAATCATTACACTACTTATTACCTTATCTGAATCCATATTTTCGACATCTTCATCAGAATCATGTACTTCAAAAGGTTCGGTTCTGTTGAGAACCTTTCTTAATTTCTGGCATTCAATATTTCTTTGTACAGGTGGCAAAAAAGAAACCATATTAAATAATTTGATGGCGTTTTCGCGCTTCGTGTCCCTCAGCGCATTTTTTAATGCAATATAACTGTTCTCTTGATTTACCTGAGCATGAATTTCTATTGTTGCCTATAACAGAAAAGTAAATTTAATCGCAAATACATAGCACTACTAAATACATTTTCACATGAAACAAAGTGTGACTGCAAGTTGGAATTTTAGATCTATTTTTACCCACAAACCATTACAGAACAGTTAAAATGGGTTTAACAAATACATAACGACACAAAAGTTTTTTTATCGTTTACGTTTATACTAATGTGAGACCAGTATCTCGCTTCTTTAAAATTTTTGTTACTGAAGCTGATAGTACAATAGCTGTTTTTATTCCTGACATGTACCACCTGTGAACAGTGACTCTAACAAACTTTCTTTTCCCTATTTAATGTAGAGGTTGTCGAGGAATGAGTAAAGAAATCCCACAGCCCAACAAAATTATTCGGATGCCCAAAATATCAAATAATTGTCTCACTATCCATATTCTCCCGATTTCTTTTTGATCCTTAACACGTTCAGCGCCAAGTCCTGGTGGAAAATTTTCGTGATTTTAAAGAATTTGATTTTAATAATCTGAGCATTTACGCAATTAACAAACAAAACCTTCATCCTTCCTATACCTCAATTTCAGAGGAAATTCTAGGAGGCCAGAGCTTATAATTCCCCATCTAAAATGTACATAAAGTGGGTTTTAGCGATACACACGGCCAAAACAAAAATTTTATTGGTGTATCTTTTAAGATACACAATGTTTTCACTAAGTGTACCGAAAAAGATACCCTTGCGTTGCACGTGTTAAGGACTGTAAAAAATAAAATGCGTGGAGAGAGATGCTCACCACTTGCAAAATCTGTTGAGGCCATCAAAATACACGTTTCTGAGATACCCTCTTGAAATTCGTACTATATACGTAAAATTTCGTGCTGAATCCAAAAATGTATATTTGTAAATGCTCAGATAGAAGACTTGGCCGGAAAAGGGAATGAAAGATCAACAATTTTATAATGGAAGAGGTTCAATTCAAGAACAGTTAGAGATAGAACAATTCTGCGATCGTCAATCGATTCAGAATGGTCGAATCAGAATATGCTGTGAATTTCAGCCAATCAAGAAAAGAAATCACGAAAAATACAAAATCGTCAGATCCACTTTGAATTCCTAATATACATAAAATTCAATGCTGAATATATTATGATTTGTATATGCTCATGTAGCCCGAAAAGGGAATGAAAGGTCGAAATTTTTTAAATAGCAGGGGTTCAATTCGACAACGGTTAGAGATGGAGCAATTTCGCGATCGCCAATGGTCATACGGTCGAATTAGTATACGCTGTGAATTTCAACGAATCAAAACGATTTCTTCTTGCTCCTTCAGGACTGTCAGAAACAAAATAAGTAGACATGTCAGCACTTGAAAAAGCTGTTGAGGCCAACAAAATACACGTTTCTGGAATAACCACTTTTGAGTGTTAAAGGTGCATCCAGAATTGGTTCTAGCCTATGCAAAACTGTATAGATCTTGAAGGCAAATACTTTGAAAAACAATATAGCCATTTGTTCTAATAATCTCTTGTTTTTTCTTGATATTTCTAAACATTTTCAATAACACGGACCCAAAAAAGCACTTTTTTATTTCAACCTTCAACCGATTCACCATTATTAAGAGAACCGCTGTAAGAATGGTTTACTTGTCAAAGTTTCATATCAAAGCAGAAATAATTTAAAAGTATTTT
This sequence comes from Chrysolina oricalcia, assembly GCA_944452925.2. Classification (NCBI taxonomy): domain Eukaryota; kingdom Metazoa; phylum Arthropoda; class Insecta; order Coleoptera; family Chrysomelidae; genus Chrysolina; species Chrysolina oricalcia. The sequence continues at coordinate 51,917,507 of OX101815.2, forward strand.
TCTATATGTCAGACTGGACAGAATTACTAAATCGAAATGGAAAATACTCGGAGAAGTCACATTTTGTTTCACTCAAAATTATAATGTTTGCATGGATGCAATAAAGTTATCTAACCGCATCCAATATTCTGGAAATATCGTATCCATTGTTTCCTTTAATGTTCAATAAAGATGCTAAATTTTCTATTCGTTTTTCCAGAAAAACCTTTGCTCTTCTGGCAAACATGGTCAATATTTCTTCTCTGGTCATTCCTAGTTTCTTCATACATTCTCCACTAGTCATAGTTGTAATATTTTCGAAGCCAAACTCTCCACAAATCTGAAAAAAAAATGATCTATTTATACAAGTCATACCTAATCATAAACACAACAAAGATCATTCTTGTGAATTTACCATGAAATACGGATTCTATTACAAGTTGTAGGTTTTTCAATACAAGAGTCAACTGCTAATGTGAAACTTATAATACAAAATTCAAGTTTATTTTTCAAAATATGAAAAAAATTCATTTGAACTTATTGTAGACCTGTTTGAGGACAAAATGACTGTTCATCAACATGTTTTCGATATACGAGGATATATTGAAAAATTATTAGCCTACTATAGAACCAAACAAAATTTCAATGTCAAAATATTTTATTACTCAACATATTCTCCTCTTAATTGGATACATTTATTACAAAGAACCTGCAACGTCTCTAGACCTTTCAAAAAAAAATGTTTCTTCTTGCTCTGCAAACCAGACCTCCACAGATTTTATTACCTCCTCGTTGGAAGAAAATTAACGACCTTATTTTAAACTCTTTTTCAGCTAAGAAAAATGATGATAGTCGGACGGAGCCAAATCTGGTGAATAAGGGGGGTGTTCTAGTAATTCAAACCCTAAATCACGAATTTTTTGCATGGCACATGAGATTTGTGTGCAGGGGCGATGTCCTGCGAAAACAAAACACCTTTGGATAGCTTTCCGCGTCTTTTCTCTATAATTTTTCCCGTAGAGTGGTCAGTAATGTCGAATAGTAATCTCCAGTTATTGTTCCACCCTTATCCAAAAAATCAATCATGATTACTCCATGGCAATCCCAAAAAACTGAAGCAAGAACTTTTCCAGCAGATTTTTGGACACGAAACTTCTTAGGTCTTGGAGAACCGGAGTGTCGCCATTCCATCGATTGTTGCTTTGTTTCTGGATCGTAGAAATGTACTCAAGTCTCAAACGTAGTAACAATTCGGTTTAAGAAGTCTACATCGTTTTCAAATCGAGCACAGATCGAACGCGATACTACTACCCTTGCACGGTTTTGGTCAACATTCAAACATTTGGGGATCCATTTTGCAGCAATTTTTCTCATGTCCAAATTGACGTGAACTATATGATGAACGCGTTTGTATGAAATATTCAGTGCTTCAGATATCCGTTTTAGCCCAATTCGACGGTCTATTAAAATCTTGTCATGAACTGCATCGACATTTTCGGGGACTGACACAGAAACTGGCCTTCCCGATCGGTCATCATCTTCAATGGAAAATTTACCTCTTTTGAAGTTTGCAGTCCAATTTTTCACGGTTGCATACAAAGGACGTTGATCACCAAGGGTATTAAGCATATCTTCGTAAATCTGCTTACCTCTTAACCCTTTTAAATACAGGTACTTGATGATGGCTCGATACTCCAATTTTTCGATTTTCACAATTTCGGTGGACATATTTTTTCTTTTCATTTATTGCGTAACTCTGGTTTACTTTTTTGACGTCAAACTTTACATTGACACTTCTAATAAGTTATTGTTCTTTCCTATGGTAAAGCAATATTTTGTTTATGCAGGGAACTGGTCTAGGCTAACCAGATATCAATACATCCTCGTATTGTTTTATTTTCAAGTTTTTGTTGTTTTTAGAAAAAACTGTCCATTTTTTTTTTTTATATTTCCCGGGCTGGACTATTGATATTACGGGAGGCAGGAGATATCGGGAGGTACTGACATTTTTCTGTTTGTTTCATTTGTCTTCAAAAATTAATAAAAATTGGGTGAAGGTTGGAGAAGGGGCTTGGGGAAACTGAACTTTGACTCAACAACAATTTTTCCAATATATTATATCTAATATCGAAGGATTTTCGTATTTTTTTTAACATAAATTGATAATTTCGTTTGTGTTTCAAGTAATCGAGAAACATTACGAAAGTACAAAACTGTTCATTTAAAAAATTTTGATATCTCGTTTCGTCTTCGAGTTTTGGGGGATTTTACAGAAAATGTACAAATTTTATCCTTTTTTTAATGCTTTGAAAGTTTTTCCACTTTTTGATGGAGTTGGAGAAACATATTTTATAAATATCGGTGTGACTTGTAAAGATTTTCATTTGTAAGGCCAATATCTCGATTTTCCATTTTTTTTAAATATTTCCCGGACTATTGATTTTAAGTTAAAAAAATTGTATATTTTTGATAGATTTTCTAAAAACGGTCAGAAAACATGTCTTGCATGGTAAATTGAAAGTATTTCAACCGTTTCTGAGATATTCCGTATTTTCCAAATTTCGATTTTCAGGTTTTTCAAGTTTTCCCGGTGATCATTTTCGTGGAAACTAGTTCCAGTAGGATTTGTTCGACTATTCGAGATCTAACTTCGCATTTCTCGAAATTCAGTTTAAATGAAAAACCCTGTAAGGATTTTCCGATCATTCTCAAAAACTATATACACTTCTATATACAGAGTTAGTCAAAAGTATGGACCTGCCCATTTTTCTCAGTTAATATGAGGGTTATCGAAAAAAAGTTCGTATAAAAGTTGAAGGGTATTTAACTTTGCACCTTTCTATGAACTCAAATATTTTTTAGATGTGCCATTGGTGGAGTAGTGACGTCATTGGCTTTTTTTTTCAATGGAACCATGTCGTGTTTAGTATCGTTAGAAAGCTTGCTTTTTTCTCATTTCAGCAGTACTGATATTATTTCAACTCTCTTGCCATATCGCTCAAAATATCTACCTGGCTACATTCCATGATTGAGAAGATTTTTTAACGAATTGAGCAATAGGTAGTTGAATAACAGAGGGGGACACAAAAATACGAAACACACTGTCCAGCTTGGCAAACATAGCTGCAATTGTGAGAATATTCACGCCCATGATGCGCATTAGTCGTACGACGGACGACCCAGTGATCGTTCGCGCAAGAAGAGGGAATTTCACAATCTCAGCTATGTTTGCCAAACTGTACCTATCGAGAGAGTTGAAATAATATCAGTACTACTAAAATGATAAAAAACAAGCTTTCTAACGATACTAAACATGACATATGGTTCCATTAAAAAAATGCCGATGACGTCACTACTCCACCAATGGCACATCTAAAAAATATTCGAGCTCATAGAAAGGTGCAGAGTTAAATGCTCTTTAACTTTTATACGAACTTTTTTCGATAACCATCATATTAACTGAGAAAAATGGGCGGGTCCATACTTTTGACTAACTCTGTATACAGGGTATTCCTCATTCGATGGCCTATTAGACGTTACTTGTATCAGAAAGTAGTAGATACTTTGTTATTTTAAATAGAACACCCAGTATATTACTTAATTTTTAGAATCCTTTATAAGATTCCTCACAACTTTCCTAGAAAATTTCCTATACCTATCTGTAACGGTTTTTGGGATAAAAATAATTTTGTCAAATTTTTGTGTAAAACCTTACCATTAAAAAATAACTTTTTTTTCACAATGCAAATTAACAAAATATTGCAATTTGGGTCATAGCTGCATAACACCTTTAAGTATTCTGGCGATGAACTGGATCTCAGTTTCAGCATAAAGGAAGGCTCGGAAGTGAGTTCCTTTCGGGGAGTCATGAAAATGAGTGAAACTCAGTTTTTTCAAATTGAACACCCTGTATACTATCTAATTTTAAAATACAACTAACCAGTTTGAATAAGTTTCATCGCCTATGTCCTATACCTATCTACTACCGTTTATGAGATATTGATGATTTTATGATTTTTGAGGTCTGTGCAAGTATAAAATTTCAAGTATAAATTGTGGAAAATCTATCGAATAACAAACAAGAGCTTCATCTTTTTTACATGAACTTTCCTTCATACTGGGTGTACGAGAAACATGGTTATGTTGACACTTTGAATAATGAAAAATTAAATTGGTTAAATTCATTCGACACAAGAGATAATATTACAAAATTCACTTAGCAATAAGTATTACACATTTGATACTGAAAAACAAAAACTCAGTAGCTCAGGTGCTTGAAATGCTGACCATTCACTTGTAAACATTGTTGGATTGACGTTATTACATGATCAGTCGTGGCACTGGAGTTCCGATGGGTCGATTTCTCCGAAAGCATATCTCACCCTGTTTTTCAGTTCCTGTTTTTTATTCACAGGTGTTCAATGAACTTTTCTTTTATTTTTTCCCAGAGACGAAAATCTAGGGGAGTGAGATCTGGTGACCGCGGCGGCCAAATCCAAGGACCCGAACGTCGGATCCACCGATCTTCGAACAAATTAGCGAGTTCAAGCCTCAAGAAACAAAATGAATCGGGTGACTGGTGACATGGATAATGAAATCAATGTTCTGGGATATTTATGCTTTTCCTCATGCATCTATTAGGTACTAGTGCTGCGGTGGACTTCCATATGGAGAATTTAAAAAGAACATAATATGCACGGTAATAAATTCATCAGGCTACAAGCTTTACATGGAGATGATACACCAAAAAGTGGAGAATTTTGCGAAATGTTACTGACATGGACATACGAAAATCCCAACTTTTTGAAAAAAATTATTTGGACCGATGAATCACAATTCTCACGTGAGGGAATATTCAATCGTCGGAATAATCATTTCTGGGCCTCAGAAAACCCTCATTTCATCAGAGAAAGGGGATTTCAACAAAACTTCAGTTTCAATGTGTTTTGTATGCTTAAGGATGATAAAGTTTCAATTTGTATTTATGAGGAAAAATTGAATTCTGAAAAATATTTGGATATTCTGAGAACAACTGTGAGTGAATTCCTGTACAATTTACCTCTGAACTTGTATTATAATTGTTGGTATCAGTTGGATGGGGCTCCTGGACATTGTATACGTGAAGTGAGCAGCGAACTCAAAAATTTGTTCGAAGATCGGTGGATACGACGTTTGGGTCCTTAGATTTGGCCGCCGCGGTCACCAGATCTCACTCCCCTAGAATTTTATCTCTGGGGAAAAATAAAAGAAAAGGTTTATAGAACACCTGTGAATACAAAACAGGAACTGGAAAACAGGGTAAGATGTGCTTTCGGAGAAATCGACCCATCGAAAAGCCGAAGAGCCACGACTGATCATATAATAACGTCGATCCATCAATGTTTGCAAGTGAATGGTCAGCATTTCAAGCATTTAACCTACTGAATTTTTGTTTTTCACTATTAAATGTGTTATAATTGCTAGGTTAATTTTGTAATATTACCTCTTGAGTTGAATAAATTTAATCGATTTCATTTTTTAAACATAATTTTATGTTTTTCATACATCCAGTATAAAGGAAAGTTCAAGTATTCAATTACACCGTTTTCAAAAAAGATGAAGCTCTTATTTGTTATTTGATAGATATATACTTGAAATTTTATACTTACATAGACCTCACAAACTATAAAATCATTAATATATCATAAACGGTAGGAGATAGGTATAGGACATAGTCGATGAAACTTATTCAAACTGGTTAGTTGTATTTTAAAATCAGATAGTATACAGGGTGTTCCATTTGAAAAACCTGAGTTTCAATCATTTTCATGAGTACCCGAAAGGAACTTACTTCTGAGCCTCCATGTATGCTGAAGCTGTGATCCAGTTCTTCGCCAGAATACTTAAAGGTGTTATGCAGCTATGACCCAAATTGAAATATTTTCTTAATTTGCATTGTGAAAAAAAAAGTTATTTTTCAATGGTCAGGTTTTACACAAAAATTTGACAAAATAATTTTTATCTCGAAAACCGTCACATATAGATATAGAGAATTATCTTGGAAAGTTGTGAGGAATTTTATAAGGATTCCAATGATGTAATATACGGGGTGTTCTATTTAAAATAAAAAAGTATCTACTACTTTCTGATACAAGTGGCAACACTGTCTTGACGAAAATTTTTTAGACGGGTAGAGCATTTTCAATTGTCCATGCCCACAAATTTTTGAAATGATCCATCGTTTCGTTCGCCAGAAACGTCTAGGCCATCGAATGTGGAATACCGTGTACGTATGTATACACTTCTGTAGGACATATTGAAGTATATTTTCAATATTCTCCGATAATGAAATACTTAAAACTGACAAATAGAGTCCTCGAGTTATTGAAATTAATCAAATTTCAAAGCGATATCTCCAAGGGTTCGGAAAATATAAAGGATTGAAGTGTTCAAAGACATACAAACCGACACACAGATTTTTTTTCACGGGGATCATTTCCCCCAATAGGCCAAAACTGTAGATAAAAATAAGAGGATCTTTTCACACAAAATAAAAGACGCAAACGGCCTATACTACTTTTTATAAGATTCTCCGGAAAAACCTCGAATTAGAGAAAAAAATAAAAAAAATTCATAATTTTTATCAATATGAAGCTGGACAAACAATATTGCGGAAACTGATAGATAATAACATGGTTCAACTGTGCATAAGATGGTTTCTGTCCAATGTGTAGTTTTTGCACAATCGCGTTATAATCAATTTAAGGGCAAATCTTTCTCAATGCGCCGATTTAAGGGAAATCATCTTATTCAAATTCTGTAAACGGCATTTGAAAGTCGAGATAAATATCTACAATTTGTATATTTTGGATTTTCCTCTGAGAGATGGGAAATGTGTTTAAAATGTCACTGGAAGTTAAGCTGGATTTATAGATTGAGTCGCAGCCGCAGTCGTTGCAGTTGACGTTGCCGTACGAAGATAAATGTGCCGTTGCTCATGTATACGTTTATAGATTCGCTGCCGTTGCAGTTGCTGTTGTCGCTGCCGCTGGTAGTTAAACAACGTCAATCTTGGACGGCAGCGGCAGCGGAAAATGACATGAAACTTAAAATGCCCTTGTCAAAAATGAATGAAAGGTCACATAATTTAGTTTATGTATTTGTTTATATAGTTTGAAAGCAAAAATTAATTTTATTCAGAAATGTTAGAATATGAGGAAAATAAAGATGTTGATGTAGGCGTATTCCTGAACATACTAGAAGGATTTCCACATCTATATAACCTGTAGGACCAGAATTATAAAAAATATGTTCATGAAGGAAAACAGTTGGCGCTCAATGAACACAAAATAAAACTATAAATTGGTCATAATTTTGCCAGTCGCTACGGCATCGGAAGCGGCTGCGACACAATCTATAAATCCTGCTTTACTCTAAATGCTTCAAAGTGCACCCGAAGTCGCCCGAACTCAACTCGGGTTAACTTCAGTGCGACTTCGGGTGCCTTGGGACGCACTTTGAAGTATTTTGATCAACTTTCAGTGACATTTTCAACACATTTCCCATCACTAACGTGAAAATACAAAATATACAAATTGTAGATATTGATCTCTACTTCCAGATGCCGTTTATAGAATTTGAATAGGACGATTTTCCTTAAATCGGCTCATCTTGCAGGATATGCTCTTAAATTGTTTATAACGCGATTGTGCAAAAACTACATATTGTACAGAAACCATCTTACGCACAATTGACCCACATGTTAGTATCTATCAGTTTCCGCAATATTCTTTGTCCAGCTTCAGATTTATGAAAATTATAAATTTATGAAAAATTGTCTCTTTTTCAAGGTTATCCCGGATTTTCTCAGAGGAAAATTCACCGATCCGGTCGAATGAAAATACACTTTGTAGATTTTATAAATCTCTACAAAAGTTCCATTGACTGTTCCTTGAATTTGAGATATTTCCAAAAAACCAAAAACTATTGTTTGTTTAAAAAATTCCTCAAAGTGCGAGAACTGAAGTTTTTATTAACGAACTATCTTATAAAAATTAGTATATGCCATATGCGTCTTTTATTTTGCTTGGTCTACAATGTAACCTTGGGTCTAAAACGTCAAATAAAAAAGTTAGGGCTCGCTCGGAGAATTTTAGTATACTAATCTCTAAAAGTCGTAGTATAAAAATACTGAGAAGAAATACCACTTTATTCAGTCCTCAAACTTGGAGTTTAAATTACACCGAGTGAAGGAAAGTGCACTTCGATGCAAACGAAAGTATTTTTGTTATTTTTTTTAATACATGAACATTTGCACGACGACGGCCGAAAGGCTAGAAACGGCTCTGTTTATCTCTCACTGTCAAACTTCTCGGACTTCGACGAATACTTCTTTCGCTTTTTCATAAACAAATTATATATCTGCCAGTTTAATTCGAGGAATTCATTCATTTGCAAAAATAAACAATACACTAACATTTTTCATTAAAACATTATAATTTACTCACATATTGTCCGCTCAAAACAGCCGAGTCAATAGGCTGGGAGTTGTCCAATTCGAGTTGGGTCAAAACTATTATACTTATCTTGAAAGTTTCAGGAACGGGTTGCAGCAAAGCTGAAAAACGCCTGAAAATAATGCATGTAGAACAAACGTACAGTTGGACTGAGGCCTCACTTACTCTTGCAGAAAGTCAATGGCTGTAGTGACGTTGGTAAACCTCAATAACTTTTCCTCGAATGGCCACGAAACGTCAATTTCGCCAGATGAATGTCTGTATGCTCCTAGATATCCAAGGTGTGGAATATTGGTAATAATATACCGATTGAAGTCTTCTGGTTTTCTTGATGGGGCATCAAGGATCAATATTTGTTCTGAATTATGCATTATAACCATATGTGGCAAAACGCTCTTGGACTGTTGTTTTCCCAAACCCTTCGGAAGGTTTTCTGAATCATCGCCAGCATAATCATCGCCAGCATCATCTTCGGTGGTCAGGTCAATTGTTGATATACTTGATTCTGGTCGCACAAGGCGTTTCACAGAATATGGCCGTTCTATCAGCCAGTTTCCACATTTGTAGTCCCCTTTCCCACTCATTTTGTTGAACGATTTGGTGGATACGAGAGATTTATTAATATACCTGTAAGTTTCGACGTCATCACCTGAGAACTGTCTGAAGTAGGGACCAATGAAAAATCTATCGAGATAATGTGGATCAAAATATAAAGCAAACTCTATATGATCATATCCACTTCGTAGTGAATCATTTGTTAGTCTCAGTGTGCAATTGTTCTCTTTAGCTAATCTTCCTGCGTTAACTAAATCAGTATATCTTATTGAATATTCAATGCCAGAAAAGTTAAGGTAAGCAAAATCAGAATTGAGGTAAATCACACGCCATTTACAAACACGATAAATATCCGGCAATGCTGCCCACATATACAACTTAGTTTTATCGGCAGATATTTCTCCCAAGTGTCTTGTTGATTCTTCAACTAATTCCTGGAGCTTGTACTTTTTTTTAAATGTTTCGAGGCTTTGCTGTTGACCATTTACATCTTTATGAAGGAAAACTTCATCTGTGTTTGAACAGCCATTTGATTCTTTTTCTACTTTTTCTTCTGTTTCTTTGGCAACACAGTCTTCTTTTGCTAGTTTTCTAGTACAAACGCCACATATTTCAAAATTATTCTTGGTCTCTTTCAAAATGAATGAAACAGTATCCTCTTGATAGGTGGAAGGAAGTCTATTTCTCAAAATCCACAAAATCACATCAGTTGTTTGATTGGATTGTTTGATATTGACATAATTTTTGGGAGCACTTTTGGTACTTCTATTAATGAGGAGTCTTGACGGTTGATCAATCATACTCCAAATATTTATTGTGCCAGCTTTGAAACTTTCAATGAGAGCTTTCCAAGGTAGTAGACGTGCATAGCCATCGTGAAGAGTTTTGGGGCCCATTTTTTTCAAAAGTTCTGAATTTCTTCTATCGATGATGATTTCCCCATCAAAAACTGCTTCAACTTTCTTGTTAACTTTTAAAACTGAGGACTTTTTCCTACGTTGAAGAGCTCCATCTTCATTGAGATGTGCTAGTGGTGCAGCTTCAGAAGGTATTTCATCTTTGCGCACACTGAGAGTCTGTTTACGTTTTTTCTTGAGGCTATCAGACAATATGTTTCCCATACACTGTTCAATCAAGGTTTGCTTCAAAATATCCACTTCCAATAATTTTTGATTTTTTTTACTGTGTTGAATTTTCATCCTAAATATATCAGAATCCTTAATGTTACTAGAGAAATCATTTTGGTATAAATCAACTCCAACATCTTTTGGTGTACGATATTGTGACACAAACATTCTAGTCCTTGCACAATTTGGTGGTGCTGAAATGGGTGGTTCTGAAATGGGTACTATGATAGAGTTTTTATCAGAACAATCAAAGAAATTTTCATCGCACTTTTTTTGTTTATTTCTTATTGGTCTGTTAGATGAAGATACAATATCCAACTGAGAACTTGAACTACCTGATATGTGGTGAGAATTGTCATTAGTGTTGACGAAATCTTTGTCAATATAAGTGGGGATTTTCGTAGGTTTCTTCATGTCAACCAATGTATGATTATTTTTTCCCAGGGGTTCTCCCTTTCTGCTACCTTTAACCTTCTTGGATCCAAGATGTTCATGTTCGTCCTTTTCAGAAGTGGTCTTTTGATGAGTTTTCAAATGGTTATTTCTCCATTTTCCTGAATTCATATCACGATATACAGATACATTTGGAATAAAAGCAGATCCACCTTTACAGTGACAATCATATAGATTATGGGTTAAACAATATGGTATTATTTGTGATAGATTCAATCTTGGCAATCTCACTGTACACCTCATATCCATAACCAAGTCTTTCTCTGGCGGTATGGTTTTGTAAGTGTCAGAACTATCCACGAAATCAGAATATTTAGCAGGAGTCTTTGTGTTTCTCCTCAGTTTATTTCTACTACCCAAGCCTACAACTATTGTTTTATCATTTGTATGAATGACAGTTTGAGTAAAATCTCGCTCTTCTTTAGCTAAATGTTTTTTCGCTTCATCCTCAATACGATTCACTGTATCACTGGATAATATATCTGTACCAGCCGGCAAAGTGAGGTTGTGTTCATATACCAAAGCTTTTTCTTTTGGACAGGAACAATCAAACATGCATTTTACTAGTTGACAGTGATAATTTGAAATATTCTCACATTTCAAAGATTTGCACACACACCCCAACTGGCAGTGGAGATTTTTACAGATTTCTTCTGTGAGATTCTCCTCCAGTTCGACATTCACAACTTTACAGTTGAGTCTCAATAACTCATGTTCGATCTTGGACTTTTTCTTCTGGGGTTTCTTAAATATACTCACATTACTATCAATAGATGATAACTTCTTCACCAATTTTTCTTCGTCCTTCATGTGAGATTCATCTTCTTTAATAAGTGTAGGGGCAATTTCTTTTATTTCAACATACCTAATTAAATCTTCTATAACATCTGCAACAGTGTCTCTGGATCCCCTGTTTTCTTTATTCGTTAAACTTTCGGATGAATGGCAAACTGGAATTGATTTTCGTTTTCTAATAATAATTTTTTCTTGTTCATTACGATATTTTAAAGGAAATACGAACGGTCTTGGTTCAACCCCTACTTTGTCCTTCTTAGTTTTCAAAGTAGACAGTGCAAATTCAATTTGTTCGGAATGTAGTTTCCCATCGAATATTTTCAATCTATTTAGAATATGATCAGGAAAACGTAGCCCAATTGTTGGTGCAACCTCCAATAATATTTCAGGGAGATTTTTCGTATGGGTTTCCCAGTCATCCAGACCACTTACTTGAAGTTCACTCTTTTTACATAAAGGTCCTGGAAGATACTTAATTTGCTTATTGAATTTTCTCTGTTGAGCCAGTAATGTCAATTTCCGTTTAGTATTTATAGGGGAACCATTTTTAATCAAACTCTGACAATCAATCTTTGCTATACATTTATCAGATATCTTACTTTTTACCCATATCTTTTCATTATTGAAGTAAACAAAACTTCGATTTTGTGCTTCTTGTTTATTCGATTTCTCAGGTTGTTTGTCAATTTTATACTTGATTTTTTTCATTTTTTCTAGTTTTCTCTGTTCTTTCTTTTTTTCCCGTTCCAATAGCTTTCTTTTGTGTGCAACAGTTTTTGCTTTGAGTGCTGGTGGTTTTTTAGGTTTTTCTTCTGAAATATTTTTGATTTCCTCAACTTTCCTCAACAAAATCGGGGAATCATCTGCAAGATTCTCTTTCAATCCATCTTCAGCGCCAGATTTGGGAACTTTGTAACTTATGTTCAACTTGGAATTGCCTGTTAAAAACTCATCTAAGGAGTCACTAACAAATGGGGATTTTTTTTCTAGTTCTTGATTGTTATTTTTAAATGAAGGCTCAGAATTATTGGGAAACGACATATTCTTTTTACCATAACTTTTTTCTACATCAGAATATTCTTGAGAGTGGTTCAAGCTTATTTTTTCTGATTTCTCACTATCGAGGTTGAGAGAAGATTTTTGTTTGTGTATAATTTTTCTAATTTGATCAAAGACAACATGCTGATCGTCTTCCATATCAGATTCAGAATTTTTACTACTGGTCACTGAATTTTCCTCAACTGGCTCGTCAATGAATGAACTCGTTTCATTATTATCATTTTCTGTTTCTTCAAGGTCAACTCCCCCTTGAACATCTAATATCACAAGTCCTAATTCGTTAGTTTGTGAAAACAGTTGGTTTTCTTCCATCAGTTCACATAAACTGTTTGTCTTTTCTTCTCCCACGACATTTGTAGTGTTTTCGCCATGTTTCGTGGGGTCGTCTTCGTTTGAAACCAGATTTAATAATTTTTTATTGCATTCAATACTATCAATTACTTTTGTTTGGGTTTGCAAAAAGTGGTCCCTTTTTCTTGTTCTTAGAGAACTCAACTGCAACTTCAGGTTATTCCGAATATCTTCCACATTTTCTGTAGTAACATTTTCCTCGCGAGTCAAACTTGGATCATCAACTGAAGGGTCGAGTGAGTCTTCATCGCTTTCATTTGATGAATCTTCTTCACATCCCGAATTTGTTGAAAGTTTGTCACAACCTGTGTGTTTCAGATGATTTATATCAAATGGCTGACTACAATTTTGCGACGGATTATTATGTTCACAGAGTTGAAGCTCTGAATTAGTATCAAACATTTTTCTTTTCATTGAAATCGATTTCTCAGGTTCTGTCAGAATATTATTTGTTATAACTATTTCGTCATTCTGTAAATGGGGCTTTTTGAAGCTACTATCCTCATTAATGCAAACTGGATTTTTCTGTTTTAAACTGCTTCTCTTATTTGCGTCACCCTCATTTTCCTTAAGAAATTTCAAATATGTGCCAAAAAATTCTTCCTTTTTGTGACTCATAGTAGACAGTTCATTACTACTTGCTTCAACGAGAGTACTAGGTGATTCTATTTGGTCTATTGAGGCACCAGTCATTTTATTGGTTTGTACAACTGGTAGCTCAATATTTTGATGAACAAGTATTGCGTTTGCTGATCCAGGTACCTTTTCTTTTTCATTCTCATCAATGACTTTAATGCGCTTCCTAGGATACGTTTCAATATAATCAATTTTTCCTGAACTATCCTCAGAGTCAGTTTGTTCTTCTGCAGATCTTTTTGAGCCAATTACTGGTTTTTCCAAAGGGATACTCTTCCGAGGATATGTTTCCCAAAACTGAATATCATCAGAAAAAGATTTTTCCACACATTCTTCTTCAAAATCATCATCATCATCAACTTCTATCACTCTAACTTCGTTAACTTCATGCGTTTCATATTCGTTCGTTTCGTAAATTGTCATTTCACTTTCATTTCCATAATTTTTTTGAGTGTCCACTATATTTATGTCATCTATTATTTCATTGATGATCGAATGATTTGTAACATGTACTTCCTCCTCTTCATCATCAGTATCTGAGAATGGTTCAGCATCTAAACCTATATCAAGATTTCTGGGTGGTTTCTCGATATTAATTTTCTCGGGTGACTTTTCAGTATCACACGTTTTTTCATCGCCAGTATCGGTCTTTTGTGTAGGTTGTACGCAAGTAGGTATATTTTTGTCGCTTGTAGTGCTTTTCGCAGACCTCAATTTTTGTAATTTTTCCAGTAAGTCATCACAAGACCAGCCTGTACTTTTCAGTAATTCTTGGAGAGGATCTGCTACTTCCATAATGCTGAAAAATTCATGTTCAATCAATACATCAATCAGCAGAGTTTCACGTTTCCTGCCTAGGCAGCAAAATGGTAGGTAACTAAATATTTGACATGTTTTCAACAAGAAACGGTTCATCATGATATAATGTACAAGAGCGTAGAAGCGGCTAGGTAAACCCATGCAACTTTATTGGAATCTAGTGAGCATGCTCAAAAGATTTCAAATATGGACAAATACACTAATGGAAACACAAATTCGTAACTTTTTGACAACCAGTAGTATACTACCAATCAAACAATCGGGATTCAGAAAAGGGTATAGTTGTGCAACGGCCCTTTCGGATGTATTTTAGATGCGACTGATAAAAATCAAATAAGTATATCAATTCTACTTGACTACTCAAAAACATTTGATTTAATAGACCATGATATACTTTTATCAATCTTGCATTATTCCGGATTCAGCAATTCAGCACCGTCTCTAATGGCTTCATATTTGCATAACAGAACACAAATTTAAAAAATCAAGGAGGAGACTTCCACTACCATGAAACTGCTTTCTAGAGTGCCTCAGGGAAGTATTGCTTGGTCCTCTCTTATTTACATTGTATACTTCGAATTTTATTAACGTTTTAAAATACTGTGATTATGATTTTTACGCTGATGATACCCAGTCATATTTCTCATTCAATTTTTTTGGATTTGGCTACAGCCATGCATTGTATTAACACTGATCTAGATTCATTACAAAAATTATTAACCGACCATGCTTTAAAAATTAATCTAAAAAATCATGATATTTGGTAGAGAAAATATCTCAGCCTCCACGAATAATCAAGTCTCTTTGAAAATAGGTCACATAAAAATTTGGGCTTGACATTAGATAGATCTATACGTTTTAAAGAACATATTACGAATAAACTGAGAAATGCATATTCTTCACTCAAGCTGATTTACTCGCAAAGACAATTTCTGTCAGACGAGGTCAAAAAATTGCTATGTGATTTCTAGGTCATCCCACACTTCTCTCACAATCATTGCGATGTATGGTGCTTGTCTGAATGGAGCTGATGTTCGTCGAATACAGAAAGTGAAAATTCGTCTTATTTATGGCATTCGTAAATTCAGTCGAATATCTATTTCAGAGAGGCTCAAACAGTTAAGATGGCTCAATATGTATAATAGGCGACGTCACCATATGGCGTGTATGTTCCATAACAATTTCAAATCGAAAACACCAGCTTATCTTCAAGAAAAATTAAAATTCAGGACAGACATTCACCGTCGAACATTGCTTATTGTTCCTAAACACAATAAAGAAATATATGAGGATATATTGAAAAATTCTTAGCCTACTATAGAACCAAACAAAATTTCAATGTCAAAATATTTTATTACTCAACATATTCTCCTCTCTCAACATTTATTACAGCGAACCTGCAACGTCTTTTTCTCTGCAAACCAGACCTCCACAGCTTTTATTACCTCCTCGTTGGAAGAAAATTTACGACCTTTTAAACTTTTTTTCAGTTGAGTAAAGAGATGATAGTCGGACGGAGCCAAATCTGGTGAATAAGGGGGGTGTTCTAGTAATTCAAACCCTAAATCAAGAATTTTTTGCATGGCAACATGAGATTTGTGTGCAGGGGCGCTGTCCTGCAAAAACAAAACACCTTTTGATAGCTTTCCGCGTCTTTTCTCTTTAATTTTTTCCCGTAGAGTGGTCAGTAATGTCGAATAGTAATCGCCAGTTATTGTTCTACCCTTCCAGCACTTTTCCACTTTTCCTCTGGAATATGGCGCAAAAACACTAATCACTACTTTTCCAGCAGATTTTTGGAGTGTCGCCATTCCATCGATTGTTGCTTTGTTTCTGGATCGTAGAAATGTACCCAAGTCTCATCCATAGTAACAATTCGGTTTAAGAAGTCTACATCGTTTTCAAATCGAGCACAGATCGAACGCGATGCTACTACCCTTGCACGCTTTTGGTCAACATTCAAACATTTGGGGATCCATTTTGCAGCAATTTTTCTCATGTCCAAATTGACGTGAACTATATGATGTACGCGTTCGTATGAAATATTCAGTGCTTCAGATATCCGTTTTAGCCCAATTCGACGATCTGTTAAAATCATATCATGAACTGCATCGATATTTTCGGGGACTGACACAGAAACTGGCCTTCCCGATCGGTCATCATCCTCAATGGAAAATTTACCTCTTTATCTTCGTAAATCTGCTTACCTCTTAACCCTTTTAAATACAGGTACTTGATGATGGCTCGATACTCCAATTTTTCGATTTTCACAATTTCGGTTGACATATATTTTCTTTTAATTTATTGCGTAACTCTGGTTTATTTTTTTTGACGTCAAACGTTACACTGACACTTCTAATAAGTTATTGTTCGTTGCTATGTTAACGCAATATTTTGTTTATGCAGGGAACTGGTCTAGGCTAACTAGATAACAATACATCCTCGTATAGACGTTATTTCTCCTACAGTGTCGCAATTTGTATCAATAATATTTTCAAACTAGATCGTACACTTCTAGAATTATCTCGAACAGCATTCCGTTTCAAATTCAAACAATATTTATTCGATATCCAGTGCACTCATGACTAAATTGTAAATCTTTCTCTCTTTCGCTTTCCTCTTTTTCTTCTTTCTTCTGTTTCCTTCAATTTTATCAACACAAACGTTTATATCAAATGGGTCATTACGCTGTTAAACAATTTTTCTTTATTTTTTGGCCGTGATGGAAGAACAGAAACATTTATCAGCTGTTATCTGAATCAATGTGCCTTTTACTTACTGTATTATTCCTACGCTCCGATTATGTGTGTCGGTAAATTTTTGTGTTAATTAATGTTATTAAAATGTACACATTTCTCTGTATTACATAGTGGGTAACAAAAATATTATTATTACTAAAATCTGTTTGAGAAATTGAAATCGGACTATCACTAGAACATCCAGGCACGCTGCAAGATGGTGCAAGAAAAATTCAAATTGCAATTGTGCCAAAACTAATGATCCAACAGCGCCTGTTTTGTGCACAATGATTCAATATACTATCATGAGAAGGGCAAATCCTACTTTTTGAAAAACGGCGGAATTATATATTTTTTTTTTTTAAATCGCAAACTTTTTCGGTTTTTTGGTTGTTCTCCGATGCTAATGGAGCAACCAGATTGCTCTATTAGTTTTCATTTTTCTAAGCAAAACACTAGAAAAAAAAAACAAGTTTTTTTTATTTTAATGTTTATAACAAATTAATAAATGACAGTTGAGAGTCGAAAACAACAGAATATAACTACGGACTGTCTTTCATGTGATGGCGTAGTCGGTTTTCTACTAGTATTTTTGTTAAAAAATCACTCATTTTATGCTCTTTTGATTGGTGTAGATTGAACCGTTCGCCACATGGAAACCAATCGGTAATTGCGCTGACAGCCTGTTGCATCAATTACTATAAATCACCACTCATTATTTTTATGGCAGTGCGGTCGTCTAGAGTTATTTATGACATGCAGAACAGTAGCGTACCGTGTATAATATTCATTACACTTCCTGTTGAAACAAGTGTAGTGGTTTTTGTGAACCTATTTTTGTGAAATCTCTAGTGATTAGTGTTTTTGCGCCATTTTCCAGGGGAAAACGTATAGTTGTACACGTAGGTTGTGAAGATGGTTTTGTACCGAACGTGTTGCTGTGTCAGCAAAACGAATAAAAAAATTTCGGCAGATTATCAAGAGGATATGACTGCAACTTTATTCGAAAAATGGTTCAGTGAACAATTATTACCAAATATATCACCAACTTCTGTTATTGTAATGGATAATGCGTCATACCACTCGCGTCAAAAGGTAAAAATACCGACGAAAGCGACAAAAAAATGAGACATTTTGGAATTTATGGCTTATAATAAATTGAATATTCCGCAAAAAGCCACGAAGGAGGTATTGCTAAAAAAATTGAACATTCCCTTTTGCCATCAACCAGTAATCATAAACCTGGATTATTCGTCTGACTCGGAGGAGGATTCGAGTCTTGCCATGACTTTGATGTGTATAAGATATCCGTTCCATCAAATAAATAAACAATGTTTCCTGTTTTCTTATTGTATTTTTTAACGACTTGTTTTCGGTGTGTCAGATACGTCCCGTACCCACACGCGCTGTTCTTCAATTTTTTTCTTTGGTGTTTTGGCATCGACTGCAATGGTCATCAGCCGTGTGTTCTGGATAGGCCTTGTTACTATCTCCATACGCCACCTTAGGAGCAGCACTGTTAATTATTAACGCAACAGTGAATCGTGAAGGATTATTCTCAGCCGATACGAGCTTCAATCATTCAGACTTTCACATCTGAAAATGAAAAAAAGCCCGCCCCTGCAGGGAACCGAACCTGGAATCTCTCGGTTACCAGGCGGGCGCTTAACCATTACGCTAATCACCGCCCTGTTCTTCAATAGGTATGTCCACTAATTTTTAATTATAATGTATTTTGACGGTTATTCCTCTCTAAAAACACATTACCAGCACAAAAAGAGTCAAAAATGAAAATGTGATTAAATAAACGCAAAACAAATATGATGAAATCAGCGAGGCTATAAACGTACCCTGCACGAGGCTAGCAACGATTGACGTCATTTATTTGATAGTGTGAGCGGGCTGAGCGGAGTGCATTATAATACCGCTCGCTTTTATGTGTTCATTTACAGCTGAGGGTTTCGCTGGATTTCGTCTGTATTAATGTTTCAAAATGAGTGATAATAAGAGGTGTTTTGTTCCTGGGTGTGTAAACACATACAAAAATAATATGGAGAAAATATTCATAACAGTTCCACGAAATCTTTCGAAAAAAAAAAATGAAATGGTTTACTGCTAGCTGTAAGAAGGAAGAGATAAAAGAGGTGTCGATGAAAATAGTTTTTTTTTGTTATGAAGATCATTTCAACGTGAGTTAGGGTATTTGTTAGTATTGTTAGTAGATGCTATATCCATGCGGTTTCAATCATTTATTTATGTTCGTAAATGTAAAATTATCTGTATGAAAATGTTATGCTGATACATATATTGATAAATAAATATTACTATTACTAACGAAATATCAAATAATTTAATGTTTACAGCTTGCAGAAGATATGGAAAACTACATATAAAGAATAGTAAGTTTAGTAAAGTTAAAGCTCGAATGAAGCCGGGTGTAGTACCCCGCATATTTTCAGTTGGCAGGCGGTTAAAAAAACAACCATTTTCCGTTTGAGTAGCGAGATAAGATCAAGGAAAAGGAAAATTTCTGAAATTTTGAATGAATCTGAATTGAATATACTGAATTGAATTATTATTATTGAATATACTGGAGTTTTATCCCAACACCAAACCATTAATCTTGACACCTCGACACGTGTTCCAATCACCAAGTGATCATCCTCAAGAGGAAGATTAAACAAGTTTAATCTCAGATAAACCTCAGTTTAATCTTACTGGCGAGGTGTCATTACTATACCAAAGGTTCCAAACAGTGTATTACAATTATTATTAGCAAAGATCATGAACTGCGGTTTGAATTATAGAAATACTTTACCACTTTTTTAAAATTTCAGCCTATATTATCACGAAATCCAAGTAAACTAAAATCGAAGTAAACCAAACATTGTTATTAGCTACTGATTTTGAAATATTATAGTTATTTTAATAAACACGGAAGTGCCATACATTTTAATTCAGAAATTGCCATATCTCACCTAACTTATTTTATTGCCGCTAGTTTCACCAGAAATATAGATTTTAACACTCCTATGACAAAATTTATATAAAAGTTGAACATTATTTCGGAACAAATGTGCATATTAGCATCACTATCATTGGTAGCAGGATCACTATATAGTCTCTGCCATACAATGAATTATCATAATATGTACGTATACACTTACTGTTTAGCCTTTAATTGTTTGCGGTTGATTCAGGTTTTTGCACTCTGTTAAAAAATCAGACACCATAACAACATCTCCTGTTGGTAAATTATGGGAATCAGCATTTTGAAAACCCTCTTCCATTATGCAGTAGTCAGTAGATCAATTAACTCAGGAAACAAGGTTACGGCTTTATTTCGAAAGAAATGCCAGCGTTCAATGCGAAGCGAATGCACCTGTTTTCGTTTTGGCGCGGGACTCACGATCGAATCGCTAACGTCACGCCAATCGGAGAGCGTTTCGTGCATCCGAACGAATGCAGCAATTTCACATGAAGATTATGGGCTAACGCCTTTCTGGAATTTCATTAAACTTCACAGATCTAATTCTAAGGTCATAATGTATGGTTTCATTTTATTTATGCGCTGTTTTATTTTTTTGTGAACATCCCTATTGTATTCATTATAAAAACAAGAAACATTATAATCGCAAATTGCTTTGTTTTCGCTTTTAGATGATTTTTTTTAATTGGGTTGTTTTGTGCAACGGTTACGTTAAAGTCCCTTCAAACCTATTATTGAGATTATGTGGCATCTTTGCGAAATCTCAATTTCTCATATAGGTAAGTACGATGAATTTTTATCAGTTATGATTTTATGATATAAATGCGCAAAGTGCAAGTGTCTTCTACTTTTAATTCTCAGCCATTTTATACTTTTGGATAGGTGGCTGATGCAAACATACTTTCATAGTTCAAAAATCATTCTACTACATGAATTTTGAATCTTTTGAATTCGATTTCACCGATTTTACTGGGTCAGAGAGAATATAGACTATCGCAATAATTCAGATTTGATAAATTGATGGATGTAGCCGTTACTACGTGGTAGGAAATCATCACGAAAAATGAGAAATAAAACTTTCTATGTTTTTTTGTCTGCTAATCTTTGTCTGCTAATAATCTAGATACAGAAATTAAAACAATCATACAGATAGGACAAAATAATGGTTTCCAAGCGGCCACAATTCAAAAGTTAGTCAGAAAACATCGTCTTAAATTTTCGCACAAATTAATATACCCCCAGGTCAAACAATCAGAAACTAAGAAATTTGTAACTTTAACGTACTTCGGGAGAAGAACAGAGGCTATTGCGGGATTCTTTAGAAATAATAATATAGAAGTATCATACAGGCCGCATGCCAGGTTGTCTAATTTTCTTTTCAATGCCAAAGATAGAATAGCAACAATGGAAAAATCTGGAGTTTATAAGCTTAAGTGTCCAGAGTGTAACGGTGTTTATGTGGGACAATGTGGACGTAATTTTTCAAAAAGATACGCTGAACATGAAAGGTCCTTCAGACTAGGAAAAAATGATTCGACGTTTTCAAACCATTCCTTGGAATGCAACCACAAATTTCCGAGTCTGTACGATACGGAAATTTTGCACTATGCAAGCAAGGGTTGGAAACTAAATTATTTAGAATCCCTAGAAATTCATAAACACAAATATTGTGGATGTAACCTACTGAATGATCAACTGGATTTGGTCTATTCACCGGTTTTTAAGGCAGCGCAGTCACATTGTCACAAATAAACAAGGTCCAAGTAAAAGTCATTAATGACCGTTAGTCATTAAGACAGGCCTCGGGTAGAATTAAGGGTATTTAAGAAGTGTTATTATTTCAGATTATTGTATTGTTTGATAATGTCCATATAG
This sequence comes from Chrysolina oricalcia, assembly GCA_944452925.2. Classification (NCBI taxonomy): domain Eukaryota; kingdom Metazoa; phylum Arthropoda; class Insecta; order Coleoptera; family Chrysomelidae; genus Chrysolina; species Chrysolina oricalcia. Next base: position 51,939,378 of record OX101815.2, read on the forward strand.
GACGAAACTGCAGTAACGTTGGTTACAAATAGAAGTGGTATAAAAACATAGAAAGTTTTATTTCTCATTTTTCGTGAATTCAGATTTGACAATACTAATGCTTCACTTAGAATGATTTTAACTTGTTTTGTTATCAGGTGGTACCTTCGGTAAATAAGTTTGAGTGTAGCGAAATCCTTTCGAAGATAACTTGATATGTGACCAATGAATTTCAGACCCTCTCACATTTTTCAGTCTTGTGCAGTTCAATCATTTGACTATCAAAACAGAAAATTCATTTATAATGAGGCCGAAAATTCGCAACTGATCATATTTTTTCCTGAATAGTAAAGCATGGTGGATTTACTGTCATTTGGTTGCGTTTTCCGGTTCCAAAAAATGATACGTTAGTGTACAACTGCCTTTATTAGCTCAACTCAACAAAACTGTACTCTAATGACACTTCAATGCTTTCATGATCATGATCTAAAACAAGAATTAGTGTCTCCAGACGTTTCCATGTAATTCGAAATATTCCACGCATTTTCTAGAACAATTCAATATTTGCCTATCGAATACCAGGTTAGTAACACTGCCTCCTGCTCTAGGTCATTCCGTCCCGGATAACATAATCACCATTTTTGTTGTCCCTCCCCAGGTAGCACATCATATCGGCTGAATCTTGTAAACGAAAAATCAGTATTGGTCCAATATGGGTGAATATTCGAAAAACAATATTATATTAATAATATTGGTGGAATATTGGTTGAACTAGTTTTGAATGTAGATTATCACACGAAATATTCGGTGAATATTGGTTGAATAATTTCTACCAATATCGATAATACAATATTGTTAATATATTGTTTTCCACATCTAGAATAAATATTGCAATCCCAATATTCCAGTCATATCGATTCTATAGGGATAAAAACTATATTGTATTTCCAAGTTTGTTAGAATATTGGTTGAATATCATCTCCACTTTATTTGACAAATTGTAATAACTCATATTGACTCAATATTGGTTGAATGTTATTTACCACTATCGATAAAACAATATTGTCTTCACATCGTTTTTAACATCTAGAATAAATATCGCAATCCCAATATTCCCCTAATATCGATTCTAGGAATAAAAACTATATTGTATCTCCAAGTGTGATTACTCATTGGTTGAATATCATTTCGCCAATATTCAACAAATCTTATTAATTAATATTGGCTCAATATTGGTTCAATAATATTTGTCGATATCGTTGAAACAATATTGTTTTCATATTGTATCCTACATCTAGATTGAGATGAAATTTGAATATTGGCCGAATACTCAATGAAACATATTGAAATTATATCATGATCAAACCTGGTTAAAAATCCGCTAGGTGGCTCTGCATATAGAACGTCTTCTAAAACTTACGAAAGTATTTTAAATACTTCCCATAACTTGTTTTCAAGACAGCTCACTCAGTGGTTATGGCGATCAAAAGGCAGACTCTGGTGTCACCTTCATCAACTAAAAGATATTTAATAATTTACCAAGGTATATTGACATCAACCAATATATCCAAATGATATTGTACCAATATCGATAAATATTGTACCAAAATCGATAAATATTTTGAGGCCATTATTGCTTCAAGAATATTTCAACAAAACTATTTCTAAAATATTCAAAAAATATTCGACCAATATCGCAAAATGTTCAAATTTTACTTCTCGACAATATAACTTTTGAATATTGTGCCAATATTGTCAGAATATTGTATCAGCGATATTGTACCAATATCGCCGAACATTCTGAGGGTAATATTAGTTCAAGAATATTTCGCCACTATTATACAAGTAATATTGGACCAATATTGCCTAATGTTCACATTTTTTTTCTCGCCAATATTGCATTTCAAATATTTCGCCAATATGTTCACAATATTGTACCAATATTTTACCAATATAGGTGTGCTACTTGGGTCGAACTAATTTAGGGGATCGCGGCCTCGGTATTATTCTAACCTCTCCACGTGAGCAACCTTGGGTTTGCTCCTTGAGGTGAACTGGGAGCGATATACCAATTTGTTGATATTCTTTATGCACTAGCGGGCGGTAAAGTACACTTTACCGTACCGCCCGGTTCGCCGGGCGTAAAGTGGCACTTTACCGCCTGTGGGCGCATTATGGCCCGGCGGGCCGTAAAGTAGACAAAATTCTCAAATTGTCTATACTCACACATCATTTCATGCAATTCCTAACACGAATTAGAATCATTTCAGTTCTAACATTTGTTCATAATCGTTGGCAATTTTTTCGGTGATGATCTATTTATTTGAAATAGATTCTCCAATATATCACTCAGCTACTATAGTTTCACATTCCTCATATTATGTTACCCTTAATTATTGTATGCATAACGTACGAAACGTGTAGACCATTGCAATTCAAGTCAGTATTTGTGATTCGCGCTATAAAACCGCTAGTGCATAAAATTTTGTATGTATCACGTGCGTAAAATGCGTTTAAGGCCTTCGGCGTGTGATGGCCCTCGGCTAACGCCATCGGGCCATCATCCACGCCGCAGGCCATAAACGCCTGCTTTACGCCCTTGATACATAAATAACTATTATGACGACCGCGTTGGGGCATGTCCAATTACTCTGTAGCTTAGGATATGTTCCTTTCTTTCTCTACGGTTGGTAGAGCCAAACGGCATCACCTGGCTGGAATTCTCCGGAGTGTTCCAGTAAAATATTTTTTTCATTTTGATATTGGAGATTTGAGGACTCGGTCCAGTCTCTCTCACAAGTCTTGAACAAAATTCTGGGAGGACATTGACCTCTACATTTCTCAACGGCATTCCAAAAGGTTCGCCAGAAAGATTATGCGCCAGTTCTCTTCCAGTTCTAGTTTTAGATTGTTGACTTCTAGTTTGGGGTGAACAGCATAGATCACACCACCTGCGCCATTCTTCAACATCTCGATGGTAGTTCACCCAACAGAATCGTTCTCGAATTTAAGCCTGGTCCCCTTCATTCCAGAGTGTCCATCTGCACGACTACCATGAAGTTGTATGAGCACATTTTTAAGTAAGGCAGGACCAGTCGATACAGTTGCTACATCTGGGCTCTCCCATTTGCGATGCTGTAAGCCATCACAAATACATAGGAACTCCCACTGAGCCCAGTATCATTTGGCAACTGCACAACTTGGATTCTTCCTGTCTTTCAGATCTAACTCCATTCTTCGCCAGCTTCGGACCAACTTCAAAATGCTATCATTTTTCTTACTCTTTCTTATTTCTTCTGTAGTCCATAAATCAGATTCTTGGGGCTTGACTCTAAAGGTGGTCTCTTGCAGTATTTCCTTGCATTGTTCGTCGAAGTGAATATTGAGTTATCTGTTTTCAATAATTCATATATCCAGGCATATTGATTGATCAGGAAGATTTCTTCATGGCCAATTCACAAACTTTTTTATCTAATATTCAAAAAACATTCATACATTATTTCCACAACCAACATAAAATGTTCCATAGGAATAGGACCTATCTGGATGTGTACAAGCGTTTCCTCAATGATTGGTGCGGTTTGTCCCGCAGCCGTCTCCAAAACCGTTTATTTCTTCCTATCGGCTGCACAGATTTTTGTATCCAATCGGGGCGAAAGACTGATCTCAAAGCTCCTGTATTAATAATGAAGTTGCATATTCGATCTTCTAATTGGCCTTGTATTAGTAGACTTTGTCCATTTCTCTTCAACGTCGATATCGGGATCTTGGGACTTTGAACACTGAAAGTCTTCACGCGCCCCCTAATGCCGACTAATTCTCGTTTTACTGGTTGGGAGCAAGTCATCTGTCAGACATTCGAGATATCCCTTCTAGCGTGGGCGTTGTTCTTTTCCTAGTCTCGGAGATCTCTATCTCGTTATTGCTGTGGACGCTAACCATCCTCTTCTTGGACTTCTGGATCTTGATCTTTCTGTCTTCTTCATAAGGCACTTATGTGCCTAACGCTGATCTGGAGTCCAACATTATGCTATTAGTACTGCACTTGACGTTTGAAGTTGTCTTAGTCGAGTAGCCTGCTGCATACCAGTATCTTTCGAACCGTCGATGAAAGGATCACCCCAATTTAATCTATGAACTCTTTCGGTGCTTGTGGGTAGTCCAAATTAATGAATTGCTTTACATCAGCTCCGTACTCTTGCAAGGTTTCGTTGGGTTCTTTTCAATATTGATTCTTTAGTTGGTTCTATCACACTTGGTTGGGACATTGATGCCCACTTCTGATCTCCAAACTATCAAGGATTCTGGAATACTTCCTCTGCCTACTCACAGGAATGTTCTGCAGGATGTCTAACACCTGGCCTCGTAGACACAGCACTAGTGAAGTGGACATGTCCTGCCTCTTCAAACTAACTTCGATACATACATAGGCCACGAAGACTGTCCATCAAATGAGGCTTTAAGGTTTTTATTTGTGTAGGCTTTGGTGATGCCAGTGAGAATGATTTTTCACTGATAGGGAATACTACCTCAGACTCTTCAGAGGATACCCGTTTGTGTGGAAGGTGCATTATTTCCAGCCTCGTCTGGATCTTATCCACTTATTCGTTAATCTTACTCACCTCTCTCGATGTCACCAGTTCATGTATCTTGGACAGTTCATTTTCGACGTCTTGGACCTTTTATTTATTGATTAATTGGACTCCGTCTCTGACTTCTTTGATTTCACCTCTGACCATCTGAATTTCTCCTTCGACTTCCTGTACTATTTCTGTGATTTCATTCTGGAAGCACTGTTGAAATTGACAGATTCATTGTAAAAGTTCACCATTTTGTTGACATTTCTGGACTAATCGTTCCTCTTGCTATGCTAGATCTCTTGCTCCTCTTGTACTTGATCTCTTGCTCATATTGTTCTGGTTTCCTTCACATTTCAAATTGTTGAAGAAGCTCTTTCTGTTCTTCCTGTTTTCTTTCGACTTCTTGTTCCTCTTTTCTTGTTTTATCCATGTTTCAAATTGTTGGAAAAGCTTTGATGGTTCTTGTTTTCATTTAGCTTCCTGATCCTTCAAAAACTCAAGGTTATCTGTGTCGTCGTCTCGTCGTAATTGTCTTCTCAAGAATTCACCATCAAATACTGAAAATCTCCCCCACTCTTATTTCTTCAGTAGCGCTTATTCCACCGCTGTCTCCATATGTACGCTACTGTACAACTGCCTTTATTAACTCGACTCAACTTGACAACACTGTAACTGTAAACTACACCAGCACTTCATCGTCAACTGTCAACTACTGTCCAATCTCACAAATACATTTCTTATACATATATCAAAAATATGTGTCTATCGAGTACCAGGTTCGTAACAATACAAAACGTGATCGACCGGATTGGCAAACTTCTGGAAGGACATGAAATAAAATCGATATCCAAACAATCACAACCCGTTGGGAAAAGTCTGAAATCCGCAAAAGACGCTCTCTTGACTCTAGCTGTTCACCGAAAGCTTTAATCTGAGTAAAACTCATCAATCAAGTAATAAGAACCAACCTTTTCATGTAAAATCAATAACCATAACACAGGTATCGGAAATCTGTAGCCAACCGTTATCAAACGGAAATAAAACCACGCCGACTGAAGTAGGCGCAATAAAGGCAAGATGACTGCTTTGACCGTAACCACACCGCCTTTGAATTACCTCAAAACCAGGCCAACAAGCCCGAAAACCACCGAAAGTTCATGTCCAGTACAGTTAGAGACATGACAGTTCCCTTCAAACCTTGTTCTCCTCCGCTATCCGGTAGGATTTCGTGAAATTGGATGTCATGTCCAACACTGCACTGGCACGTGGAACTGAGCCCATTCACATTGAAATCAATATGGGTACAGCTTGGCAAATCTAGCTCTGAATGTGAAATCACCACGCCTATCGTTGCGCGATAGCAGAAGAGCTCAGTACAGTACCAAACCATGTATGAGTTACTTTACTGTACTGGTCAGTTCTTTTGTATCTATCGCATCGCGAAGCGCACTGTGAAGTTTTATCACTGAATGTACAATTATATTACCCTCTTTATCGTCCGAATACTTCCTCATTCTAAATTCGCACTTCTCATACGTTTCTCGACATTCATAGCTAGATTTGCCAAGCTGTACCTACTTAGTGCAGGTATCTCTTGAATTCAAAACAACTCTCATAAAAATATGAGTGAAAAACAAAATAATTAAAAACATGTCATTAAAAACAAACTATTATAGACTTTATGAAGAATCTGAGTCCATATCAAGCTGGCACCTAATAATTGCCTTATTATACGACCCTGGTCAAAATATTTAAAGATACCTACAAGGTCTACTTACGTATTTGTATGCTCCACGTGTTCAATTGTTACCTACTATTCACTTCAACATATATTTCTGACAGCAATAGCATCTTTTGTAACGTTCTCACCGCATGTTTACGAAGTCATATGAAAAAAAATTAGACAAAATGGCGCCCATTTGCCAAGATTGTCTATTACACGATTCGTACCACCATAACTGACATTCTGATTCAATTTCTTGACCAGAAATGCTGGAAATGCAATGTAACAAACCGAACAAACACAAACTCTACGCCGGCAAAACAATAAAATGACCGCGCCCTAGCAATCTTATTATTCAGTCCTACCAACCCACCTCGAAAGGTTTTGCTTTTTAACTTGTTTTCTATATTTATTTTTCAGTTTTGTTCAGTTCAATAGAGGTTTTGCTTTTCATCATGTGTTTTCAATATTTTATTTACAGTTTTGTTTACAGAATGGACTTGATATATCAGTAGTTACAAATTACCATCGTTTATAAACGAATTTTCTCGGTGCTACCTTGTTTCAGCTTAAAAGATGGTTTGCATAATTGACTATAGTCTACTCAGAAATACTTGTTCAAAAAAGCAGGTGGTAAACTGGTCAATTATTTTGAGAATTGAGAAATAACTTGAAATAAGAAATAATATGAAACGGAGAACATTTTCGAGTCCTGCATAGGATCCCGGCAGCCGGTTCTTTTACTACAGACGCAAAACAATTTGTCACGAATTGAATTTGAAAAATACATGATCATGAATAATATTCGACATTATTAATGTTTTGGTTTGTTTAGAGTAGGTATATTCTGTTTTTCACCTCTGAATATTGATTATGATTTTGTTTTGTTCTAATAATAGTCCAATAACCACCGACACATTTGTGCCAAAACGAAGAATGAATTGTAGCAGTGTGAAATTCGGCACGTGATTTCTTGACATCATGTATAGTTAGAAAAAAAACTATTTGCTAGAAAATCCGGGGTGAAACCCAAAAAATGTTTGAGGTCAATTAAAAAAAAAAGGTTTTTGTGGTTTTCCCGGATAGTAAGAGGGCTATCGGAAAACGGCTTTGATGAAATAAACGGCAATGAACCCCTCTACAAAATATCCCTAGGATACTTTTAGTAGGCTACGTTAGGTTCGGTGAGGTGAAGTAAATCCGTCTTTTTGAAATCGGAAAACGGTGCTATTCGTTCTAAAATTGCGATGTGGAATATCTGCCCAGAGCCTCAATCCGGCCATTTCCTTTTAATTATGTTTCAAGAGAACTCTGGGCCCCCTGTCTTTTTGGTTATGTTTAGGCCTCATATCGTCATATCTTATTCAAGAATATTTATTTTTAAGCATGGTCACCACCAGTAATATGTAATATAATTCGGTTACAACTGTCCCTAAAATTTTTGTTTCCAGAGATCAGTTAGGATCGGGATCGATATGACATTCAAGAAAAAAGTTATATTCTTGCCTAAGTTTGAATTCATTCTTAGAGCCCAAAAAGTACTTCTTTCCGAAGAAAAATAAAAAAATCGGAAAACAATTGTAAATATTACAGATTTGTTGGCATATAGCTAATATACTTGCTCAGTTCATGATAATGTACAATATTCCACAATTTTTTTCACTTAGAATACCCACGATGGGAACATTCTTATGACTTAAACGGATGAGCTGTTTTTCAAAATATGATTATGATTATTATGTACAGCTTGGCAAATCTATCTGTGCCTCTGAAATGCGCGGAAAATAAACAGAGAGGGTAAATATCCGGTTTAATCGGGAAGGACAAGAAAGGACAGCGGCTGGTATACCGCGCGCACCCAATATTCAGAGGCACAGATAGATTTGCCAAACTGTAAGTACCCAAGCAGCATTTCTCCGACTACCTACTGAATTTGTACCAAATCAAATGCAAACGATATGGCACCGTCGTCGTAAGGTGTACTCAAATGTGGAAGTTATATATGTATCGACTGCCTGACGTACGTCATCCGTCCGATCACCAACTTAATTTTCACCAAATTTTCACCAAAGGACGAATTTGGTGCAAAAATATCGGTCGTTGATCAACGGTCAGCGAAAGACGTCGCACCGTCGTCGGATAGTTTACTACAAAGTGGAAGTTGTGTATCCAACGACGGCTCGACCTTTTCTATCTGACTACCGACATAATTTGTACAACGAATTTTTTGCAAGTATCTCTCGTCCATTGACGGTCAGCAAAGGACGTTGCACGTTGCATTTAATTTGCAAATTCTTTCTCTTCACTCTCTGGTTCACTTTTCAACCAACTAGTTGAAATGAGATATTTTTTTCCGAGCAAGTTCTGAGTACACGTCACGAGTGAGAGTTTACGTTCTGTGTTCCATTGCTCATTTCCAGAAAGCATTAGAACGCTACGTCGTCCGTCTTGGTGTACTTACAGAGATATGGAGGTGATGGTGTACAAAAATTCCCAAAATTTGGAACATAATCTCGGAAAACCTTCGAATTTAATACATTTTGATACATATTCGGGTCGATTCTGTTTCTCAGTAGCAAATTTGTCATCATAGCAAGAAAACTTTCACCGCAAAATGTATCACAATTTTTTAGAAGGCGCAGAAGATGACGTGTCAGCAACATCTCCTGCCAATAGATAGCAAACCTTCTCCAGCATTGAGATACATTTTGCTGCAAAAGTTTTCTTGCTTTGATAAAAAACTTGCTACTGGGAAACAGAATTGATCGGAATAAATAGTTTAGAGGGAAAATTATCACAAGATCCCAATGTTAGGAATTTGTGATTGTGAATATCAAACACTGGTTCTGGGCCTGGTTCAGGTGCTTGTCTTGCAAGTTCATCTGCTTTTTTATTGCTTTCTATTCCCCTATTGTTGTTAAAAAAGTTAAAACTGTTATTTCTGTCAACCCTCAGAAGTCTTGGCATTCGTAGAAAAAAAAGATTTTATGATCTGAAAATAGTTCCATAGAATTTGCGATTTTTAAAAGTTTTTTATCCTTTTCTTTTATATTTCACTATCACTATTTTTGTAGTTGTTGGCAAAGAAACTGGATAATTGTCTGAAAATCCTACTTTTGGTATAAACAACCATAAAATAACGTCATATTTAGTGTGGTTGAAAAAAATTTAATTTGTTAAGTGGACTTACTTTTTAAGGATTTTCATTGTGTCATTTAAAGAAAACAATAAAAGAATTTATTGATGGAAATTCATTGGAATCTTTGGCAAATCTCTTACCAAAAACAGCTACTACAAAGTTTCTAAGAACCATGCTAGTGCTCTATCTATGAGTAATGATGACACATTGTTCAGTTATAAACGGAAGGCCAACTATTAACTGATTTCAGAGCTATTTACGGTTATACTAAGAGCACTTTGACTAACGTATGAGATTAGAAATCAGTTAATTAGGTGAGAAAACAACAATCTGGTAGGATGGCAGGATTTGCGTGGGTGCAACATAACCTCACCTGAAAATGTGAAATAAATATGAAAAATAATGTACTTCAATCATACATTTTCAAATATAAACAAAAAATTGCCAGACGATTCGGAGTGGTATAAGTCCCTGCCAGACTGGCATAAAGTTGTTCAAAGGAAACTACTTATTCCATAACATAAGTACTTTTACACGTTACACTTTTGCACGTAGAAGATCCATTGACCAGATGGGCCGTGGTGGTCGGCTGATAGAGAGTTCGCCTCTCAAGTGTGGGATCGTGGGTCCGATTCCCAGCTAGGTCACCGGTCTCGTGCAAGCATCACACGTTGAAAGGAAAGGGCTGCGTCTTCCCTAGCTTGCACAAGTCTCTCGAAGACTTCTGAGGGTTGCACATAGGGGTGCAACAGGTTGACGGAAATAAGAATTTCACCAATAACAATTTGGATAATACGAATACGCCTCAGATCAGTATACAGGGTGGGGCACCGCTATAGGACACGGTCTGTGGACGCTAAACGAATATTTTTTTCGGAAATGTGTCCGCAGAAATATGTGTATATGGAATAGAGCTACAAGAAAAAATCATTTTAGATTATACCAGGTGGGTCAAAAATTAGTGACATCAAAGTTGTGATTTTTTTTAATGGACCAACCTGAATTATGTTACAAGAAATGGTATGAATTTATTAGGGGTATTACGTATCCAACTCTAACCGTTCTCGAGTTATTGATGTTTTTGTGAAAATGCTAGGTTTAATTGGAAACTAGACAATATAGAAATCGATAGAAATTATTCTTTCGAAATTTGACACAGCATCAAAGGGGTTTTGGGCTATTGATTTCAATACAATCAGTTTCTCAACAATATACAGTATGTAACAAAATTAATGTGTTTTTTTGTAATTTTGAAGAAAGATAACTATTATTTCAAATGGAACACATTTCAGATAGAGTCTTTTTCAAAGAAAAGTTCTTTTTTAGAATGCATTTCTTGAATCTAGGTAAGTATGACACGAATGCTGAATAGACGAAAACCTATCATTAAGAATAAAGCGAATGGATTTCGCATTATAGAATGTAATAGATAATCATCTAACGAGTTAACGAAACATCGAAAAAGATACAGACAGGGATAAGCAAACCGAGCATTTCTAGGGTAATAATTTTTCTGCACTCTCAATGGACAATTAAATGGTAAAAAAAATTACAATTTTTACTGGATAATCTGCTTGAAATCCAGGAGAATGTGCCTGTGAATATCAGGCAAAGTATATGGTTTCAGTTGGGTGGAGCGTCCGCATCATTTCAAATTCAGTGTCAGACAGTTTTTGAATATGTATTTTCCGAATAAATGGCCCACAAAAATGGGGACCACTTGAAGATGTTAGATAATATGAAGAAAAGAATAAAGGCTGCTTTCCGACCAATGACGCATCAAATGTTATTACATGTTAAGTAGTCTTTCAAACAGAGAGTGTATATATGAATTCAAGAGGATGGTCGTCAATTAGATCACATACTCCGAATTAGGTCCCCATATTTGTATTTCATATTATGTTGTTTTTTCTTTTGAATAAAGTGAAAAATTGCATAGTTTGTTAATAAACTACTTACGGAATATGAGTATTACACAAGTTTTAATGAGAATTCTGTCAGCAAATTGTTAAAATTGTTTTTTCCGTTAACCAGCTGTCGTCCCCTTACGAACGGCAGCCCTCAGAAATCGAAACTTGTGCGAGCTAAGGATTAACGAGGTCTTACCTTTTTACGTGCGATTCCTAGCACCTTCTCGGGCCATCAGAAAAAGTTCTGCAGTCGCTAGGGTTTGAACCTTTGACTGGCAGCCAAAAGTGATTGAAACAATGTCGCTTTAACCACTCGGCTATCTATAAATAAAATATCGTATCAAAGCTATTCCAATTTAAATAATGCGTTGAAATAAGAACTACTAAGTATTTGAAGTAGCTAATATCTGAAAAACTTCTGGGGTTAGGTGTAGGGAATCTCAATTTGAAATGAAAGATGGTTATTGGGTGTTTAGTTTGAAATTATAAAAAATTGACATCGAATCTTTAACATACTCCTATAATGTTGAGAAACTAGTTATATTGAAATCAATAGCCCAAAACCTCTTGCTATATTAGTTTTAATTTTATAAGCAAAACAATAAAAAACACGTTTTCTGTTATTTAAATGTTTATAACAAATTAATAAATGACAGTTGCGAGTCGAAAACATAACAGAATATAACTACGGACTGTCTTCCATGTGATGGCATAGTCGGTTTCCTACTAGTATTTTTGTTAAAAACTCACTCATTTTATGCACTATTGCTTGGTGTAAAAAAAACACAAAGAGGGAAAAGAGGGCGTTGAATTGGAAAGAGGCTTTGATTCATAAGGCGTGCCGTGGGCTTCTTTCATGTATTAGGCTGTGTGCTTACTACATTTGGGGAGTTGATATTTTCCCAGAGCAGCAGAAGAGCCAGACGAATTCAATTAAAAACTTGTAGAAAAACTACTACTAAATATTTCGGAAACGGAAAAAATGGTGTATATTTTACCATTTCATTCAGCGAGGAATTCCGCGAATTTGTCTGGAATAATCCCTTGTCTTCTCCTTCCCTTATTGTTTTCGAGATCTCCATATTTCATTCCATATATTAAAATCGAAATAAAATAGAGCAGTATAAAATCGATTTCTAACAGAATATTTTTCATAATGACACCGGACAGCTCCAACAGGAACATTTTTCCAACATTTCTCCAAGTGTTTTTCATTTAAATGAAACCATTACTGAAAACACCAATAGGTATTCCTAGCAAAAAAAAAAATAAGTCGGCTGCCTCCCAAAAGTATGGTGTTCCACGATTCGTCTATGATTTATTTTTCAAAAACAAATAACTAAATGCAAAATTCACATGAAGTGGCTTCCTATTGAAATAACCTCGGAAGTAACTGAAAAACCTGGATGTTCATATTTTAAACTAACTTTGATGGATCAATTCATATATGATTTCATGTTATTGATGTTCAATTAGCAATGAAAATAAATACAAACAGCTTACCTTTCTTATTTGATTCAGTTGATCTTGACATTTTTCACACTCAAAATCGCCTAACAATACTGATGTGGTGAATTGTGAATATTTTGATGTGTGATCGGTGTAATCTTTGGCTCAAAAGCGTCGAAAGACTCAAAACGAATTTTATCGAGCGTAACCGAAGTAGGGGCGGCAGCAATTTGCGTAATGAAATGTCTGGAGACGGTAGTGAGGAGTACTGAACCCAATACTGAATTATTGTATAGGGGTACCGAATGTACTGGAATAAGTAAATTGGCTACTGGAATTAGTAAATTGAAAATATTTGGTGCAGATTGAAAGTACTGATTTTTTTACTGAAAATATTTTCGTGAGACAGGTACTGAATCAAGTATTGTAGATATATTTGTATTGATAATAGATGTACTGAAATATTTAAAATTCTGAGATGTACACCTACTGATAGAGTTACCCCCTCGTGCTAGGTACAATTTAAAACTAGTGCCTAGCATTTTCACAAAAAAAATCAAAACCTCCAGAACGGTTACAGTTGGGAGCATAGTGCCTGAAGTGATATATATTATTTTCAGACGACCCTTTGAAAAATGTAACAAAATACAGAGTGTTCCATTAAAAAACACAACTTTGATGACTCTGAGGAAGTAATTTTTGACACACCCGGTATAATCTAAAATAATGTTTTCTTATTCGATATATCTACATATATTGACGCGGACAGATTTCCGAAAAAAATTATTCGTTTAGCGTCCAGAGACCGTGTCGTATATGGCGGTGCCCCACCCTGTATACTGATCTGGTGTGTAAATGTATGGTATGAAATACTACCATTTTTACAAATTTGGACCACGCACACATCTTATGGGAAAAAGTCTTTCAGTGAAAATGGCTGAATTTTTGATATGTTGTAGCTGGAGCCATTCTGAGTAAAAGTTTGATCGTATGACTAGATTCGGCGCTAGAGGGCGCTGAATTATGAATTTTGTGATTTTTGGAGAAATTCAGCTGAACGAAAAAATATCAACATCTCATTTATATTCAATATTGTGTATTCAACTGAGCATTCTTTGGGTTCACAAGAAATACTTTCCCACAATACAGAATAAAAAAACGCCACTGTTTTTCCACAGGGTTGTCAACAATATACTCAATTATTCAGTGAATGAATTCGCCTACGAGGTTATAAGATGATTGAGTTCATTAATGAGGATCAATCAGAATGGTTTGTTGATCGACCAAAATATAATGAAGCTATGAATACAGACTGTTTGGAATAAGGAAGGGTCCATATTATAATTAAATACTCCAAATCACGAATTTTATAATTTTTGAGTGAATTCAGATAAATGAAAAACATTTACATATTATTTGTAATCGATAGTCAACTATTGTTCAACGTTACGAAGATCGTGAATGTTTCGTCTGTAAAAAAAAGATTTTTTTTGTACAGGGATTCCCCCAATATAATCAATGTCTAGGTAAAAGAATTCATCTTCAAAACTATGAGTTGATCAAGTTAATTATTGATGATCGATCAGGAGGTCTCCATACAATTTGAATAAATAATTACTTTTCTCGAGGATTCAATCATGACTTCATGAGTGGAATATGTCATTCAGGTTCCCTAGCGCTCCCATGCAAAGAATCGGGCAGTTGCAAAAGTTGCTGTCCCATAACTTCAGAGAGAAAGATGTAGATGATGTTTTGCAAGGAGCTGAAGTATATAAATATAAGACCTTCCTTGTTTGTTAGCTTTCTATACATACAGGAACTTGTAGAAATAAACTTGAAGTGTCATACTTCAAGTTTATTTCTAACAGTTATTGTTGATTGTTTTACCCGTCCGCCCCTTCTGCCCATCCCAGAAAAAAATCCTGGATCCGCCCTTGAAGTCATCTCCTATTAACCTAACTAGGTCGTAATACCTAAAGGTTCGGCGATAGAGAGCGCCAAATAATTAATTTTGTGTTTTTGTAGGATTTAGCAAGCTATAAATTATAAATACATTTTGTGAGTCACTCAAAGAAATATATTTAATGTTCTGGGGATATTGAATATATTTATTTGAACTGAATGAACAGAGTTTACCCATCTGAATCAAGGAGAATTCAATCATATGCACGGAGTTATTAAACTAGCCCTTGATTAAAAACCCTAGAGAAACCTATATTGTTCATAATTTGTCCATGGCATAAATATTTTTGCTTAAATTTTATTCATAAAGTATTTATGATGGTATTTGTGATAATCTGTTTTTCCGAAGATTTTTTTTCTTTCGGCAATAACTTGACAAAGCCGCAAAATTTTTGAAAGAAGGAAATACCTCGGTATGTTATACGTTTTGCTCAGTTCAATGGTAAGAAAATGTACAGGGTGGTCTACTTAAAAAATTGATGCTTTGTGTTGCCCCGCTTTAGTAACACTCTGTATATTCCGAAATATTTTTATAACAAGCAACAAAGTAAACCGTATAACTTTTATCTGAATTTTTTCATACTCCTCATGATAGGGCGAGATACTGTACTTCCTCACACTAGGGGGCCACCCGGTATATAATAAGGACCTTCCCTTATTTCAAACACTCTGTTTTCATAGCTTCATTATATTTTGGTCGATCAACAAACCATTCCGATTGATCCTCAATGACAAACTCAATCAACTTATAACCTCGTAGGCGAATTCGTTCACTGAAGAGTTGATGATGTTTTTGACTATACTTTGTAGAAAAACATCGGCATTTTTTTCTATATTATGGAAAAGTATTTCCCACCAATTTTAGGAATATTTAGTCGCACACAATATTGAATATAAAAAAGATATTGATATTTTTTATTCAGCTCAATTTCTCCAAAAATCACAAAATTAATGATTTGGCGCCCTCTGGCGCGTAATCTGGTCAAACAATCGAGTTGGGCAAATGGAGATTTTCACTCAGGATGGATCCAGCTACAACATATCAAAAATCCAGCCATTTTCACCGAAAGACTTTTTCGCGCGCACAAGATGTGTGAGTGGTCCTTTAGACCAGTCTAGCAGGTACTTATACCCGTCTAAATCATCTGGCAATTTTTTTGTTATACATAAAAAATGTACAAATTAAAACATATTCAAATGCCAGCTTTGTGGAAGTACATTCTTTTCTAGAAGAAAGTGACTAGTGATCGATCCGACCTTCCTCCAATATTTTGTTCGCTCCCAGTCCGACCGGTTATTACTTGGGAACGGTCCGTCCCTTCACGCATTTATACATGAAATACAGCATAATTTTAGATAGTCTTCATGACAAATTTGTATGGCTATTCTGTTTACATAAGGTTAGGGGTAAGGTTTTAGAGTGGCTATAATCCAGTAGGCGGAGGTCACGAGAACAAGTAATTAGCAATCTCGCTATTTTTTTCTTTTAATAAATCGTTTAGAGTATATTGGTTGATATAAGAAAAAGTTCAACCGATTTCCTAAAGTCAAAAAAAAATTCGAAAAATATTTTTATTTTCAAAATCCTAGAATATTTTGGGCTGGGATAAATATAATGAAAAATTTAAAATGCCGTCTTGTAGGAAATGTTTTTTCTACAAAAACGATATTTGTTTGAGAAAATTTATAATCTAAACGATCAATTTTCGATTCTAATATAATACGCGTTTTTTCTATACAATGTTTTATTAAAAACGAAAAATAAACTATGCCATTAGAAAGTCCAGATTTCCTACTGGAAAATAGAGTATTTGAAATTCCGTACGTATCAGAATATAATGTAATACGCCCGGTTCTAAAAAATAGGTCCTCACGCGGCTGACTAGGCATCCCGTGCGTAGTATGCATAAGTTCCTAGATGATTTTTTGCAGACAAACTAACAAAAAAGTGCAGAATATCCTTTTGGTAGAAAAAAACTTTCCCTACAAGACGGTATTCTTCATTTTTCATTTCATTCATCCCAGCCCAACATATTCTAGGATTTTGAAAATAAAAATATTGTTCGAATTTTTTTTTGACTTTAGGAAATTCATTGACTAGTGAACTTTTTCTTATATTAACCAATATACTCTAAACTAATTATTTTTTAAAAATCAGCGAGATGGCTAATTACTTGTGCTTTCAGTGTAAAATTTACTACACCAACTGGGCTACTAGTAATTTACGCATTTTCCATTTAGTTTGCCATAGGTATTCTTGTCTTGTCATTTAAACTTCTCAAGCATTTATCTATGGAATAAAGCATAATTTTGGACAAATAACATTTTTAGGTCAGGTTAGGGTTGGCTAGTAATTTACCCATTTATAACTTAGTTTGCCTTTCTTGTCTTGTCATTTAAACTTCCCACCAGTACGGTGATCAATCACACTTAAAGAATCGGACCATTCCCGTAGTAGTAACTGGTAGGACCGGGAGCGAACAAAATATTGGAGGACGGTCGGACCGGTCGCTAGTCACTGCCTTTCTTTAATTATTTCACATTTTCAAAAATTTGTGAGGTTATGTTGCACCCACGCAAAACCTGCCATGCTGTATTGTTTTCTTACCAACTGATTTCAAAAATTTTACACACAAAGTTTCATCCTTGTATCTCATACATTAGTCAAAGTGGCTGTCATATCTTTTTTTTGTTATCCATAAAAATGTATAAATTAAAACATATGCAAATACCAGCTTTGTGGAAGTACATTCTATTTTATAAATTGATTTAGTTCACAATTGACGGGTATGGAGGTAAAAAATACTTTCCCACTAACCTTACAAAAAGAAAGAAGCTCACTTTTCCGCTTTGTTTACGTTGGAGAGTTCATTTTTTTTTTAGCAATTTAGTAATTGCTTGTTAGTTGCTTGAATTGATGTTTAATTCGTAGATAATATATTCGTATTGTGTTGTTATGAAATGTAAGTAAAATGGAAAGGTGATGTTATTTTCCCTCCAGAGCTGTCAATATTTCACATTTTCAAAATTTTGTGAGGTTATGTTGCACCCACGCAAATCCTGCCAGACTGTTGTTTTCTTACCAACGGAGCCTTACAGTAACCTCAAATCACCAACATACCAACAAACCAACCATCCCTGAGATAGACATTGTAAGATATACTTCCACTGTCATCAACTTTTACTCTGAGAAGAACATTATAATCGACAGTATATTTCTTATTCATTGGCGAGTATCTATCTGACAGCAGGTACTGAAGGTACTGTTTAGTAACCTTGAAGACTCTTGAATTACACCTGTCAGATACCGGTGCAAATCTTACAAGATCGATGGCCAAAATAGATACTCTTAATATACTTTTAAAACTTACAGGGAAATATGTCCGAAGTAATTAAGATCTTCGTCTAATTTTGTCTTCAGATACGGTCGATCCAAATGTATAAATACTAAAATTAATCATGCGCGTCCAAAAGCATGGCATAAAACTAACCTCACAATTTTTACGTGAATCTTTGCTGTCGTTATTACACTCCTTTCACCCCAACGATTTCATAGCCACTCCTTTGGTCGATCAAGTTGTGTTGATAGAATTTGACTGTTGATTAGAATAAGAATGGCAACTTCTTCATTCATCTGTTTTAGAAACGTGGCATTGTCTAATACATATAATGAGTGGCTTGTTAGCTCTTATTATGTAACGAATTTGTGACAGTTGTGACTGTTTATTTCCATATCCTTCAATTTTGTTAGGTTATTGAAAATTATATTATCGTATTACCAATTGTAATACATATGTAAAAAATCAGCAAAACTGCAATATTTCGATTGATTTGGCAACGTCCTAGATACCATAACTGAGATATTCATTCCATCTTGTGCCCCTTGTGGTTTTGATAATAAGTACTCTTGTTAATTCAGATTACCAACGGTACTGAACTTCAGTATTTTCTAAATAAGAAGCTCTAAAATCACTTCTATTCGTTGTCCGTTATATAAGATTGACATCTGAGGAAGTTCAAAATGTTCAAACCGAAACACCGGCCGTGCACGTGATAGGCTTGATTAAGAAAGCACTTACCAAAATTATCCAGATGTTCCAATCGCAAAAAGTAAAGCTGCGTTTCCGTTAGCTCACAATATTATTGTAAAATAAATCACAAATCAGTAGAAACCACATTTTACTTGGCTTTCAGCAATCGTTTTCTTTGCAGACATTAGCATACATCAAAATGGCGACCACGCCATAGATACGTGTAGTTTTGTTCATTTCAGGGCTGCCAATATTTTTTTTTTCAGGTATGTATTTTCAACTCTTCTAAGACTATTTAAAGAATACTGAAAATTACCTCATCATATTACTAAGAGTAAGATATTTCAAAGATATCTAACAGAACTTATAAAAAAATCAACTCTCGAATTATCTCTATCTGGCTATCAGTGAGAATATTATATCTAGCACCTACCGTTGTCAATGGAGTCTCATCGGAGTCATCGGACTTTAATCAGACACTTTTTGAACCACTCACAATTGAAAAAATAAAGTTTATTAAATAAAAACCAAAATCACGTTTCACTTTCAAGGAACAATTGATTATAATTTTTGTCACGTTGGTATGAGTTCTAAAGAGGAAGCATATTTGATCGGGCAAATTTTGATATCAATTTTTGAAAATAATTATACACAGCACACAACATACTCCAATCTTGATTAAAATAAAGGAAGTATAATATGAAATATTGTCATTAATTAAGATAGATCCTCCACATCCACACTTTCAGATTTCTGTTAATCCTGATTCATAATGGCGGATCGGATGTTCCGGCTTCAAAACAAAACAAATTTGGTAGCGCTTTTCAAAAATAGCAAATAGCCCAAATAGCAGTAATTCATTATAAACGTAATTTTTTTTTTTCAAACTATACATATGTATTCCATATACTCGGGAATGGAGTAGAAAGATAATACATCTGTATAAGGTTTATTGTTTATATATTTGCTTTATTATGTTGTACCTATTCAGCAGCCTCACTACCTTTGGCAGTACCATCAGTTTCCTAACCTCAAATTAACGAAAAAAAAATAATATGCAGTTCTTACCAGGTAATTTACAACGTGCCAAAAGCAGATGAATAATATGACTGATTCATGAATCATACTTTTACCTTAGTAATAAGGTGATAATTCGTTTTATTTTTAGATTTCGTTTGCACAGAATGTAGTCATGAATTCGAGTCAGCAGCATTGTTACTTCAACATTTTGCAACTCATGTACTCCCAAACAGTGAAATAAACAGCAATACTGGAATATCTCATGTAAGCCAAATAAATGTCCAAAATTCTGATTACCAATTAGAAAACGACAAAAGCAGTGACTCTGGACTTGAAGTTGAAGATCTTAATCCCTTGAAACTATGCTTGGTAACTATAGATGATAACCAGTTCAACAAAGAAGAAGTTTATGATACAGACCGTTGTTCATTGAATATAATTGCAGAAAGAAAAACAGTCCCAAAATATCAGTGTTCCTTTTGTCTAAAGAATTTTGGGTGGCCTACAGACCTGAAACGACATATTTTGATTCATACAGGTAAGTCATTTTCAGGTCATTCGAAACAATTTTTATATTTGTCTGTAGACTGATTATTAGAAAAGGTGCTTTATTGTACAAATAGATTTATATCAATGTCAGCAAATTATATAAACATATAAAAATATTTTGTTTTGTTCAAGGTGAACGTCCTTTTAAATGTGACCATTGTAATTCATCATTCACTAGGAAATTCATACTTCAGAAGCACCAAAAGAAAATGCATTTAGCTGAAATCAAACTGAAAATTCCAGATCTCAAACCAATTGGAACCATTAAAGGAAAAAGAAAATCAGCTAGATCCTCATCTTACCAAGTGATATAGGTAAATAAGTTTTGATATAATGCCAAAGTACTTAAAATTCGAATTGTGCAATTATCATTCAAGTGATTTCATATACAATTATTTTCATAAGTGGGGCAGGGTGTTTCTATGATAATCCAGGCTCTGTTCAAAACTGAATAAAAATGGATTCATTCAAAAGTGATGCCATACTTTAGCACACAATGTTTAAGTAGGTACACTATTTTTAGAGATTCCAGTACATGAATTTATTTTAGGTCTTATATTGACTATGCTTTCTAGCTTTACAGAGGTTGGTTCGATATTACAAGTCATATAATATACATTAATTTGATATATTTTCCAAAAAAGAAAGCAACGTGGCAGCATGGCTTTCAGGTTAATATGAAATGAGTCAGTTTTTATGTAAGTTGTTAATAGCGAAGAAGGCTCGAAGAAAAACTCCACTACGTTACAAATGGCAGGAATTATCTTGGAGTTTCAATGTCTTGTTTTTCTGAACATATGTGTAGTAAATTTTCAAGTGGTTGAAATTAGGACACCCTATAATAAAATTGAGCTTTGAATTAAAAAATAAAACTCACCTAGAATCATCATATTGATAGTGTCAAACTGAAACTCAGTCAAAATATATATTTGCTACGTCAGTTGAAGGATACAGTTTCAACAGAAGTTCTTAAACTGCTTTATCATAGTTTGATACAGTCTGTTTTGGCATATGGCCTTGAACAATGGGAATTATCAAGTAAGGCTCATGAAGTCTTTGCTGATCAGAAAAAGGCAATAAGAATTATGGCAGGTTCTGGATACAGAAAACACTGCAGGCCATTATTCATATATTTCAATGTATTCACTATGCCAAGCTTGCTCATTTATCAAACTTTGATCTACATCAAAAGGAACATTTCTTGTCTACCAAAGAATGAACAAATACATGACCATTACACCAGGAATTTACAATTACACCAACCCTTTAATAGGTTGACAGTGTCAAAGAATCATCCCGTGTACAGTGGTGTAAAACTATATAATAAGCTCAATGATGAGCTGAAATCATCTCCAAATGTCAGTGTATTTAAGAATAAAGTAAGGTAATTTCTGTTGTAGAAAGCATACTACTCAGTTGATGAATTTCTCCAAGATTCATAATTTTATGTGATTTTTATTTAAATATAAGAACATATACTACTGTTTTAAATAATATTTTAATACTTATGTATGTTTCACTATATTGAGTGACTGTCTTTTAGTGTTCATTTTGTGTGTTTTATCTTTTGTCTTTTTGACTTTTTGGAGTAGTTAATATTTTCCAGTTTTGTTAGGTTTTACTTAATATTATTGTAAAAGAAAACTGGTTCAATAAAATTTTGATTGATTGATTGATTGAATGAACGCAACAGCATGGCTGTCAGGTTAATATGAAATGAGTTAGTTTTTATGTGAGTTGTCAATAGCGAAGAAAGGCTCGAAGAAACACTCCAATACATTAAAATGACAGGAATTATCTTGGAGTTTCAATGTCTTGTTTTTCTGGACATCTTTATAGCAAATTTTCAAGTGGTTGAAATTAGGACATACCCTATAATATAGTTGACCTTTAAATTAAAAAATGAACGCAACAGCATGGCTCTCAGGTTGATACAAAATGAGTTAGTTTTTATGTGAGTTGTTAATAGCGAAGAAAGTCTCAATGAAAAACTCCACTACTTTACAAATGGCAGAAATTACCTTGGAGTTTCAATGTCTTGTTTTTCTGGACTTCTGTCTAGCAAATTTTCAAGAGTGGTCGAAATTAGGACATGATACCCTATAATATAGTTGACCTTTAAATAAAAAAAATGAAGAAATGAATAAACATGATAGAATGAAATCAAGTGAATAATCAAATCAAAATTTGCTTTATTATTGAAAGAATAAAAATTCTTACAGACATATCAAAGAGTCTAAAAATTTATGAAAAAAATGTATAACAAAAAATTGAAAAAATTCCAAAAACAGTTACAATTACTTGAAATCAATGAAATAGTCATTATCCACAAAATATTTTTTTATAAATGTATACAAGTGAATAAATAATTATACAATTTAAAACAAATAACATTTACACAGTCACATACATGTAAAACAAAAAAGTAACACTTTGATACAAAATGAAAATGAAAACTTACATTATTTAAAATGCATTGTCATAAAATTCTTTTATATTGTAATACCTATGCACATTGACAGCCTTCCTTAATTTAGTATCTGCCACCAATGATCGAGTATGTAAAACAGTTTTTAGCATTATAAATTATGAATTTTCATTCCTTGTGTTGTATGTTGATGGAGATTGAATATTATTGTAATAGTTTTTGTGGATCAAACACACTTTCTAATGTAAATATACAGGTGGTGGTCGGCTGGTAAAAGCGTACGCCTCGCAAGCGTGGAGTCGTGGGTTCGATCCACCGATTCACCGGTCTCGTGCATGGCATCACACGTTAAAAGGTAAGGGCTGCGTCATCCCTAGCTCACACAAGGCTCTCGAAGACTTCCGAGGGTTGCGCGTAGGGGTGCAATCGGTTGACGGAAATAACAATTTTTTTTTTAAGGTTACTGTCAATATTTTTGGGCAATAAACCACCGTTTTTTGCAAATCTCCGAGGTTAGTTTTAGAAAGGTATCTAACAGCCATCTTTTGTAAAACGAAAGCAGCATTAAAATAAAATGAGTACTATTCCCCCAAAACCAAATTACATACCTACCTCAATAGAAAGTCCATCTGAGCAGAACAGACTGCTCTCGTTCTGATAATACAATCCTTAATGCAAAGCAAGCAGCATCATTTTTATAAAGATATCAGTATTAATAGGACTGTCATCTACATAAAGTTCCAAACAGTTGTCTGATGATTCAGTACTTAATCTCGAATTCCCTAAGAATTTCTCATCCAGAGTGCATTTGAAGGTATAATGCTTGTTTGCTTCATCATTAATGTAAAATAAAAATAAAAGTACTGATCCTTGTGGTACCCCGCAACTCATTGATTGCAACTTTCTGTTAATATACACTATGATCCATTTAAAATGGAAGCACTCCTACATAACATACATTTTTCAACCAATGGGAATTATCTTTATTATTAGACATTCAAAAAGTCCACTGGGACAACAAATTTCATGAATGAGTCTTCATTTCCGGGGCCGATTATACTTATTTTTCTATGTCAAAAATCTAAAAAAAATATTAGCGACATTTTAACTGGATTCACGTTTTCAAATGGTTTTATGGACCATTAATAAAAAATAAGGCAGTGCTGTTTGAAAAATATGCTGTTTAATCAACCCACCACTTTCAGATATTTTATCAAAATCGTGACAACACTCCTGGATTTAGGAATTCTCACTGACTAATTTCAATTTTATCGAAATCGGTTCATAAATGGAAAATTATAAGATAATGAAATTTGAAAAACACGTTTAATGGAATTTTAGGAAAATTTCGTTTTTATTTATTATGATGATGATAATGATGAGTGATATTTCGAGACTTCCTGACCAGTGGTGTAGTCAGAATTTTAATAAAAGTGCTGAAATTGAAGTGGTGTTGGTTGAAACTAGTACATTTTTCAAATTTCATTTCCTTGTAACTTTTTTATTGATGGACTCTTTCCACCGTAATTTTGACAATAACTATCTGAAAATTTCGTGAATCAAGTGGTGTAGACAGATTTTTTGTAAATAATTTTTATTTTATTTTTGACCTTGAAAAATAGAAATACTCAGTTTTCCCTGAAAATTCATGAAATTTGGTGTCATAGCGGAGTCTTTGAATGTGTACCTAATGAAAAAATCTTCCATTCTGTTGAAAAATATATGTTTCACAATGGTGCTTCCATTTTAAATGGGTCACACTGTATAAAACTTAGGGTTTTGACGTTATTCAATTATTTGTTAAAAATTAATGAAAGGTGATATTCATTATTATTCAAGATCCATTTTAAAACTGTATAGACACGTAGGCAGATTACAAACTATACAGTGTGTTTTGTTAATGTTCCCTCATTTAAACTGGTCGGTTTAGAAGATTGTATCGTGACACTCATCAACAAGAACACAAACACTAATAATTATAATAATAGTCGGGGCGTGGCGCAGTGGTTAGAGCGTCCGACTCTGAGTCGAAAGGTAAAGGTCCGGAGTTCGAGCCCCAGTTGCGGCTGGGATTTTTTAATTTACTATTAATTTAATTGACCTATTAAATTATTAAAATCTCGTGGCTCGACTAGGGTGAGTCCTGCACGATTCACTGTTGCGTTCCAATTAACAGTGCTGCTTCTAAGGTGGCGTATGGAGTTAGTAACAAGGCCATAACACATGGCTAAATGACCATAGCAGTCGATGCCAAAACACCAACGAAAACAAATTTTAATAATAAAAATATACATGGCTAATGACTACAGCACTTGATGCCAAAACACGAGAAAAAAAACTTAATTTTCCACTCGACAATTACAGTTCACATTATACATAGCGACTTTTATTAGTCCCTCCTCCTGTAAAAACCGTTTTGAATGGTATCACCGATACAACTTTTTGAAGTGAAAGACATTGTGATTGCTCGACAGGGGGGGGGGGGCACATTAATTGAAAAAATTCAAATGGCATGGAGAGTCAAGTGATACATCGTTGAAAAGAGAATTCAATTCTCAGAGTTATAATGAAAAGTTCTAAGACTCCGTATACAGGGTTATTATAATTACATCATTTTTTTGAAATTATTTGAACAAAATCAGTCAAACGCAAAAACTTGTAGACTTGCAGAATATGTATATATCATTTGATTTTGATATTGGGTGATCTTAGGTTACCGTTATACAGGGTGTCTTTGTATAATGATCTTTTAATCACCGCACCTAGTAACACCGTGCGCTTCATATTTTTATTTTCTGTAAAGGGTATTGAATTAAGGCTGGACACCGGCGATACATTGATTCGTTGTAATATACAGGATGATTCATTAAATGTGACGACCGGCTTTATTATCAGATATAATAAAAGTTATCAAAAAATAGTTAAATCAAATAATTATAACATATTCACCTTCAAACTCAATATATTTAATTTAACTATGTATTCAGATTACACATACAGGCACTTACTAGACGAATAGAATATATTTATTATAGTACAACTCCCTGTACATTTATGCTGACTTGGAATTTTGGCAATTATGGCAATTATCTAAAACAAACTCTAGAAGTTTAAAATAATAATACTGAAACTGTTACATCAGCTAAAAGGCTCGGGATCACAGAATTGGGACGAGTATTGCTACATGAGTCAATGCAGTACAAGATGGAACAAATGACCAAAATGACTAATAATTAGTGACTCACACGGTATGTACCGGCGATAAAGATCTTCATTATCTGTCGAATATGGGGCTATATTTCCGAAAGGATTAAATCATGTGCACATCATTTAGATAGGCAAGGATATATTTTAGAACCGTCCATTAGGTAATATTTATTGGATAACATAACAATAACCGATCATGAGATGAGAAATCTTGTCATTCTTACAAAGATATAGCAATAAATCTGACGAGAATAGACCGGGAGAGTAGTTTGAGTGACAATGAATTTGAATGTTTATACACATATTATATATTTGCGTAATGGATAATAAAATGCCCTAGATCGATATTACTCCACTTGTAAATCTGGTGCTCGGAAGTGTCGATACCTTCCACATAACGAAAATTTCGTATGCTTTTTGTGGTATGCATCAACATTTTCAATGCAGTAGTCTCCCATGTGAAAGCGAAAGCTGCATCATCATGCCGTTGACCAGGATCCGTATAAGATGCAACAAATAGACATAAGTATTGACCTTTTTTATTTAATTTTCTAGTTTATGATTAATTTGTATAAACATGTTCTAAAAAAAAATAAAAAAATTCATCTAAAAAGGATAAATTTGGGTTACCCTGTATAATAGTAATCTCAGATCACCCAATATTAAAATCAAATGATATTTACCTATTTTGCAGGTCTACGAGCTTTTGCGCCTGACTGATTTTGTTCAAAGAATTACATAAACATTATGTAATTATTGATAACCCTGAATACGGAGTTTTAGAACTTTTCATTATAACTCGTGTCGACAATATTAAGATTGCAATCATTATCCTTAACTGTTTGTAACAAAATAATCACCACATTATTGATTTTCAGGACATCATAAATTACATTATACAGTTTTCACCCAATTCTACTGGGACCCATTTTCCATAAAAACCGTGCGGGGTCCTTTCTGAATATACGTATCAAAGAAAAAAAATTTATATGGTTGGAAAGAAAATTGAATTTTTTTTAACGATTTATTATTTAACCACCCATGCCATTTGAAATTTTCAAATTGATGTGCTTCCCCGCGCCCTCTTTCGGTCAATCGTAACGTCTTTTATTCCAAAAAGGAATATCAGTGATACCATTCGAAATACTTTATGTTTCATGTTTATACGTCAAACCGTTCAAAAGTTAATAGGGGGGGGGGGGGGCTAAAAAAGCCTCACTGCGAATAGATCATCTGTAGGTTATAATAATATACAGGTTAATAAATATTTATACAGAGTGACAAAAGTACTTTTTTCACTGGTTTCAATAGTTTTAGTTTAGTGTTATAAATTCGAAATAAAATTCAATATTCCAATGCATACTTCGAATTTATTTCACCGCTAAAAATCCAAAAAAATGTGTCATCAACAATTTTTGAAGAAATCTTGCTACGCCACTGTATTCAATACTTTCAAGTGGGCGTTACCAAAATTTACAAAAAATATATTGGCAGCTAAACTTGACCGTGTAACAATTTTTCCAAAAAGAGAGAGCTATGGTGAATTTTGCGGACCTATACTTAGGGGTTTGTATGGAGGGAATTTCAGAATGTTACGGGATGAGATATCAACAGGGTGTAACATAAGTACCTACGTTAATATATTCAAATGACGTGTTCCTGAGACAATTTTAAGAGAAAAAGTCTATATGCTTGTGTCCGAAAATGCTTCATTTTGAAGATACAGGGTGTTGAAATAGATTTTTTTTTCGTTTTTTCTTTTGCTAAAAATAATTTATCCCCACGAAATTTGGTACCCGTGGTTTTTTGAGGTTGGAAATCATATTTTCATAATAACTTTTATGTATCGTCAAGAGGGCGCTGCATACGCTGTAATTATTTATTTAAAATTGCACAAACTTTTTTGTCAGTTAGCTTTTGGCACTTTTCATGAAAAAACCTCATTCTTTCACCTTTTTTAAGTAAAAAAGGAACATTAATAATATTTAGATATTTTATGGCATGGTTTTAACTCTAGGTTAGGTTACATTTGGCTAAAAATATACGCATTTTCAACTATTATATTTGTAACTTTTCTGCCCATAGATGCAAGTTTTGTAGGTGAATTTGCCCTTCTTTCGTCAATCTTTCAAACTGGCCACACCCATCGACCCCATAACTGTTCTGATTCTTCTATTGTGCTGGAGCGCAGTATATTTAGTGCGATGTGCTGACGCCGGGTATATCGGATATGCTTAAAGATGACGTATTACGGTGGGCGGAGTTTGTGCTAGCGTACAGTATGTTTAGTAAAGTCGCTACCCGGACAGATTTCTTCTAAACTGAGCATTATCAAACTGCTAAATCTGTATAGGCAAATTTGATTTTAATTATTTTCGTCACTCTGCTTGCAAAATAAGTTGATTAAATTAAGTAGGCTAGAACTTTTGTTCATCAAAATAGAAGTTTTCTATCACATTTTTAACTATTTATTGACAAACTCACAGTTCGGAGCTTACAAAGTAATTTTCTGGTACCAAGCCCGACTTTACGAATGTTGAAATGGCTTATATGGTTTCTGCATACGGCTTGTCAAACGGAAATTCAACAGAGGCCAGAATCATCTATCAGGAAAGGTATCCCCAATGCGCGACTCCCTGTGCAATGACATTTGCGAATCATTTCCGGCTACTCTCCGAATCTGGAAGCTTTGAAAGAAATTCTGCAGAAGGACCACGAACTGCAAGAACTGTAGAATTGGAGGAGGCGGTTCTTGAAGAAATTAGTGAACATCCAGAGACAAGTACAAGCAAAATTTGTCA
This sequence comes from Chrysolina oricalcia, assembly GCA_944452925.2. Taxonomy (NCBI): domain Eukaryota; kingdom Metazoa; phylum Arthropoda; class Insecta; order Coleoptera; family Chrysomelidae; genus Chrysolina; species Chrysolina oricalcia. The sequence goes on from OX101815.2 coordinate 51,968,156, forward strand.
AACTTTAAATATCAGTCACATGTCCGTTTACAGAATTTTAAAGCCACGAATCGAATTTGCTCAATGGCTTCAAAGAAAAGTCGAACAACATTCCTAAATTTTATCTAAAATCCTCTACACAGGTGAGGATAATTTTTCAAGAAATGATATTATGAAATTCCATAACAATCACATCTGGGCGGAAGATAACCCACATGCGATAACGCAAACTTGTTTCCAATACAGATTCTCTTTTGATATATAGGTAGGTATGATTGGGGATTATTTAATTGGGTCCTATTTTCTCCCCTTACGTTTGGATGGAGATGCTTACCAAAATTGTTTGGAACATGAGCTTCCCCAGCTTATGGAGGATGTTCCCATTGATCTCCGAAATCACTCTTGGTTAATGCTCATTTTAGTCTGGTAGCAAGAAATTTCTTGGACGTGGCATGTCCCCCGACGGATAGGCAGAAAAGGGGCTCAGCATTGGCCGCCGAGGTAACCGGACCTCAATCCCGTCGATTTTTTTCTTTTGGGAACTCCTAAAATCACTGGTTTATGCTAGCCCCATTGAAAACGAGGAAATGTTCAGGAATCGCATCATAGCTTGCTTCGAAACGAAAGAAACACCCCCGGAATTTTCCCAAGGGTGCGGAATTCTTTGATGAGAAGACCAGAATCTTGTATTACTGTTGGGGGTAGTCACTTTGAACAGTTCAATTTTCAAATGTTTAATTGCCTAATAAATAACATAGTACTTGTCCGATATGATTTTTTTTTACAAACTCCGAATGTAGCACTTTCTAACTGAAAAATTAAACGTGACAAAAAAATTGATTTGGATTGGTTAAGCACTTTGATAATGCTCAGTTCAGAAGAAGTCTGTCCCCGGAGATTCTGCTTGATAAAAACCAACAGTTAAACATGGAGTTTCTAGAACTTGATACTCCCAACTCAATGAGTTTAGAACCAACCAAGGATAAAGAAACAAGCGACACTATCGCGCCCTTGAAAAAAAACGCAGCACCAGGTTATGACTACATAACAGTTTTAGGCATTCTTATATTAAAACAACATATAGTCCTAAAAAAACTTATTAATGATATATTCACCACAGGCATCTTTCCTGATATCCTCAAGACTGGTAAAATATCATGGACGTATAATATCGTATAAATACAGATGGACTCAGCACTGCCATCCCTACAACACGGGTTGTTTTGAAGTCGCGCGGGCTGCGGGGAAGAGAGAAGGTAGCGATAGACTGTGACCTTCTCACAACCGACAGGAGCGTACGCGTTTGATAAGTATAGGGTTCAATCACAAGAAAAAAATGCTGAATTTGAAATAATGATGGAAATGTCAACCAAAGTGATAGAATATACATTCGATGGGACTTCGTGAGATAGAAAACTCGTATGACATACCTGATGTCATGCAATACTTCATTGACTGATAGAGTATCGATCCTTAGAAAATTGGGTTCACAAAGTTTGCAAAATAAAAAAAAAATAGACTCTCAAGACTTTCGTTTTCAATGAATGGAAAGCTGGAGACAGTTGACTGAAAAAGAACAATAAAAAAGTATGGACTAAAAAATGGTAATTTGTATATTCAATGAATACATGTTCTTATGTAGTTATTATAATAAATGACTATTGCGAAGACTAAATATTCGCAGCAAATCCTAGCAGACTTTGGAACACATTCAGTTGAACATTTCATGCTCAACTTTTTCAACCAAGCTGCTTTTTCTGTGACATCAGCTGGAAATCTAAAGATAAATCCAAATTTTGAAAGACATTTCTTGGACTTTTTGGCAATCTTTTTTTTGCACCATCCAGTGACCTAATGAAGTAGTAAATGTTTCGTGAGGTGTCTATTTCGAATCTAGGGAAAAGCGCAATTGAAAAAATGCAACGGAAATAAACGCCGAGAAAACAGCGCAATGTTAAAATAAGCCCACAAGAAATATCTACACGTGGAAAATTGCACACTTGGATTAAATCGCTCAAGGCAAAAACCTCTCATGTATAAAGCGCACATAGATAAAATCATGATGATGTGTGCTTTTTTTCGATAATAAAATTAGAATAATAGGGCAAATGCAGACGAGACGTTAAATCCCTGAGATGGCTCCTCGATTCCGTATGTGCCGATGGAAACCTAACCTGAGCAAACTAACCTAGCTTGCGAGTTGAAAATGCGTCTTTTCCTTTACTGTTGACACCTCCGCCGGCACATGCGCAATCGAGGAGCCCTCTCATGGATTTAACTTTACGTGATTGAAGCCAATAGCCAATTGACTGCATAAAAATGTTCAATTATGATAAAAAAATAAGCTATGCAAAATATGATGCCTTAAATATAAGTAATTAGGTTGTTATAGATAATCAAAGTTTCGCGCGCCAGCGACTCTTTTCAAACAAGCTTAAAAGCCCGGGAACGGTCGTGACGTCATTGCTTACCACTGCGGAAAATAAATACATGGAGAAAGTTATTCTATTCGGTTACAGAGTATGGAAGGGTCGTGTGGTTCATTAGGTGTCGTTGCAGTTGCAGTGAAATATCTATATTCGTCATGGAAAATAAAAAGTTATTTTATAAATATTGCATTGTACCGATGTGCAAAAGCACCACAGCTAGAACACCGGACAAAATATTAATAATGTTGTCAGCAGATCGCAGTCGTCGCTCAAAATGGCTGAGAGCTTGTAGGAGAGAAGAAAGAGACATATCGCTAAGCAGCACAATCCAATACTTTTTCCTCTTCTTCGTCAATATTGCAGCTTACGGTGTATTGTTTCTTCCTAACATTGTGTTCAGGTGTAATTTTGCCTTTCACAGTGCACACATTTTTGTTCCTTCGAACTTTTACCCAGCCCACAGCTGCATCTCTGTAGGAATGACTTCCGGATCTTATATTTTCTGACTCTAAAAACTCATACATACTCTTTATGGATAGAATAGATAATTTACAAAACTCTCCCGCTATTTTGAATTTATATATTTTGAGAACAAATTCAATTCATAATTCTGTTCCCCAAAAATCTCCTTACACTAATTTTGAATAGAACCTTGATCATACATCCCTTATAAATTTTGATCAGAAAAGACATACCAAAGAAGCCAGTTGAATGAAACTTGTAATACAAATATATTTGAATGAGTATTTATATATCACAAATAAAACATTTACTTTGTTGGACCCTGTATGAAAATGGTAAGTTCACGACTAAAGCCAAAATTTGTATGAAATGACCAATATAATGAAATTATTTGTCTTTCTTCTGTTTGAAATCTAATGTATAAATATTGACCTACCAAATAGACTGTTTCTTTCAATAATAACCTATTAATGTGTCGATTTTCGAAAGCGACTAGGTATATTTCATTCTTTTCTTCTAAAACAATACGTATACTCATCTTCCTTCACGCCTCGGACTTCTCCAAGTGAAAAACATTCCGCATTTTGTATAAATGTGGCAACCATAAACATATCTACATGTTGTAGATTGTCCTTTCAAGAACCCTTCGTCAGTCATTTTTTATTATCACTTCCACAAACCAATTTTTTCCAAACACAATCTGTCCGCTATCAAATTAAGCAGGTGACTGCATGTGTCGAGTTAACGCGCCAACGTATTCATGATGACTGACGTCACGGCCAATGCTAGCGCATTTGCCACTCACGTGATAACAATTGAATTTTAGGACACTTTTAATCCTTCATATGTACGACGTGGAATGAGAAAATATTGTTTTTTGGTGAGTATACGTCTTATCACAGTGTCCCCTTTTGATTTTCAACGTCATTTTCTTATTAAAATTTTAAGGCAAGTTGCCTATTCAGTAGAAAAGTATTATGAAACAGATGACAAGTTATGTTAATTAATAACAATAGCTAATCTATAGTAGTTTATATTTCTGTTCAATACTTACAGTTATTCCCTTCTTATTCTTTGGAAATTTGGATTTCCTTTAAGATTAATTTATAAATTTATTAACAATTTATAAACAATTAAACAAAGCATACTTCATGTTGCATTCCCTTAAAAACGACATGTCAACAAAATCCCTTATTGAAATTTATTATGCTCAAGTTTATTCTATACTGAGTCAAAACATAATCATCTGGGGTCAAGCCTCAGAATGCTCTCGCATATTTACCATGCAAAAGCGCATCCTCAGACTTATCTTTAGTATGGGCTATAGAGACAGCTGTCGCAACATATTTAGAAACAACAGTATTTCTACCCTTTCGTCAATATATGTATACAAACGCTTGTCTTTCATTTTTGGCAAAACAAATAAATTGCTGAAAAGCAGTGATATACATGGCTATAATACTCGAAATGCCCAGAACTTACACCAACCACACTGCAATCATACCAAGTACAAGAAATCACCTGTCTATGCTGGTTCCTTCATTTATAATAAATTACCCCAATGTTTCAAAAATCACGGATCACTAAAAAGTTTTCAAACAGATCTAAAGCGATATTTGGTTAATAACGTGACCTATTCAATAGACGAATTCTTGGAACATGTGTCCAGCAGCTGATATATTGGATTTCTCTTGAATATTTTATTTATGTCAAGTTTAATGTCATGTCATTGTCATGTTAACGTTATTTTCTGTTTTTTTTTGTTGTATTGTACTATATACACCAATTTCATTTATTTTTCAACTGACGTACCTTATTCATTTTATATGGCAACCAAAGGTAAATAAAGATTATTATTATTATTATTATTATGTGAGTTTGCATTTTTTCTATGTGCGCAATGATACATGAGAGGTTCTTGCCTTCTCCTCGATTGCGCATGTGCCGGTAGAGGTGTCAACAGTAAAGGAAAAGACGCATTTTCAACTCGCAAGCTAGGTTAGTTTGCTCAGGTTAGGTTTCCATCGGCACATACGGAATCGAGGAGCCATCTCAGGGATTTAACGTCTCGTCTGCATTTGCCCTATTATTCTCCTAATTTTATTATCGAAAAAAAGCGCACATCATTGTGATTTTTTATATGTGCGCTTTATACATGAGAGGTTTTTGCCTTGAGCGATTTAATCCATGTGTGCAATTTTCCACGTGTGGATATTTCTTTTGGGCTTATGTAACATTGCCCTTTTTTCTGTACGTTTATTTTCTTTGCGATTTTTTCAATTGCGCTTTTTTGCGGCCAGGGACCATTTCATTTTATCTCCACATATAAAGGTTTGCATACACGGATTAATTGAATTTTGTTCGGCAAAAACAGATTGATACCCATTGTAACGCCTATGGTACTTACGAATGGAATCTGATAGTCGGGTTCGTCCACATGGATTGTTTGCAAACCCAACAAGATTGCATCATTATGAGTCTCTGTCTATTATACTGCCACTATATAACACAAATGAGTTCCAAAAACACTATTTCGACAATACTTTCACAAAAAAGCAATAACAGAATATGACAGAACTGTCAGAAGTTTACTTTGTGGAAAACATAAACATTGATGTTTTAAAGAGAAATATTCTCAATTGAAAATTGAATCAATACATGACTCCTCTGGAAATGGAAAAACAGCGACTAAATTCCAACTTTCAGTCGCAGATGATTCCACAACTGACTTTATGTTCATATTTTCAATGAAATCAATAAACATTGATATTCAACAGCGTTGACAAACGACCAGACACAACAAGCTCTACACATCCATCTGAAATGATTTTTTTTCGATATTTTGGATTTTGAAACTTGCATGATAATGTCACCATCACCATCCTTCATTCTTTGATTGTTATCGAATGGAATACGTATAGTGACACAATTTTGTCTGTGAAAAAGACTTATAACTTACGAGATGTGACAACGCCCAACTTAATATCACGACTACAAATTGTGACCATTCACGACTTCAGACCATGATGTAAACAGCTATGTCCAGTACAATACTTTATAGGCCCATGTAAAATATCACCAATATGCAAATCGGGTAATTAAATTATTATCGACCAATGACTGTCGTTTGTTTTTTTCAAAAATAGTTGAAATTTGAATAACAAAAAAAAAGAAAAACCACCTATATATTAAATAGTGTTGGGTTTCCCAAAATAGATTAGAAAACATTGGTACTTTATGTGCCACTACAGACCTTTTAAATTATGTTAATGTGACAAGGAGAACTGTATAATTGCAGTCTTTGTTGAATTACAAAAATCGTTTCATGTAGTAGATCACTAACTTTTGCTAAAGTAACTTTCTGAAATGGGTATGAGACAAAACACGCTCAATAATCAAAACGTATCTAATGAACCGACTTCAGTTTGTGTCCATTGATGGCACAGGAAGTGAGATAATTTCATGCAACAGCAGTGTCCCACGAGGGTCTGTTCTGTGACCACGGTTGTACTCACTATTGGTGTTGTCACTGCGCCTAGCAGGGTTGACTGGCCCCTATTTCACTTTCGCAGATGACACGGTTTTACTGCACAGTAAAAATTTTGTTTTTTTTACGAATAACCCATGTTTTCGGAGAAAATCCCTCAGAAGCAGAGCTTGTGCGAGCAAGGGAGATCCGGGACGGACAGTTTAAATAAAAGTGGATTCTGAACCACTTCAGCTCCGTGGCAGGTGGTGGGATCAAACCCGGGCCGCCTGGCTGGAAGGCAAACGCTCTAAGGGTAAAAACATAGTAAAGCATCGCCTCAGGTATCGACTTAGGCATCGACTCAATCCTGGCATCAGAGGGCACATATTAAATATTTATTCTTATTTCCAACACCTCACTACGACTGTGGATTCATAATTCTTACAAATGCTTTTATAGATGCCCTCTGATGCCAGGCTTGAGTCGGTGCCTGAGGCGATGCTTCACTACCCTAACACCACGACCACTTCTGTTGTGGATCAGATCTCCAGCAACTTGAGTAACAGTAAATCATGACCTATCCAGATACTTCAAAAAAATACAGAAAATAATAAGTTTTCACTGAAAATAAATGAAACTGACATAGCAAAGACGCATACAGCTAAATGCTTAGTACTCAAGATCGATGACGAATTTAATTGGGGAACCATTATTGAAAAAAAAAACCAAAAAAATTATACCAATGTTAGGCGCAATATAAAGATGCTCACCATTCTTAAACGACTTCAATCGTAAATTAATTTACAATGCCTGCATTGTTACCAATCTAACTTATTTGACTATTATCTGGGGAACATGTGGAGTCACTAATTTTAAAAGAAAGTTCAAACATTACACATTTCAAAAAGTGCAGAATATTAAGAAAAAACCATCTGAAGGGGAAAAACTATACAAACACTCGTATGATTGTGCTCAAAGGCATGGCCTTTGAGGGTAGAGGACTAGTATTGCAATAATTACTTGACTTACTGATTTTTTGCTACATCAGCTTTAGGAAAATCCGGAAAAACTTACAGCTCCGTCCCAGAAGTGAGTCAGTTTTAACAATGAACGGACATTATCCAATACAATCTAGACCAAGTATTAAAAATTACGTTCAGCTACAGAAATTCCCGAGAATCGAGTTCTAGAGATGTACACTGAATGCATTTTTTAATATAGTAACCAACCCTGTAAAGCTAGGAAGAATGTTCACTATTTCTTTCATACCTATTTTGGGATAATTATTGTTTTACATTTCCTGCATGCGCTATGAGAATTTTCAATTGATGGTACTCGTAACAGTTACGATGAAACATTATTTTAGAGGTGAGTCAGGAACCAAATATATAAAAATAATAGCCTTTAAGACGGGTGCCTTGTGAGTATTGATTATGAACGACTATATTTTTATTATGAAATGATTTCACGGTAATTCAAGTATACATGAAGAAAAACCTACTCTGAATACATTTTTATTTATATTGTCGGTCTAAAATGTGTCTAACATTAGATTTTACATGACATGACAGTGACTTTTTGATAGGATAAGGAGTGCTGAATTGTATACTTTTAGGATATAAACATAATGCCACTAGTCAGAAGGCCAAAAACACATGAGTGCTTTTTCTCAAAAATATATTCAAAATGTACTATTGCCAAAAAATGGTGACCAAATGATTATATTATAATAAGATTTTCTATTTTGATAAATATACATTATTTTAATGTGTGTGATTTTAAGATTGTTTATGATTCATCATTGAATCAACCAAAAATCTTCTATTCTGGGTTCATTGATGAAATATAAGAAATAAAAGCCTTTTAGATAATATAATTTTTTTATTGCTACCATGTATTCCACATACAGTGAAACACTTCCGCAACTTCCGTAACTTCCATAAGGTGATATACACTGCACGCCAGCAGAGGACCAAAAGAAAATTGAATTAACTTTACAACGACCACCCATGCCATTTGAAGTTTTTAAACCCCCCACACCCATTGTCGGGAAACCACAATGTCTTTTATTTCAAAAAGTAGTGTCGGTGACACAATCCAAAATGGTGTTTGTTCCATGTTTGTACTTCAAACCGTTCAAAATTTAGCAGGGGAGATCGTGAATAATTTTATATCTGAAACATTCCCTGTCATAGGTACTGTATTATCCTTGGACAATATGTAATTCTTGCAGACGCTAGGCTTTATGTTATTTTCATTGTATAACACCGATACTGATATTGGATTCATCTACCATCAATGAAGAAGCAGCTGAGTTAGTTTTTCAATACATTCTAATTGTAGTTATAAGAGGATATATTGAAAAATTCTTAGCCTACTAGAACCAAACAAAATTTCAATGTCAAAATATTTCAATACTCAACATATTCTCCTCTTAATTGGATACATTCATTACAGCGAACCTGCAACGTCTCTAGACTTTTCAAAAAAAATGTTTCTTCTTGCTCTGCAAACCAGACATCCACAGCTATTACCTCCTCGTTGGAAGAAAATTTATGACCTTTTAAACTTTTTTTCAGTTGAGGAAAGAGATGATAGTCGTACGAAGCCAAATCTGGTGAATAAGAGGGGTGTTCTAGTAATTCAAACCCTAAATCATGAATGTTTTGCATGGCAACATGAGATTTGTGTGCAGGGGCGTTGTCCTGCAAAAACAAAACACCTTTGGATAGCTTTCTGCGTCTTTTCTCTTTAATTTTTTCCCGTAGAGTGGTCAGTAATGTCGAATAGTAATCTCCAGTTATTGTTCCACCCTTATCCAAAAAATCAATCATGATTACTCTATGGCAATCCCAAAAAACTGAAGCAAGAACTTTTCCAGCAGATTTTTGGACACGAAACTTCTTAGGTCTTGGAGAACCGGAGTGTCGCCATTCCATCGTGTGTTGCTTTGTTTCTGGATCGTAGAAATGTACCCAAGTCCCATCCATAGTAACAATTCGGTTTAAGAAGTCTACATCGTTTTCAAATCGAGCACAGATCCTACCCTTGCACGCTTTTGGTCAAAATTCAAACATTTGGGGATCCATTTTGTTGCAATTTTTCTCATGTCCAAATTGACGTGAACTATATGATGAACGCGTTCGTATGAAATATCTGTTAAAATCATGTCATGAACTGCATCGATATTTTCGGGGACTGACACAGAAACTGGCCTTCCCGATCGGTCATCATCTTCAATGGAAAATTGATCATTGATCACCAAGGGTATTAAGCATATCTTCGTAAATCTGCTTACTTCTTAACCCTTTTAAATACAGGTACTTGATGATAGCTCGATACTCCAATTTTTCTTTTCACAATTTCGGTGGACATATTATTTCTTTTAATTTATTGCGTAACTCTGGTTTACTTTCTCGACGTCAAACTTTACACTGACACTTCTAATAAGTTATTGTTCGTTGCTATGGTAACGCAATATTTTGTTTATGATGCAGGGAACTGGTCTAGGCTAACTAGATATCAATACATCTTCGTATATTCTTTAGTTGGTTGACTTTCTGAATTGTAGAGCACGTTCTTTAAATTATCGGAAGTATTTTGGCTCTACCACCTTGAAGACTCGAAATTAGTACAGCCTTTTGGTTGTAGATTGATCAGCTATGTGTTTCTTCCATCAATAATAGTCAAGTCATGGTGTTTTCTTAATTTCAAAGAGATGCTCATCTAAGTATGACAATGCGGTTCAGCAAATCTCGGTTTCTGTAATTTTAGTGTTAAGTTTTTGGGAAAATACACCTCGAGGTTGCTCTTCATTCTTCAATGAAATTTAATATCTGCGCTATATATTTTGGCGCCCAACGTGGGGCAAGTTTAAAAACTGTAAATGAAAAACAACAGAATACCAACAGAATACCAAGCATTGTAGGAATCCTTCATTCCCTCATCACGACAGCCGTGTAACAATCACGAGAAGCAAACAACGTCAGATATCCATGCAAATTTTGGGCAATATAAAAAAAAATAGACCACAATCGAATAGAGTAAATTTCTCACAAACTACGGCTTATCATCAAGATTCTTGATACCGGAACAACATAATTTCTCAATTACTCCAGAGGCTGTAACACATTTAGTGACGTTATTCAACAAGGGCAAGCCATTAACTCGGGTTGTAGCTAAGAAAATAGTTTGAATTTCAAAGTACCTAAGGGTAGTAACATTAGTTATGCAGCCAGAAATTCAAAAATATTTGCTGAAAATTCTAATCACCCCGTCGATTTCATTGATCGGCTACGTAGGCCAAATGGAATATTCGTGTTTCTGAAATATTCATAAATTCTGCCATAGTTAGGGATGACGCTTTTCTCGATATATTTTTTAAATTATTCGACGCCGGGACTTTCTGCGCATGTACAGTTAGGTGTTCACTCGCTGCTCGGTGTCATGAAGGAGATAAGGAACATTGATCTATTGTTAAAAACTGATGAGCATTATAAGTCAAGTTTTTCATAGTGGTTTTCAGTTTTCTGACTTAAATGAAACTGACTAATCTGTTAGGCACCATATTGGTATCGGATCATCGCATGCGACACTAGAGGCGCTTTCCAATTGAGAGCTTGTTACCTCACTTCAGGATGAGTTCAACTGGCAGGAATACATGTTATTCAATAGGAACTTGTTGTTTCGTGATCAGGAGCTCCTCGGAGTTACCCGGAGCTACTCACGAGGACAATTGGAAAGCGGCTCAGGTAGACCAACTTTGTTTTATATTTTTTTTTGTCAGACACTACACCGTTGGCAACAATTCTGAATGAAATAAACAGTCGTCAAATGTTTGGTTCTGTAATCTTTCGATACAATCTTCTGGAGATGTACTTGTTCTTTCGAAATGTGTTTCATCCCCACCACAGATCTTTTCTGAACGTGATCCGTAATTCCCCTGCCCCTGACGAACACATCGGAATTCGTGATTAGAATGTTTCGAACACACACCGTTGACACAGCGTAACTTATGCTGTGGTTTTGTGTCATGACTTTTACATTATATGCAAAAAATTGTTATTTGATGTGTTTTTTTCGATTTTACCCCTTCGGTCTAAAGATTCAATGACTTAATGCCATGTTTTTTTTTCCTTGGTGTTGTAGCATCGATTGCTATGGTCATTAGCTACTTAATGCCATGTTGTTTTCAGAAACATGTCGAATAACTCGAATCAGTTTGTCATTAACTTCATCATTTAAACTGCTATTGCTGAAAAATAAAATGTAATATGTTCAATTATCAATTTACCACTATTATTAATTATCCAGTTATTGTTCTACCCTTATCCAGATAACCAATCATGGCATTCCCAAAAAACTGAAGCAAGAACTTTTCCAGCAGATTTTTGAACGCGAATCTTCAGGCCTTGGACAACCAGAGTGTCTTCATTTCATCGATTGTTGCTTTGGTTTTGGGTCGTAGAAATGTACCTACTTTTCATTCATAGCAAGAACACGGCTCAAACAGTCTGCATCTTTTTGAAACCGAGCACAAATCGAAAGCGATGTTTCTGCCCTTGCACGGTTCTGGTCAACATTCAGACATTTGGAAATCCATTTTGCCTAAATTTTCTAATGTCCATGTGGTAATTCGCGCCTCCTAATATTATTACATATAAATAATTATCAAATACGAAGCGAAATCTTCTCTCGGTTATTAAACCTTGTCAATCTGAAACTCAGACAGGAAAACAATAAAATAACACGTGGTGATCATGCTACTAGGAAGGCCAGAGGACCTTGCTCCAAAGTATCACTAGTAGAAAAAGCAATTAAATCGCGAAGATGTGGAATGTGTACATCTAAGTGGTTTTCGTTGTTAAAACTGTCAGCCCATCAATAATCTGGTTCAGTTCTTGTTTTCGCGAGGGTCACGAAATTCCTGACGAGTCCCCTATAGATAATAATCCGCCCACCGGGAATGGAGAAGATATAAACTGAGTTTCAAAAAGTAACAAGGACAGTGTCCTGACCAGTATAGTGCTCTAACCAAGTGAGTTAAGTAACAAGTACAGTGTCCAGAGTTTAAGTACCGAAGTTTGTGCAAAAACCGGAATAATGGTTTACTCTTGTAAACTGAGTCGATAGTGCAAAAACTGGTAAAATAATAGTTTATAACATGGCTCGAAAGTATAATTTAACTCGAAGAAATTGAAGACGAATAAGTTTTGTTCTATTGATCCATATATAGGAAATACAAGGGTCGGTGACTTTGAAGACTTCTAGTCCCTTGAGAACACATGTCATGTTCCCGTAAGAAAGCGTGGCAGAGCTCGTAAACTTGTACTGATTCTGAATGCGAATGTTAGGGAGTATCTCGTTTAATAATAAATGAATGTTATGTTGTAAAATATGCCCTTTGACTCAACAAGTGTGAACCCAGGAAACACTTGAATGATTAGATGTTATCCATGTAACAACGAAGATATTATTACATATCCACCATGACTGATAGTTATGAACAGTGGTGAGCATTTACTAGTGTTAATTTTGATTTGTTAATTAATGGTTCTGAATATCGCAAATATAATGTTTATTTGCGCTTGTAACATGCTTGTTTGTTTTTATGAAGGTTCGTACCACGGTGTCTTGTGCTATGGATATCAAACACTTGTATTCCTTGAATTTTGAATTTACTTGTACAATACTTGAATTGTGTACCGTTAGTACACGTTTTGCATGGAGTATTGTTATTGATATTGTTCGCTTAATATGTTAGGTTTATTGGTTGTAATGCGTAAAACAGAGGTATATAAGGTTGGCTATGCTTGAGACTATTGTCATTGTAATTATATTGTATGTTTACTTGTATGTGAACGTATATCCAGAATTGTTCAAGTCCTTTTTAACCTCATTGATTTTAACTATTTTCAATAGATTTATATAATTATTTTTGTTTGTTTTTCTTTCTACACTCGCCCCTCAATTGATCGGGTAACACGTGTTTTCAAGGACCGACAGAGTATGGTGCGGCCGGTCGCACTGTGTCCTTATTTTGATGTGAATAGAGTTAGTTTCGATTAAGATTGAACTAGTCACGACATTTGCCGTCCGTACGACATTTGGATAGCGGGTATCACATCAAAATCGACGTGTTCTCTAATATTATAGACGCATTCATATGAAACATTCGGTGCATCAGATATTCGTTTTAGCCCAATTCGCGGTCTGATAGAAAGTCAATGCTGTAATTTGTAATTGAATCTTTTACTGGTCTCTGAGGCTTACACGAGAAAATCGTCACCTGAAATATGTCACTATCTCCCAGTCTATAACGTAATATCAAAAAAAGTTTCACCTATTGCTTTAATTTACAATACCAAAAAACTAACTTCCCGATGAGCTAGACTTGAAATTTTAGCTCAGAACTGGATGACAATTGCATAATATGTTGAAATATGATAATAACATTCGTCGTTTTGGTACAAATGTTGCAATCGATTTTAAACTAACATCCCGATGAGCTAGAGACTTGAAATTTTGAACATAGCTCAGAATCGGACGACAATATAATATTATTGCATATGTTGAAACATAATAATATTTGTTGTTTTGCAATCGATTTTAAACTACCTTCAAACAGCTCAGAAATGGACGACAATATATTGCATGATATATCAATACAATAATAATAACGTTTGGTTGTTCTGTACAAATTTTGAAATTGGCGAAAATTCACGAATCCAGTAATAATAAAAAACACATCCCTAGAATTATTTGGGAGTTATGATAGACTATCATATGAGATGGGCTACAGGTTTCATGAAGAGTCTTAGACTTATGATCAGTGCGATAAGGAATATATTGCATGAAAAACAAATGTACTACTGGTTTACTTTACAAGGCATTAGTAGAATCATTACTATGGTATTGTATTACATATGGGAAAAATTTCATCTATCCGCTCTATGCTGTATCACTTCCGTTATTTTTAGCGGTCAGACGTTATCCCATCTTAATATCCCACCTTAATGGCAAATTGCCGTTATGTTGGGATAACGTCTGACCGCTAAAATAAAGGAAGTGATACAGCATAGGGCGGAATATAACCAAACCAAATAACTATTGTGAAAATAATTCTGAAGAAAATTCCACAGAACAAATTAGCACAGATATAGGTATTCAATACGCGCATCTAATATATCCAATAGGCGAGAACACTAATTTCTGAAAAAAATACCTTCAGTATGAAAAAAGTTACAAAACATTTTTTTTATTTGAAAAAAAATCCCAAAGAAATACTTCATTTTAAACACGGAGAAAAAAGCCTGGGAATTTACGTCATATGTACTTGGCCAATCAATGAGAGCGCTCGAAGACTGGTGGCGAAAAGAAGTTAGGGCGAATACGGAAGACAACGTTGCCGTCTCAATTCATTCACCGGTAAATGCGAAACAATTGAATATCATATAATAAATATAAAATCAGTTTGATGATAAGTTCTTGATTCTCTCTCTCTCACTTTTCCAGAGAGAAATATTTGACGAAAAAAAAATGCGCGAAATAATTAAACTATACCGAATCAATTAAAAAACACTAATCAAGACGGCAAGAGCGATACACAAAACACAAATGATTATTATCAACCACCAAGAGGCACAAACAACTAATTAATTACTAAAGTTGACTTCCATAGATATACACTGGTCATGTTCCAATATTCCCGAACAGTAATTTCCAGTAATTTTGGTCGTTCTGATTTTGCTGAAATTGACTGGTACACATTTCGCGCCACTTTTCATGGAACCTTATAATAGGCTAGAAATTTACTGGTTGCTACTGATACAGAAATGGTCGTGTTGTCCCAGTATCCCATCCCCGAATTGATAATAAGTTAGGTTAGGATATGTTATTTAATACTACTAACGTTTAGTCTCCTTGATTTAATAATTTATTCAATTTATTGATAGCAATATCATTACAATTAGCTCATCTGAAAAAACAGCAGAACAAATTTATGCAAGCACCGATTGACATTCCTCTTGCCCCTCGAGCACCACCCGTTTTATTGGTGCATGAAGCACAAGTAAACAAAAGTCTAAACGCGAATACACAGTTTTTTGGCGAAAAAGTCAGTGATAAAGTAATTTCCGATCTCAGGGGCTTGAAGCTCTGGGGCTTAACACTCCTAAATGAAAAACGCATTATACCTACTGTGGCCAGTACTGTTTAGTAATATCGGAACATGACCACTGTAAAAAGGAAATTAGACATGCTGATGAGATTATAGTGTAGCCAACTGAGCTTTTGTGAAATAGGAGTTCGTACCCCAAGTCCATCAGTTTGTTCTTCATATTTCTTTGGATCATATTCGACAAGTGAACTTTAAGAACCTGAGAAACTGAAAATTGATTAACTTTGGCTCTTATTATGTGAGTGTATGTATACACAATAGAGCATCAATAATAGATTATCATATAAGTTACTTGAACTGGCAATGTTGTTGATGATTTACGCATGTTCATAGACTGGGAGATGGCGACAGATTTCAGGTGACGATTTTCTCGTTTATGCCTCTGAGACCAGTGAAAGATATGAAAATTCTGACAAGAATGATGAAAAATTTAGGCGGTCGCCGCGTGGCTTTCATATAAAAAATTCGATTTTCATTAAAGAATATGTTTTGGGACGATTTTATTGCCGCTGCCATGTACACCAACGACATGTTAAGATAGACAATGAGCCTAAGATAGACAATGAGCCTTATTCAGGTGCACCTTGAAACTTGTTTATTGAACTAAATATTGAAAAGTATTGCGGATGTCTATTCTGGTGCTCCTTGAAAAGCCATATTGATCATTGGTTATTGAAAAGTTCTTCACTATTGAATATTTTTCTCATTCACGTGACCCATAACTTTCAACAACAGTTTTCCAAGTTTCATACATCATGAGTATATGATTAAGTTACTGTTTATAAACTTGAATCTTGAAAATGTATAGAATGCATTGTCTCCGAGTATTTTAATCAACTATACCCAACTAGTCAACTTTTTTTAATGATAGAATGGGTATGATCTCCTAAATTTCCCTCTTTTAATTACAGCATTGCAAAATTAAGAAGAGTTGAAAACAAATGTACATATTCAGCACATTTCTGTATTTACAAACATATTTCCAGGCTAGTAGGCCAAGCTGTAGATAAAAATGAGAGGCTCTTTTCACACAAAATAAAAGACGCAAACGGCCTTTACTACTTTATATAGGATAGTTCGTTAATGAAAACCCTGGTTTTCGCGCCAGCAAAATCGCTTTGTGGAATTTTTTAAACAAGAAATAGTGAAAAAAATTAAAACTTTCTTGGTTTTTTGGAAATATCTCAAAGATTATTCAAGTAATCGTTTCACAAACAACGGAACTTTTGTAGAGTTTTATAAAACCTACAAAATGGTTTTTCATACGCCCAGATCGGTGTATTTTTCACTGAGAAAATCCGGAAAAACCGCGAAAAAGAGACCATTTTTCAAAAATTCATAATTTTTATAAATCTGAAGATGGATAAACAATATTGCAGAAACTGATAGATAAAAACTTGTGGTTCAACTGTGCGC
This sequence comes from Chrysolina oricalcia, assembly GCA_944452925.2. NCBI lineage: Eukaryota > Metazoa > Arthropoda > Insecta > Coleoptera > Chrysomelidae > Chrysolina > Chrysolina oricalcia. The sequence continues at coordinate 51,985,089 of OX101815.2, forward strand.
AGGATGGTTTCTGTCCGATATGTAGTTTTTACACAATCGCGTTATAAACAATTTGAGGGCAAATCTTTCTAAATGAGCTGATTTAAAGGAAATCATCTTATTCAAATTCTGTAAACGGCATATGGAAGTAGAGATCAATATCTACAATTTGTATATTTCGGATTTTCACCTTCAAGGTGAAAAATGTGTTGAAAATGTCACTGAAATTTACTCTAAATGCCTCAAAGTGCACCCGAAGTCGCCCGAACTCAACTCTTATTAACTTCAGTTCGACTTCGGGTGACTTCAGACGCACTTTGATCAACATTCTGTGATATTTTCAACACATTTCCCATCTCTCAGGTGAAAATCCAAAATATACAAATTGTAGATATTGATCTCTACTCCCAGATGCCGTTTACAGAATTTGAATACGACGATCTTAAATCTTGCAGGATGTGCCCTTAAATTGTTTATAACGCGATTGTGCAAAAACTACACATCGGACAGAAAACATCTTGCGCACAGTTGAACCACAAGTTTTTATCTATCAGTTTCTGCAATATTGTTTATCCAGCTTCAGATTTATAAAAATTATGAATTTTTGAAAAATGGTCTCTTTTTCGCGGTTTTTCCGGATTTTCTCAGTGAAAAATACACCGATCTGGGCGTATGAAAAACCATTTTGTAGGTTTTATAAAACTCTACAAAAGTTCCATTGATTGTGAAACGATTCAATGAATAATCTTTGAGATATTTCCAAAAAAACAAAAAAGTTTCAATTTTTTTTACTATTTCTTGTTTAAAAAATTCCACAAAGCGATTTTGCTGGGTCGAAAACTGGGGTTTTCATTAACGAACTATATTTTTCATAGCTGGTTGAAATCATATTTAGCAGGCAGGACCCAGAGGGTGCAACTAAGGGTTCAAGATGCAACCTACTACTCAACAAATAAAAGTATACAGACAGGAGTCCCACAGGGAAGCATCCTGGGACCCCTACTCTTCATTATTTTTATTAATGATTTACCAAACTATCTTAGTAATAGTCGATCTTCTCTATTTGCTGATGATCTATCGGTGGTTGCATCTGGTACCTCTATGAGCGACCTTAGTCAGACTTCAACTGATTATGTCAGAGCTACTAATGAATACAGTATTAAAAATCAACTTGTACTGAATATCTTGAAAACTGACCTATTGCAGTTTTCTGCCTCTAATCTGGACTAAAGCTTACTAGTAAGATCTGAAAACTCATCAATTTGTCAATCAAAGGTTGTTAAATTTCTTGGAGTGAGTATGGATTCACATCTAAATTGGTACACTCATACTGAACATGTTGCCAAAAAAGTTTCATCTCACTGCTTTGTAATATGGAGATTAAGAAAGTTTGTAGACAGAAACATATTACTATTATATTACTATTCATACATAAATTCTACACTATCTTATGCAATAACTATATGGGGAAACTCAAACAAAATTGAGTCTCTCTTAATATTACAAAAGAAGGTATTGAGAACAATGACCTTCAAAGATCGAAGGTACTCGTGCAAAAACCTATTTAAAGAATTAGGAATTCTAACTGTCTTATCCCTATATATTTTCAAATGTGTTATATTTGTAAAAAAAATATCTCTAAGTACAATGTATCTGGTGATATTGTTAATTACAATATGAGATCTAAGTCGGTAATTAGACTACCCCCACATAGACTTGCCTTAACTGCAGAAAGTTGTACTGTAATGCCTTTAAAATTATATAACCACTTACCAAATGTACTGAAAAGTGTAACAGATGTCAAAACCTTCAAACGTGAGTCAAAAAAACTACTATTGCAGCACTCGTTATACTCTTTGGACGAATATTTTAATATTAAATTTTAGACTTTTTTTTTACATGTGCAAACTGCTGTGTGCTCATATATATTTATATATTATGTGTGTAGATGAAATTGTTTTTCTCTCTTTTAATTTTAGATTAACACCTAAATATTAGTATTAGTGACCTGTCCATATGTCATGTAATTTTGATCTAATTTGGAATGAATGAATAAATAAATAAATAAATCTTATAAAAATTAGTATAGGACATTTGCGTCTTTTATTTTGTGTGGGAAAAAACCTCTATAGCTCGGTCTATAGAGCACAACCAAAGAAAAAAAATGATAAAATACCTACTTCAGATTCCCTTGGTCTTCCTGAAATTGTTCTTACAAATCTGTATAAGTATCGATTTAAGAAGGATACGGCAATAAGATACCATAATGAATGAAATAGGACGCGAGTCAGAATGAAATGAATTAAAAATCCCCAAATCACAATGTTATGTGTCCTGTATACTTTTATCACAGTAAAATGCTCAATACTATGCTTTTATGACCAAGGGACATACCTATCAAAAATCCACTGAACAGGATACCTATCAGTTGTCCCATGAGGTAATCTTATGTTACCAGGTGCATTATTGACTTTGTAATTCTATCCTTCTAGTCCTTAGCCAAAACGCGGTATCTGCAGAAAAGTCAAAATTGAGTTTTTGTTTAGATGTCTGATCGTTGTGAACAGAATAAAACATGAATCAAAATAAAATTTTGAATGGTTTACAACGATCAGACATCTAAACAAAAACTGATCTTACTCAATTTTGACTTCTCTGCAGATACGGCGATTTGGCTAAGATGGGCAGAACTATCCTTGGATATAAAGTTCATTTCATTCATTTCCCTCAACTCAAACTGATGGAGAAAAATATGAGGAAAAGGTTTAAGTTTTTCAACAACATCGATGTGTTTCCAGGTTGGTTATTGCTAACAAATAAGTTTCTAGTGTTTAGTCTTTTTTATCTCTATTGTCATTTAATTCAACTAATAAGAATGAATATATCATAAATTCTCCAATCGAAACAAATTTGAACAACAAACGCATTCATCTGTCAAAAATGTATCATTTGACCGAACTTCCAACGTTGCCAAGTATGAAAACTTATTCCAATAACAGTTTTTCAACATTCAATAATCTTACTTTCAATAGTGACGCGTGAATACAAAAGTTTCCTGAAATTGAAAAGTTAGAATGTTCAATATTGAAAAATATTCAATATTCATGTGGACTCCTGAATAAGGCTGAAAACTTGTGGAGACTTTATGCTGGTGTTTAGATATTAGTTGCGCTCAATTGCAGCAAAAAAAATTATAGGCATAAGGGTTGCACGTGGCCAAATGCAATGATGGCGTAAACTTGTGGAATAAAAATTTAAATTTTAGACGATGTTCTCGTTGCTGCCAATTGAAATATGGAAGTTTCCATCATCATAAACAAGTGGCATAAGGTTTGCGGATGTCGAAGTGATGTTAAGTGTCGGAATTGAATTTTTTATATGAAGGCCACCCGACGACCACTCAAATTTTTCTTCATTCTTGTCAGAAGTTTCATATCTTTCACTGGTATCAAAGGCATAAACGAGAAAATCGTCACCTGCAATCTGTCACTCACCATCTCCCAGTCTATCAGTGGTGTTGTATTCATACACGTTGTTTCTAGTTCTTTGAGATCTGTGGTTTTCATACCTGCTTGAGCAATAACCATTTTTCACTTGTGGAACTTTCTTTTTCAAGGAAAAAAATCAATTAATGACAATCATTACCGAACGATGAAGAGGCTTTGTTGACACCAAACAAAAAATTTTATCTTTTCGGAAAGGAAATGTTTTATTGAGCTGTTCACATGAAGCCATTAGCGAAAAATCGATTTTAACACACTAACGATACTCGATCTTGTAGACAAAAATATGTTTATTGTGAATTTAATGAAAAAAAAAGTATCACATACAGTCCAGAGTTGCAAAAATCTATGTACAATAATCAAACAAGAGTTGGTCAAAATCAATAATAAATATACCTAACAGAGGTAAAACTTTGGGGTACAAAAATATTTGTAAACATTTGATTCGGACTACACAAACATTAAAGAATTTTGCTATAAAGTTGGAATCATATAAAAATAATTTATATTATAACTCTAACCTTTAATTCAACTCTGAGAATATTAAAAAATAATTTTAAAACAATAACTTAATATATTTTCTTCAACTAGGAGGAAGGAGGCGTGTGTAAAGCAACATGCAAGGCCTGTTGTAGTTCAGGTGCCAAGGCCTGCACCACGCTTTGGAAAAATGATTCGTTTGATTGAACTTGTCTAATGATATTGGCCAGTCTGAATCCTTCTGGTTTACTTGCTTCTATTGCCTCTCTAAAGAATGCTTCTGCTATTATGTTAATTATCCTCGGAATATTCGAATTATTTGCTCCTGAAAATCAAATTGATTTTGTAACATCAAATTAACATTTTTTTTAAATCTGTTACTCTAGGGGGTAATACCACGAGTGCTCGCAATACTATTGATAGTAATTCTGTCAGAAATCAACGAGATCAAATTGCTTGGTAACACCTCGAGTCCTTTAGGACGAGTACGAGTAGTATTTATTGGGATAATTTCAAGAACTAACAAATTAAAAAAAGTTCCATTGTCGTGAATTCTTCAATAGTTATAGATAATGCCTGATAGACATGAAGTCTGTCAGACTGACATTCATATTAGCAGCAAGATGATATATTCTCTGTTGTTGTTTGGATGCCATGTCAGGCTCAAAAGGAAGGAACTGCGTATTATCTCTTATTGATCCTAATATTGAGTGAAATTATCGCATGAGATTTGTTTGAATAAAACAAATAATAATAATCGCTATCCTATACCCCCATAGGCTATGCATTTGGGTACACTCTATGAGTGTTTACGAGTGAGTATTATTATTGCATTTTTCCTTGCCCAGATTCAATGACAAATTCATTGCAAACCATCAATAAATCAAAAACCAAACACAGGCCACTCACAACGAGCTATATGTATATAGACAGGAAAAGGTAATTTTGTGTAATTTCAGTTACTCTCGTATTTTTTTTACACCAAAATACTTTTACGTCATTACTAATATTTTTCTGTACTTTTTCATATTTTTTTCATACAGTAAAAAATTAATTTATTAATATCATTTTTATTCTCTTTTACAACTATTGAAAATCATTGAAAATATTGAGAAAATTATGATTCAGAGAGACTTGTCAGTTTTTCTCAATTTTAAGCGGCTTAACGATAAATTAACCATCAAGTTACATGGACCATTTGAAAGTAGACATTTCAACAATTAAAATGATCTCTTATAGACCTTCGAAATACAAAAAACACCAAGACAATTGTTAAGGGTACTTTTTTCGAAAAATGTACATAACTGAAAAACTAGTAGTCTTCTAAATTGCAAAAAAATCATGCTCAATTCGTCACCAAAAAAGACATATTCCTACAAATTTTTATGTAAATTAGATGATTTATACGTGAGAAAAAAATTAAATACTGAAAAATAGGTTTTTAGCCATTTTGACGGTTAATTTGAGGTTATGTCGACAGGTGTTGAATAATTTTCTTTCTGATTTCTTTATTATCTACAACTCTTCCATTGAACATTTTCCGCTAAGAGGTCACGTTTCGCCGCAAATCCTAAAAACCGTTTTGAACCCATAAACGGCATCCCCATTTTGAGCGTTTTCGTGTTTAAATACTTTTTCCCTTAATGTTGGAATCTCAACATTTTCCACCCAGTCCTTGCCTGTTACTTTTTTATTCGTTTTGGAACCAGCCTAATATAAGCCAAAAACAACTATTTTTTATAACATAAAATCAAAGTTCAAGAAATACGAGCCAAATGAATTATTTCGACAAAGTTGAAATACTCCTCTCTCCACACATTCCCACAAAGTGGAATATATGAGGCAAATATCTGACAGAAAACAACTGGACTTTGTGGGAATGGGTGGAGCAAAGGGTATTTTGGCTTTGTCGAATTATTCGTTTAACACTTTTCATGGTTAAAGTTTCATGAGTTTCTTACCTAATACGTGTTGGTTGTTCTGTTCAATAAGATCACATAAATATCCATAAACGTGGGGTGCTTCATCTGAATCCTCTATGACAGGTAGCCAAGAAAACCACAAAGGAATAATTTCATCCAAATTTATCTGAGAATGATTATATTTCATAATTTTGGTAATTGCCGAGATGGCATTTTCAGTCGCGTTAATATTTCTAAGGTCTTTCGATTCAGGATCATTTATAACTTCCACTAAGACCGGCACAATTTTCGCCAGTTCACCAGCAAACTGGTCACCTCCAAACTGAGCCAGGACCCCCCACCCGTATGCTGTAGCTTGTCGAACCTCGCAGCTCTTATCTTTGACGTACATGGCTAGAGGCGCTAGAAAATATCCCTGGTATTTGGCACAAGCTGGACCGCTGAATTCAATCACATCGTCGAATACACAAATACCCCACTGACGGTCTGCCCAGCTTCGATTCGGTGTTAGAAGATTTACAAAATGACTGCAGATCTGGTCGAAGAACGGTAGGAAATTTTCTCTGTACACTAAAAACATTGAATGAATCACATCGGTTATTTTACTGAGTACGTAAATGTCGTCTGATTCTTCATCTTCTAGCTGCTCTTGTACTTCCTGCAAAAAATAGTTACTTATAATCAGAGCTATGAAAAAGATAATACGGTTTTATCATTCGAAATTACCTCATCGTAATCCTCATCCAAATGTTTTTTATGTCTGTCATTTGCTCTTTCGAAATGCTCTTTCATCAATTTATCAATTATCCTCAGGATTTCAGTCATGGATTCTTGGTCGATATAGGAGGGTCCCAGTTTTTGAATGCATCTTGCCAATGCATCGAGCATTACCATCAAAACCTCGCTCTCTGGCTCTGTATCGATAGCTTTGAGGAGTTCCGGACAGATGAATCTCCACATGTCTCCAACAAAAGCAGGGCCTTTACAAGTCGCGCATTCAAGCAGCCAAGACAGAGACTCGGCAGCAGCGTTTCGGACTCCATCATGGAAGTAAAATTTGAGCATAGGCACCATTAGTTTTACAACTTCTTCAGCGTAGTTGGAAAAGCTCTCCTTCAGTTCTCTTGCATAACACACAAGCATACTGCAAGCTGCTGCTTTGTCTTCCAAACCTAGAACAAGGTGTCTTTGAATTTTATGATTTACTCAATTTTGCACAGTTGCACTCAGATACTTGTGCAAAGCCAAACGACGGGACTCTTGCAGGCCTTTATTTGCTACGAACAAGATTTTAACGGTTCATGCTATATTCATTTTAGAAACAGTTTGTCTATTACACAAACATAAAACATATTTTCCCTCTGCCACTTCTACCTAAGCCACCAGACATTTCAATGATCTCAGACTACCTTTACCTACGTCAACCCTCATTAAGGACTCGATTGTGTATAATGGTCTCAAGATGTATAATCATCTACCAGATTACTTGAAAACTTTGGATAACATTCGTTTCAGAAAAGCACTAAAAAACCTTGCCAGTGTTAGACCCTATTATAGTCTGCAGGAGTTTTACAATGACAGTTTTTGAAAATAATTTTAGAGTTTTATAACTTTATACTCTTTTCTTTTATCATATTTTTTATTGACATTATTGTTATTGCAGTGTATCTATAGTTTTTTTATTTAATGTGTTGTTCTATACCCTACAATGTTAATTTTATCGGTATACTAACAGCCGTATGCATAGTCAATCGCCAGCGACTCGCCAGAGTTTTGCCGTTCGCTACACAACGATGATAATGCACAGTCGAGCTCCAAAAAAGTGACAACTACGCGATAAGTCACATTTTGGCGAAACGCTGGCGATGTATCACTTTTTTGGAGCTCGACTGTGCATTATAGTTCTTGTGAAGCGAACGGCGAAACTCTGGCGAGTCGCTGGAATTGACTATGCATACGGCTGTAATTGTTTTTGAATATTATAAAAATATAACTTATCATCTAGTCTCTAGTTTAGATTATATAAAATGCAAATTAAGTGGTTAAATCAATGTAATGTAACAAGGAGGTGACATTTTTTGCATTGGACGTTTAAACATAATAGTGACGTTAATTGTCAAACTTTTGTTAGTCATGATATATTTAATTCATTGTTTCGACTATGGATTGTGATAGTTCCATAATAATCAATTTTTTAAAATTAAGGCAGTTATCACAATTAATCGAAGTCAGTTTGAAATTTTTAAATTATCTTACCAGCTGTGCGAATTCCAAAGTTCTTCTGTTCACCTAATGAAACAAACTGCCAATCTTCATCACTTTCCACACCTTGCATATCATCGTTGTCTAAAAGTGCTACATCAGGTTTCATAGCAGCAGTTCTCATAACTGGTCCCATAACTAAAGGAAGATATTGTTCAAAATTATTTCCAAGAACCTGAAAAACAAAAAATGTTTAATGACAACAATAACAATAATAGAACTGTATAGACAGATTTAAACACTTCAAAACAGAGAGTAAATTTGGCATCGCCCATTCCCTGACTAACTCGTAACTCGACTAAAAAATGAAAATATACTTTAGTCAGAAGTTTTAAAAATTACAAGGCATCATTGAGATAGGAAGTTCTAAGGCTGATATCTCTTCGATGAATAGAATGTATACATCTTATTCAAGTCAAAATATGATGTAGTTTTGATTTTTAAAGAGTCGGGTTGGTTTAAAAGTGGTTTTACTCGCGTTTTTGGAAGTTGACGTAGAAATAACTCACTTTGCATATCCTAGACCAAGCAGAAATGAGATAACTTGTTTGTGGGTCGTCATCTGGTAATTCGGCACCTTCTCCGTGAGTTTTGAGCAGCATATCCATAACTTCAGTAGCATCAGCACTGAACTTCTCAGAACCCACAGCCATACCAATTAAAGTAACACATTCAATCGCCTTCCCTAAACATGGCAAGAAATTGTCAAAGGCCCTAAATCAAGTTCAAATATTTACCTCTTAGTAATTTCAACTCGTCTTTATTAGCATTCTGTATGATGTATTTCAAACAAGGCATCAGTCGATCGTAGTATGCGATAAATTCGTTTTCGGCTGTATCAGCCACACTAGCTATTGTTGTTACAACTTGTTCCAAAACCAATTTTGTACCTTTTTCCACCAATTCCTTGAATTTAGCTGTCAAAATCCCTTCCAGTTTGCCCATGAGGGCATCAAGATATCCACTGAGGATATGTTTTGGACAGTCCTCAGCAAAATTGACGAGAGCAGCACCTGAACCAAACATAGTTTATAATTCTCCATCAGACATTAAAATTAGTGAGTCCTACCAGCATGTGCTTGAACTCTTGGGTTAGCGTTATCATCCAACAGCATGAGTAAACCTGGCACAACTCGATCGTGAAATTTTTTCTCGAACACTGGGGCAAAATCGGTGGACATCTGCCCGACTGCATTGCAAGCTGCATACCTAACTCTGGGATGAGGATCTTGTAGGTACCGAAGTACTCCTTCCATAACACCGGGCACTCCATCCATTACCTGAGCCAACATCCCTTCCATTTGTTTATGACAGCCTTCGCCGACTGCACTCAAAGCCATAAGTGCTGCATGTCGTTGCTTCCAATCAGGACTAGCTAACATTCCGGGAATACTAACTGTTACGAGAGGAAGAATGATCTTTCCACCTGCGACAAGAGAAATTGGATTAATTAATGTGTGGAGACAAAACATCAAAAGGTTTGTCAATTTTATAATTTCTCATATAAAAGTTTAATCACAATATATTCAGTAATTGGATCCATTTTTTAAATCATAGATAAATATAATAGTAAGATGCACAGCTCAAAAATTAGCATAGTTTTAGCATATGCCCAATATTAATAGACAAACATATACAGCAAGCGCCAAACGTGATGGCGCTAACCCATCTTTAATTTTACTCCCAATACAACTCTAGTGGATACAGCCAAATGCTCTGTGCAGCGGCGTCCAATGACTAGTCTTCCAATTCTGTTGGCGTTTCGTACTGACTGATTAATTTTTGTACTTTCAGGGAAAATGTCATGTGAAAGATAAAACAGATCTCGCTGCAGGTAACAATAAATGAATTTTTTTAAATATTTTCACCTCAAACCTTTATTTATATTAGGTATTTCGACATGAACCATTAAAAGTGTGGATAAAGAATTGGAGCAATTAATTGCTGTGAACAACAGGCAAGTGAAATTTTCCACCCCAAGAAGCAGCCTAGAAAAGCACCAGTAATTGATATCCCTGAATATTGGCACTGGAATACTGGAACTTTTATGGTATTAGAGGAAACTCTTTTGATTTTACTGAGTCCTACTTAACAAAAAGAACTCAGCTATTAGAATATAATAATATCAAATCCACAGTTAAAATATTTTGACAGGAGTTTCCCAGGGCTCAATCATAGGACTACTATTGTTCATCCTGTGTATGTGAATGACTTTTCAGACAACATGAATAATGCAAAGTCCATCTTATATTCTGATGACACCACTGCATTTCACACACACTGTGATCCAAGAAACACGGGAATAACAAACAAAAATATAAGTTCCTCTTAATTTCACTCTTGGAGAAGTTAATGGGGAAATAGGCGACAATTAATTCTTAGGACTTCATCTCGAGTCAAAACTGTCATGGAAATTACCTGCAAATTCGATAGTTGTGACCAATACAATAAAATTAATCCAGTTCCCAACTCTAATTATAGGAAAGCTGACATGGTAAGTTGGTTGCACAAGAAAACCATTGTTTACCCCTAACAAGCTCAAACCCGAACTATACAAGTTAATTAAAAGAAAAAAACAGCATCATATTAGGTATAATATTTGATGAGGTAATGCTTGCACATAGACATGCCGCTTTTTTTGCAACTTCCACTCTACCATGTGGGTTTGAATCCCACTGAACTTATTTGGGATACTGTAAAAAACACGTTTCACAAAAGAATGTAACTTTTAAATTGGAAGAAGTGAGGAAACTGGCCGAATCACTTCCGACGAAAGGCAAAAGCGTTGTCGACATATAAGATAGAGAGCGGAAATATTGAGGAAATGAAACATTTACGGACATTCAAATAGAGGTAAATCCAGTGGTTATAAGTTAAGACATTCAAATAGAGGTAAATCCAGTGGTTATAAGTTTAAATGACGATAGCAGCACAAGCAGAAGTGAAAATGAAAAAAATTGTTATTCGGATAGTGAATGATTAAAATTTATTTTTTGAACTGTATCATTATACATTATAAAATATAACAGAAAGTTACTTATGACATCTACAGATGTCACTATTTTCACGTATAAAATATATCTACATATTTTTAATAAAGAATTTTAAATGCTGTATTACTAGTAATACTAAATATGAAAGGAAATCATGTCCCATTTGTTACCCTAATATAAAATGAGCCGGCAAGAGACTCGCCATCAACCATAGTGCTCACATAGATATTTATTCAAATCAAAATATGTGACAAAATCAACAATAGTTGTTTTCCACAATAAAAAAAATCAGGCAGAGGTAGACAGAAATCTATAAGTGCTAAAAAGAGGGGTTTGTTCTCAAAAATAGGTGTTTTTCATAGACTACAGATACTATTATTTCAATTATTGATTCTGGAATAGATAAAAAAAATTAAGTCACCTAGTCCACAAGCCAGTCGATCGAGAGCAGCCTCAGCAACTACATTGTTGCAATCATTGTCCTCATCTAAAAGTTCATCTGATTCAGCCCAACCGTCCTCTTCTTCAAGATCAGCCATGAATTGTAAAATCAAAGGAATGAGTTGTTCCATGTACTTGCCGGCATTCTTCCGAACCATTGCTGGAGCCATTTCAGCAAGAGTTACCATGACCTACATATTTCAATATAAAATTTGTTTGTTTGAGGTTACAATGTAATTGTGGATTGTTGAATAATTTTTTTATTGAACTGATCATAATCATTACTTTTTTAAAATTTATAACTTAATTCGGTACGTTATTGCCGTAAGATTATTTTTTAGTTGCTCGTCATGTTTCGTGATCATGTGATATTTGCTTCAATAAAATTTCAATTGAAAACGTTGATGTAAATGATATTATTCAATGAAGTTTAACTTACTAAACATAATTTAAATGTAGTAAACTATTGGTCTTATCCAAGTTGGTGGTTGGTTTTAAAAACGGTAAGTTGTAAATACATTCTAACGATTTATTTTGTAATTTTTCAAAGAAATTTCCAAAATGAATTATTAGCGTTTCCTCTGTTATATACTGTAGTTTTGAGAGGATGAAAATGTTTATGAAAATGTTTTTCAGTTGAGAAACATATTTCCCAATTTTGAAGAGAACACCAATGACTAAATTAATTTTGCTTCCCAAATTATTCAATATGAATGTTACGTAATAGTTTTTCATTAATAGGCAGATCTATAAATTAAGTAACTCTGTTATATTTAATAAATTCAGTTTCGAATGATAGAGGATCAATGAAATTGTTTTTGGTTTTTAGATGAATACATGGATGTGGATTTATTAAACTACAAAGAGTATAAAAACTTGTAACCATGTTAAAATATGATTTGATAGCCATCAGACAACTTCTAATACTGTTGACTAATACCTGCTTCTTCCTCTCTTGACCTACCAAACTGTAATCACATGATTTAATAAACTATTTTTCTTTAAATAAACATCTGACATGCACTATTTTTTTTTTAATTCAATATACAAATTATACCAATTTTATAGACAGAACACCGATGATTAAATGATTAAAACATGGTTATTAATTCTTGCGTGAACAAATTTGTTTGATTTTTCTTTTGTTTCAATAGTTTTTTCCAATAATCTATTATGGCTATCACTCTCTATGTCTATATGGAAATTGATCGCGAATTTTAAGAAGGTGTGCAACACTCTCATCGAACAAAGCTTTAGAATCTTGTTTTTTTTTTTTATAGAAATCTCACCTCCAATGCCAGCTGTCTCCAGCTATCCAAGGCACCAGAATCGCTGAAGATCTTCATGCACATTTCATAAATAGGCAATAACTGCGGTCTCAGATATTTTGGAGCATTCTCTGATAAATCGATCAAAACTTTCAACAAAGTATCATCGTCCTGTTGATGTACACTCTCTGCAATGACGTGCAACATCGGTGCAAGTAAATCTGCGTAGAGTTTCAATATCTGAGTTTCCTTGTCATTGATTAAAATGAACGCACCGACAGCTCTTACAGCTTGAAAGCGGACCTCATAGGGTTCAGTAGGTTGTAAACTTTGTAGAAGCATCTGCTTGATGAGGTCTAAGTAGTTGTTTTGTTGGATCCCGAATACTCCAGGCACACTTGTGAACATTCGGAGAGCTGCTTCTTTGAGAACTGGATTGGGGTCGTGCGCACAGTGAAATAAAAACTGTAAAATAATGAAGGGAAATTGTTTCTGAAAGTTGTATACAAAACTTATTAAAGCTAAAAACAGTAAAAAGACAACCTAACGCCTAAAAGATGCAATTTAGTGCATTCCTGTTGGTATTTCCTGTTTATATTTTTCTCCATTGTTCAGAGTATCAGCAGATACAAAAAATCTCATGGACAAAGCAATAATAATAATGATTATGTGTATATAATGATGAACTAAATTTAAATTTAATTTTAAATAGCCTCACATATAAATATAAAATAAACGAATTGCACACCTATTAATATATACACACATATATAAAATATACTATACTTATATAAATAAAAATTATATAAAATTTAAGACAGCTACATCATACTGTCCGGTCATAAAACACGTGTACACTTATGTCCACATATAGGTACTTTAAAAAATAAAACGTAAAATATAAAAACAGGATCACAGAAACCTTCCACCAAGTTGGTGCTACTTACACATACAAATCTGCAAATCAAAGTCAAAAATAAATATTATTTAATGTCAGAAGTTTTTCGACTTACCTACAAAGCTTTCAAGCATAAATAAAAATGTAAATTGAAATAATTATGTATTATAGACTATAATGGTGATAATCTCTCCGATCTGAACATAAATGCAGACGAAAGAGAGTTGCTCCACCTCTAAAGATAGGGTGCAGCAATGAAAGACTATTTTATTCAATGAGATTAGGTTAAATTTTCCTTCTTTACGTAAAGATGATCTGCGCACCCACCATCACTGTATCTGAGAAAAACTCACTGGACTACATTATTTTCAGTGCACTTCCCCAGAGAATTAATTCTTTTCAATAGTGAAAACAATATTTGCTTACCTACATATGAGAACAATTTAGAATAAGTTTTTTCATTACATTTATACGAAATCAAAATGCCTCGCACCAAGTACTCTTCATGTTAAATATTCGCTAAGCATAGGAAATTCAAAAACTTGAAACATGAAGAATAAAGACAGATATTAATAATGTAGTGTTGTGTTTTATTTTGTAAATAATAATCTTCTGGAAATCAAACGAAACCGAATTACAATATTTGCCTTATTCACTTGAACTGAGAACCATTCAAATTATCAGCCAATATAAATGTATCCTTTCAAAATTTAGAGAAAAACTTGTGAAAAAGAGAATACAGTACCTAAATAAAACACAATATTTTATTTTCAGTGTCAGTTAGGTTTCCAAGATTCACAAGATTCACGAGATCCACGAATTATTCTAAAATTATTCAGAAAAGACGGAGAATTCCAAACCTCAATTTTTTTTTTTTTCAAGATATGAAAAAATTTCATGAACATTTTTTTGTAGATCTTCTCAAGTACAAAAAACTGTTCACCCACATTTTTTCGATATCTCGTTTCGTTTTCGAGTCTATGATATTTTAAAAAAAGAAAAAACGGAAAATTCTTCTAAGTCAGCATATAATTTTTTTTTTCTCGAGATATGAAAAACTTTTATGGGAACTTTTTGTAAACCTGTTTGAGGACAATAAAACTGTTCATATACATTATTTTGATATCTCGAGTAATTTTCAAGTTTTTGGTGTTTAAAAAATACGGAAGTCTACATCGCATTTTTTCTTCTCAGAGATATAAAAAAATGTTTTGATTTTTTTTTTGTAGATTGGTTTGAATACAATAAAAGTGTTCATATACATTGTTTCGATATCTTGTTTAGTTTTCGGAATTTCAGAACATTTTTTGTAGATTTTCTCAAGGCGGTCAAAAAAGATGTACTGGTAAGTTGTGATGGTATCAACCGTTCGAGGGTTATTTCGTTTTTTCAAATTTTCATTTCCAGATTTAACGGATTTTCACTATTTTCCGATCGGTTTTTGGAAAAACGATTCTTTTAGGATTTGTATGTTGATTAAATTTCTATCCAGTGCAGTTTTGAAATTTCCGTTTCGTTCATCGGTTTAGCCGCATTTGGACTCTAAAAAAATCCCGTTTTTTTGGAAAATCGTCCAGGACAAATACTTAGAGGTATATCTTGACGAATTTTGGAAGAGATACACCCAACGGCCTTAAGTGAAACGAGTAAAGTATGGAAAGCGGAAAAAGTGCCGTAAAATTTTTCCGAGTTTTCAGATCAAGTTGAAATTAAAGAAAGTTTTCCCCCGTGGGGACGATAGTAGGGTGAAAAAATCAAGTCCCTAACTCCAGCAGTTCCGGAGATTTTTATATTGCGGATACAGACGGACAGACTACGCCATTCTACCAACGTGTTTTTTTTCGTTCTTTTTTTTTCACACATACGTTTTTTCGACGGAGATCATTTTCTTTGAAATAACTTTTTCTCTGTCGCTTCAAATAAAATGTGGCCTTATTTTAGTTCATTTTGTCATTTTGACAGGGAAATATTATTATCGTTTTTTACTTGCTTTCTTCCTCATTTTTGATAAGGATCATTCACGGCTCTACCTCTTCAAAAAAGAAAGTTAGGTCCCCTGTGTAGTATACCCGAGTATACCTAGAGGTTGTAGCATAATAAATAATGGTCTTTATTCTCATAATTACACAGTCCTGCAATGGTATATTCAATGAAAGAATGAATTTTGATGAATAGGCGTAGTTCGGCTCAGGCTATTTTTCAAATTGATACAGTCAGTACTATGTATGTATTGACACCAAGGTGTAACATGACACCTGTTCTAAAATTTTGTTCTTTCTGTTTATTACAACCCTCAGAAGTCATCGAGAGACTTGTGTGAGCTTGAGAAGACGTAACCCTTACCTTTTAACGTGTGATACCATGCGCGAGACCAGTGACCATGCTGCAGAACCGCTCAATGCGCACAATTCTTTCATACAATAAACGTACTCCTATTACAATAATGTTGAGCAGGCTAGAGGGGTTGTCAGTAAAAGACTTTTTCCCGCTGCCGACACTGTAAATAGTCCATACATGCTTAGCAACAAAACAGGTAAATGGCCTATATCATTCGTTTACTAATTCATCTTGACAACGGAACTTAATAGTGTCATTTACATGCCTAGGGTAATAATGACTTTGACAAGTAATACCTTCAGCTTCATTCATATCAATTTTTAGGTTATGAGACCTTTTGAATATTATTGTTGTCTGCTTATTCGGTAACTTAGTTACACGCACAAGCAACTTAGAATGAAATAGCGAACGAATAATCATGAAGGAAGGGTAAGAAAACAAACTTCAATTCAGGCAAATTTTGAGAAATGTCAACAAGCAGCGGGAAAAACGTAATAAGTAACACGGAATGTATCGACTGTTATCATCCTCGGCAAGCGACAAGCCTCGGCTTTGCCTCGGCTCGTACTCGCTCACCTCGAATGTTAACACGTCTTTACATTCCTTGTTACTTAAATAACTATTTATTGTATCAGGCACTCATTTTTGTGTGAAGTGAAGAGAGTGTTCTTCGATTTAATTTCGAGAGCTCCATCATTCGCCAACAGCTATTTGGTATTTTCATACTCATCATGACGACTTTATGGAACTCTCGAAATTAATACCTGACGGCAACGACAGTATATTACAAAAAGTAACTTGTGACATCTACTGTTCCAACTACTGACTGTAGATGTCACAAGTTACTTTTTATAATTTTGAATATCGTCACTATGAAACGAGATCTAGAAGAGATTTTCATACTCCTCAATTTCACAAAAGATTGATTCAACAATTTTTATCAAAGACCGAAGAGCATTCAATGAGTTACCATCTCAAATAAATAGTGCACTCTCTCGATTCATTCAAAAATAACCTGAAAAAACGTTTGTTGGAGGGAAGCAATCCCAAATATATTTTGAGAAATAATTTTATTTTTTTATACACAGTAGCTATATGCTCACGTTTTTATTTGAATTATTATCTTATTATATTATTATTAGGCAGTGCCTAATGTAACTGAGAAAGTCCATCTCTCAGTCGGGTGTCGGGTTCTGGGCGCCGAACATTCAAATTCTATCCCAACAACAAATGAGAGCTCTCTGATTCAGTGGCGGCGATAAGGGGCACGCAGAGCCTGTCGTGCGGGGGGGGGGGGCAGCTCCAGAAGGGGTCCCTTCGACCTTTTTGCTATTTCCAGACTTTATTGACACATGTATGAATATCCTAACAAAGTTTGGCGGGGAGGCCCCCGAATCCTTATCGCCGCCACTGCTCTAATTGATGGGCAAATCACAAGAAATGGAAAAAATCCGTTTTGAAAGCTCCATATCTCGAAAACTCTCCATTTTTGAGCTTTGTGACTGTGGACACTTGATCAGCTCATAAAGAACTTTGTTTTGTTTTGTATTAGTTTTTTGACTGAATAAACAGATATTTATATATACTAAATCCTAGATATTATAGGACAGTATAGCGACAGTGATGAAAGTATGTTCATAAGGAAAAGTGTAATGTCATAGGGCAAAAAGATACTGTTTTTATTATTGAACTAATAAATACTAATTATCTGTACAGGAAAGTTACCAATGATAAAACGAAAGCTGTAGGTAATGTTAAATGAGGAGATAGATGTATAATATTTTGAAGTAACTTGAGAAATGAATTATAGTTGAGGTTTGCGTTTTGTGGAAAGTTTTCATATTTTCTACATTTCCTAGTGCTGTTGGCAATAGATTGAACATTCTGGGGGCAAGGACAGTGGAGAAACGTTGACTTATGTCTTTTGTCACAAAGGGAGTAGATAGGTTATTTTTGAATTTATTTCTAGTTGAGTACCGATTATTTATTATATATGAAGTTCTGAAATTTATCTTCTTTCTGCCTAAAAGTATAGTGATCTTACGTTCAGAATGACTTTGTCATAGAGTAGAGCAGTTGGATAATCTGATTATGTTTCTCATTTATATATAAATCTTCTAATTTTCTTAGTTACATCGTAAACTTGTGCATGCCTTTTGAGGTTGTTATTAATAGTTATTCCAAGATATTTTATAGTACTAGTTTCATTAAATGAGTCAAGCCAGTGTTAAACTGTACTGATACCGCAAATGGCTATATTTTTCCGGCAAATGTTTTCAAATACCATAACAGTATCGTCATTGTATGATACAATCAGTCCATCTATTTTAGATGAATAGAGAGTTATTAAAAGTTAGGAAAAGCAAGGGGCCTAAGACCATACCTCGGGGTACACCTATTTTTACTTCCATTGGATCACTCCGAGTATTTCTGATTTTCAATACTTGAGTCATGTTTTAAGAAAGCTTTCAAGAATCTGTATCACTGTACTCCTGACACCAAATCGTTCAAGAACGTCTAGGAGTTTGTCATGCGGTACAGTATCGAAGGTCTTTGCCAGATCTAGGAAAATTGACAGCCATTTTTTATTCTTGTCTAAGCTTGTTTTTATGTTGTTGATGAGACTGAACATAACATCACTAGTGCTGGTTCCATCTCTAAACCCATATTGCTGTTATTAAGAATGTTATTTTTGGTAAGGTAATTATTTAACCTTGACTTGAAACATTTTTCCTACGGTATTGATGAGACTTATTGGCATATGGTTTAAAATTTTGTTAATAATGCCTATTTCAAAGTGTGAGAGTACAGTTTCGTGGGTGAATATTTAGTTTATGATGTGTACCAATGGCGTAACAATGTCTTGGTGTATGCTCCTAATTAATTTTGAGGAGATGCCATCAAATCCAGGGGCACAGTTGTTTTTTGGTGTATATTAATACATATACAGTGACCACCAAAAAGTATGTACCTTATGGGAAAAAAGTTTATTGTTAGAGTATTGGAAAAACATTTTCATCATACCTATCTGAAAACACTGTATTTATATGCTTATTTAGCATACCGAAAATGGGTTTTTCCGTGCACACGCACGGAAAATTTTACGGTGCGCTGGTGACATTATAGCTGCCTATTTACATGTCAAAATTAAATAACAGTTCTCTAGAAATCGCAAATTGTTTGAATATTTCCTTACCAACAGGGTAAATAACGCTTATTTTGTGGCAATTTCTGGATATTTTTGTACCATAAATATTTCAATTAGTAATAAGTAAATGTTTTCGTTCCTTCATCATCAAAAATAAATTTTTCTTAACAATCTGTGGTTTTCAGGTAGATATAATGAAAAATATTGTTCATTACTCGTCCACAAATGCTTTTTCCGCGCTTGCACGACTTCCCGTGGAATATGTCGCGCACGCACGGAAAAAGCCTATTTTCTGAACTCCTAATGAAATATAGTATTCTGGGAAAAAGTTTGTACGTGTCCGACAACCTAAAAATCGATTTTGACACATGTCAAATGACCACTTGTATGGCGGCAAATTGGAAGAAAATACCATGAAGAGGTCAAAAGTGGGGTAAGATGGCAAGATATCGAAAAAAAAGTATTTTGAAAAAGTTGCTTAGAATTTAATTTTATACTCATATAGAGTTTCAAGCAGTGAATTGGAATACTTTTAAATTGCAATTTTTTTAAAATATTTTCGGATCCCTTTATAAAAATCCAAGTTTTTTTTCTGAATGGCTTGACTGTAATGGAAGATTTGTATTTTGATGATAATAACAAAACTTTCCCATTTTCTCCGCCCCAGATGACACTAAATAGAAAAATGTTGTTTTTTCCAGAACCTCGTTGTTACATTGGATCGTATCCAACAGTTATATCAGAATTCCAAGACGATTGTAGTGATATAGCTATCTAGAAACATTCTGGTTCCCTGATTATAATCAAGTTTTGATGATTATTCGATGAGCGTTGCACTTCGCACATAAACTTGAAAATAGTGAGTCAAATTAAAGAGGCCCAAAGTTTAGTTGCAAAGTGAAATGCTCATGCAGCATTATTTATTTTATTTTATTTAAGATTTTTCTCTTACAAACACAGCCAGGAGTTTTTACATATTAGAGATAGTGCTTCAAAACACATAGACTTAGAGCTAACTTAGAAACTAAACTTAAAAGCTAGTCAGAGATGTCATTAAAACTTGATAAAAATTAGGAAACACGATGTTTCTAGATTGCCATATCATCACTATAGTTTTGGAATTCTAATATAACAGTTGGAGATAAGAAGCAATGTATAGCGAGGGTTCTGGCAAAAACCAATGTTTTCAATTTAGTGCCATCTTGTGTGTCATTATCATCAAAATACAAATATTTCACTTTAGTAAAGCCAATCAGAAAAAAAACCTTGATTTTTGTAAAGAGATCGGGAAACATTTTTAAAAAATTGCAATTTCAAATTTTTCCGATTTATTGTTCGAAATTCTGTAAATAAAATTCCAAGCAACTTTTTTAAATTACTTTTTTTTCATATCTTGCCATCTTACCCCACTTTTGGCCTCCTAATGGTATTTTTTTCCAATTTGCCGCCATACTAGTGGTCACGTGACATGTGTCAAAATCGATTTTTCCAATACTCTAACAATTAACTTTTTACCTGTATGGTACATACTTTTTGGCGGTCACTTTATATGTTTAATCAATTTATTTTCACGCACTGGTTTGAGAATCATATTTGAGAAATTAATTTTGATTTTGATGAAGAATTACCCACGTTTCCCCCCAAAGAAACTAAACTAACATGAGGGTTTAATAAGCTCTAGCCAATCAGAATCTTGTAGCATCAACGCGTCATAGTGACGAACGAAGCAACAAAACTGTCAGCAGTAACTCTCATATACCAGGAGCTAGTCCATCACTGTCTATAGAGAACGGCGGCCATAACATGTCCAACTACGTCACATTTCGTCACAAATGTTATTTCATCTCTTTCTATTAGTGTCCCCATTGTCTTATGGGGATTAGACTCTCCTATTAATAGTTATTTAGGCTGTGTCAAGTCACCGGTCGGACAAGGCACGCGCGTTCAGTATGAAGTATGACGATGAGTCGGACCGATCAGATGATTGAAAATATTGGTCACATACATACAGTTCTAATTAGGTCGTCAAGTCAACCAAATGACCGCGCTGGTCTAATCATATTGGTCAGACCGGAGACTTGACTCAGCCTTATTGTATAAGTGTTTTAGATATCATTTTATTTGCGCAAGAATGTTTAAACGCGAGAGCGAAGCTCGTGCGTTTAAATTTCTTAAGCAAATAAAATGTATCTAAAACACGCATGCAATACAACGTTTTATTCACAATCACATTCATTTAGAATCAGAATCGCGGAAATTTTTCATCACAAAATGATTTGACGTTTTGCTCTGACATATGTACTTTATCCACTAGTGGAATAATGAAATTACTTTATTCCACTAGTGGAATAATGAAAAATACAATCTTGAATATCAATCACATTTTACTTATTTTCACCAACTTCACAAATTTTTACAAATGGAGTCGATAAACAATCGAAAATACATAGCAACCATTCAACACCTCCCGATATTTTTGTATGTTATTTCAATGATTTTTGAGGAGATGACAGCCGCTGTCAGAGCAAAACGTCAAATCATTTTGTGATGAAAAATTTCCGCGATTCTGATTCTAAATGAATGTGATTGTGAATAAAACCTTGTATTGCATGCGTGTTTAGGTACATTTTATTTGCTTAAGAAATTTAAACGCTCGAGCTTCGCTCTCGCGTTTAAACATTCTTGAGAAAATAAAATGATATCTAAAACACTTATACAATAAATAACTATTAGTCTCCTTGCGTTTCCCCTACTTCATGCCAGTTTTGCATACTTCAGCTTCCATTCTTAAGGTTTCCCCAAACCGACGCGGGATCGCGGGAGCGGGATGAATACGAGACTAAATTCGATAGTGGGATTGGTAAACATGCAGACCGGTGTGATTATTCGTATTCCGAAATGCAGACAAGCAGTGAAATATAGTTGGTTTGCCACTTTTACTGTTTTTCTAGCAATTTGCACGGTTCCCATGTTCCGTTCCCGCTCCCGCGTCGGTTT
Source organism: Chrysolina oricalcia (assembly GCA_944452925.2). Lineage (NCBI taxonomy): Eukaryota > Metazoa > Arthropoda > Insecta > Coleoptera > Chrysomelidae > Chrysolina > Chrysolina oricalcia. The sequence continues at coordinate 52,007,317 of OX101815.2, forward strand.
GACGGAACCTTTACCAGCTTCAAGTATCTTTTAGAAGTAATTATGGTTTGCAACTCGATGTGCAAATAGATGAATACCTAGTTGCCTATCCTACAGAATATGTGAACAATTCCTCGTGTTTCACGAGCCAGGGGTGCAAATCTCAAATGTCGACTATCATATGTCGCATGCGACAAAATATGTCCATCGTCTTTCTCGAATATGCATTGAAAAGAGATGGAGGTATTTTGTCGCATGCGACAAAGGCTAGTAGACATTTGAGAATTGCACTGCAGGCCGTACTTTTTATAACAACTATTTTTTGCTGAGGTTCAACCTTACTTTGACTGAGAACAGTGAATGGATTTCGAGCTTGTCAATAAACTAACGATAAACTGCTGAATTGAAACAGCCCTTTTGGTTGCAAGGTTATCATTTTGATACTTATCAAAATAATTTTTGTAAGCCTGGTGTTTCAAAATCATGCTTGACTAACAGCATGTATTTTTACCTGTGACTTATTTATCAACTTAAATACTGGATATAGTGGATAACTTGGGAGGACAACCAGTTGTTATCTATTTACGTTATCAAAAACATGCGAAAATATACCATATAGACAATTTTGTGGCCCAAGTTGATGGTCAAATCTCTCGGTAGGTTCCATCATGACCCTGTTTTGGGACCATTACCATTTTCATAATGTAAACCAGTGACTTAGAAACAGTAACATCTATTAAAATGTCAAATTACACAAATGTAGATAATACAAAAAATGTCGCAACACACTCAATCATGAATATTTGCCAGAAGATCTGAAATAAGTAGCTCATTGATCATAGAAGTGGTTGGTACCTGTAAATCTATAGCATTGCTTTTTAAAATTATTCAAGAGACATGATATAGTATCATCAGATCTTAATAAAACTTACATTAGACCTAACATAAATTTACAAATGAAAAATTACAAGCATTGTTATCATTTTCACAAGATATAACAAAATGACAGACTTAGATATGTCACAATACAACCAAAAGTACCAATAAAATAGATAAAATAGAAACAAATCCTACCTATATCTCTTGCAAAGTAATAAATACACTAGCTTTTCTAGTGTGTCTTTGGCAATCTGAAGTTTCTTTTTTCTGTGGGGTAATAATGAAAACTCTCTGGAAAAGTATTAGTTGTTTATATGTTGCTTCCATACAAATTTTGTTAAAAAAATCTTCTTTGGACCATTACAAAACACAACCTTGTAAACAGGCTGAATTAATTTGTTTAGGAAAACCAAGTGGTGCATAATGAGTGCATTTTTACCATTATAATGTGAAGGCAATCAAATGTTTTAATGTATCATTGTTGAGTGACCATCCCCAACTATATTACTTGCTCTGTATTACTTCAATGCACCATTTGATTTATTTTTCATTAAGCCTTGATATGATGAGGAAAATTTAACATATTAAGAAAAGTTTTAAGGCACTCTTTCTTAATATAAAACTATAATTGCAATGAATTTACCTAGAATAAGAATGAACGTTTTTTTAAAAAATGAGTCAGTTTTTGCAATAATAGTTGTTTAGTAGTGATAAAGGTGTGAACATCATTTTAAGGTAAAACATTATATTTTTTTCTGTTTGAGGATCTCTACCTTCAAAACAAGATGAATATTGACTATAAACCTTGTTCTGCATAATCTTATGTAAGTAGCACCTTTCTTGATCATCCCAAAATTACAAATAAGTACTTTCAAACTATACTCACTTGAAGAAATTCTGGCCACTGATTATTACCATCATCGTCAACCAAATTTCTTGCAACTTCTGCAACTACTTCGCATACTTTATGTCTTAACTGTTCAGTCTGTACTTGTTGCACAGCCACCAACACTTGTTCTTTTAGCTGGGTTTGGCTTTCTGGTTGTAATTTTGGATAAAAGTCCATGAAGTCATTGGAAAAAACTCTACGCAGCAGAACTGCAGACATCTGCCTAGCCTCATCGCCCAAATTGGCATTGTGAATTGCCCCCAACAGGTGACTTACTTTTGTTTCAATAGGTAAGTTTGAGTATGCATCCTGAGAATGAGAAAAAATTAGAATTTAACTCGCATTTAATATAAGTGACGAAATGCGGAGACAAAGAATAAAGTTCTGCGTAATATTCGCGCTTTTATAGGGCATAATTTCAAGTACAATTTTGGAATAGCACTTGAAAAATAATAAAAATTAATCAATATAACTGATTATTATTACTAAAATTTTATAACAAATTATAAGATATAATTCCAAACGTATGAATCATGAGTAATTGTACGCCTAGCGAAAGCATGGCTCTTCAATTTGATGAAGTACACGTTGTGACTAAACAATATTTCGGAAATATTAACATGTGGTTCTCCTAGATTTTTGTTCCAAAATATTGGCAATTATTCAAGTAAAGAATAGACTCACCTCTGCCTGTGTTCTAATATTATTATCGGTGGACAAAAGTGTCGTCAGGATTTGGAAAAATTGCTCTTGCTCGGCGGCCATGGCGCCTTAACATGAAAGAAGTAATCATGAAACATGAATTTCATGACATGCAACCTGATATGTCAAAGTCAAAATATCCCCAAATATTTTTAAGTAACTTAAATTTTTAGTCGAATTTTTACGACATATACAAAAACTTTCATCCACAAAGTTTTTTACGATTATACCAGTTTTTTTTCCTCGAAAGGATATTTCTCTACCATTTAATGTAAAAGTTTCAGACAATGGTTTCAGGGGAACACATTCAATCGGTATTTTTTCAAAAGTTCATAACATCCTTCCATACGAGTCTTTCTTTTTCATGAAAATAACAAATCACCTAGAATACTTCACTTCGCCTCAAATCAAGCACTGTTTAGTTAGTGTATTTTTGGTGGTGTGGTTTTATTTTATGAAAAGCTATGAATACCACAATGCAAGCACCAAATAATTCAAATTGTATGTCTTGTTATTTGTGAATGCATCAGAAAAACGAAGAAAAATATCCTACTAACAAGACTTTAATTGGTACCTTCTACAGCGAATTTCGTATTTTTTACAGAATAACAATGCTGGCAAATTCAGTTGGGAAATATTCTTACATCGCCATTCGACGATGGTTTATCGAATTCGAACCGATTTTTCGAAATATTCGAATATTTCTCAAATTATACCCTCTACAACTATTATTACTCCCATTCCTACCAATCCATATATGTACTCAAGTATTTGATATTTACTGTGGTGCTACCTCTTTAAGTCATTAGATTTGATGTCTAAAATAGTATGGGTAGGTAATACACCATTTTATTGTAACGTCATGACGCTTGATGACTTTTGATGACTTTTTGATATACAACTTGAATTTTCATAACTTTGACTCATAACTTCATTAAACTTTGACAGTACTTACTCAAGTTTTCGAGCTTCCGAAAAATACACGAAAACATTCATATAAACTTTCTGAAGTTCTCAAAATCACCACCAAAAAACTATCACACGTAAAACGACATTAGCGAACACGTTGTGTATATGTCATTCTTTCGATTCTTTCATCTACAGAGTCTACCACAATGTGTTTGTCCTGTCTGTATTATATTCATATATATGTTCAATATTATATTTTTAAATTTTTTTTAAGGTATCTACTTGCTGACTTGCTACAAATATACTTTTGATATGCATGTAACGTAGTGAATAAACTATTCTATTCTAATAGAACCTAACTTACACCCAAGAAGACTAAAAACAAGGAGGGTTTAATAAGCTCTAGCCAATCAGAAACTTGTATCATCAATGCGTCATAGTGACGTACTTGGGTATGAGTACAGAGTCGAACTCGAATCAAGCAACAAAACTGTCAGCAGTAACTCTTATATACCAAGAGCTAGTCCGACACTGTCTATAGAGAACGGCGGCCATGACATGTATAACTACGTCACATTTCGTCACAAATGTTCTTTCATCTCTGTCTACTAGTGTCCCCATTGTCTTATGGGAATCAAACACTCCTTGTTTTTAGTCTTCTTGACTTACACCAACCACAATTAGAAGCGTGGCGTCATGGCTAACACTGTTTATAACATTCATTATTTCTAATCTGTGTTATTGCCGTCTACGTGTGAACATTTTGGCTGAGTCAAGTCACTGGTCTGACCAATATGATTAGACCAGCGCGGTCATTTGGTTGACTTGACGACCTAATTGGAACTGTTTGTATGTGACCAATATTTTCAATCATCTGATCGGTCCGACTCATCGTAATACTTCATACTGAACGCGCGTGCCTTGTCCGACCGGTGACTTGACACAGCCTTTGAGTCCTGCGGATGTTCACGAACACATCTTAGTACTTTCGAAATCACAGGATACATGGATATGAAGATCTACATATGACTTCCTTGGAGCCGCTTTTTCAACAATAAAATGCGGCGCAAGCCGTAACTTTATTCTACGAAAAACATCACAATGCCCCAGGGGGAGACTAAACGTTATTTGACCAGGAGAGTATAATCCCCATAAGACAATCTGATAGAAAGAGATGAAAGAACATTTGTGACGGAATGTGACGTAGTTGGACATGTCATGGCCGCCGTTCTCTATAGACAGTGACGGACTAGCTATAGTATATACACTCCTCTTATCTATTAAAGTTTCGCAGTCACCGAACATCTTTCCGAACATGACGAAGATATTTAGTGCTACAATGATGAAAATTTGACCAAGTAGTCGCCCCATGTAGTAACCTGTCTGAATGCACAAGAGGGAGCATGAGCCATTAAATTAAGAAGAAGAAGAACTTTTAGTACGACATTTGACATCATCTTCTAACCTCTATCAGCTTTATTTTTGAAATGTGAAAACGTGAAAGTTTTGAGAATTTTGAGATAACTGCTGTCCATGAATAAGCTAGGTTTCGAATAGGTTACAGCAAATGTTCTGTAAAAATATCTTGTGTTAAAACGTAAATATCTCATTTTCATAGTGTACAGTAAATAAAAAAGTTACAATGCCTAAAGTTAGATCTACGACGGGGGCCCCTCGTAAACAGGGGTTCAACAGATCAAATCATTCTATGAACCCTGAGAGGCCTACAGAAGGACTCAAGGGAGTTGGCAAAGTGCGAACTAAAGGAACCATCAAGAGACTACAGATGTATAGAAATTTCAAAGCAAAAAGAGACAAAACCGGAAAAATCATCACTCCTGCACCCTTCCAGGTAATCAACTACATGTGAGACTTGAAATTTCAAATACAAATTCACAAAATATTCTGACAAGTTTTTCTTATTTTAAGTATCCGGTCAGTTTTTTAGAATCCACTGTGAAAATTGATGGCTCACATATTTAAAAAGTTTTATTTTAAGTGTAGTATTCATAATTTTGCCAGTATCAGAATATTTGGTGTGTTTATCTTTTCAATTTAAATACTTACTAAACGTAATTATTCAATATTTGCAGGGTTGGCTTCCTTCTGGAACTGTAGCTAGGGTGGAACCAAACCAAAAGTGGTTTGGTAATAGTCGAGTTATATCCCAAAATGCACTTCAAAAATTTCAAACCGAGTTAGGAGCTGCAATAAAAAACCCTTATCATGTTATAATGAAACCCACCACTCTACCCATAACCTTACTCAACGAAAAGGCCAAAAATGCCAGAGTTCATTTGCTGGACAATGAGAGCTTTGATAGTGTCTTTGGGCCCAAAAAAAGTAGAAAAAGGCCAAATTTAGCAGTAAGTGGGTTAGAGGAATTGACTCAGTTAGCTGATAAAAAAGCTGATGAATATAGCAACGAAAAGGATTCCAATATTATAAGAGACAATGGTGGAATAAAGGACTTAGCTCGGGATTGGGTTATGGCAGCAGGGCAATCAAGAAGAATATGGAATGAACTTCATAAAGTAGTAGATAGTTCAGATGTTCTCTTACAAGTTTTAGATGCGAGAGATCCTTTGGGAACCAGGTCCTCTTATTTGGAAAAATATTTAAAGACTGAGAAACCACATAAACATCTTTTATTCATTCTGAACAAAGTAGATCTTGTTCCTAACTGGGTGACACAGAGATGGGTTGCAATTTTGAGTAAGGAATATCCCACTGTAGCCTTCCATGCCAGCATAACTCATCCCTTTGGAAAAGGTTCTCTCATCAATTTACTTCGACAATTTGGTGAGTGATTTATTAGTAAAATAGACTATTGGATCTTTTATTTATATTCACAAAATAATAATAATAGAAGTACTTTATTGGTTACCCAATAGGCTACCGACCGGAGTCCTCCAGCCTGTTATAATACATTAAATTAGTGTAAATTTACATTATTTTATGTTATATAATATAATATGCATTAATTTGAGGATTGTAAAATAAAATTATATTGTTTATTTTCTGGCCTTTCTGCTAAAGTGGTGAGGCATTCCACCAAGGTGGTTGCTGGAAACTTAAATCTTGGATTCACTGTCAGATCTCTTTGAATGGATTGGGTTTGGATAATTTGAATATTGTTTTCATTGTTAGCAAACTTCTGGGATAATTTTTTCAGTATCTCGACGATTGGTTGTAAATTAGTGCGTTGATAAAGGAGATGATTTGGAGGGGGTTTGTGGGTGTCATATTTTGGTGATTGTCCGCAGGCTGGATCTTTCAGCAACTTCCAAGTTTTTCAAAGGTGGGTTTCTGACGTTGAGGTAAATTGGGTGAGCATATTCAAGGATTGGGCAGCATATGGTTTTATAAATGTGTGCAGCTGTTTTACTGCTGATTCCTCTGTTCTTATATGTAAGGTTCCGGAAATGTTTGACTCTTGTATCACACTTTTTTTTCATCAGCTGAGTATGATGATTAAAGTTCACTTTTGGGTCTATCTGAACTCCTAAATACTTAACTACTGTGCTACTTCTTACTGTATGATTGTTTACAGTTACTGTTGGTGAATCATCTGATATTTTGTGATTGAAGATTATCAGTTGAGATTTTTTGGGGTTTGGCTTCAGCCTCCATTTGTCCATGTGTCTTCAATCGAGTCTTGTAACTTCCTTACTGTTTTCTCCAGCGGTTTGTTGTGGCTAATTATGGCAGTGTCGTCTGCAAACTGCATTCCATGGGATGATGTGAAATGTTCTTGGGGTTCTGGGTTGTTCTCTATGAATAGGTCGTAACAGTAGATATTATACAAGAATGGGGATAGAGGTGAACCCTGTGGGAGACCTTGTTTTCAATGAAAGAAGGCAGATGTCTGGTGATTTACTTTCACTTGAAGGGACTGTCTTATATTCACATTAATAATAAAAATGTTATTGACTGATAAATACATACCAAAAGGCGATCAACACAGGTCCTTCAGCAAGTACCTGATTTTGAGATACTTCAAATGGGTTGATATTAGGCAGAAAAAAAAATCTGTAAAATCGTTCTCCATACTATTTTTCTGGAAATTTGATTTAGGTTGTCTTTCTGTTTGCTCCTACCATAATGATAGTAGTATGTCACGCATTATTTGTTGGGTTGTAAATCGGTTTGTGAGATTAGCCAGTCTGTCCTTAAACAAATAAGTTCAACTTGAGCTGACTCATTTAAAAGTTGTTTGGAGAGTAATAGGGGGTTTGACGATGTCTAATTTTTGTTATGCTTTACGTTGATTCTTTTTCTTATACTACTTTACAAAAATGTTTGCTCTCTAATTGTGCACCTCTTAATAATTTTGATGTAGTTGTTGAATTTGTGATCTATGTTTATTCCAAGATATTTAGTAAGTGTTAGGCAGGGATATGTTGTGGCGACAAACTGATTGAGATTTGTTACGTTTTGGTTTTTATCGCCAATGTTGATAAGTTATTCTACTGTCAGTGCCAAACTATGGATTTGTGAGACTTGGCGAGTATTGTCTGCGTGCCAGAGGATGTGATGGCTTTTGTTGAATAAATTTTTTTATGATTGTCATAACTATAAGTGTCATAGCAGTAAGGGTGGGATAGTAACAGAGTTGGCAACCTTGTGGAATGCCTTGTTGTGATCAAAACGGGTATGACCAAGTGCTTTCCAATTTTATTCTAAGTGGCCTGTAGATGAATGTTTTTGAGTGGTCCGTGTTTGGTTTTGGAAAGGTTGTTATGGTTCTTTCTTTCTTTCTGTTCTGTCAGAAATAGGCAATATTCATAAATGGCTATATTCAATAAAATTATTCTTGCAAGACAGTCAAAATTTGGCAGGTTTATTAGTTGATTTTATTTTGTTTTGTGTAAAAAAGTTACCCAATGTTTTTGGTTCCTGAGTTTCATGTTTTGGTTTGACTGAATGTTGAAAAAAAAAGAAACTTATTTGTCAATTTGTTTTAATTGTGGTATTTCTTCGGTTTGCCATACATCAAAAAATTAGTAATAAGTTACCCTGGAGCGCAATGACAAATAATAATAGACTTCCTCTACTCAGCCTAACCTTTGGGTACACTCATATCGGTGATTATTAGGAAGATTATTATTTTTATTAATATAGTATTTGATCTGTAAAAACGATCTGGATAAATTTACACAAAATATGAGGGGGATATATTTTTTAAAGGTGGATTTCAGGAGGTGTTTATTTCTCTCTTCTGGGTTTGGTTACTACAACATATTTTCACTTAAATGCATAGTTTTGTTCAAATTGTTGTTGGTTTGTGGTGCATAATCTTTCTTTATCCTGAATGAAGGACATGCTCGAATTAGGTTTCCACTGCTTGTGTTTTTAGTTGTAAATCCATTTTTAAACAGTATATTCTAGTTTCAGGTGCTGGTGTTCCTATCTTCTTTGGTTTTATTTATTGTGTGTGTTATAATATATTGAGACTCTTGAAGGTTGAAGGAACTCTTGGGGAAAAGGAGTCAGACATGAAGATGTATGACCATGGTTCAGTAGACTGCTGGATAAAGTTGCTATCTTGAACTTGAGAACAAATAATATTTTCCCCTTTACTACACAAGTATTTTCACTCAGATGCGCATTTTGATAACCAAGTTATCTCATTACTCGTCTCATCAGTAGGAATACTGAACTAACAGTAAATGTCCATACCAGTCATATTTATATCAAATAATAATATTGATATGGAAACTTGAGTGTGATCATACCTGTGATAAAATCTGATTGATGTGGACAGGTATGATTTCATCCTCCCATAGGTAATAGGTAATTATTCCTTTATCGGAATTAACTCAAATAGTTTAGAATTAAGTGGGTTATTATCATTATTGAGAAGGAATTTACTGAAACTGTACTTATGAATAGCAATACTTTCATAACAATCTAATATTCTGCATTAATCAACTCGTTTTACCAATTTTAAGACGACTTCTAATACCAATAGGTACTATTCATTCTCATTGAATTACACCTCATGCATCCAGTATCCCATTATCTTGAACACGCTAATAGTAACCAATACTAGGCTAGACAAAATATTTCTATATTAAGATTATTATTGCTTCATTGGTATAAAATGAGTTTAATAGGCGTATATTTGAAATAATTTATTTGTCTTTCTTTTGCAGCCAAACTACATATAGACAAAAAACAAATATCAGTTGGATTCATAGGTTACCCAAATGTAGGAAAATCATCTGTGATCAATACTTTGCGAAGCAAGAAGGTTTGTAAAGTAGCCCCAATCGCAGGAGAAACTAAAGTCTGGCAATATATCACCCTCATGAAAAGAATTTTCCTAATTGATTGTCCTGGAGTGGTATATCCTTCTGCAGAAACTGATACTGAGAAAGTCCTAAAAGGAGTAGTTCGTGTAGAGTTAGTAAACAATCCTGAAGATTATATAAGTACACTCCTGGAAAGAGTGAAACCAGAGTATATTAAAAAAACTTATAAAATAGATACCTGGGCAGATCACATCGAGTTTTTGGAGAAGATGGCCAAAAGGTCAGGTAAACTGCTTAAGAAAGGGGAACCAGATATAACCAGCGTAGCAAAGATGATTTTAAATGATTGGCAGAGGGGTAAATTGCCATTCTACTGTTTCCCTCCTGGATTTGAACACCCCTTACCACCTACAGAAGATTCTGCCAAAGTTGATACTCCTGGAGTTGTGCAAGACTTCAGTAAGATTCGTGTTGGACTAACTTTTGAAGGAGAAGACATTAAAGAACTGGAACCTATTAAGGACATAGAGAAAGCTGTTGTTGAGTACTCTGAAAACAAATCTGAAACTAGTACAACTTTGGATGAGAGTGAAATTGATAATGACCTCGATAAAAGTAATGCCAATTCCGAACCAGATGAAGATGACTCAGATTCTGATATAAGTTTTTACTCAGATATGGACTCCACTGCAGATGAGAGCAAAGTATTTGCTGTTTGTGCCAGTGGAGAATTTGAGGTGGAAGATCTTTCAAAGAAAGTAACTAAAACTAGCAACAAACAAGATAAACAAGTTAGTGACAAAAGGTTAACGAGTAAACAGAAAAGGGCATCTGAAAGGGCCCAAAAAAGAAAGAAAGTTGGGAGCAATTTCTATGAAGTTACAAACGTTAAAAACAAAAATAGGAACAAGAAGAAGAAAGTTGTTTGAATGTTTTTGATTAAAAATATGTGGTTTTCCATTCCTTTTTTTATTTTTTCAAAAACCGCGATTCCTGGACACTACCTTTCAAGAAAGCTCATTGTGTTCACCCCTCTAATTATTTTTACACTCACCTGCTCACTTCTATCACTAGTTAGTACAGAAAAGGCAGTCTGGTTTTTGGTACAATTTTTTTCTCTTTGAATTTATCTCCTACTATCAGAAGTCCGAATATCAGGCAACCAGTGAGAATTCCTGGAATGATTCTCAACTGGTTTCTGGTTAAAGCTAGGAACCGATGAATTATTTTCTGGTTCTGAAATCAATAGTAGCTAGTGTTTTTGCCCTGAAAAATTATAGAAGCACAGAATTATTTTAAAACCCTTGGGCAATCATATCAAAAGGCAGAGCATTGAAGTGACTTGGACTTGGACGACTCTCAAGTATCATCAGGTGGTCGCCATATCCCGCCTGTCTGCTGCTATTTGATACAGGAGACACATGCAATTGCGTCTCCATGACCTCTTTGGGAAACATTGTTCAGATATATGTCAAGTAGTCCAATGCCCTTCGTGTAACCAGGGAAGTAGGTGTTTTTTGTAGAATATCTATCTAAAAATATGGAGGGAAAAGGAGGGTTTCAACTGAAGAAATAATGTGGATCTACTCGACAACTCTATTTGAGACTGTAAACAGGGAGGAACTAAATAATGACATTCCTATATATACTGTAACGAATCGCCGATATATCAGAGGAATGATTGCAAAAACGGAAAAAGCTGGACAAAAACAACTCGGCAGCAAGCACCACAATAACAACATAGTAAATATGAATATAATACAAAAAAGTACAAAACTAATCATATTCCTGAAGGTGCGATTTTGTGCACATCTGCTAATAGCACATATGCCTCTCCGCTCACAATCTACTTTTGATACAATGGTGACACCAAGAAATCTCTGTATTCATACCATGTACCAGCACGAGCATGTCTGCAGTATGAAGCTCAATATGCCTATATTCTTGCTCAAAGATGCGTGATCGCGTACACGATAATCTGTTTAGTCGCCTCTAGAACTGTGGATTGACTATATAACATTTTTCAATTTTTACTTTCGTGTTGTCAGCATGTTTACATTCATGGACGGCGCGTTTCTACAAATTAAGGTATTTCTTTTATATTTTTTTTTCAGCTGGTGGGGACATCCCACTGAATAATTCTCCGTCAGTTTACCCTGTAAATATCATTAGAATTTTGAATTGATATAGCCGATACTTGATGAAAATCCATTATACTCGATATAATGAAACTATGGTTCAAATGATTTTCACATAAAGAGGGTTTACAAAACCACGACAATTGTTTCGCTTTACAAAAGCTTTTTCAAGTGGTGAAGATATACTAAATTACATATTTGCTATGTTACCTTAAATACTTATCCAAAATTAATTAGGGTTCGGTTGTATACCTAACTCCCAGTTAATTCCCGATAGGTACTTTTAGACAGAAACTAGACGGGCGTAGTCTCCGCAGCGTAATTATCGCTGCGGGCAAAACGCTTGCCTTCCAAACTACACGCACAGCGATTTTCACGCTGACTACCGTACAATCCGGTAAATGAATAGATTTTAGTTTAAAAATGGATACAGTCACGTTAGGTTGTGTGTCCGCTGTAGTTGTGAGATTGATTTTAAATAAACGAAGAAAACGTCGGCGTTGGTGGGTTCATCCTTTGTTGAGCAATAGATTATCAATGGGATATTTTCATACAAAATTTAATAACCATAAGAAAGTATCCAGATAAATTTTTTCAATATTATCGCCTATCCATAAATAGTTTTGATGAGTTACTTGGTCTGTTGGCTGAAGCCCTACAAAAAAAAGACACCAATATGAGACATTCCATCCACCCAGCAGAGAGATTAGTAATAACATTAAGGTAAGTTTTATAACTATTTTATTATGTTTCCTTTAATACGATTTAAAGTTGAAACTTAAAAATGACATTTTGAAATTCAGAACTAAAAAACATTAATTGTCTTTACTAATATAAATCAAGTAGCGAATGGTTAGATGCCTGCGAATCAAAGGTATTGCTGTCTTCAAAAAATTGCAAATTCATTCCAATCGGTTGAGGTGTTGCTGATTGTGAGTAGAAAGAGGAAGTAGGGGAGCTAATATCCTGGACCCTTGGTCCAGACGTGCTAGCTAACTGATTAGTTTGAAAATTAGAAATCCGACGAGATTCTTGTATAGCTTGCATAATTTTCATTCTGCATTCTAACATAATATCTTCAGAAAACTGATTCATTAAAGGCAGCAATGACAGAAGAAAAGCCCTATTCCCAAGCTTGTCGTCAGTTTTTGCTCTCGTTGTAACGCTACGCTATCCGAAAGTACTTTTGTTATATCCTTTATTTGTGAGTCACCGTAATCGCTTGGTCTCTTTCTTTTCCTATTAGGGTTCATCTGAGGGGTAGCAGCAGGAATATTTTGCGATACTTCCTGTGGTTCATCATGGTTCTCTTCATCGTTATTATCATCAGAGATATTCGATACAGTATTTCGTTTTTCGATAGATGGCGTTAAAAATAAAAGTTGATCAAAATATACGTATTTTTTTTTCTTTGTAGCACTCTGGCCACTTTTGGTTTCTTTAAGTGCCCTAAGTTCTTTACGGAATTGGTCCTTTAAAGATTTCCACTTCGTTTGTAGCTCTTTACCTACAAATAAATAAATTTGTAGTTCTGGATTGCCAAGGTAAGATATAATAGTGTATTATGTTACTAGGAGTAGAAGGCTAACATTATTTGTTGAGGCCAGGCCGAGGCGCCAGCCGAGGATGTGCAATCTGGGAAGTTTTTCTTACTACAAAAGACCACCAAAGGTTCAAAACAATTACATATATCGGTGAACCAAGCAATAAAATAGGTAATTTCTTGAAAAAGCAAGGTTTAAATATTGCATTTAAGACAAACAATAGTTTGGGCAGACATATTAAAAATAACAAAGATAGGGTAGAAACAAGAAAAATGTGGAGTCTATAAATTAAACTGTGGTAGTTGCCCCAAGTTTTATCTTGGCCAAACAGGTAGAACCTTCAAACAACGCCTAGCCAAGCACAGAAGTAGTTTTGTAAATGGGAAAACAAATTCCACGTATGCTAACCATTTATTAATTGAAAACCATACTTTCGACCATGATTTTGAAATCCTTCATGTCGAAAACAAAGGTAAGAAGCTAAATCTTTTAGAAAGTATGGAGATTAATAAATGGAAAAATTCTCAGTACTTGCTCAATGACCAACTCGAATTAAATTCGTCACCACTAATCAATTTGTTTTCCTGGAAAGGTTAGATTTAAATAATAGAAATGTAAAAGTACCTATCGGGAATTAACTGGGAGTTAGGTATACAACCGAACCCTAATTAATTTTGGATAAGTATTTAAGGTAACATAGCAAATATGTAATTTAGTATATCTTCACCACTAGAAGAAGCTTTTGTAAAGCGAAACAATTGTCGTGGTTTTGTAAACCATAGTTTCATTATATCGAGTATCATTAGAATTATCGAGAACTCCTTAACTAACGTCATAAAACAGAAACATCTATATATCCGTTGGGCGACAATTTTATGTACCGGAAAATGTGTAACCCTTCCCCTTGAGACTCTTAAAGGACCTTTAGCGGTCTCCATACGTTTTTAATTTCCACACGCTCGGTTGACTGAAGGCACCATTGCTTGGATATGCGGTTTCAATAAATTTGCGTTTGCACCAATGTTCCTCTCTATGATGGACACTAGCCTCGTCCAAAATGAAACAACTTATTTACTTGAATTTCTTTCATTTATTCATGCATAAGTATTTATTCAATGAGTTCATCGTAGATGTTGTCTCTCCAAAATATCTCACATTGTTTAAATGAATTTTCACAGTAATCTTCATCGTACAGCTTGGCAAATCTATCTGTGCCTCTGAATACTGGGTGCGCGCGGTACGACAGCCGCTGTCCTTTCTTGTCCTTCCCGATTAAAGTTGGTAGAAGATATTTACCCTCTCTGTTTATCATTCGCGCATCCCAGAGACACAGATAGATATGCCAAGCTGTACGTAGTACTTCATATACATCATCCTGCTTTGTACTCCAAATCAAAATAGTCCTTTTTTCCACTCGTGTGCATTCGTGCTTGTATTTGAGCATAATACTGTGAGCCTATTTTTGCATTATCGTAATACAAGTTTATTGTTTTCTCTTCGTATGGACACTTTATCACAATGAAATACTCATTCGTGAGTACATCAGGTGAAACACCAAATATCTGCCATTTGCTGTCCTAAATAAGCCCAGACTGTTTTATTTTCAAATTTTTTACACTTATACCACTATTGTAACACTGATACTTATATTAAAAACGTTATTGTGATCGAACATATTATGGAACATCGGATAGCAAGGCAATGAATGAGTGTACGGTGAGAACGTTGCGTTGTAAAATGACGTCACGCGATCGTGGTGCGCTCGCCAGAAATCTTTGAATACGACGGAAACTCAAATTGTCGTAACTTCAAAACAACTCGATTGATTTAAATGAAACAGAAACAGGAGTATTTCTAAACATTTTGGTTAAACGGTTATAAAATTTCAAGTCATTTATCAGACCCACTGACATTCTTCATTGTGGGCCTAATGAGACATTTCGTTACACCCACATTCAATGAAGTTTTGTTTTGCCCAAAATTTCGTTAGGCCCACATCTCACTACACCCACATAGTTAACATTCTTTCGGCTGTTTTGTCACCGACTTACTTTCGCGACGGCGAGGAAGGAACATCATTTAAGATACGTATGCCACTCGACAGCGAACTGTTAAGCAAGCCATGTCTCATTAAGCCCAAAATTAATTTTTTATAGAATTGCATGTCATCATTTGGCAACAGCGCTTGATTCGGCTATGTTCGGAAGCTTTGGGCAAAACGAAATGTGTGTGCAACAAAATGTGGGTGTGATGGAATGTGGGCACAACGACATGCTTCCCTTCGATCGTCTTGGACCTTTGGAGTTGTTTCTGAACTTCTCTTCACATGGAACCACGGAGATGAACACCTTGAGGACTTCTTCTCAAAAATCAGTAACATGAGGGATTCAATAAGTTCACGATGGAAAAGGAAACTAACAGTACCCTGTCCTTTCTCGATGTGAAAGCTGAAAGAACAAACACTCGTATCCTCACCTCTGTTTACAGGTAGAAGACGCACACTGGCTCCAATCACCCGAATTCCACGAAGAGGGGCATTGTAAGAACGTTCGTGGAGAAAGCGATGTGTATTTGCAACAACCAGAAGTCTTGATGCGGAAATAAACCACATCAAAAAGGACCTCTACGCCAAAACGGATATTCCGAGAAACTCAGGAGAAGTTCAGAAACAACTCCAAAGGACCAAGACGATCGAAGAACGACCACAAAACCCTGTTCTTGTCCTTCCGTACATCAGGGGTATCTCCGAGAAGATCAGAAGGATCGGAAACAAATACAACATCAAGAGTTGATTTCAATCAAGACGAAACCAGAGAACAAAACAGAATCCAGCAAAAATTATATTTACGAGATACCATGTGAATGTGGAGATTCCTATATCGGAGAGACCAAGCGGCCATTATCTGTAAGAATAGCTGAACACTAAAAGTGGACTCAACGGGGGGAAACATCTAAATCGCGAATTGCCAACCTCGCATAGACAAATCACCACCGAATTCTTTGGGACGAGGCTAGTCTTCATAGAGAGGAACATTGGTACAAAAAAACGCAAATTTATTGAAACCGCCTATATCGAAGCCATTGGTGCCTTCACTCAACCGAGCGTGGAAATTAAAAACGTATGGAGACTGCTATAATGGACCGTTTTGGAGGGAGAAAAAGCGCAAAAACACGCCGGCAGACCTATAAAACATCGTGTAGATTCTTAATTTGTCAGTATTCATCTGAAGACGATTGCAGATTCAAGCAATAGACACGTAGCGAAAAATTGAAAGTAGAAATCTTTTAACCATTAGGACGATGGAAGTCTGAAATGCAAGTAATCTACATCGTCTACAACCTTCAAACAAATAATTTCTTGTCAGAAAACAACGTATGTGGTTCATTTTTTGCTAAAACGGGTTTGGAAAAAAAAATACATTCTACGAATAGAAACATATAACGTCAACTTCTGAAAAAAATAAGTAAAATGTAACGCAAAAGAAACTACGAATCTAATGTAATAAAGATTCAAAAAACCACTTTGTTGTGGCAAACAATTGCCGAATCTGAGACAGGGAAAATCTCGTTCTTAGACAATTACGTGAATTGAAACAGATACATTTTATTTCAAGTTTTTCAAAATGTTCAATTCCTTTTCAAATATAAATCAATGTTTACTACATAGGAGGTTATGTAGCCACGGCATACGCACAAAACTATCATGAAACGAGAAACTTGGACAACCTAATCACATTATCCCAATAAAAGTCGAAATTGTTTCTACTTTTAAAATTCTGATCATGAAAAGCGCTCACTATTTCCAAAGCCAATCAGGAGACGATGCGCGAAAACGCGTAAAGCTTGCATAAGAATCCAGCTTTATGTGCTTACTAAAGTCTGAGACACAATCGAAGTTTTATGCTTTTAGCTTTGTTTTTTAATTTTAGATTTCCTTTTAACCAGAACAAGAAATCGTTGTTAAATTGAATCTTTATTTTTCAATTCCACAACTGATTTCGCAAAATTAAAAACTTATAAACATCTTCGATTGTGACTGATGCTTAATGGCACGACTACGATTGAAAGACTGGTGCTAGTTGTGCTTGAGCCAAGGGGAACAGTGGTTCAGTTGAATACTTGAACCTACATCGCAAAGCGTTATATTTTGTACTAGTCGACTGGCTATATGAACTATTAACTGTAGCGCGACCACTATGGCCATCTACCGACCAAACCTATAGAAGTAGAATTTATTCAATGAAATATGTTACCGGTTACCCTAATATACACATTGATTATGAAACATTTATATCAATAAAATAATTTACCATAAAATTTTTAAAACTTAATTTAAAACGTCATCAATAAAATAATATACCATACAAATTTTAAAAGGAGAAAAGAATATGCCATAATAATTTTAAAAATTGAATCCGTTGGCTTCAAAATTTTCATTTTCAAGATTTTTCATCTAACATTGTTATTGGTGAAGTAATCTCTAATTCTCTTTTTGAACATTGATAGAGTTGGGCTACATTTGAATTCATTAATAACAATAACAATATACTCCTGGAAATAGGAGGGAGCAAGATTTAATATTTAAATATCATGGTGAGATATACGAGTCTTTGTCTTACAGAGAGCCATTGTAGGGAATTCAACATTGTATCAATAGGCGTATATCGATTTAACCATGGACCTATAATAATATCGTATAAATACAGATGGACTCAGCATTGCCATACCTGCAACACGGATTGTTTTGAAGTCGCTCTTATTGTAGGCGCGCGGGTTGCGGGGACGAGAGAAGGTAGCGATATCAAATCAAATCAAAATATGATTTATTGTCTGAAGAATACTAGATCTTATTGACAAAGTCTTTGTAAATATATATAACTCTATGTATAAATAAGGGTACAAAAATAAATAAGTATAAAAAATGTTACATTTAAGGCACACAAGTCATAAAATAAAATAAAATTTGGTGTATACATACAAGGAAGAATCACAATTACATACACAATTACTGTGCTGGTCAGCAGCTAAAACGAAAATATAGCTCTTATAAACACCACCTTTATCACAGTGAAAACTAGTTCTACACAAACTTGTTTAGTTTGAAATCTGAATTTGATTAAAGGCTTTCAGCATAGAACTCTTCTAATGAATAAAAAGCTTTTTCTAGTAATAGCTTTCTTACGGAATTTTTGAATTTTGTTTTATTTTCTATGATTTTAATATATATAATTTTTTCCCATTATAAATTATGGAGTTTTTGATCAGAGTCGATTTTGGAATGGGTAAGGCCATATTGAACGTCTGTCTAGTGCTATATTGTGCAACCTTATGAATTTCATTATTGAATTTACTATGGATTAGACAAACTGTTTCTAAGATCAAAATGCAAGAAAGTGGTAAAATTTTATTTCTGACGAATAGGGGTTTACAAGAATCGCGACACTTAGCTTTGCACATATATCTTATTGCTCTTTTTTGCAAGGCAAACACCATATTGAATAAATACTGACTACACGTACCCCAGAAACAAATGCCATATCTTAAGTGGGAGTCGACTAGAGCATAATACACGCTTTTTGCCATATTTTCACCCAGTTCCCATGAAGTTGTCCTTACTGCATAACATCCAGATGCTATTTTTTTCCTCAGTTTTTCAATATGATTGTCAAATTTCAGTTTATCATCAATATGCAATCCTAGGAATTTAGTTTCTGACTTGGAGCTGATGACTTGATTTCCTAGATGAAGCTGTTGCAGGTCACATTTGAAAGCAAGGATGTTTGTTTTTGAAATATTAAAGGATAACATATTAGCGTCACACCAACCTTTCACCTTGTCAATATCATTTTATGCAGTTTCGAGCCGTTTTCACCATGCCAAAGTATTGTGGTGTCGTCTGCAAATTGGGTGAACTTTCCCGTAATATTAATTGAGGCTAGATCATTTATATAGATTAAGAACAGAGTCGGGCCCAGAACTGATCCCTGAGGTACTCCACATTTAATTTCCAACTTGTCCGATAAGTTACCTCGAAGAGACACGCTTTGTGTTCTCCCAGTTAGGTACGATTTAAACCATTTTAGAACAACATCTCTAAAACCGTATATTTCCAATTTTTGCAACAAAACTTCGTGGTTGACACAATCAAAGGCTTTTGTCAGGTCACAAAAAACCGCTGCTGCTATTTCTCTATCGTTGAGTTTCAGATAAACATTCTGAAGAAAGTTGAAAATTGCATCATTTGTCCCTTTTCCCCTTAGAAATCCAAATTGAGTGGGATTAAAAATACTGTGCTTATTTAGAAAAGCTATTATTCTTTTTTTCACAAGTTTCTCAATTAGTTTTGAGAGAGTGGGTAGCATTGAAATAGGTCTGATATTTGCAGGGTTATCAGTATCACCTCCTTTATGTAGTGGGATAACTACTGCATTTTTCAGACATGATGGAAACACTCCTGTAAGAAATGACAAATTGATAGCTTCAACCATTATCTGAATAGCGTCGTTAGGTAAGTATGAAAATATTTTTATAGATAAGTCGTCACAACCCGACGCATTTTTGTTTTTAATTTCATTGAAAGTCTGTTTCATCTCTACAATGTCCAAAGGCGTGAAATAGAATGATTCAGAAACAGATATATGATTTAAAAAACTTATTGGGTCAATTGAGCACCGAATGTCTTTGGAAACATTTTCTGCAATTGAGCAAAAATAGACTATGATCTTCCCACAATAACCGACAGGAGCGCACGCATTTGATAAAAATAGGGTTCAATCACAAGAAAAAAATGCTGAATTTTAAATAATGATGAAAATGAAAGTGATAGAATATACAATCCGATCCTTAGAAAATTAGGTTCACAAAGTTCGCAAAATGAAAAATAACAGACTTTTAAGACTTTCATTTTTAATGAATGGAAAGCTGAAGACAGTCGACTGAAAAAAAAATTAAAAAGTATATTGACTATTAATTTATATATTCAATAAATTTGATTAAAATAGGGTTCAATCACAAGGAAAAAAATGCTGAATTTTAAATAATGATGAAAATATCAACGAAAGTGATAGAATATACAATCCGATGGAACTTCGTGACATACAAAAACGCGTATGACATACCTGATGTCATGCAATATTTTATTGACTGAGATAGAATCGATCCTTAGAAAATTAGGTTCACAAAGTTCGCAAAATGAAAAATAACAGACTTTTAAGACTTTCATTTTTAATGAATGGAAAGCTGAAGACAGTCGACTGAAAAAAAAATTAAAAAGTATCTATTAATTTATATATTCAATAAATACATGGGCTGAACTCTGATATGAAAAAAACAATTCAACGTAACGATTGCGGACCCTCAGCCAATTGTAATGTTGTTTGTTTTTGTTTTGTTTTGCGGAAATGCCCTGTTGCCAAGTTGACCTCTTCGGATTACTGGAAATCTGATATGGAAAAAACAATTGAACTTCTCGATTATGGACCCTCAACCTATTCGAATGATACCATTTTTGTTTTGCGGAAATGCGCCGTTGCCAAATTTTGGTCTCTTTAGATAACTGGAAATCTGATATGAGGATAGTTCTGAGTGGATACCATACTACTCAATAAGATGAATTGCGTTATGAAATTTGAACCTTGCAGAAATGCGCCGATGTTGCCAAATCGTGGGCGCTGGAAAAAGATTTAAGGAAATTTTGCTCAAAGAGTATCATAAATTTTTACCCCTATTATGAAAATAATAATAATATAATAATAATAATAATGTTTATTCATCATCAATCAATCAATAAGACATCCATAGTTATGAGAACAAACAACGAATCCACTAAGGCAAAGCCAGGGCGTGGATTGTAGACATGTAGGTAAACAAACTTGTACTGTTACATTATAGATAGGATAAATAGCTTATTATATTTATAAAAAGTATAGATAAGTTTGATGTTACAACAATAATGTGAAGGCAATAAAATACAATATAATTCAATAATGAAATTAGTAATACAATGAATCAATTAAGTGAAAAAATTGAGATACAGGGACTATCCAAATATTGGATCAATTAATCTGTAAATAGCAAATCTATCCAGACTGAAGAGATAGCATCTCGTTTTTTTCTTAAATGTATACATAGTTGGCGCTTCTCTTGTTTCCTGGGGCAACAATAGATATCTGATGACGCATGGTCCAAAAAACTATTTTTATTTCATTTAGGTTATCTCACTTTGAATTCAAATGATATACGTTAGAAATTCTTGAAATAACTAAATGATGCGAAGCAACGTTGAAATTCTCAAGTTCTGGATTCTCAGTCACAAATTATTATACTACTTACAGCTCACGGGCTATAAATGTTCAGTAGTTTGAGTCAACTTCAATTCCATGGCAACAAAAGTTAAAGCGTGTCTCTTTCTGCTTATAGTTTATAAAATGCGAGCGCAGCGAGCATCTGTGATTTAAACTTTTCATACTAATCAGTGACCGAATTACCAGCAACTTTGATAGCTAGGTTAGCTCGGTTAGGTTAGGTTGCGTCCCTTTTTTAGAAATTCGGCCCACGGCCGACAACGTGGGCAGTCAGAAGAAAGAGACGCGCCGAAGGCGTGTCTCTTTCTTCTGGTAATTTATAGCAGAACATTTCACCAAAATAAAAATGGCACCATCAGAATTGGCTGAAAATCTATATTAATACTCTACATTGAAAATTTCTATAAAGCTTCTCAGAATGATTTCCCGCATCTATAACTTGGCAACAGCGCATTTCCGCAAAGTCAAAATGTCATAGAGCAGGAACCACCTGATTGAATAGAATGCTGTCCACTTCGATTCATCTTCATATCAGATTTCCAGTAACTAACCAGTGACTAACTTGGCAACAGAGCATTTCCGCAAAAAGAAATTGTGCTATTAGAATCGCCTGATGGCACAAAATGGTGACGTTCAATTATTATTTCCATATCAGATTTCCAGTAATCCCAATTGACCAAAACTTAGCAACCGCGCATTTCCGCAAAACAAATTTAAATTATAATAATAAAAAAACAAATTAGAATAGGTTGAGGGTCTATAATAGAGATGTTCAACTGTTTTTTTTGTATCAGATTTCCAGTAATCCGAAGAGGTCAACTTGGCAACAGAGCATTTCCGCAAAACAAAAAAGGTACCATTACAATTGACTAAGGGCCCATAATCGCGACGTTCAATTATTTATTTTTCACAGCAGATTCCCAGTAAACCAAATTTTTACCGACTTTGAAACACATTCAGTTGAACATTTCATTCACAACTTTTTCAACAAAGCCGCTTTTTCTGTGACATCATGTCTATTTCATTATCTCCACATGTAAAGGTTTGAATACACGTATTAATTTCATTTTGTTCGACGAAAACAGATTGATACCCACTGTAACGCCTATGGTACTTACGAATGGAATCTGATATTCGGGTTCGAACACATGGATTGTTTGTTAACCCAACAAGATTGCACTAAGTATATGAGTCTCTGTCGATTATAATGCCACTATATAACACAAATGAGTTTGAAAAACACTATTTCAACAATTATCTCACAAAAAAGCAATGACAGAATATGTCAGAACTGTCAGAAGTTTACTTTGTGGAAAACATGAGCATTGATATTCAACAGCGTTGACAAACGATCAGACACAACATACTTTACAAAACCATTTGAAGATGCAAGTAATGATTTTTTTTAGATAGTTTAGATTTTGAAACTTGTAAGTAATACAGGTTTAAGTTGCATGATAATGTCACCTTCACCCTCCTTCATTCTTCGATTGTTATCGAATTGAATACGCATAGTGATACAATTTTGACTATGATAAAGACTTAGGGCTCATGAGATGTGACAACGCCCAACTCAATATCACGACTACAGATTGTGACCATTCACGACTTCAGACCAGGATGTAATCAGCTGGGTCCAGTACAATACTTTATAGGTCCATGGATTTAATATTAAGATTATTCGCATACCTCGGTTTTGGAGTTTTTGTAGTTGAGACAATGTATTCAAGTTAAACAGATATAACACGGAAGAGCAGTAATCAAAATGTGGTTGGATAATTGTTCTATATAAGGTAATTTTCGTTTCTATTGATAGGTTATCAGATATCCTTGAGAAGAAATATAATTTTTTTGTAAAGATGATCAAAATGGTTCTCAAAAGTCTACAGATTGTCTAATTGAAATCCTAGATATTCATCTACACCATCAATTGAGAGTTTTAAGTTATTTTGATTTATATTGCTTAATTTGTATTTTGTTGTTATCAACATGGCTTTAGTTTTCGAAACATTCAATTTTAATTTATTTTTCCCGCTGCCGACACTGTAAATAGTCCATACATGCTTAGCAACAAAACAGGTAAATGGCCTATATCATTCGTTTACTAATTCATCTTGACAACGGAACTTAATAGTGTCATTTACATGCCTAGGGTAATAATGACTTTGACAAGTAATACCTTCAGCTTCATTCATATCAATTTTTAGGTTATGAGACCTTTTGAATATTATTGTTGTCTGCTTATTCGGTAACTTAGTTACACGCACAAGCAACTTAGAATGAAATAGCGAACGAATAATCATGAAGGAAGGGTAAGAAAACAAACTTCAATTCAGGCAAATTTTGAGAAATGTCAACAAGCAGCGGTAAAAACGTAATAAGTAACACGGAATGTATCGACTGTTATCATCCTCGGCAAGCGACAAGCCTCGGCTTTGCCTCGGCTCGTACTCGCTCACCTCGAATGTTAACACGTCTTTACATTCCTTGTTACTTAAATAACTATAGCTTCATATATTTGTCGACTTTAGCAAGATCCACATTCATACTGCTGAGGGCTCTATCCAGATTTGTATCACAACATGCAAGTAAGGTATCATCTGCAAATAGATTTATGAAGTCACAAGCTACATGTAAGTTGATATCGTTCAAATATAACATGAACAAGAGAGGTTCTAATACACTACCCTGTGGAACACCAAAAGGAATTTCTTGTTCAGTCGATGTTACGTTCCTCACTCTTACTTTTCTGTAAATAATCTACCAACCAATCATAAGTCATAACTAATTGAGTTGTAGTAACGTTTGTTACATATCTCACAGGTATAATTTCTGTCTACCGAGTAGTTTGTGTTTTTTGCGCCATTTTACCACAGGATTTGAATAACGATAAAAACTTACGATAATTTTTTTACTGAATACTGGCAAGAACATTTTTTGAGAAACCATAGCTCATAGCGATCGAAACCTCTTCAAGCGTCATTATTCATCCGTTCTAATAAAATAGGGAATTTGAACCTTTGGGTATATTTTCAAAATACGAAAACCCTTCGTTTTTGTTATCTGCTCAAATTTCAGGTAAGCACCAGTAACTTACCTATTTTCAAAGTATCGTATTTTTCACGTGCTCTCAAGCATATATTTTTTCAACCCTTAGGGGATATTTCGTGCTGTTATATTAAATAATAAGAGTATGCTTGTGCTCAAAAGTTATTTATTTTCTCAAGTAGCTCTAGTGAAGTCACTGTGTGACAAAATACTAATTTGGTCAATTTTCAGTTCTGTAGAGACGACAGAAAATCACGCTGTATATTGGGCCCTCAATAAAACGCACTGGTGGATTGTTGCAAATTCGAGTTTTTCCTTGTTTCCTTGGAACTCCAACACGGCCAGAACACAAGTAAAATAACCCCTGAGATGGAAAGTTGTACTTATGTGATCATCGAAAATTATGCCGAAGGCTTCAGAGCAATCCTAACAGAAGGAATGCTATGCAGGTTCTGTCAGGAAGAAGAGGAAACATCAGTACACACTATGCCACTGAGAGGGCTTATCAAGGCTAAGGTTTCTATCCCTGGTGAATAAGAAATATCTGAACATGACAAGATTTAGAGCACACGAAACTAGACAAATTAATAACTTACCTTCAACAATTACAAAATCCTCTTTACCAAAAAATTCAGTGATGTTTAAAAGTAAAAAAATGTTCAACCATTTGCCAATTCATTTGAAGCAAAGTCTGACTTACCTAGATTCCAGAAGGCAGTTAAAGATATATTATGTATAAAAGCCTATTATTCCCTACAAGAATATTATAGTGACAAATTGTGATATATATCAAACGCGTTTAGAAAGTTTTTATTATTATAATGTGTAAGTAATACTGTATAATTAGGGGCCAGGTAGCCGAGTGGTTAAAGCGACATTGTTTCAAGCACATTGGCTGCCAGTCGGCGATGGTTCAAACCATGGTGACTGCGGAAATTTTTCTGATAGCCCGAGAAAGTGCTAGGAATCGCACGTAAGAAGTTAAGACTCCGTTAATCCTTGGCTAGCACATGTTTCGACTTCTGAGGGCTGCCGTTCGTAAGGGGATGACAACTGGTTAACGGAAAAAACAATTTTTAACAACTATATATATATATATATATATATATATATATATACTGTATTGTTCTATATTATTTTATATGTAGTATTTTTCCATTTTTAACCTAACTTTATATTTATAAATTTTACATTCTAGTACTTACATATTGATTATCTAACTCTCCTTGTGTATAATTACGCTTTGTCAATAAGATTTTCTTAGACAATAAAGCATATTTTTGATTGATTGATTGATTGGGAGAAGATAAACCAAGAGAATTAAAAAACATTTATGAAAACATAATATAGGTAATTTTCTTATAACATTCCTATCGCATATTCCCAGAGACACAGATCGGTAGTTCTTGTAGAAAACTTTGTCGAAATTCTAACAGATATAATTATATAATTCAACGGTAGTAGTGGTCAGTAGTTATTTTATGTTGGAGGCTTGAAATACCCAAAAACTATCACTACCAAAGAAAGTACAGTTATTGTCAAAAATTGTTTATTAAATAAGGTACAGTACAATTTTCACAGAAAATATCACTTTTGATTTCTCACAATCAGTAACAAAGAAAAATGCAAAAAGCGCATTTTCTATGTCTAGTTTCCATAGAAAAAACATATAGGTTTCTAGTACATTGACTAGGATTGAACATTCCAATCATGTTGAAACATACAAATAATAAATACATACCAACTAATCAACGGGTATATCTCAAAAACATATTGAATAATAGCCCATGTCAAAATGTACAAACTAGTTCAAAGTCAATGCTCTGTCAAGTATATTTTGCTTTGAAAATTTGCTTTGATCTGAATAAATGATGCTACTTGCCATTAGAAAAAAAAAACAAAAACAGTAGAACACTTAAAGAAATTTAACTGTAGATTCATATTCTTCCTGAAAGCCTTTATTTTGAACAAATGTGTTTAGAATCATAGTACCTACTACTTCTAAGGTGAAAAAGGGCATATATAAAAAAAATTATACCGAGTCCTACTGCAAAACCTTATGTTCACTGCTAAAAAAATCAGTTCTCAAACGAAACATACAGATTTTTTAGGATAAGCAGAGTTGTGGCCATATTAAAAATGTCGATGATTATTTTGAACTTATACCAGAGTATCTTAACTTTCCGATGAACTGACTTACACATCAGTCATCAAAATACTGTTATGTTCTCTCAAATGAAACATACAGATTTTTTAGGATAACCAGAGTTGTGGCCATAATAAAAAAATCGATGATTATTTTAAACTTATACCAGAGTATCTTGACTTTCCGATGAACTGACTTATACATCTGACATCAAAATACTGTTATGGAATTAAATGCATTCTTTCAACTGAATTAAACCAGCTCAGAGAAGAAACGCATCTACATATTTCATATGCGTATAGGGCGATTGATCAGCCTTGAGTCAACATGAACTTAAAACCTAAAGAAAAAATAGCACAGAACAATTTTACGGTCATACTTTGCAAGAGATAAAGACAATTTGCAAAGTTAATATTGATGCAAGATCAGATCTATTAATGAATCATCACAAAAATCAATTAGGATATTTAAACTGAAATATTTAATACAAAATCAATTATTCTTGTTGAAAATCTATCTTTAGTTGTGAATGATTCAGAGTAAATAAACAATCACTTATCATTATCTATGATGATACAGACACTGAAATGATTCATTTTATAAAAATAAATTAAAATGTATTTCAGTATTTCATGTAGATTAATATCTAGTTATTTATCAATTCAAAGTGTTTGTTGTTCAGTAGGAATCTGTGAATCTAATCATCTAGCAAAGAATTGGTGGCCATGAAAATGTTGAAATATGATGTAAGACAAGTTTCCCAATTTCATCAGCAAGACAAAAAATATCTATTTGTAGGTGGATAAATATTTCATACATTAATCATTTATGTCTCAAAGAATGTAGAAAAAGGCATCAGACATTGTTTATTAGTGATATGAATTATTTCCAAATAAAAACCTATTGTAACACATGTTAGAAATAAACTTTTTACAATCACCTCTTTTATGGAACTATGACACTGATGTTGCTAGACTCATTATACATTTTTACTTCATGGTGTGATATTTGAATAAGTATGACGATACATAAGAAAACATTTCATACAATAAATCCCTAAATTCCATAAAAGTATTAATTCATTTAATAAAACTGAGGATTGATCTAATATTTGTCCAAATAATTATAAACTGTTGCATGTAGAATCATTTGCTTTGTCTACTACTACTACTAAGACTAGTAGTTGTCTGAATAATTATAAATTATTGCATATAGAATCACTTGCCTTGTCAATTACTACTGCATCATTTGTTCTGTGCTACTTCGAAATATCACAATTCACAATGTCTTGATACCATGAGATTTGAGCAGCTCCTTCAAATGCATAATTTCAATATCTTTTTCTGCAAGTTGCATCCTCATCTGTTCCACCTGTTGAGTTTCTGTTGCATTCAAATTGCTTAGCAGTGTCTTTGTATCAGGTCTTTTTTCAGGATCCTTAATCACCAATTCACTGACAATTTGAGCAATATCAGGATATTTGGCGGAGAGATTCAACGGAATATGCCCTTTCCGTAGTTCAGTTATATGGTGAACACGTTCCATATCAGTCCCAAAGTTTTCAGCCAGTTCAAATAGAACAATTCCCAAAGAATACATATCGCTCTGAAAACCATTTGTCTATTTTAAAAAGAAAATCTTTCAGAATAACAAAATACGCATTTTTATTTTATCTGTAACTTAATATACAGTACTTCTCACAGGGCACTTAACATAGGTAGAGTTAGAGCAATTGATCTATTTTCAAACTTTTCAACATATAATACTTTAATCTGACGCAATGTACGTCCTTGATCCTTGAAAATTCCATTTGATAATTTGCACTTTCTCAGCAATTTCGTAAACCATGTTTGACAAATGTTATTACGTCTTTAAATGAACTACCAATAGGTGTCTTTGCTAGATAATTATTAGGATGTCACGATGACAGTTATTGTCAGAGTTTACAATAGTAAATTGTTAAAATTTTAAATCAAGTTCATGATATGACATTTACACAGATATAAAATAGATGTAAAATATACATATACACAAATATAAAATAAAGTCTTATTGCCACCAACAGTTAAAAATATAGAAGCATTCTTGTTTCAAGTACCTTTTTACTGAAATTCTAAATTTCTTAGCATCTGTGATAATTTTCAAGTCTTGGGGTAAGGAACTATTTGCCTTAATTTCCTGGTAGTATGGGCTTTTTTCATAATGGGTTGATTTGTGATTGCCAATTCATTGCGGAATCTATTTGTTACATTTATGTTTGTTGAATACTGATCACTATTCATTGGAAACAGATGTGGATATTTCTTCGAAAAATATACAAGACCCACAAAGAAGGCACTGTCATAATGTCAAGTTCATTAAAATATGGTTTGCAAGAGGTATTGCGATCTTTAAGATAAAATAGATTGCAAAGTAGTATATTCTCCAACTAAATTGGTACTTGTTCCCTACCCCACAGATTGAGTTCAGCCTTTAATTCTTTGGCAATGTGCAATCCAAGAAATCTAGTGTAGTGTGTTTTTTAGCAGTCATTGCATTTACTGCCAAATTGCCCTAAATAAATTCTCAATTTTGGCTTTGCCTACATTTTGTTTGAATCGTACCATTGCCTAACTTTTGCTATATCTATGGAAACTACTTGCTTCAGGATTTCAGTGTATTTTCAATACCTTAATATCAATACCTTAATATATCCCTGTTAAAATGATCATTCACTGAGAGAAATAATCTGCGAAAAAATGCTATGATAAAAAGTTACAAGAAAATAAAATAATCCTTACTGAAGTATTTTCCAACAAAATATTCCAAGTTGTAATATGTCCAGCCAAATATTACTTGACTTTTCCCACAACAAAAATATTCAGCAGAAATTACAAGTAAGAACATAGAAATCATAATATAGATTAAGTATTATATATATATATATATATATATATATATATATATATATATATATATATAAGGATGGATTTAGCGAGGGGCAATATATGAAAATATAAGTAAAAAAGTTATTGGGTATAACAAAATGTTGTGCAACCGTAGACACGTGTTTCGATATATATATATATATATATATATATATATATATATATATATATATATATATATATATATATATATATATACAGGGTGTTAATTAAGTACGTTGACAAACTTCGGGAGGTGATTCTTTGAAGGTTTTCAGGACGAAAAGTACATATAAACATATGTCCCAAACGGCTTGGTTTTCGAGATACAGGGCGATAAAAATACATTTTTTTCAAGATTTTTTAGAGTTAACTTCGACAATAATCAGTTCAAATTAGGCAAGTACAATCCATTCAATAGGGCACACGATACAAAATAATGCATTTCTTAAATAATTCACAGGGTCCTCCTTTTTTCAGAGTCAAGCTTTGTTCAACCCTTCAGAATTTTTTTTTCCGCCGCCATGACATATTATGAGAAAGGAATAATCAATGTTGTTTCATTTAACATCTTTTTGATATCTTGCATTTTTTCATTTACTTGTACGGTTCAGGGGCTATAATGAAAATATTAATTTAAACATTTTCCAGTGTGGCATAACATTAGAAAATTTGAAAATTATACATTTTCAATTATTGTAAATTGATGGAAATATTTTTTCAGAATTATAAAAATCTAAGATGAATAAAAATTATACAATAAAAAATATAAAGACAAGCTTTTATACAAATGCACTGAAAATGAAAAAATAATTTGTTTCATTTTTTGTAGGTTATTCTGTGAGTATCAAAATCTTTCTGTACAAGATTACCTAGATCAAACAATGAAATGAATTATTTTTTCCTTTTCAGTGTATTGTATAAAAACTTTAAAATGTTTTCTTTTTATAATTTTCATTTTTAACATTTTAGTTTATTTTTTATGTGAAACTGAAAATCTCCAACCCAAAAACCATCACAAACCAATTTTGAACAGAATCGGATCATAATCACAAAACTCGTCCGCCATATTGGAGCCGCCATTTTGTTTTTTAACAAACATTTTTTTAATGCATTGTCACCGGAATTACGGAAACCTGCCAAATTTCAAATTAATCGGAGTACTAGAAGTGGGTCAAATTCAACTTTTATTAAATTGTTTGTTAGTTAGTTACAAGTGAAGCTAAATAAAAGCTTGTTATTGTAAAGATGTGATTTCTTTTTGTGATATCTAACAGAAAACTACTATCTCCCCGTCACTGCGGTACGCTGGATATTAAACTAGATCTGACAGATATTGGGAAAACCTTAACTTTCATCCTGAAGATTCTGATGGTAAAAATGTGCATTTTCATTGAGATATTTGATTAAAAATGTTTTTACCCATCAGTCTTGATAGAGAACTCATACAATTTTTTTGTTATTTTAAAAAAAGATATTTTTTAGTTTTCAATTGAACGTTTCCTTTTCAACATAAAAAACTTCCGAAAGGTAATCCTGTAATGGAAGATAGTTAATAGGGTTTATCTAATAGTCGCAGATCATTACACATTTGATTTTCATTTATGAATCTCTGGTCATAACTCCGAAAAACTAAATCAAACAAATTTTTGGTTCCGTACGGAGTACATTATTTTATCAGAAATTTCGGTTTGTTTTTTCTTCTGCAGTAACGCAGAAATTTTGTAATCAATTTGAATTCATAAAAATAGCAAAGTGGGCTTTGATATTAATTCATTTATTTAAATATCAACAACTTGACAGTTATCGAAAGTTGAGAAACTGTCTCATTGTTAATTCTTCATTAGTGCAAGCTATAAAGCAGATTCATTCAATATTCCTTTGGATAAAATGGTTGAATATACAAATTCAGAAATGGCAGACATGCACTTAATGTACGGAATGGCTGATGGTAACGCTCGTGCCGCCAGACGAATGTATCTAGAAAGATTTCCACAACGTCATATTCCCAGCACACAAATGTTCATCAATATTCACTCCCGTCTTCGTGAAACGGGTACTTTCAAGAAGTCTGCTGTTCTCATAGGAAGACCCAGGAGAGTTAGAACAGTTCAGATAGAAGAAGCTGTACTTAACGAAATTGAGCAGCATCCAGACACCAGTACAAGACAAATTGCGGCACAGTTTAACGTAACCCATGTATTGGTATGGCAAATTTTAAAAGAGCAACAACTTTATCCCTATCACATACAGCGTGTTCAAGCTCTTCTGCCAAGGGATTTTCCAAAGAGATTAACTTTTTGCACTTGGATTCGAAATAAATTGTTGGAAAATCCATGGTTTTTATCTCAAGTGTTATTCACCGATGAGGCATGTTTTTCCCGTAAAGCCATTATTAATTTTCACAACAATCATATGTGGGCTGATGAAAACCCACACGCCGTGATTGAAAACCATTTTCAAGAGACGTTTTCTGTGAATGTTTGAGTTGGAATTGTAGGGAAATTCCTTATCGGGCCACATTTTCTGCCTCATAGACTCAATGGTGACCATTATCGACATTTTCTTGAATTCATCTTACCTGGACTCCTAGAAGAGATCCCACTGAGGGAAAGAATTGGAATTTGGTTTATGCATGATGGTGCTCCAGTACACTTCAGATTGGTTGCACGCCAATATTTAGAAGAGAATTATTCTGATCGCTGGATTGGGCGTGGTGGGCCACAACTTTGGCCACCAAGGTCACCCGATATGAATCCACTTGATTTTTTCCTCTGGGGGCACCTTAAATCATTAGTGTACCGAACTCCAGTTCAAAGTGAAGAAGACCTGAGGAATCGCATACAGGAGTCATGCGGAATTATAAGAAACACTCCTGGTATTTTTGAGCGTGTCCGCCAGTCTATGGTTAGGCGCATAAACGCATGCATTGAAGTTGGCGGTGGCCATTTCCAGCAGCTGCTCTGACATATCAATTTCAATAATGGTCCTTTTCTGAACTTAATTTTATTCCTAGGGAATTTATGTTACTTTGCTCTAGTATTTGATAATAAAGTTATTCACTATTGAAAATGTCCAAAATTATTTTGCCATAATTAACTTTGTGCAATACATATTCAACCTGAGTTATGGTAAAAAATGTATGGGAGCTCCATAACATTACATTTTCTCTACACGAGCAGAAAATAGCTATTTGTGTAATGAGAACAAAATGACGTATTGCGTCACGCGCTAATCTTTGGAGAGTGGCAATGACACTTCGAGAAATGAATTATTTTATATCATGCGCACTATTGAATGGATTGTACTTGTCCAATTTGAACTAATTTGGATCGATTATTGTCGAAAATTTCGAAGTAAACTCCAAAAACTCCTAAAAAATGTATTTTGATCACCCTGTACTTCGAAAACCAAGCCGCTTGGGACATGTTTATATGAACTTTTCATCTTGAAACCTTTCAAAGAATCACCCTTCAAGTTTGTTAGACTATTTGCTTCTCAAATTTCTTTATGTTATGCGTTACTGGAAAATGTTTGCGTTAATATTTTCATTGTAACTCCTGAACCGTACAAGTAAATGAAAAACATCAAGAGAGCAAAAAGATGTTAAATGAAACAACATTCATTATTCCTTTCTCATAATATGTCAGTAGCGGCGGAAAAAAATTCTGAAGGGTTGAACAAAGCTTGACTCTGAAAAAAGGAGGACCCTGTGAATTATTTGATAAATGCATTATTTTGTATCGTGCGTACTATTGAATGGATTGTACTTGCCTAATTTGAACTGATTATTGTAGAAAATGTCGAAGTTAACTCTAAAAAATCTTGAAAAAAATGTATTTTTATCACCCTGTATCTCGAAAACCAAGCCGTTTGGGACATATGTTTATATGAACATTTCGTCCTGAAAACCTTCAAAGAATCACCTCCCGAAGTTTGTCAACGTACTTAATTAACACCCTGTATATTGTATATATGGTAAGAATCAGTTTTTTTTTTAAACCAAATTTATGACCTGTTGGTCTGACAGTATTATATAGATAGTGCTCAAGAGTTTTTACTAGGGGATTGATGTTCCTGGGGTTATTGTCGGGGTATTTTTATCACAGGGACTTTTGTCAAGGGAGTAATTTTCCTAGAAGCGGACTGAGAGGATTCCCGCTCTACAGGCATTTCTATGGGAAAGTGCGAGAGCTGCCTTCACCAGGATGGCCAAGTTAGGGTACTTGGGATCACCAGCATTTGTTTTCATCTAAAAAAATTGCACCCAGTACTTGTTCACAGGCACACCCTTAACGCTTGTGACGCGAGTAGTTTGACAACTTTTATATGGTTGCGCAAGTAGCACATCTTATTCATCGCAGCACTAAGTGAACAACAAATAAAGGGTATAAAGGGACATTTTACATAAAAACGGAATAAAAAGGACCAAGCTCTAAAAAAAGGACTGACGGGGAGCCCTGCGCTTGAGTAACAAGTTCTTTCATTTGCATCAAAGCTTATTACTTTCCTACACTTGGTTCCGTATTATTTGCCAATTGGATTGACTCATTCGTTTGTTGTATCTGCACTCAATTCAAAATGTGATGTAAATTACACCTCAGAAGTCTTCGAGAGACTTGTGCGAGCTAGGGAAGACGCTACATCCTAGCTACATCCATCAATTTATTGATTTAATTTTTATATTTGTTCTATTTTTATGAATTTCATAATTAGAATTTTTTGTGTTTTGGCATCTACTACTATGGTCATTAGCCATGTGTTATGGGTAGGCCTTGTTACTAACTCCATATGCCACCTTAGGAGCAGCACTGTTAATTGGAACGCAACAGTGAATCGTGCAGGACTCACCTAAGTCGAGCCACGAGATTTTATTAATTTAATAGGTAAAATTAAATTAAAAAATCCCAGCCGCAACTGAGGCTCGAACTCCGGACCTTTCGACTCAGAGTCGGACGCTCTAACCACTGCGCCACGCCCCGACATTACAAATTTATTACATTATAATAAATAAACAAATCAACATTCTCAGTATCTAACTGTCCTATGTCAAACTAATAATTGGACTTCCTTCTGCAATAAGGTACCAAGTGATAAAATTCAAATTTTGAGTAAAATGAGTAAATGGTTTTCAGAGACAAATCAGCAGTTTCGTCTTGCCAGTAAAAATTGTAAATTTGTTTCAGCAATTTTCATTGAGAATAATTTGAACATGACAGATTTATCTCAAAATATATGAGTGAATATTAGATGACATATACAAAAAAAAAACAAAGATTATTCTTGCTTAACTCTATTAACGGTCTTCGATGTTTGCAATACCTAAAAAACATTCTGTATAGGCTGACGACATTTCTAAACATGAAATTCAATATTCTTGATATATAAAATAATAAAGGTGAGTATTTGTGAATTAAAAGATTCTGACAAACCACGTGCATGATTATTCCTGTATTGAGTATCTTTATTGCAATATGGAACCAAAAGTAACACAATTTCAGTTAGATTAAATTAACATAATCAAAATATCAAAACAAATTCTCGTGAACTCATATATACATATACATCATTTTAATAATAATAATAATGAATGTATTTTATTGATCCAAATGGCTATCGACTGAGGTCCTTCTGCCCATGGTTACAATATTTCAAAAGATGTGTTTATAAGAGTAAAATATAAAAATTGATATATATTCTATAAAAGTCTTTCTTGGTCATAACAAATAGATTGTCAAGTCATTGAAGCGCTGGCTTGGAAAAAGCTAGCGTTTTTAAAAAGTAGGATAGAATTGGTACAATGGTCAAAGAAAAGTTGTATGTGACAAGTCAGCATGTCTACGTTCTAATTTCACTGAAATTAAATATCATATCAAGCATTTCGAAAATGTTGCTATAATCATGTTATCATTATGAAGCAATAACAGAGATAATTAAATAAACTGAATGCGCTTTACAACAATAAATAAAATATAATTTTCGCTGACTGATCCAATGTAATCATTTTCAGATGGAATGTTGGTTGGTTTGTTATTGGAGAACAAGGTCCAATTATAAATAAAACTAATGAACTAATAGACACTTTGTTTTGTAAATAGTTCTATTAGAGATATAGTGAATTTGGAACTTACTTTGGAATTACAATCTCCAGCTAACTGTTCAGGTGCAGCATACAATTTTGTTCCTAAAGCCAAACTATGTCGAGCTCTTTGCAGAGGACAAGCCAATCCAAAATCACCTAACTGTATCAATATAGTACCATTTTCGAGTTGAATGAATATATTGCTTGGCTTGATATCATGATGAACAACTCCTTTGGAGTGTATGTACTCCAAACCTAAAATTTACACAAATATGAACACAACTACATTATTTCTATTTTCTGATATCAGATAAAAACCCACTTTTTATTTTCTGATTAGTTTTTTCCCTTAACATCAAGAAGTTCTGTAAAATCTTATTGTTTCATACTAAAGATAATATATTTTACTCTGAGAACAAAATATTGAGTCGTTGGAGTCCTTGAATCATTGCCTCAACCTTTCAATTGTGTAAAATTTATTGAAATTTCACCTAGACATGTTTCCCTCATTAAATATACACTCACCTTTGAGTAACTGCTTCAATATCTCATTAATTGTATTACTCCTAATAATCTGCTCGTTCACATGCACTAATGCTTTTTCTGGATCAGAAACAGCATTTCTTGTCTCCAACCACTGCTTCAAAGTTGAATGACATAAAGCCATTTGGATATAAAGAGTGGCCCATTTCACTTTGGATTTGTTTACAGACTTTATTTTCTGTATCTCTTTAAAATCTCGTTTGCAGAGAGCATTTGTTGCTTCACCTTCTGACAAACTTTTTCTTCTTCTTTTAGGCTTAGGTGTCACTTGGGCTATGGAGCCTATTCCGCTAATGCTGTGCTCAAAATCTATTTGAAAATCACTGTGGTCCTCCTCTTCTTCAGTGAAGGAGTACGAATCTTTACGGTATATATACTCAGTTTTCTGAGTTTGAGTGTAGCTATAAGAGGTAGTTTCCTGGGTTTCCGGGTATTTATCTACTGAAGAGTTTTTCGCATTTGGAGCACCCATTTGCAGCCAAGCACCTTTGTATTGTACAATATTCGGATGATTCATACTTGCAAATGTTTTGACTTCTGATAGATAATTTTTGACTGATTGAATGCCTTCAGATCTTATCGGTATTTTTTTAATTGCATAATCTGTTCCATCCAATTTATGTTTCACTCTGAAAACCTAAGATAACTTCATTAAAACATGGTCATCTTTTATCAATCAGTAACTAAATCACTGTGAAATATGGGATTATTAACCAGTGATAGAACCAGTCATCAAGTTATTGTTAAAAATTGGTTGCAATGAAAATGGAGTGATAGTTTTATTTTTCATTTATGAAACTTGTGAAGATTTTTCAAGTTAAGAAAAAAAATATATACCTGGCCAAATCCTCCTCCAGCTATATAGTCCATTTCATCAAATTCCAAATGATAATGAGAATGTACTTCTGCTTTAGGCCAAATGGGACTAAGTGGGAGAGAAGTGTCCCCATTTTTAAGGGAAGCCAGAGCACGTAAGAAAGCTCTTTCGTACTGGTTTCGGATTCCTTCAAATTCATTCATGTTGTAACTTTCCCCAAGAAGGTTCATTCTGTACAATTTATCACACATAACTTTATACATTCTAGATGATTTTTTTTTGTCAGGCTCATAAATTGTGCAGATTTTCTTTATCAATGACTCTATAAGTAGACTGGTAGAAATTGGAACAGAGGGTTTTGATACTACACATACAGCCTGGGATTGTGATTCTTCAGTATTGTCTGCTTCATCTCCGAAATGTATATCCAAGGACTTTTCATCATCAAAATTAATTGCATCACTTTGGGTCTGATGGGACATGACAGTTTTTCTCTGTTTTTCAAAATGAATTGTTCTAGAATATTCATAAATGCCGTAGTTGGAACAATTTCTTCGTTGTTATTGCTAATTTTGATACTGGACCTTGAGCAAAAAACTAAAAACGCAATATGAATTATGTAAAATAATTCACTAAAAGATATCTGTAAAATAACTAAATAAGATAGCAAGATAGCACACACTTTCAAAAATCCACTGCATTCGGTGCATTCACGATACACGCCAACCAACAGTACTCAAAACCACAAAATATCCCCACATCCCCCACTCAAACAAAACCAAAATACACGTCAGAACTCAGAGGACTCACATGCCACAGTACAAGTTACAACGATTAAGGCTTGTTCATACCTTCAGGAATTTTTCTGCGGATAAAATGGCTGCCAGTCATGCCCACTGAAATATACCTTATAACGTATATTTCAGTGGTCATGCCGGACCAATCGTTGATGCAGAACCATGTCCGTGGCGACGTTAGTTGTTGCCTTGAAATCTCAAGGTCTTCTAACCGAAGCCACAAATGTGTAGTTGGCTTCCTGTTGTTGACTTCCTTTGTTTCAATTTTTACATCCAAGTGTTAAACATCTTCGCACTTGATTTTACCGTACTGAAGAGAGCTTAAGCTCAAAATACGTGTCTACGGTTGCACTACAATTTGAGGGCTATACCCAATAACTTTTCTATTTATCTTTTTATATATTGCCCCTCGATAAATTCATCCTGATTTATATTCTCCTGGGTAGGATTGTCACGCTGATAGCTATAGCTGCCTCCGTGGCGACGTTAGTTGTTGCTTTGAAATCTCAAGGTCTTCTAACCGAAGCCACAAATGTGTGGTTGGCTTCCTGTTGTTGACTTCCTTTGTTTCAATTTTTACATCCAAGTGTTAAACATCTTCGCACTTGATTTTACCGTTCTGAAGAGAGCTTAAGCTCGAAACACGTGTCTACGGTTGCATTACAATTTGAGGGCTATACCCAATAACTTTTCTATTTATATTTTTATATATTGCCCCTCGATAAATCCATCCTGATATATATATATATATATATATATATATATATATATATATATATATATCGTTCGCGTTAATAGACGAGGAAAGTGATGACGTCACAAATGTCATTCTTGTCAAAAACTGATTCCAAACAAACATTCGTCCGATTGTATCCATCAAGATTTTTCAACTCATTTCGCTTGAGAAAACAAAATCTAAACAACCAAACACAAACTAATAAGCAAAGCAGCAAATCATCAACAGAGAAAGTCACCTAAAATTCTTTGTTTGGAATCCGGGTTTTTATGATAGGAAGGGGTTATGAAATAAGTGAGTATTTAGACAAGGGGAAGACTGAGAAAAGGGAGAGAATACGTCATAGGAGGGAAATTAAGGTGGCTATCCTGAAATTGGTAACTTTGGTTATATTTACGTCAATTTGCAAATAAATAAAGTTACTAAAGCCCGCGGCGCAGATAGAAACTCTTGTCTATGCGCAGATAAATCCACCCGACTTAACCTTTAAACGTTTTAAACGGTTAAGTCGGTGGATAAATCTATAGACCCCTACTCTTTGATAAATCATAATAAAATATTATGCCTATTTCTTGTATTTTGTATTGCTAGTTGTTAATTACTTGTTTAATATTGTAACAATACTCCTACATCATACCATGATGATAAATTGTCGTTCCATATATTCTCCAAGAACAGTAAAGCAGCAATGGATTAATTTCTGTAGTATGGGTACCCATTGATTTTTCCAGGATTTGTTCAGGCCATTTTAATAAAAAAGATTTTGAAATCAATCATCAAGAATCTCTCCTACATGAGAAGTCAAGACAAATGCTTAGAACAACGGTGTGTTCAAACTGTTCTAATGATAAACAGAACTCAATTTGGTTTGGGATAGAAACTGTTGAAAGCCAATATTTCTGCTATGAAAATATGATATAATGTTGGTGTTTCTTTTTAGTTATTCCTACCAATAGGTGTTGGTAAAAATCTGGTCTCTCCACTGTGATATCGTATCAATCTGTTCGAGTTCCATTGGAGGTAGAGAGATAGAGCTAGAATCTGTACCAATGGCTGATCGTTTACTATCAAATAATGGTTTTTTTTTCAGAAGTTGATTTTAAAAACCATTAATTTCAATATTGATACAGATTGAATGGGGCTACATGGATATTGTCAAGTAGATATATAGATAGATAGAGAAAATTCAAGCTCATCATAATTTTTCCTTATAAATATACCTATTGGGCAGGTCAAGATTCATTCATTCTTTATCAGTTAAAAATTAGATTAGATTGGGAAAAATAATTCATTGCCCTTCTACAATAGCATAAATTTCCTTGAAATATTTTTTTTTCAATTTGAATTTTCTAACTGTGGAAGGTTGAAATTCCCAAGAACTGTTTTCATTCTTGTGGTAGTTTTTAATATGCTGTATTGTATTTTAATGACTTTTGTAATTTGTAGTAGATACTCTTAATATATTGTCTTTTGGTTGTTTTATCTTCTGTATGTTTCTATCTGTAAAGAAAAAATTGTGTGCTATTAAATAGTTTTTTATTACGTACCTTGTTGCTTAGGATAGCGAGAATCATTAGTTTTCCCAAGTATATCAGGATTCACCCAAGTATGGCATCCAAGATGATACAAATACATCTGGTTATCATAACAGATTTCCTCTTTATTATGTCTGTGTGAATATCCTCCAAAGATAACCAAGTAATTGCCAAACAAATTTGCAGTATGAAATGCTCGTTCTCTAGGAACAAATTTTTCCCTTAAATGTTCCCTAGTATAATGTATTTCAGTCCAATAGCGATTGTCTAATTGAAAAACAAACATCCTGTCTGACAGCTTCGAAAATCTGGCAATACCAGGTACAATGCCTCCATATACTATCAGTGAATTAGTGGATGGATGAAAAACAGTACTATGGGCAACAACTCGTACGTCTAATTGCTTCCCACCTCTAGGCTTTATTTCCTGCCAACTCTCATCCAGATCTGGGGACAGTTGAATACTGTACAAAGTGGAAGAGAACTCTCCGTTTTCAGTACTGCCTCCAAACAAATATATCACATTATTGGCACAAGTCAATGTATGTCTAGTAAGCTGAGGAGGCTGCAATGCTGAAAGTCTTCCCCTTAACTGCCAAATCCTTGTTTGAACATTATAGTACCATAAATCATTGGCCAAGCTACCATTCTGTAATTTACCTCCAAAAAGTACGAATCCTTTGAAAACTGCACAAGCAGCATGTCCATATCTAGGGTGTGGCTTATGCTCCTCGGTTACCCTAGAATGACGTTGTCTTCTTCGAGCATGAGTTGTATTTTCGCTGATAGTATAAAGAAGATTCCTCAAGAAGGATGTTCTACTGTTTATGCCCCATTTCTGCTCCCAATCAGGGCCAGCATGTTCTATTAATTTTGCTATCGAACTTGGTTCAATGGAACTTATAAGTCCCTTATCTGGCAACAACTCTCCATTCTCATCTCTCCAAGTACTTGTTTGAAAATTGTAAACTTCTAAATTTCCTAGGACGGTATTGAGATTGTATCCTCCGAAGACATACAGAGCATCAGTAAAATCTATATAAACAGCAGAGTGTGCAGCACGAGGTCTTAGACCCCCTTCAGAATGAGACAACCAGTGCCATTTATTTCCTACAGAATCGTGTTCGTACAAGTTGCAAGACTGTCCAGAATAACCTGAGCGGCAAACGCACTGTCCTTGATCACAGTGACCACGACTTTGGTATCTTCCACAGTTGTCAGGGCACAACTTTCTTGAGCAGTCGTAACCACCCCAGTCAGTTTCACATGCACATCGATGATCGTAACATACACCGTGACTTGAACAATTGTTTGGGCAGTTTGTGATTGAGAACTCAGCTCTAAAACCATCTAGTACATAGTTTGTATCACTATACAATAATACTAACATGTAACCAGAAGTTGCAATCACTTGCTGAGGTTCGGTCTTGCCACTGAAGCTGCCCAGAAGAGGGGCATTAAAGGAATCTCCATCATACACAAACACATAATCAAAAGAACATTCGGTGCCCATACTTCGAAAGTTCAGAGTAATGAATTTTTTACTGTCATTGGCCTTGATCAGCCATTCACAATGGCTATCTTGGGTGTAGTTTGATCCTACTGGTCCATCACTTATGACACCCCACGAAGACTGAAATATCCTTCTGGTTTTATCACAAGGGACCAAGTCCACAGCAGCATATCCAACCACAATAAAACATATCACTATTTCAGTTAGGGAGTAATTGATAATTTGGGGTCGCATATTGTCAATCTGAGCAAAAACTTCTATAATATAACCTTGAGCGTTGATCTTTTCATTATTGCGTGCATTATCAACTATAATTCAACTATTTCATGTTTGAAGAACATTTTCTTCGAATAGTGAAGCAAATAAACATTTTTTGTGTTATGACATTTATGACAATTCATAACAAATTTTTTACTTTCAACATTTCGAAATTTTGTATCTTTCTCTTCTTCTGAAATTTTATAAATCGATTGATGCGTTCGGCCAGCACATGCAAGGTACATCAGATTGGAAACTCATGCAGTGATTAAGCTGGCACCGTTTTGAACAGAAAACCGTTACGGA
Organism: Chrysolina oricalcia; assembly: GCA_944452925.2. Classification (NCBI taxonomy): domain Eukaryota; kingdom Metazoa; phylum Arthropoda; class Insecta; order Coleoptera; family Chrysomelidae; genus Chrysolina; species Chrysolina oricalcia. The sequence goes on from OX101815.2 coordinate 52,049,604, forward strand.
ACCAACATTTTTCCGTGAACCGAAACCGAAAACATATTTCAAATTCGATTATTTCGTGGTACCAAACCGGAACCCTCAAAAACTCAAAATGGTTTTCTGGAATAATTTCGGTTCTCTCGGCAAAGACCACTGAAATGAAATTATAATATGATGACTATTATAATTCCATTTCAGTGGCAAAGACTGATTGATTACATGGTCAGATGTTACTTAGCGTTTTGTATGTTATCGTTTGTAAGCAAATGATAATATTTCAGAACAAGGACACAAGCCTGTTTCTTATTTCAGCGCGAGTGCATCGTCATTTGACGTCATCGGGCCTACAGTAGTGTTCATCTGCCATAAAAGCCCGTTTTTTATACTTTTTGACAGCGGTTTTTCTAATTGTTAGTGACATTTTCTTGTCGTTTTCTTTAGTTTTAGTGTTGAGTTTGGTTTTTTAGAATAGTTTTTTTTACTTAGGATGTCGTGAACATGTGAAAATTGAATCGGCTGTTGAGTGCGTGTTGAATCCCACTTTTGGTGATACGATACTTGTTTATTTGAGTGTTTTTCGATTTATTGAAAATTTTTGAGGGTGTTATGACTGTTATGAGGTGAATATATTTCTCGAAAATGATTAAGGATATTACCTCAGAACCACCATGGCATACTCAAACATAAAAATCAAATAAAGTTTGGAAAATCACATAAATATATAGTATTTAATTTTCAAATAATTTCTTGCATTCTCTCATGATTTCCTGAGTGAAATAGCTATTTACAATAGCTAATAAATGAAAACTGGAATGGGTTAATAAAAAAGGAAAATAACTAAACACAATAGTTTTTGTTCTATTTACTAATGAAATACTTCTCGAAATTGACCTCAATTCTATTCAAGTTGTGTATCGCTTGATTTCTTTCAAAAATATTAAGTTTTCATAAAATTCACGAAATATTCATTACATACCTTCAGCTAGATTTTTTTAATACTTCTTATATGCTCAGTTAAATAAATTTCGAATAAATCCATACCAGCATATAATTGATACTTCTCTTGTAAAATCACTTCCTGATTGGTATATTATTATTGAACGTCACTCAAATTTTAACTCATGAAAATATAGATAAAGCTCATCAATTCCTGAAAAATCATATCCGGGTAATGACTTTATTCTCATTATAATGACTTTTTTCTAATTATATTGACTTTTTTCTCATTATATTGACTTTTTTCTAATTATAGTGACAGTTTTTCCTCCAACCGTCTATTTCGTTTCTCCTGAAATTAAAAATTTGGTCCTGGTGTAAAATATACTTTTTTCTGCGGAATCTACTAAGACATATCAATATTCTTCAGGAATTCATCATCAATTCTTTTCAACATAATTTCCATACATCTATTTATAATTACAAAACTGTGCTTTATTCATTTCAGATACATCCATCAATATAAGCCATGTCTTCTCAACTTGTTAGTGTTAGTGATAGTGATGTGAACCAAAAAAAAGAAGATATTCCCATGCATGCATCCAACAACGTAAAACGTCACTAAGAAAATATAAAGGCAAATATAATATTAAAGTCATTATAATGAGATAAAAGTCGATATAAAGCGAAAAAAGTCATAATAAGAAAAAAATCATTAATAAAATGAGAAAAAAAGTCATTAAAATGAGAAAACAGTCATTATAATGAGTTTGCATATAAGAGAAGGGTGCTTTCGTAGAAAATGGACTCAACTTTTGCAACCTAATTTTCCACAAATATCTTCAGTAAATCATAAAGATGCCTTATCACGAAATGACGTTCAAGACGCAATAAAAGCTGATTTCACCCAAGGAGACTAAGGCTGAGTCAAGTCTCCGGTCTGACCAATATGATTAGACCAGCGCGGTCATTTGGTTGACTTGACGACCTAATTAGAACTGTTTGTATGTGACCTCGTCGTCATACTTCATACTGAACGCGCGTACCTTGTCCGACCGGTGACTTGACACAGCCTAAACATCTACAACTAATCCCCATAAGACTATGGAGACACTGATAGAAAGAGATGAAAGAATATTTGTGACGAAATGTGACGTAGTTGGACGTCAAGGAGACTAAACGTTATTTTACAAGAGAGAACCATAAGACAATAGACGTTTTCCATTTAGGTGTGTTAAGCCCCAGAGCTTCAAGCCCCTGAGATCGGAAATTACTTTATCACTGACTTTTTCGCCAAAAAACTGTGTATTCACGTTTTGACTTTTGTCTACTTGTGCTTCATGCACCAATAAAACGGGTGGTGCTCGAGGGGCAAGAGGAATGTCAATCGGTGCTTGAAGCCCCACTAAATGGAACGCATGGTCATACGCTCTGGGTTGCTCTGAGGAGCTCCTTACGTTAAATGGAAAGCAGCTAATGGGGACACTTGTAGAAAGAGATGAAAGAACAATTGTGACGAAATGTGACGGACGTGTCATGGCCGCCGTTCTCTATAGACAGTGACGGACTAGCTCTTGGGATATGAGAGTTACTGCTGACAGTTTTGTCACGGATTACATACACCCCTAGGGGTGTAGTATGTATAATCTGTTGTTTTGTTGCTTGGTTCGAGTTCGACTTTGTATTCATATCCAAGTACGTCACTTCGACGCGTTGATGCTACAAGATTCTGATTGACTAGCGACAGTTTATCGAGCACAGGGTGATAGTTCTATATTCTATATATAATAACGTCATTCGTCAGTATAGGTCACCGATCTGTAATAAAACTGGATAAGCAGTGCTCGTATCGTTCTATGAAAATAATACGCCAAATTGAGCCATCTCAAATTGAAAGTGCGCATGTGTATTGCTCCAAAATGTCAATGTCACTACGTCAGGACGTCATTTTTATCAGTGGCGTGTGTTTTTTCTGTTCGTGTTCACCAACGTGTTCAGTTCAAGTGTTTCCAAATTACAGTTTCTTTGTAAATGTTTTTGGCCGAGTAATTTTTATAAAAATTGGTGTCAAATAAAGGTTTATTAGTTGCCTGTGTTTTTGTTGATATTTTGAGCGATGCCCACGTGCTAATTTCGTTGATATAGCCTAAAAATACTGTGGGGTCCATTAAAAACTCAAGGCGAAGTGTTTTGCGCCAGATTGTCCCAATTACTCTGATGGTTCCAAAAAAGGCGTTACATTTCAGGTATCCACTGCTTTGGCTGCTTTTGCTGTACTGTCTTTTCAAAATGTGAATTTTTTCAATTTGTTTTTTAAATTTCACTTGAGTTCTTTTTATAGAGTTCCTACAGAACTGAAGGATGACTGGTTAAAAGCCATCAGAAGACATCATATGTATATAAACTATTGAGCAACCACAGAATATGTTCCGAACATTTTGCAGCAAAATACTTTATTCATTCCATTGGTGACAAACATTTTTTAAAAAAAGTGAAAATATACCTCTGAGAGAATATGTTCAATTTGATTTCATTAAAACTTTATCAAAGAGGTGAGTTATTAAGAAATGTGTTTTGAATACAAACATGTATAGCTTAATACTTTTGATAACCATCAGTCATCGTTATTGAATTTCAAATATCCAGAAGCGTATAAATACTTGATGATAAACCAGCAGTCGTTATTGTTGCTATTGAATTTAAAATTACCAGAAGCGTACCCAGCAAACACACATATATGTCTGCCATATGGCAAATAGAGCTTGTTTGGGTTTCAGGAGCAACATATTTGTTATGTGGCTGATATATTTCCTGAAATATATTTTTTTGTATAAAAGGTAACATAACAAGAAACATATCGTACATATAACTGAAGCCTTTTAAATGCCATGAAAAAACTGTTTGAATTGAATCATACATGAATGGTAAAAATAACAAAATCGCATGTTTCACTTACGTTTTTCTTATGTAACTGAAATGTATATTTGGTTCGATCTTTGACACATATTCTAACTATTCAAGATTATTTCTCGATCACCAAAATCTTTGCAAATCATTGCAATATTCGAATTTGTATATAAATTGATATTTGATAGTTTATGTCACAAACATAATTTGAGACACATGATATATTTTGAGGTTAGTTTAGACAATTTCAGCTTTGAACATGGTGTGTTTTCGTAATTCGATGATTTAAATAGTGAAGTGTTTTCGTTATGTATTTGTTATAAAGTTATTGAAATGTGTCAGATATATATTTTTACCATCTGAGTAAATCGTATAGGTGGAACATAATAATTAAAAATGATTTTCCCAGTGTCTTTATCTACGCCATCACCCCAGATGTCTTCAAACACACAAATCTGTAGATGTACAGATGGATGTAGGAATGAATGATGTAAATGTGGCTTCCAGGAATAATCCAGAAAAGGTAGGAGTTTCAGATATTCCAGATATGCCAATTAATATTGTTGAAAACAGTGTGACCTTATATAATATACCTATGTATTGAAAGAGCAGTATATACGGATACGGTTGATATCTATATTGAAAGCGTGTATGGAATTTAATTCTTTCGATTCATACTATTTTGTTCAAAAAACAAATCAAAGTCTTGTGAATAATGATTAATATGTTCCTGTTCAAGCATCTTGAAATGATTTGACATTTTCTGTTACAGTCTGTTACCAAGAAAAATTGAAGTCAAGCTGGGAACCAGACAAGTTTTGTGTAAAATATGTATTTATATTTTTATTTCAAGAATGTTTTTTATAAATCTATATACCTAAGTAGTTATTATTCTGCATAATGTATATACATTTTATCAATTCTTGAGGTTTATTTATTTTTGAGAAATATGATTAAATATATAAAAAAATACAATTTTTTTTCAACGACCTGTTTATGAATGATTTTTATTAAAGATTTATTACTGATTTCAAATACAGGTTGTTTCATTTTATTGGTTTCAAGTCTGTTACTTGGCAGGTATTTTATATTGATCTTACACCTATTTTAGTCTATCATCACCTAATTGATGAAAGTGTATCATTTTTGAATTATGTAGAAACATTACTTTCCGATTACTTTTGGCTACAATACTATTCAGCATTCATAATTGAAACTTGAAGTTCAAAATTAGAGTTGGTACAGTATTTCATATCAATGTTTTCGGTTATCAATTGGGTGGGTATTAACCATATTCACTTGGTAAATCTAGTTTACACAAGTGTTGATTTTGTTCTATAACTATTAATGTTCTAACTATTAATATCTCTGTATTTCAGTTTTGGATTCGTCTGGCACCGGCAGCGTCTAATCGAAATATTTCCTTCTGATCAGAATTACTAAGAAATGCATCAAAACTGGAATATTAACTTATTCAAAGCGAGTATGATTTGGATAGCGTTTAACTAAAAGGTACCAAGCGCCAACGCGTCAAATTTGAGATGAGAGGGTACCATACGACTCCATAAGCTGGAACTAACTTTATGTAGAAAGATCAAAGTGATTTATTGAACGTGAGGTACTATCTATTGGTGAAAGTGCCAAGCACCATTTCAATACCTAATTACTCATCTATAATTCTTTAAAATGATTTGACTTTACCAAGGCTGTGTCAAGTCACTGGTCGGACAAGGCACGCGGGTTCAGTATGAAGTATGACTATGAGTCGGACCGATCAGATTATTGAAAATATTGGTCACATTACATACAGTTTTAATTAGGTCGTCAAGTCAACCAAATGACCGCGCTGGTCTAATCATATTGGTCAGACCGGAGACTTGACTCAGCCCTAGTCATTACACAATACCATAATTTGGCGCTTGATACCTTTTAGTTAATCGCTATCCATTTGCGAGTCCACGTTGCAAAATATTTTATTTAAAGTGCCGACCTCACAAAATTTATAATTAATAATTTTCGACGAGATTAAAAATGCCCCTTAACATAACCTTGATGAGACGCCTCTGCTTGACATATCTTCAACGCGCATGTGTTGCTCCAAAATGTCAAACACTAGTTGGCGTAATTTTCTTATATGGAATAGGGTCACTGAATCCTAGAAGGCTTTGGCGGTTGGCTGGCCTTAGGCAAAGCCTTCTAGGATTCAGTGACCCTAATATGGAAGTGCTTATCCAGTTTTATTATAGGTTTTTTTTTCCTTCAGTGTTTTGGCATCGACTGCTATGGTCATTAGCCTTGTGTTCTGGATAGGCCTTGTTACTAACTCCATACGCCACCTTAGGAGCAGCACTGTTAATTGGAACGCAACAGTGAATCGTGCAGGACTCACCCCAGTCGAGTCACGAGATTTGAATAATTTAATCGGTCAGATTAAATTAAAAATCCCAGCCGCAACTGGGGCTCGAACTCCGGACCTTTCGACCCAAAGTCGGACGCTCTAACCACTGCGCCACGCCCCAACATTATATATAGGTTTTATTATAGTATAGGTCGGTGGTATAGGTACGTTTCAGTTAATGAAAAAGTCGAGCGAGCAAATCTCGGTTAGTATAACGTGACCACAGAGCTAATCGAGCAAAAAGTAATAGACGAGGAAAGTGAGTCGTCCCAAATGTCATTCTTGTCAAAAACTGATTCCAAACCATGGTTCCTTGATAGGGGGGTTATGAAATGTCATCGATTTTGTCGGGCATATTGTTTTCGTCATTGGAGCGAAATTAAGGTGGCTATCCTGAAATTGGAGGCGCCAAATTTGAATTACGCTAAAATATCCCATTTTGTTGGATTGAATTCGAAACCAATCGGTGGGAGTAAATTGAAAAACGTGCGAGTGATTAATACATATTTGTATTAATAGATTCCCTAGTTCACACAAGTATCTCGAAGACTTCTGAGAGTTTCAAAGTTGATGAAAATAACAAATTATTAACATTTTTTATAGATTCTGAATGTTGGGCGTAGTTGACAATAATTATCAAATTGAATTAACTGATGAGAAAGTAAATTCTATACAAAGTATTGAGCCTTTAAAAAAAAGAAAACATGGAACAATCTTATAATCTGAGATTTGAAATATATTTCAGATTCAAAGACTAATCTCAATTTATCTGTTGTAACACTAGTTGAATAAATTGCACCATTCAAAGAGAAATTCTTTTCATGTCTAATGAAAGAAATCAAAACAACTCTCTTATGTTGACATTATTCCAGAACCTCAGGAGCAAGAAGAAAGTGTGATTTGTTATATGATTGATCTCTATTTTTTGTAAAATGTGTGAATGTGAAATGGGGTAAATGATTAAAATGATAGATAGATAAATATTTATTCGTCCTTGAAGTTTACTCAAATATAAAAACTTATTAGACTATAGTCACTGTCATTCACCCTGCCTTGTTCACAAAATTAATTCACATTTCATTGACAACATTTATAATATTCACAGAAATTGTTTGAGTACTGTTATTTATGATATGAGTCAATGTTTTATTTTATAAATTTCGGTATCATTTACACATTGTTTCATAAATAGTAATTTACAATTTCTTTACGTAGAAAAATTTAACATTTCTATATATCTACCTAAAATCCTAATTAAATGGCAAGTAGTAAAATTGTGCATATCTAATATTTTAAATAAAGTTGAACATATCATTTGAGTTTGGATAGTTCTTACACTTGGTAATGGGAACTATTTTTTTAATTTTATTTCTTCCTTCTGATAATTGTTGTACAACAGTGTTATTGCACAGAACTGTTCAATGAGTTTCTCTCGTTCTTTGTAACATTGTTGAACAAGGGGTGGAAGGAGACTGTGAATCCTCATCTGAAATGGCATAAAGACCTATCAATACAATCATTTCATAGCACCAGGAATAGAATTTAATGAACAAACCATTATTTGATAGTAAACGATCAGCCATTGGTACAGATTCTAGCTCTATCTCTCTACCTCCAATGGAACTCGAACAGATTGATACGATATCACAGTGGAGAGACCAGATTTTTACCAACACCTATTGGTAGGAATAACTAAAAAGAAACACCAACATTATATCATATTTTCATAGCAGAAATATTGGCTTTCAACAGTTTCTATCCCAAACCAAATTGAGTTCTGTTTATCATTAGAACAGTTTGAACACACCGTTGTTCTAAGCATTTGTCTTGACTTCTCATGTAGGAGAGATTCTTGAAGATTGATTTCAAAATCTTTTTTATTAAAATGGCCTGAACAAATCCTGGAAAAATCAATGGGTACCCATACTACAGAAATTAATCCATTGCTGCTTTACTGTTCTTGGAGAATATATGGAACGACAATTTATCATCATGGTATGATGTAGGAGTATTGTTACAATATTAAACAAGTAATTAACAACTAGCAATACAAAATACAAGAAATAGGCATAATATTTTATTATGATTTATCAAAGAGTAGGGGTCTATAGATTTATCCACCGACTTAACCGTTTAAAACGTTTAAAGGTTAAGTCGGGTGGATTTATCTGCGCATAGACAAGAGTTTCTATCTGCGCCGCGGGCTTTAGTAACTTTATTTATTTGCAAATTGACGTAAATATAACCAAAGTTACCAATTTCAGGATAGCCACCTTAATTTCCCTCCTATGACGTATTCTCTCCCTTTTCTCAGTCTTCCCCTTGTCTAAATACTCACTTATTTCATAACCCCTTCCTATCATAAAAACCCGGATTCCAAACAAAGAATTTTAGGTGACTTTCTCTGTTGATGATTTGCTGCTTTGCTTATTAGTTTGTGTTTGGTTGTTTAGATTTTGTTTTCTCAAGCGAAATGAGTTGAAAAATCTTGATGGATACAATCGGACAAGCTAATTTAAATTTGACGAATGTTTGTTTGGAATCAGTTTTTGACAAGAATGACATTTGTGACGTCATCACTTTCCTCGTCTAT